>CM042152.1:35136034-35223379 GCA_023376005.1 Doryteuthis pealeii | reverse complement strand
AAGAAACTGTAAGAGAGAGAAATATATCCTGAAAGCCCCCTTGGCGTAATGTCTAATGTAGCAAGCGAGTTCGAACTCAAGTTTTGGACTCCTGCCATAAGTATGGAGCATTTAGAGGGGATATATTTCCCATCATCATTGATATGAGACGTTTGCGACCCATGACAAGATGATGAGGTGACCGAGAATTTTACATGAATAGAAACGGTAAATACATCCGGACAATATGGCAAATAAATACTCAACTCTATTTTCAAATAAGAACCTTCTTTAACTGTCGAAAACATTTGTAAAATCTTTGATTATGCAAATTAAATTTGTTGGAGAATTTGCCATTCGCAAATGTGAAAGCTTTTAATCTTTTAGGCATTGAATTTGTCAAATTGGCTCTGAAAACATTTGCAAAAGACAGCTCGGCTTCTTTAAAATAGGAAGCAAATTTTGAGAACATTTTTTCTAAGTATTGGCCTTATTAAACGATTCAACGTAGATGCATTGCATTCAATAGAGTTTATGTCAGCAAATATAAATGGTCGTAAATGCGATTTAATCTTATTTACTAATGGTAAAATAGAATTTAGCCTCATACACAGGACACGAAAATCCTCAACCACCGCCTTCTAGCATATGGATGAGAAAAATGGTTAGGGCTTGCCATAGAAGCAATAGGATTGGGACTGCAATTCTGGAGATCTGCATGTAGTGTTGTTCTTCATTGGCATTACTCCCATGTACACTCTGATCTGAAATGTTTGGTAATTCTCAACTTTAGTTGGCTAAATTCATAGCATAAAATTGTGCGCATTATCTGAAATGAACTTAATTGTTATTAAGGACACATTTTATGATATTTTTGTGTTAAAGCATGCAGTTGTATTATTTTCGAAAAGATTCTAAGATTTGTGTATTTCGCACGGAGACGTTCAAAATGGCTACCGCCTTGTTTCAAAGTGAAAGTCAGTTGGCTAAATTCCTACCATAAAATTATCTGAAATGAACTTAATTGTTATTAAGAACACGTTTTATGATATTTTTGTGTTAAAGCATGCAGTTGTATTATTTTCGAAAAGTTTCGAAGATTCGTGTATTTCGCCGGAGACTTTCAAAATGGCTACCGGCTTGTTTCAAAGTGAAAATCAGTTGGCTAAATTCCTACCATAAAATTATCTGAAATGAACTTAATTGTTATTAAGAACACGTTTTATGATATTTTTGTTAAAGCATGCAGTTGTATTATTTCGAAAAGTTTCGAAGATTCGTGTATTTGCACGGAGACTTTCAAAATGGCTACCGGCTTGTTTCAAAGTGAAAATCAGTTGGCTAAATTCCTACCATAAAATTATCTGAAATGAACTTAATTGTTATTAAGAACACGTTTTATGATATTTTTGTGTTAAAGCATGCAGTTGTATTATTTTCGAAAAGTTTCGAAGATTCGTGTATTTCGCACGGAGACTTTCAAAATGGCTACCGGCTTGTTTCAAAGTGAAAATCAGTTGGCTAAATTCCTACCATAAAATTATCTGAAATGAACTTAATTGTTATTAAGAACACGTTTCATGATATTTTTGTGTTAAAGCATGCAGTTGTATTATTTTCGAAAAGTTTCGAAGATTTGTGTATTTCGCACGGAGACTTTCAAAATGGCTACCGCCTTGTTTCAAAGTGAAAGTCAGTTGGCTAAATTCCTACCATAAAATTATCTGAAATGAACTTAACTGTTATTAAGAACACGTTTTATGATATTTTGTGTTTAAAGCATGCAGTTGTATTATTTTCGAAAAGTTTCGAAGATTTGTGTATTTCGCACGGAGACGTTCAATGGCTTCCTGCTTGTTTCAAAGTGAAAGTCAGTTGGCTAAATTCCTACCATAAAATTATCTGAAATGAACTTAATTGTTATTAAGAACACGTTTTATGATATTTTTGTGTTAAAGCATGCAGTTGTATTATTTTCGAAAAGTTTCGAAGATTTGTGTATTTCGCACGGAGACGTTCAATGGCTTCCTGCTTGTTTCAAAGTGAAAGTCAGTTGGCTAAATTCCTACCATAAAATTATCTGAAATGAACTTAATTGTTATTAAGAACACGTTTTATGATATTTTTGTGTTAAAGCATGCAGTTGTATTATTTTCGAAAAGTTTCGAAGATTTGTGTATTTCGCACGGAGACGTTCAATGGCTTCCTGCTTGTTTCAAAGTGAAAGTCAGTTGGCTAAATTCCTACCATAAAATTATCTGAAATGAACTTAATTGTTATTAAGAACACGTTTTATGATATTTTTGTGTTAAAGCATGCAGTTGTATTATTTTCGAAAAGTTCGAAGATTTCGTGTATTTTCGCACGGAGACTTTCAAAATGGCTACCGGCTTGTTTCAAAGTGAAAATCAGTTGGCTAAATTCCTACCATAAAATTATCTGAAATGAACTTAATTGTTATTAAGAACACGTTTTATGATATTTTGTTGTTTAAAGCATGCAATTGTATTATTTTCGAAAAGTTTCGAAGATTTGTGTATTTCGCACGGAGACGTTCAATGGCTTCCTGCTTGTTTCAAAGTGAAAGTCAGTTGGCTAAATTTACCATAAAAATTATCTGAAAATGAACTTAATTGTTATTAAGAACACATTTTATGATATTTTTTTAATGTTTTAACACAAAAATATCATAAAATGTGTTGTATTGTTTTCGAAAAAGTTTCTAAGATTTGTTTATTTCGCACGGAGACTTTCAAAATATCTACCGGCTTATTTCAAGGTGTCAAGGAGGTTACTCTAATAGCCTTATTTGCTAGGAATTTAGCAAACTAAAGGTGAAAATTACCTTTTAGGGTCTCATATATGAGTAAAACGGTATGTTTTCTAAATATTAGTTTTAGATATTGTTTGCCTGGAAGATTAGAGTTAACAGAGAAATTATAGGAAGAACACAATAAGTATTAAGAATAGACAGAAAGTTTAACTTAGCAAAGATAGAAATATTAGAAATTGTTTGGTTCAATTAAGAAGTCATGTGAGATCTAGTTGTTTCTGTCTTCAGAATTGTTGTCAGGATATTTTGTAGGAAAAACCGATGATTCCGTTCTGGTTATTTAGGTACTATAATACAGATACTAATACTTGATACAATAAAACTAAGTCTACTTTTTTGTATTAAGAATAGTAACATGAAGACGGAATTTATTACTAATGATTATAGCTTAATCTTTTTCTAAAGCTTCAATCTATACGGCCTTCAATTGTAAGTATATTTAATTTGTTCTTCATCTTTTATTAACATTAGTTATATATCTAGGCCATACGATTTTCCTTTATCTATAAAAGAAGCATACGTAAAACTCACACCTTAATATATATATATATATATATATATATATATATATATAATATATATATATATATTTAAAAAAATGTTTTTTTTAAATTGGGTGTTATTGTGAAGCATTAAAAATAAATAAATGAATGAACTCGATATTATGGAGTATTGGATTCACTTATTTATTAATTATTTTTTGTCATAAATTTTCAGGTTCGTTAGATACCCTTTTTCAAATGAGTGTTATTACTGTTTAACGGCTTCCTTGTCTCGGTTGTTATCGACAGTGGCAGCGTCCGTGAAATATCTATAATAACGGAGAATTCCAATGCCTGCGTTTAATCCCTTCACGTCCGTTTGTAATTTTAGAATCCATTTAGTTTCTGATTGTTTTCTAGATTGCGTTGTTGGAAATGCGTGTTCTAATAAAATGCATTTGAGGTGTGTAAGGTTGTGTGATAAGGTGTTAAAATGAAGTGCTATTGTACTATACGGGGATTTGAGATTTATAGTGGATTTATATATATATATATATATATATATATATATAGTCATCGACAGACACGTGTTTCGACTTATCAAGTCTCTTCCGTGTGACTAGACATTTTTGAGCTACCTACAACCGGGATAGAACTCCGATCGATTATATATATATGGTTTTAATTACTTAAACCAATATAACTCTTTGCAAACATATGATTATAATTAAATAGAGATCCGAACTTGAATACACATGTAATAAAAATATTAGTATAATCATAAATTATCAAAGGAAAACTATTGTTTGTAGATTTTTCCAAAGCATTTGACTCCATACACAGAGTAAAGATGGAGCAATTACTACTCGCATATGATCTCCCCAAAGAAAGTGTTACTACTAGAATCATGCTCAACAAAGACACACAATAAATGGTTCGTTCACATGATGGTGACAAGTATTTTCACAGTGTCTCAGGAGTCGTATAAGGAGATATATTAATACAATTTCTATTCATGATATGCCTTGACTACGTACTACGAACGTCAGAAGATCTCTTGAAACAAAAAGGCTTCACCCTAACAAAAAGAAGCCGGAGATATTCCACAGAAACTATTACAGATACGGAATAAGGTTGTTCACAAATAGAGAAGCACACCATTTTTTTCTAAAGCTTCAATCTATACGGCCTTCAATTGTAAGTATATTTAATTTGTTCTACATCTTTTATAAACATTAGTTAAATATATAGGCCATACGATTTTCCTTTATCTATAAAAGAAGCATACGTAAAACTCACACCTTAATACACACACACACACACACACACACACACACACACACACACACACACACACACACATATATATATATATATATATATATATATATATTGATAGCAAAAGTGTTATAAGCATTTTAAAATTAATTGTGTTTAAGGATGTTTTACATTGTTTTATGTATGAAAAATGTTTGAAAATGAAAATACATACATCGGTTTTGTTTTACCTCAACGACATTGTCACGTCGTCTAACTCTCCATTTAACAGATAATAGCTCCATTTCACAACGCCTAAAATTACATTCATGCTCCCACTCTAATTACCGAAATATCTTAACGGAAAATTTACACATTCTGCACAAAGAAAAAAATAAACAAAAACTCCAAATACTAGAAGCTTTATACATAAAACAATATAAACCACCTTAAACAAAATTGATTTCCAATGCAGTACTCACATTTTAAAATGCCTATAGCACTTTTCCTATCGGTTCTCTTCCTTCCAGCCTACACATCCATTAATATATATATATATATATATATATATATATTAATAATTAATAATAATATATATATATAGTCATCCACAAACACGTGTTTCGACTTATAAAGTCTCTTCAGTGTGGCTAGACATTTTGTGAGGTACCTACAGCCGGGATAGAACTCCGATCGATTCAGCAGCAGCCGGACAGATTAACCGCTCGGCCATCGTCACCCACAGAATGTGAAGGGGATTTTAACTTAGTTTTTAATACACACATCTGTATGTATGTAAAGGCCGCCATAGATTGCTCCATCCATTTTATAGGAGAGCGTTGCGTTTACGCTTTAGTTGGCGGTTATAAGCGAAATCATCCCATACATATATATATATATATATATATATATATATATATATATTTGCAGATAATTTTAAAAATACGAAGTATTCCAAAAAGAACAATATATTCTTGATGGTTAAGTCAATTTTATAACGTTTGGTAACCTTCACCAGGACTTGCGATGGAAAGAATGTTGTTTAAGTGGGGGGTGGATGATTTTCGAAAGGCGGGAGATTAGTAGTTTTGTGTGAAGAGGGACAGAAAGCGAGTTCTGCATGAAGCTTGTTCCAGGTACACACGAAAACGTCACAAGAAACGATAAAAAATGTGTGTCGAACCCAGTGCTACGCTGAACTTCATATTTAATGCATACTGTTGGATTTATTTCCCTATTTACACACATGCAGACACACACAAACAACCACACACACACACACACACACAGAGAGAAAGAAAGAGAGAGAGAGAGAGAGAGAGAGAGAGAGAGAGAGAGAGAGAGAGAGAGAGAGAGAGACGAACACACACATATATATATGGTGTGTGTGTGTGTGTGTATATATTCGTGTGTTTAGGCACCGCAGTTTTGTAGGCCTATTTTGTTAAAAATTACAGACAGTATTTTTTATCGTATATTTCTTGGACTTTTCATGTTGGCATACGAGAAGTGTCCAGAACTACTGATGTTGTAGCCCGAGTACATATACTTTCGACCATCTTAGGTTATTATCAAGTGTGTGTGTACGATCACGCTACAGAGTTAAATACGTTTTGCGTGATCAAATAGTATTTTAAATTAGACCGTTCATCGCGTGTTTTTGGCGTCATAGGTGGGCCAAATATATTAACAACTGCACACTTCGTATTATCTTATACACACACACACACACACACACACACACACACACACACACACACACACACACATATATATATATATATATATATATATATATATAAAATATATAATAATATATATATATATATATATATATATATATATATTTTATATAAGATAGTACGAAGTGTGCAGTTGTTTATATATTTGGCTCACCTATGACGCCAATATATATATATATATATATATTATATATATATATATATATATATAGTTTCGAAAGCCATTTATAAAGTTCTCCTGTAATCATGAAATGGTACGTTTCTTATAATTTAGGTCAACGTAAATTAAAGTCTTTTTTCTACACAGCTAAAAGCGTGTGGAGTTTAATTAAATGGAGCATTTCTAAATTTGACACTAGATCAATTCATTGTACGGTTGATCAAGAGTAATGCACTTTTTCTAAATCTGAAATCCCCATGTGATTAGGGCATCAAGTATAAGGAAGCTTGTTTCAAGTAATTGCCAAGAAAAAAAAAATACATTCATTAAACGTGATATCTCAGCTAAATAATGCTGACAAGCACATTAGAGTCACTGAAACTTAGTCTAAAGAGTGTAGGCTTTATTGGGTGTAGTTGTATGAAAACTCTAAAACTGGCCAATATCAATTCGTTTGATAATCGTATAGGCGAGAAACTGATAGTTACCAATATTCTATCAATGATATTGGGCACTCAAGCCATATCATCAATAAATTTATAATGTTATCTTTCTCCTCCTCCTCCTTCTTCCCCCTTTCTCTCTCTATATATATATATATACATATATATATATTTACCAACCCCTCCGTACGAGCAGGATGTGGCACAAGGTCAACTTCTTAAGCGGAATTTAAAAGGTTTGAATTCAGAGTTTTCTTTCTCCTAGACCGGTTGCTTAACCAAGGCTAAAGAGCCCAGTCTGCCCTACTATTTACCCATAGCTGGAGGGAGAGTAGGATTCATACCTTTCCCAAGTGTATTAGTACTATCTCAAATGCAATTACCACGTCCAGGATTTGAACTCGGGGCGACGAGTCAATTTCCCATGACTTTAACCATTACACCCCGCGCTTCCTTATATATATATATATATATATATATATATATATATATATATATATATATACATATATGCATGCGTGCGTGTGTGTGTGTGTGTGTGTGTGTGTGTGAGAGAGAGAGAGAGAGAGAGAGAGAGAGAGGGAGAGAGAGAGAATGAGTGAGTGGTGGATGCGACCCAAGATCGTTTTTAAATGAAATTCGACAGTTTTCTTTCTTCTAGTCCGGTTGCCATACCAAAATTAAATTTACTATTTACTCATAGCAGGATAGGGAATAGTTGGAATCCTAGATTTCTCAACTCAAGCGCTTTCCATAAATGTAATATATATATATATATATATATATATATATATATATATATATATATATATATATATATATATATATATATATGTTGTAGATAGAAGGAATGTGGCAAGAAATAAACAACTCAAAACAAGTCAAAGGATGAAATCATTTCGTCCGAATTCACGCGGACATCTTCAGTCAGAGTGACTTTATTAAAGCAAGCATACGTTTAAGTACCGGTGATTTAGAGGTGGTGGGGTTAGCGGCGCCGGGGACGTCAAAGGGGCGAGTGTCTCGTCATGGGAGATAAGAAGGACGGGGATTTGGGTAGAATGAGGTCGCTGCGTCAGTAGTGTGGAGGAGTAGGGGATTTTTGTTTGAAGTAAGGGGGCGGTGACAGTAGGTTGATGGGTCAATTGGTGTAGTAGGTTTTGTCCGAGTGTAGGCATATATTAATTTCTATAAATATCTGTAGATGTATAGCTAAATTATGTTTATATTAGCAGGGAAATGTGAGAGATTGTAGTATTTGTAGTATCCGTCTGTTACTCACCATGAAAATGGATAACAAATGACAATTAACAACTATTTCAACAAACTCACGTTAATATATAACATAACAAATAAATAACATAGCATAACAAATACTATAATCTCTCACATTTCCCTGCTAATATAAACATAAAACCAACTGCATCTCTGCCGAGCGGAGCCCACCCCACCACAATGGGGCCACCTGTTGACCGTGTGTGGCGGCTCGTGTTACTTATGTACGAAATCCTGGTGGCTGGGCAGTCCATTGCATGCAACTTCACTTTTGGGCCTTACTTAGGTTAGGCGGACGATCCGAGAGGTCGCCTCTGAGCAATCGGCTGGTCACGTCAAGTCCTGACACCTATATGACTATTCCAACCCTACTGCTGTTATGGTAACCCCGTCCCTTTTTATTATATATGTGCTAGAAGGCATCTGGTGAGAGTCTTAGTGTCTTTAGTATGGCGTTAAACTGAATCAAATTATGAATTTTCAATTTTGGAGATCTGGATAGTGAGAGGTCCCCCTTCATCGCCATAACATTCAGGTCCACTTTGACCTTGAGTGTTACAACCTGTTAGGGTCAAATAGTAAAAGTAAATTTGAAAAAGACGTGTTAAAAAAATTACTTAAAGAATATATGAATACCCATCATGAATGAATAAAACAAAACGTCTTTAGCATAAAATAACCCAACCAAGGTTAACATGCCGTATAATACAAGCAAGCAAGCAACCAACCAATCAAAATGCATACTTTGACTGTTAGGAAGGCGTGCTTACATACTGGTTACTGGTGTAGGAATGCAATCAGTGACATGAGTTCAAATTCTGGTTGAAGCATTTGGGATAGTTATGAATCTATATTTGTGGTTTAGGCGTTGTGTAACTAGTACGGCAGATTGAGTTATTTGGCCTTGGTTAAGCAACCTATTTACAAGACTCAAATGTCTGAATTGAAAGCAGTTCCGCTCAAAAAATGATCTGTCACATTCTGAGGGTAACATATCACACGTTGTAATAGTTATATTATCATACCATGGTTTAGGATCGGACGATATGTTGTAGATAGAAGGAAAGTGGGCAAGAAATAAACAACTCAAAACAATCAAAGGATGAAATCATTTCGTCCGAATTCACGCGGACGCCTTCAGTCAGAGTGACTTTTCCACAATGAAAGCACGATGCTCACCAGTCCAATTCATGGGAGCAACTGAAAAAGAAACGGAAAACAATGGCATTATAAAGAAACAAAACAAAATGGCATTATATGAAAAAATAAATGGCATTATATGTACTTTCCGAAAATAAAAACACTTTTTTGTTTCTTTACTTTATTTGCTTTTTATTTAACCTAGAAATGTGTCGGATCATTGATTCTTTACTTTATTTGCATTTTATTAAACCTACAAATGTGTCAGATCATTTTGCCTGCCCCTGTACAAGGAGAGAGAGAGAGAGAGAGAGAGAGAGAGAGACAGACAGACAGACAGACAGACAGAGAGACTACACACAGACAGACAGACAGACAGAGAAAGGAGGTTATGCTTATGATTTGTGATTTATCAAGGACCATTTGCCAGAGCTACACGTGATAAAGAATTCATTAGAATATCCACAGGTTATTTCTCCCTGTTAGTCCAAAACCGAATTATCAACCGTAGCACAGCGGCTGTTTTCTTCTTTGCTCATATTTTATTCATGGAAAAAGTATCCTTTTCTATATCCTTTAAGAATAAGTGTTATCTATTTTTTTTCATTTATTTTTTCTGAACAAGAGGCTTCAATAACGCTTTACGTACCGTGCGATCACTTCTACGTTATCATCGTGAAACCAACTTACGTTATCGATGCTCACAAATATTCAAAGGGTTTAAAGTGATTACACATGAGTTAAAAGGGTGAGTGGCAAATTCCAACGCGGTAAATTCCATCGTGGTAAATTCCACTGAATCAGATTCACTCTGTTAAATTCAACCGAAGCTAAATTCTACAACGGAAAATTCTACCAACACCAAATTCAAGTAATTCAAGCAGGCGCATTATGTAATCGTCAGTAATGCAATCGACATGCCGAGTTCAAATGCTTGAAGAGGCTGATTGAATTTCACATAGCACCAATAACCCTGCCAATGTTACGTTTCCAATTATTCTCCTACCAGATATGGATAAATAGGTTGGTTTGGTTTGGTTTGTTGTCTTTTACGGCATATCAAACACGGTAGGTCATTTAATGCCGGCAAAGATTTGAAAGATAGTTTTGAAGAGCATTTCTAAATTCAATTTATAAACAAATTTCTATTTAACCCATAGATGGGACTCTAACAGCTACTACCTCTCCGGGTCAGAGTGGTCCTGGGAACAGTTATGTGAGCACGCAAAAGTGATAATGCTAATCTGTTTCAATCAAATAAAATGAAAAGAATGTAAACAAGAAAAGAAAAAAAAAGATTGATAGTGTGAAATCAATATTATTATTCTTTTTACATGTATTGAAGTATTTGACAATAGCTCTTAAGTAAACATATCAAACGGTGTAATAATGAAATTATCATACTGTGGTATATCCTGCTAGTAATATATATTTTTGGTAGATTTTAGGTACTGAAATACACTTACGAGTTTGAATAAGAAAATCAATTTCTCTGATCTTATTTAGATGAGGCTTGATAATGAGTATTATTTGGTTTGAAAAGAAGGTTTCCGAATCCGAGAAGACTCCGGGGTCCGACAAGTAATACCTGAAGAAGGCAGGAGGGCACATCGGTCGAAATGTTGTAACAATAAAGATGAGGGCAATAAATCGAATAATCTATTAATAATAGACATTCGCTTCCGGTTTTTGTCTGTAACAAAAACTATGCCACTACTTACGTCACATTACCCAAAATCGTCATAATATAGAATAAATACAGTCAAAATTTGAACATGTAACATTAGACGGTCCTCAATGTTTTTTAAAACAAGTTTTAATAAATACATGACTGGTATTATATATCTATATATAGTTTGTTTTATTTTAATATATATTTAAAGTTTACATTTCAAATTGTTTTATTTTTCAATCCTTTAATGAATTTGATGATTTTACTTATTTAGGATACAAACTCGCTGACATTGAATTTTTAACTCCCACCCCTCAGGCAATATGTTTCAAAAATCTATTTTTATTTTGCTAGTTCATATAATATTAAGAAAACCAACTGCGAATTTTTGCAACGAAGAAAAACATGCGATTAATCTCAAAAGATCCATGATGGTCTGATTCGTCCAGACAGCAAACGGATCGGAATTAAAGCAGAAAAAATATCTAAATAACAATATACCGAAAAATAATCTAATTTATAATTAAACTTATGTGAGACGACCCTTTCGGTAATTACTATCACATTCTTATCTTTTTTTAATATTGTTAAAACAGAAAACCAAAAACTAAAAAAAAAACAGAAGGATGATTTTAAAGAAGATATAAGAGTAATAAAATTAGAAATATTTTTGGCCTCCAAACGTCACAGCTTTAACCTATTGGTGTGGCGATTATATAAATTAATAATGCTAATATAATTATTCTGTCAATAAGATAAGAAAGTGATATTTTTAACTCAATTACTGTAGTATCATTATATATATATATATATATATATATATATATATATATATATTATTTTGGTTAGTTAATTACTTTTGGAATCAATTTGGCCAGATAGTCGTAATAAATCATTAACGTTTTGCCTAATTTAAGCTCTTCCCTCTTACCCAAGCAAATTACAAGAACCAATGGTAAATTAGTATATTAATATTCGTGTTCCTGAATAGTACGACCGTTATAATCTTACAACATCCTCTAGTTAAAAATGAGACCCACCAAATTGTCTTATATTAAATCCAAACATGTAAATCCTGATTATCTGTTTGTGCTTACCCACCGAATTCTTATTTTTTATGAGCGTCGTCATCTCAGCTAAATAAAGGACCATTCCTTTTCTATTATAAAGAAAAAAGGGGAAGAATAAGAAAATGCTACTCAGAAAAAATCTATTGAGAAAGAAAGAAAGAAAGAAAGGAAGAAAGAACGAAAGTAGGAGAAAGATAGAGACACGGAGTGTACCCTCGAAAACGATGAAGCTAAGCTGTTTCAATCGAACATAATGAAAACATGAAAAGACGGTGAGAAAGAAACAAAGTGTGAAAGAGAGTTAAATCAAAATCATTATACTTTTTAAAACTCTTTTGCAATATCTCTTAAGTAAACAAATCAGACATTGTAATAAATAATCATACTATGGTATATCCACAGGTCCTGCAAATTCATTATAATTGAGCAGAAGAGCATATTTTACATTAATAATATGACTTTATTTGAATAGAATGGCTTCTGAGGTGAATACAAAATAAACTTTGAAATATCCCATTATACAGGTAAAATGTACAGCCGTGGGAGAAATTTAGTATGCAAAGAGTTAAATAAGTTTCTATTTCTCTGACTCGGGAACCTTGGGAACTTTCTTGTCATAATCGGGAGCCATCACGGAACTTTGAACCTAACCCTTTATTTAGTCCACGGGGGTATCCTGTTCTCATTCTGCTAACCATAGCTGGGGTAGGAGTTGTGTTAATTATTTTTCTAACTGCCTTCACTCAGGATTGAACTCGGGTTCCAAAGATAACTGTCACTTAGAATTGTCTTAACCTAACTACCTTATCCACTAGGCCGGCGGAATGAGAACAGGATACCCCCGTGGACTAAATAAAGGGTTAGGTTCAAAGTTCCGTGATGGCTTCCGATTCCGACAATAAAGTTCCCGAGATCAAAAAGAAGGTTCCCGAGTCCGACAAGAAATACCTGAAGAAGGCCGGAGAGCATATCGGCCGAAACGTTGTACAAATAACAATGAAGATGGGGACAATAGTCCGAATAACGCAGATAATACTAAATAAGTTTCTGTATAATATTTTGCGAACTTTCATTCGGCAATATACAATAGATATCTAAAACATATTTTTTAGCAAAATGATTTACGTTTGCAAAGTTTAGATATTCGGAAAAGTTTTCTGAGTTTTAATATTACGTTTGTGCTTTGACTTACGAGCTGGATTTATAACAATGTATTAGAAAAAAAAATTACGAGTTTTCCGAGGTAAGACCCGTCACTTGGTCAATCTTTTGTTTTGGGTTGAGAGCTAAAATTCGAGGTACGAGCTGGTTTCAGATACGTTTATCTTAATAAATTCTATAGACGTTTAATTTTTCAAATTTATCACGCCAAAAATATTATCTATGAAAAAAAAATGCCACTGTCAACTTTATTTGCATATTAATTTTCCTCAGCAGCCAGAGACTAAGAGCTGTCTTATATATAACATACAAATAAAGTGGGAAATTCAATATCTCTGTCACACACCCCAATCTGTCTCTCTCTCTCTTTACCTCATACAGAGAAATTAATAGATATAAGTAGTTAATCAAGATATATATAGAGAGGGGTAAAATGACAGACAAAATTTGAGGTAAGAGACGGGTCAATTTTGACTTCATTGTAAATTTTAGCTTGATAATTTTAATGTTTTTTTAAAAATTCTCAGAACGTATTTTTAAAGATTTAATTCACTTTGTGAACTTACTTTTTACCTGATAACCATTATCTACCAAGACGTTAATGGGAGACCAAACGGGTTACGTTTTTGCTTGTAAATTGTTATAAAAATTCAACATTAAATCATCAATTTTTGACTGTGAAAAAACGGGAGGTGGACTGGTGATTTACCGGGGAGTGGATGGTTTGGTCGAGGAAGTCTCTGATGGCATATGAGTACTAAGAAAACGAGACCGGGAAGGGACAACATTTATAATCTCCTTACGGAAGTTGGCGGGAGTGAGTTAGTTAAACAACAACTATAGACAGGCGTCCAGTCCCTTTCAGCTTTTTCTAACATCTTCTTCGGAAACGACTATTACCTGTTTCTGTAAAGTTACTCCGTAGTTATATGACCCAAGGTAGAAGTGGGTCACTAAAGAAATATATGTTTAGCATCCCCTACACGTTGGCCAGCTCTACCTTCGTCACCAGAAGCTATACATTTTTTTCCACATCATACACTTATTCGAGACAATTAAACAAGTTTTTCAATCGGTGATTTACCGGCCAATATGCCATTAATATTTTTTCTATAAGTAACAGGTTTCTCAGAATACCAATAGCTGGTTTTTCAAAGCTAAGAAATCGGTTACATTCAAACACTAAACATAAACTCATGCGGTCTTCAAAAAATAGACATAAAAGACGAAAAAAATATGAAGAATTTATTTTTTTTGCTAGAAAAGCGTATAAAATTCTCTAAAACAAGAACTAAAAATACAAGATCAAAGAATGCTGTAAATTTTATTTCGTTGTTTGAAAACAAAGAAGTTAAGATTAAAAAAAACGGTGTAAAAATAGATCGTGTATTTTAGAATGTTTGTTACAATTTTCCTTTTTTTTTTTGCACAACGCATGCGCTTTGACTGTATTTTATGACAAATAAATAATCTGGCAAGAAATACACAGATGAAAAAAACAAACAAAAAGAAACAAAAAAGCAAAAACAAAACAAACAAACAAAAAAGCCGACATCAACAAACCTGCAAGAAAATGTCTTTTAAAAATGATCTGATTTCAAAGTTATGCTTTTCCCCCTTTAATATACGCTGCTTTCCCGATCTAGGCTCGTTTGTTTTTATTTACTTGCTAAAGGTGAATGTTTTATTCATGCAAGACAACACACTAGCCACCTTTGATTGTCAGAAAATATTGAGGAAAAATGACAGTCAATATAATAATAATAATAATAATAATAATAATAATAATAATCGAGTAGCAGCAATGTCAACATAGGGCCAAACAGAAAAACAACCAAGTCTAGAAACCAAAGATGAGAAGACAAACAACGATATCGATACTTCAAAGGACAAACAGAGGGATAGCACATGAACTGACTTGGACAACGTGGTAGTGTTAGAGCAATGCCGTCCGGAACCCAAGTTCCTGTTTGGGCGCCCCAAGTCGGATTGATCTGTAACCCAATGGTATTGGGGCCACAACCCGACTAAAGGGGCTCTAGTGAAAATACAAAGGTATCTAGATTATCATTATTATTATCATTATTAGCTTTTCACATCAGCGTCAACTGATGGTCTTTCACGGGAAAAGTGAGTGACAAAAAGTATCTTCATATCTCCAGGACTCTCCTGAGTATTATTATTATTATCATTGATATTACTATCATTATTATTATCAGCTTTTCACCAGCGTTATCTGATGGTCTTTGACTCGAATTTGAGTGACAAAAAGTATTCTCAGGACTCTTCTAATTATTATTATTATTATTATTATTATTATTATTATTATTATTATTATTGTTCACTCCTTTTGAGTTTTCACACCAGTGTTAGCTGATGGTCTTTCTCTGGAGTCTGAGTGACAGCAAGTCTCCTCAGGTCTCCAGGACTCTTCTGAGTATTCTGGCAGATTGCAGCAGTGCAGTGTTCTGAATGGTTTCAATCCTTCCTTTGAAATCCAAATTTTCCAAACCCTTTTCTAATCCTTTTGGGACTGTTCCAAGTGCACCAACCACAATTGGTATCCCTTTCACTTTCATATTCCATAACTTTTTCAGTTCTCTGGCAAGGTCCAGATATTTGTCCATTTTTTCATTTTCCCTTAGCTTCACCCTGTGACAAAAAGTATCTTCATATCTCCAGGACTCACCTGAGTATTATTATTATTATTATTATTATTATTATTATTATTATTATTATTATTATTAATATCAGCTTTTCACCAGCGTTACTTGATGGTCTTTGACTTGAATTTGAGTGACAAAAAGTATTCTCAGGACTCTTCTAATTATTATTATTATTATTATTATTGCTGTTGATGTGGTTATGTTTGTTGTTTTAATGTTGTTGCGATTTAAAGAAATCTAAAAAAGTTTTTCACCAGCTTGAGACAGATTTTAAACCAACGACAGCCTCGCCTCCCTTTGAATAAATTGGAATGACAAAATGTTTTCGAACTCTCACGACATGTTCAAATTCTTACCGATTTCAATAACGTCATTTAATATTCTCACGATTTCCAATACTTCCGCTCCGCTCCAGGGGACTGTATAGACTTTATAAATATTACAATAATTCAGTAAACTATTGCCATTGCTATTGTAACAATAATACATTCTTATGCGCTTGCGTATACACTTTAACTGGTCAATGCGCATAGTGTGCCAGCACGCCGCCTGAAATATGAACCGTTTTTTTTTTTCATTATTCTTTTCAAGGGAAATATTGGCTACATCCTATCCACATTGATTTCGATCTCTTGGACAGGCGTCAGTTATTAAATGCATGTCTATACGCTTATTGTATAAATCTTTGGTTACTTGGAAATATTCCACAGTCACGTTGTGGGGTCTGCTGCATGTTTCTGAGCGGCGGAATAGGTGTCCTTTATTGTTTGAATACCGCTCAGACAACTGTTATGTTGAAACACTTGTAAGACAAGGCACCACTATATATATATATAATATTAATATAATATATATATATATATATATATATATATATATGGTTAGGAGGTTGATTTAGAAGGCTATCACAATGCAGGTGTAAAGAAAAAATAATAATACGGTAACAATGGTGTTGTGTGTAAACCTGTATTTAATTCTTAAATTAAGAATTAAATTTAAATTTAATTAAGAAATACAGGTTAACACACAACACCATTGTTACCGTATTATTATTTTTTTCTTTACACCTGCATTGTGATAGCCTTCTAAATCAACCTCCTAACCAATATATACACAATGCTTCAAGCAATTATAAAACTGTCTTATATATATATATAATATATATATATATATATATATATATATATATCAGTCATCACAGACACGTGTTTCGACGTTTACGTCTCATCAGCGGGGATCGACTTTTTTAATAGCTACCTCTAGCCGGGAGCGAAACCCGACAGATTTTTTTTGTCTGCTTAGCTCCTTACCCTTACGGCCTTCGTTAACTGTCAGTCAGGGGCGAACAATTAATTGATACATACTTCAGGATGTACGTTTTTTTACAATCACCAGAAAAGTCAAATCTGTAAACAACAGGCGAGTAAATGTTTTACACTAAACGGTCAAAGTTTAACTAATGTCTCTCCCACAGTGCTCTATCAGGAAAATTGGGAGCATATATATCAGCCATCCACCGACACGTGTTTCGACGTATATATATATATATATATATATATATATATATGTGTGTGTGTGTGTGTGTGTGTGTGTGTGTGTGTGTGTGTGCGTCTGCGCGTGCGTACGCGCACACACATATGTATATATATATATATATAATAGTAAAATCATCGGGGTAGCCTCAAGTCGATATCAGACACCGAGGGAGTCTATCTTCTTTTCACTAGCGCTAGACCAAGGAGAATGTTTGGGGCATCTACCATCAATTTACTGCACAGATTCCTCTGCTACTGATACGCTGAGTTGGCGAGAATATCGAAACTGGAACCTTGTGGTTCCTAGTCGGGAGCTCAACCGTCTGAGCTAAACCGGTTAGCTCAGTCGGTAGAGCGTTCAGCTAGAAACCATAAGGTTCCTAGTTCGATACCGGTCCTCGCCAACTCAGCGTATGAGTAGCACTGGGATCTGTGCGGTAAAGTAAGGAGCTGATGGTAGGTGTGGGTTTCCACCTCAGATGCTAAAACAATATCCTTGTTCTAGCGCTATTGAAAAGGGGATAGACTCCCTCGCTGACTGGCTGATACCGATTTTAGGCCGCCCGTCGACTTTACTTACTTTTATATATATATATATTATATATATATATATATAGGAGAGAGAGAGAGAGAGAGAGAGGGGGGTGAGAGAGTGGAGAGATAGATAGATAGATAGATAGATAGAGGGAGACAGAGCAAGAGATACACTTAAACTTACTGTCTATTCATTTTTGTATACAGATGTTTTTTTGGGTTTTTTTTTTTTGAGTTTCTTGTTTGATATTTGTGAAGTCAATGCCCGGTGAATTTCATGTTTGGAGAGCGAATAAAACTTTATATTTGTTTATTTTCCCTTTGTTTGTCTCTTGCTGTTTTTTCTTTCTTTTTTTAATTTTTACTTGCTATGCATAAATCAATTCATTTGTTTGCTTTTTTACTTTCTTTTCCACTTAAAGTTGAACCAAAAATTATTAAAAGACAGACAAAACTATGACGCAAGGAGACATTTCATTTTTTCTCTCTTTCTTTCTCTTTTTTTTTTTTTTTTTTTTTTTAGATCTACATGCCATATAAAAAGGCGAAAAAATTCCATAAGCAATAAACTCGGCCAAAAGGATATAACCTTGTTTAAAAGATTAATTTAATTATAAAGTCTGTTAAATTTCATCGTAATTAAATTAAAGAAAACATAGTTTCCGTTTTGCCATATCTATTGTTTGATTTGAGCGAATATGCTCAAACACGAGAGGAGATAAAAACCTCAGAAATGTCAGACGTTTTGAAAGTCTTCGTTTTAATAAATCAATCATTATATAGCGAATGACATTTTCAGCATTTTTTTATTATTTTGCGTGAAACAGATTATTTATATACAAAAAGATTGCGCGGTTGATAAATATGTTAACGCTGCGCTCGATCGAAAGGATGTAAATAAATGTGAAGTGTCAAATTAAAATATTGTTAGGTATGTAGACCTTATTAGTGCTCAATATCGTAGATAGACCATGTGTTACATGATTATTAGATTCCTAATATTTATGTACAGTAGTGTAGAAACCAAAATGGCTGTTATAAGTTGCAGCCCACGGCTTTGAAGGATTGAATGACAAGGTTTGGCCTCATCTTAATCCTTCCGGTGGATACCGTGAGAATCGGTGGAGAAGACCCTCTTCCGGTTTAGATTAGAGAGATATTTAGTCAGATCGGCCAAAAACTACGACGGTGTTCAGTCGTGTTATGCACGGTGCCGACTCAATCTGCGCAGGTAGTCTGGTGGGGATTTCAGAATAAAATATGATCTAAGTTAAATCGAAGTCTTGGTTATTTCTAAAAACTACCAATGACACAGGGCTCTGATAAAGAGAAATCCCCAATGGAAAACCAGACACGAATCCCAAGACGAAGAAGAGACGCTAGAAGAGACGCTAGAAGAATAGAAGTAAGAAGTAAAGAAAGAGAGTATATAACACATGTATATCTAAGTTAGGGATTGACTAATATTGTATCTCAACGAGGCAATGTAAGGTTTGATTTGCTTAGTTGTTTAACACCATATCAACTCGTTATGAAAAATCTAAACCGAAATTTGATAAGAATTTGCACATAAATATGGTTTCAAGTATTCTTATCATATAGTAAAAGTAAAGGACTACGGGGCGGCCTAAAGTCGGTATCAGCTAGTCAGTCTATCCCCTTTTCAATAGCGCTAGACTAAGGAGATTTTTGCATCGAGTTGGGGCGCCACACCTACCATCAACTCCTTACTTTACCGCACATATCCCTGTGACTCATACGCTGAGTATATAATATATATATATATATATATATATATATATATATATATATATATGTATTGTGGTGTGTGTGTGTTGATGTATGTATGTGTGTGGTGTGTGTATAAACAAACAGATCTACATATGATTTAAGTTCTTCCTGTGTGTCGGTTCAATTTAAAAAAATCTTTTCTACGAAATCATCCCCTCTGCACACGCACGCACACACACACACACACACACAACATATAATAATATATATATAAATAATATATATATATATATATATATATGTAACTTCAAAGGAAGAAAACTTAAACCGTCACCCTGCTATATTTTATTTCGACAAGAACTTCAAAAATAAACCTGTCTGTTGAGCCAGACGCATTTTTTGAGTTTCTGGTCGAAATAAATAATATAACGGGGATAAAGTTTAAGTTTTTTCTTTATTGAAAGTTAAATCTTGTTCTGTAGTAATTTAATTTATTGATTATTATACATTGAGCTCTTTTAGAGATTCCTAAAAATCCTTGTTAAGGTATATATGTTTGCACCTACAATAGGATACGGTTTGGTCTTACAGTGAGATTTCGATGATCCCAAATAGAATCACGCTACTTACCAGTCATTTAAATTACCTTGTTATATATATATATATATATATATATATATATATATATACACACACACACACACACACACACATTATATATATATTATATATATATATATATATTATAGCAATTGGAAAATGTCTTGAATTGTTGTTAATGAGCATTATTTTTGCTAACCTGTTTTAACTCTTACTGCCTGTCTATTTTCTATCTCTATCTCAGTGTCTGTCAGTCGGTGTCTATCATCTATCTATCTA
The DNA here is from genome assembly GCA_023376005.1 of Doryteuthis pealeii. NCBI lineage: Eukaryota > Metazoa > Mollusca > Cephalopoda > Myopsida > Loliginidae > Doryteuthis > Doryteuthis pealeii. The sequence continues at coordinate 35,202,820 of CM042152.1, read as the reverse complement.
TAAACACACACGTGCATACACAGGCATGGATGTGTGTGTGTGTGTGTGTATGTGTGTATGTGCGAGTGTTTTGTGTCTGTGCGCGCATGTGCGGGCCTGAGTTTTGCGTGTGTCTGGTGCATTACATTATGTCTTGCCAGTGCAATTATTCTCGTTTATGACAGAAGCATTGTCAACCTTCCGTGACGTGCTTTACCTACATAAACACACTCACACACAACCAAATTGCCTGTATTGATGACAGTCATTGGCAACTCATTGCAGGTGTCCAATGCATAGAACCGAAGTCTGCTCGGACAGGATTAACAGTGATCGAAGGTGTCACCAGTGCTAGACGCTATCACGCAGCGGATATGCCGCCGATTTGACGTGCAAGACGCTTTTTACAAAGATTGGTCTTACAATCACTTGGTCATTTGTATGTCTGACAGAGTAGAGCCTGGATGTGACATGGGATTGGTTTGAAAGGTTTATAAGAGAACAACTGCCTACTTTTCCGTGGCCAATCATTGGTATTGTTATTGGCATGTGTATTTAGGTTAAAACAGCGAGGAGACCTCTTTGCATCTCTTAACAAGCAAAGACGAGATGACTTTATTTGCCCCAATCAAAGTCAATCCGTGAATCACATCACTATTTAAAAAAAAAACTATATCCATACTAGGACAAGAAGAACAATGCCATATGTATCTTGAAAAAAATGCATCGGGTACTTGTAGTATAATATATATATATATATTATATATATATATATCTTATAAATGGAGATTGTGGGTTTGTCTGTCTGTACCGAAACTAAATCACTACTCAGTCACAATCCCTAGTTATTGACATCACATCACCATGAATTTATTTTATTTAAAACTCAATTATGATAAATTGTTATACCTTATAAATACTGTTGGATCTACATACTAATAACATGCAAGTAATTTAATATTCAACAAAATAGCGGTTTACAGTGTGAACGAGAAGGCTAATTGCATATTGATTCAAGAATGATTTAATAAATATATGCTTAGTATTATTGATTCTAATTGTTTGTTTCTTAACGAATCTGAGCAAAAATCTCGGGGAAATAAATCTTAAAAGAATCTATAAACAAGATGAAGAACTGTAATTTTATTAATACTTCATAATCTAACTAATAGATAAAATTAGGAAAAATGAAAGACGGGAGTGAGGAAAATGATGAGAAGAGTTAGATTTAAAGCTGTTCTATTTTTCGATTATACCCCTCAGTTGATCATTTTCTAAATAGTTTCTAATTTGATACAATATTTTATAACATCAAAACCTAAATACTTGCACCCGAAGGGTGCATATATTTGCTAGTATATATAATGAATAGTGAATGAAAAAATGAGAAAAGTATTTGCATGGAAAGGTGCTTAATGCTAATAAAGCAGAGCAGAGTTATAATTAATGGTGATATATGGTTTCACATTCATCTCATAACTTTAAATTTTCTTGGTAATCCAATTATCGATGAGAAGTGGTGAGATGTCAAAAACCAGTCGTGAAATGGTTGAGATGTTAATAATCACATTTTTTTGCGTTTATATGAAGCGTTTTTCACGCGATGGGAAATGTAAAGCTAAAAATTGTTTTTTTAAACTGTGGCTGTTTAACGTTTATGGTTGTATTCACTGACACCAATGCAAGTTGGTTGAAAATGTTTTTTAAATACAAATTTAACGTCATGAACATTTACATTCACGTGAATACAATCCAGTCACATAAACGTTAAAAGCACAGTTTTAAAAAAACAATTTTTAGCTTTACATTTCCCATCGCGTGAAAACGCTTCATATAAACGCCTAAAAAAATTTGATTCAACATCTCAACCATTATTCTCCATCTGATGATTGATTACACAAGAAACTGTAAGTTATGAGATGAATTGTAAAACTATAAATCACCATTAATTATATATATATATATATATATATTATAAATAATATATATATATGTGTGTGTGTGTGTGTGTGTGTGGTGTGTGTGTGGTGTGCGTTGTTTGAATAAAAATAAAGAAGAAATGTTGGACGGATAAAAATGCAACGATGAGTCATCATAACTGTTTTCCATCGCGTTTGGAAACACTTCTTCAAGCGATTTCAAAGTTCCTTTTTTCGAACACTGGAAATTCTCCGTATTTCAACCGATTTTGATTTAAACAATAAGGATTTACTGAGGGACGAAGGCCACTATTTCTTGTATACTAAAAAATGTCTGTAGTTTATCTATTATTGTTTTGAATATATTTATTTGTATTCAAAATAATAATAGATAGAATACATGTATGCTGGATAAACTCCAGAACGAAAACACGTGTCAGTAAAATAAAATAAATAGTCCTATTGTATCCATTCAACATTTTCTTCCTTTATTCCTTTCCAACATACGTCGGTTCGCTTCCCATTTTCAACTTACACACACACACACACACACACACACACACACACACACACACACATATATATATAATATATAATATGATATATAATATAATATATATAATCAGCGAAGTTATAAATGGTTTAACTTAACAGCATTTTTGGTGTTTTTCATATCTTTTTGCATATATACTCATACCGTTCGATCATTTCGTTTCTTAATTTATATAATATATATAATAAATTATAAATTATATATATAATATATATATATTATATATATATATTATATAGATAGATAGATAGATAGATAGATAGATAATAAGATTGTGTTGTTGTGGCGGTATTTGGGGGGGGAAATTTCCGAAAGAATGTGCTCGATTAGGGCTGAAGAGTATTTATTTGTCATAGAGTACAAAAATATTTAAGTTGCGATATTACATTGGTTTCAAACCGCAGCGTATAAACTACTGATCCTTCAAGACACTATGCGATTGCAAAGGAATATATAACGGATATCAATTAATTGATATGTACATTGAGCTGTCTTGTATTTCAACCGTTCAAGCTTCTTCTTCCAGTCTTGGCTATGGTTTAGAAGGAATATGCATATGGAGGTAAATACGCATATGGGTATGTAGACATGTTATGCCTACTATATATGTATGTGTGACACGGAGATTACATATTTAAACAGAGGAGAGAAAAAAGAATGAAAGAGGGGAGAGAAGCAAAAGAATATATATATATATATATAATAATATATTATATAAGTATATATAAAGTAATTGGTATTTTGCTTAAGCATGGTTATATGTATAATATCATTATGTTTAAGGCAATACACATGCGTATGAAAAAAAAACAAAAAGATTATTTGTCATCGATTTCAAGTGGAACTTTATCTTCTGAGATGAATATCAGAAATGTATGTCCTTAAGTCTTTTTTTGTGTGGTTATATTTTTTCCTCTTCTTCTTTCTTTCTCCTCCTTTCTTTTTCTTATGTTATAATGAATTGGGCCGAATAACTGAATCATATTTTTTGGAGTATCTGTTGAGAAAGAAGTTTGACCCCTACGTTTGTATATGTATGCCAATATTGTCTAGTTATCTTCCGGTAAAATATTGCTACAAAATAGCCAGTTGGATTCCAAAATAAAAAACTGTCACATAGAAAATTCCATATATTAGCTTTTATCTTTTTCTTTTTTTTCTTTTTCTCTATTTTTTTCTTTTTGTTTTCAGTGTAAAATGAAATAAAATGTATTAATTTAATTAGATGGACCAGTAAATAAGTAAATAAAAGATTATCTTTAATTATATATTAGGAATTGAAGGAAATGTAAGAAAAATATGTTTTATGATTATTTAAAAAAAATTTAAATAGATTAAATATATATAATTATATATTTAAAATTATTATTATATAATAATATGATAGGATGATAAATATATAATATATAAATAATAAAATATATATTTTATATATATATTATAATTATATATATATAATATATATATATATATTATATCTGTGTGTGTGTGTGTGTGTTGTGAGTATATATCCATGACATGAAATCAATAACACTTGGTTACTGAAAGTTTTCTCACCTGTGGGATTGTTCAAACCATAGTCACAAATCCGTATAGGCCCAAATAACTAACGTAACCAATATCATTAGACTTAGAGCAATAACTTAGATGATACATGCTCTATCAACTTATTGACATATTTACTTATAGCTGCACTATATACTACTTGTTCACTATATCACTTGTTAAATAATACATTCACAGAATATTTTATTTGGCACAAAGTGTAGCTACTTAAAGTAATTGAATCTCAGGCTAAGAGTGAAAAAACTGACCTGGTATAGAACCAGCTCGCGGCGGAGGTTCGGCAAATACATGCACAGACTTATATTGAATAACACATTTTTTATGTTTATTATCCGGTCACGTGCATGCCTATTCTTCTTTTTTATATATATGTCGTGTATTTCCTGTGCAACTTATTCAAAATTCCTTTCCAAAACAACGAACTTTCGGATTTTCAATAATAATCTGGGACAGAACGCATCCAAAATCTTTTTATAATTCTTTAAATATCACTGGAAGAAAGTGCTTAAAACACCTCTTTCGGTAACATCCATCTTAGGAAAAATATATAGCAAGGCACTTTATGATATTCTTTCTAAACACTTAACTCTTCCATTTCCAATATTATATAAATATATTATATTATATACTATATATATAATATATATAGGGTTTTGTATAGAAGTGGATGTAAAAGCATTAAACAAAGCAGGAAGACAAATACAGTTGAAGAGTTTTCGCATTTTCAAAAATCCAAAATATTTTCTAAGCACACATGCAGCCCGCGGCTGAGTGGCTTAGAATACACGACATGCACCTCTACAAAGGGTTAAGACTACCCTAATGCGGGCCACCTGACTGACAGTGGGTTACCTGAAGCTTAAAGAGGACCTAGTGGGAAGCAGCCATGATATGCAACCCTCCACTTAATGCCCTTAATTAGGCAAGACGAGCGATCGGAGACGGCTCGTACAAATAGTCGTGGGAACACGTCAAGTCGATAACCTCTATATTGCTACCAAAATTATTGCTCTTGCACCCACCCCCAATCATTGTCAACATATATGTGTAGAGATGGAGCTTGAGGGTGCTTAATGTTCCGTTCATTACATAAAACTCTTATCTGATGGTGAAGACCAATTTTGAATCTCTGGAATGATGGAGGTACGCCTTTCAATCACCTGAGTGTTAGTTACCTGTAGGGTCCACGTTTAAATAAAAATATGTGTTTTTAAAAATACTGAATTTAAAAAATAAGTTTGAAAAACATTAATACATTGTTGATACCCTTTCAAGAAGAATAGAAACAGAACGTCGTTCGTTCATAAATAAACCCGTAATGTTTGCATGTCCTAAACTCCGACAAAACCATAAGCTTACATGGAAGTAAATCCATTTGTCTTCACCTACCCATCGCACGAGCAAGATGAGTATTTGTCAATCTATAAACGGATCTTAAAAGAGTTGAATTCTAATTTGCCCTCCTCTGGTTATGCTTTTCCGCCGTGCTAACCTCGACTCAACTAATTAACGTGACTCTCACTAACTCGATCTCCCGTGGCCCTGATCTCCTCTCTAAACTTACTAACTGACTAACTGTCGAGTCTTTGTGTATCATAATTAAGTAATATTTTTATCAGGAATTTCCAGAAACATTCCCATAATGTGTGCGAATTTGATTGGCTGGCCTAGTGCTATAATATCGCTGACTAAAGTGTTAAAATTAAAATTTTCCGTCCTCTCTCTCGATTTTAATATTTTAAGCAGGATTCAAACTCCTGCCCTTACTGTCACCATAATGTCTGGATATTAACCAAAATTGTTACAAGAAGGATTCTAAAATGATTTTGTTGTGACAGACTGGATGACAGGAGGAGAGAGAGAGAGAGAGAGAGAGAGGAGAGAGAGAGAGGAGAGAGAGAGAGAGAGAGAAAGAAAGAAAGAAAGAAAGAAAAGAAGAGAGAGGGGAGGAGAGAAGTGAGAACAGAAAGAGAGAGAGAGAGGAGAATCCGTACTAATCGAATTACTTTGATTGATGATGAGGATGATGATGATGTGATGATGATGAGTGCGTATATAGATTATGTATTTCTTTTTACAGAATTTCACATTCCTCTCCTTACGGATGGGTGTATACATATTAGTATTCTATACAATTATACGCTATCTCTACATATACTTATTAAACATAAGCTTATCTTCCAAATTTTTTTTACTTCCTTTGTTATTTCAAATAATTTTTTTTCAGTCTGATTTATTAAACCGATTGTAATAATTTTAATTAGAAACCTTTTTAATAATAAGCTATCTAGCCGACACAAATATTCATAATAAATGTTTATAATTGTAAACAAACCCCAAATTTTCAGTGAGAAAATACGTTTTAAAATAAAGGCACGGGTCAAGTCAGCAAGTGACAAAAGAAAAGGAAAGTTCACAATAGAGTCGTGTGGCCGTCTTTACGACCACTAGCTGTGTGACTAACCTTTACGCTGGCTGCCAACAGCCTCCGAGCGATACCTGAAAGCCTCTAAGCCGGAACCGCGGACCCGGTGTCGCCCGGTATTACGAAAGGCGTCTCTTTACGTCCACTGGAGTTGCCATAGCATCCAGCTAAAATTCAAGTATTCACATTTTATATCATTACATAACTTATAAGCACCTTATAAATTATGAGCGTACATGTAGTTAGAAATTTTTAACAGAGTTAGATTTAAAATAACGAGACCCATGGAAGTTACCCGACAGCCATTGGCGGTTAGTAACCTTTTTCCTTGACGCCATTATAAGGGACGTGTGAAAATTAGTGAATCCGACCAGTTTCAGATGGACGCGAAGGCTATTGTTTGCCGGCTTTCTGATGTATCGGTCTCACTGCGGCGGAATCCATGGGCTGGGTTCTGAAAATAAAGCTTTAAGAAGCAGCCGATTCTTGTTTGAGTAATTTAAAAACAAGAGATGCAGAGCCGAAGAAATCAGCAAAGAAAACAACCCTTTACAGAAGGACCATCAGATCAACAAAAGAATAAAAATGGCGGCCAACGAGTTTAGAAACTAGTAGGAAACAGTACAGACAATCATCATATCATCCTCTAGTCATCTAACTGTCTGTTATCTGGTCTGTCTGTTAGTTTCTTTCATTCTCTCTTTCTCTAATTATATTACATGACGTATATGTGGGTATATGTGAGTATAAAACAACACATTGATTGGATAACATTACACAAAATTGTTCTCAATCGTGGTGTTATTGATCTTACCTGAAGTCTTGTAGTTTCTTTGTGGAAATAAGTTGGAGGCATTACCTTTTGGAAATCCTTCATATAACAGTCTTTACTTCTTTTATCATTACAGAGAGTTTCCAAATTTGGTTTCTGATTATAAAGATGTCCATATGAAAAAATTGTTCATTTATGCGGTGTATTAATAATGATTAGTTAATTTTATTATGAGTAGCACAGCTTGAATCTTTGTAGTAAGGGGGAGCTAATGGTAGGTATGACCACTCAACCTCAGATGCAAAAAGAATTACCTGGTCAGAGCTAGTGAAAAGGGGATTGACTCTCTTGTGCCTGAGCTATATTAATATATGCCACTCGGCCAAACATACTTTTTCTTTTTTAGCAATTATAAAAAACAACAAACGGTATTCTATTTGTTAAAACTCTCGTAGAACGATAAAAGAACATGTGATTTATAATATTCTGGAGTAAATGCCTTATTATTGTCACTATTTCTCATACTATAGACGATTAATTGGGCACTAGTGAATCCCGAATGAAACTCAGAAGTAAATATGAATAACAAACACAAAACTCCCGTAAAATGTCTACCCTTAAAAAGTTATGTTTAATTTGTATTATAAAGGTGTATTTTTCAATTACATCACTAGAAGACAAGAGACATAGATACATAGATAGAAACACCAAAAATGAAGGAATACACTTAAAGCGTGTCCTCACCACATTCGTCTGTGATGTAATCCAGTTTAATTAGGCGTTTACGGGTCTTGCAACATCATACACCTTCACCTGGGTGTCCCAGATTAGTGTTGATCTGCACCAGCTTGTGCCATGGAACAAGAATCTCAGAGCAAATTAAACGATATTGGGAATTGAGGCACTTATACTGAGAAGCACCAGCGGAACTCAATTCAAATGCGACTCTGGGTTATCCCTCTTCCATAAGAAATGAGGAATCCAAAATAAATGGTCTTCCCCCCTCCATTATAGGAATGAAAGCCAGATTCAGTTTGGAAAATGTCTAGAAAAGGTTCGTAATACTTTCTCGTTTTTTTTAAAACATTGATATATATATTGAATAAGTTTTAACATCTCGAGGGACCAATCACGCGTCTTAGCTTTTCGCTTAACGTGCTCCAATTACATTTTTATTTTCGTTTCACAGTACCAATCACGTCATTAACATCAATTATGAACGCTAAATAACGAACAGTTACGAACGTTTTTCTACACATTTTCCAAATCAATGCATTCAAAACAACCATCATCTTTTTTAATTACATGAATCTTTTTTTCTCTTTGATTTAGTCCTGGAAAAGGTTTTTTTATAAACCGAAAATGTTCGAACATCGACACTACGACTAATAAATATCCCACCATCTGGTAAACCAACCGTGTTTTGTTTCGTAATCTTCCACATTACTGTTGGTTAAATTTCCTCATTTCGCTCCCATTAGAATTTTATTTTAGAACTTAGCAGCGGCTACCCGGCGTCGCCTGGGTAGAGAACATTTTTTAACTTAGCCTGCCAGATCCATTATTCTGAACGTGAGTTGAATCCTCGTGATGCCCCATTATTAAATCCCTATGTAAAAAAAAAAAAATAGAACCTCATTTGATTCCATCTACTCTGAAAAGAAAGTTAATGTCTACTAATCTAAAATATTAAAGGAAAAAATCATTGTGTTATCATTTAAATTTCAATTTTTAATAATCTTCACAAATATAAATCAAATTTTCTATTAATTTGGCTCAGAAACCAAGCCCGGGATATTAATGTTTATAAATATTTTACTTTGTTGTTAATGTTTTATTTCGAAGTTTCCCCCGGACATCACATAACACAACTGTCGTTTATATGTATAGATGACATCACTTAGAATTTTAACAAATTTACCATCTCCCTTTACAAAAAAACTCACAGAAACATTACCAGCCACAAACCTATAACTTAATGACAATCCAGTCCCATAAAAATATCAATAAATGAATAAATAAATAGACACACAGACTATACTCTCACCAATCCTTAGATCTAGTATATACAAGCCCAAACACCTGCGGTACCATTACATTCTGTCTACTCCATTTTAGAGAGAAGAAAAATCACTAACCCACCCCAACATCCCTCCCCCTACTGACGACACTGTTTCACCATTTAAAAATGCCCATAATTGAAGCAAAATTATATCGAAGTCCGAGAAGATCTGACGACGAAACGTTGCATCATCACATCACCACCTACAATAAACATCCATTTCCATAACATCCCGTGTTTGTCTACCTTTCTCCATACAGGTTAGCTTCGTCGTAGAGCGTTCGCTAGAAAACAAGGTTCCTAGTTTGATACCGGTCCTCGCCCAACTCAGCGTATGAGTAAGCACAGGATCTGTCGGTAAAGTAGGAGTTGATGGTTTAGGTGTGGCGCTCCACCTCAGATGCTAAAACATCTCTGGTTCTAAGCGTATTGAAAAAGATATTACTCCCTCACTGACTAGCGGATACCGACATAGGCCGCCCGCGACTTTTCTTTATAGGATATAGATATTAAATGAGGAATGAATAAAATCCATCAAAATGTTCAAAAAAAAATCGAAGAATAAACAGTTTCAAGAAATGTCAAATTCTGATCAATTTCTGATTGCAGGTTACACAGGCAAGCGAAAAACAAAAGAGGAAAACGATATTTTGATATGATTTTCATGACCATTTCAAAAATATAGGCAAATTAATAATGCAGTATCAAAGAGCAAAGAACAAGGAATTAATAATAAGAAAAATTTTTTTACAATAAAAGAAACAGAGAGAATCAAAAAAGACTAATGTAGAATGTTTACAAAAGGCAAAGTGTATTAATCATTCGTGAAAAGAACAAGAATTAAGTCGAATCGTCTAAAGAAATAATAATTTGATTTAATTCTAATAATATAATCGTTGAACATCAATAGAATATTCGTATTATAAAATAATTTGAGAAACATGAATATCTATAAAGATGCGTGTCCATTGAGAGAGAGAGAAAGAGAGGGAGAGAGAAACGAGAGGAGAGGAGAGAGGGGGAGAAGAAAAGAGAGAAGGGAGACAGGAAGAGTTAAGAGAGAGAGAGAGAGAGAGAGAAAAGTGAGAAGCGAGAAGAAGAGAGGACGAGAGAGACAGAAAACAGAAGGAACAGACTCTGTGTGTGAATTGACAGAGAGAAATAGAGGAGGAAAAGAGGAGAGGTGAGGTGACTGTGAGAGATTGTTTGGTGTGTGTGTGTGTGTGTGGTGTGAGAGAGAAGAGAGAGAGAGAGAGACTGTGTTGTGTGTAGATTGAGAGATACATGTGTGTGCAGAGAGATAATGTGTTATAAGATAAGAGAGAGAGAGAGAGAGAGGAGAGAGAGAGAGAGAGAAAGGAGAGAGTGAAAGGGAGAGATAGAGAGAGAGAGAGAGAGAGAGAGAAGAGAGAGAGAGGAGACGATTTTATGTGTATGTGTGTGTGTGTGTAGCTGAGAACAATGTATGTATAAGAGAGACAGAGAGGGAAGAGAGACAGAAAGACCTGTGTTATGGGGAGAGAAACACTGTGTAGAGAAGAGATGAGAAAGAGATAGAGATAGAGAGAGAGGAGGAGGGGAGAGAGACATAGTGAGAGAGAAGAGAGAGAGAAAGGGAGATAGAGAGAGAAACGTGCGCAGAATGGACACGGTGTATATCAGTAGAGAAAGAGAGATAGATTGTGTTGCGGAGAGAGTGACTGCTGAGAGGTAAGAGAAGAAATGGAGAGCATGTGTCTGAGAGAGAAAGAGAGACTGCAGGGGGAGTAAGAGAAAGTAGAGAGTGAAAAAGAGGAGGGAGGAGAGGGAGAGAAGGGATAGGGATGGAGGAACGCGAGAGATACTGTTGTGTGTGTGTGTGTGTGTGTGTAGAGAGAGAGAGAGAGAGAGGAGAGTGTGTTGAGTGAGAGGAGATAATACTTAGTGTTATGTGAGATAGAATAGAGACGCATGCTGTGAAAGAGGACTGCGTGTGTGATAGATTGAGGACTTGTGTGTGAGAATAGTAGAGAGACTGTGTTTTAGGAGAAAGAGAGGCAGAAGGGAGAAATACTTCGTAAAATAGAGATCTTTTTTGTGTGTTAGAACAGAGAAAGATATATATATATATATATATATTATATATATATATATATATATATATATACATTAATAAGAATATAACTCAGTAATTAGAGTAGTAACCGATTTACATTCCGCGTTCCAGTCTTGCGGCGACATGACATCGCCGCTTTTTTTTTTTTTGCCAAAAATGCCACGCGGCCAGGTACAAAAAGAGAAAAGAAAAAAGTCGACGAATAAGTCGTGTGACCGTTCTATTTAGTCATATCATACTCTCTCAAAACAATCTTGGATGCCGTTTAATGACATTTGTTTTTTCATCCTCAGTCAAAGCATTGGCGACGAAGGTAAGGGGAAAGATGACAGTTCCCTCTGGCAACCATTATTCTTTGTGTCCAATTGCCAACGTCTATAATAAAAAAAAGTATATTTGTATGCAGCATATGGAAAACTAAAAAAGATGTATTTCTTTAAATCATAAAAAGTAAAACAATCTAACTCTATAATAAGAAGTTTATTGCATGCACATATGGAAAACAAGAGACTACTTTCTTTAATAAACATAAACAAGTTTAAGGCATATAAACTTCTCTAATAGAGTATATTTGTATTACAACTGTAATGGAAAACTAAAAAAGATGTACTTTCTTTGAATAAAACATAAGAAGTAAGCAATTTAATACTTCTCTAACAAGAAGTATATTTTGTATGCAACCTATGAAAACTAAAAAAAGATGTACTTTCTTTTATATAACATAAAAAGTAAGGCATACAACTTCTCGAATACGAGCTTTATTTGTATGCAACCATATGGAAACTAAAAAATATGACTTCTTTAATAAACATAAAAAGTAAGGCAATACAACTTCTCTAATAAAAGTATATTTGTATGGCAACCATATGAAAACTAAAAGAATATGTACTTTTTAATAAACATAAAAGTGAGCAATATAACTTCTCTAATAGAAGTATATTAGTATGCAACCATATGGAAAACTAAAAAAGATTACTTTCTTTTAATAACATAAAAATAAAGCCAATAATCTTCTTGACAAAAAGTATATTTGTATTGCATATATGCGAAAACTTTTTAATTAACATAAACGTAAGGCAAGTACGGACCTAAAACAGGCTGTTAAAAATCAGCACGAACAGGTGCGGCCTCCTCGGCAGACTGAGCTCTCATAAGCCTTTCCCCAAACCGGTCGTTTATTTTCGTTAGGTCATGTGCTGTAATAAACAGTCTGCTATTCAGCGCATTGTCTCTCACCCATCATTTGAGGTGCGAATTGAGGCAAATCAGTCAAAAAAATTAAGTGAGTGTTTTCTCTTGTTTTCTCCTGCTCATTACACATGGCTATAATTATGGTTAAAATGTGACGAATTGAACAACTGTTTAACGCATTATTCTATTACAGTGGGACCTGTGAATACACCACAGTATGATAATGTAATAATTACAGCGTTGAATGTTCACTTAGGAGCTATTGATATAGTTCAATATGTAAAAGTTATATAATTCTTGAATTTAATCTCTCCCATTCTTTTCTGTTCTCTCCCTCTTTCCATCTTTTTCATTATGTTGATTGAAAACAGATTAGTTTACCGCTTCAGCGCGCTCATCCCCGTCTGCATATGCCTTACTCTCTTTTCTTTCTTTCTTTCTTTCTTTCTTTCTTTCTTCTTATTAATTGTTTGTATAGATCTTCTTTTTCTTCCTTTCTTTCTTTATAATGAAAAACAGAATATTCCATTATGTAGCTTAGCATTATCTTGCTTAGGAACACGAACATAATAATAATAATAATAATTAATAATATAATAATAAATATAATAATGTTCTGAGAATGAAAACATAATATTTCTGGACTTCCAGATAAAGACGGATCCCCTTATCCCAGCTCGGACACCAAACCTAGTGTGGTCAATAAGAAAAAGAATTTGTCAACTGGTAGATTTTGCAGGTTCCAGCAGACCACAGGGGGAAGATGAAGAAAACGAAAAGACAGGCAAATACTGAACCTGCCAAAAATTGAAAAAGGCTGTGGAATATGGGGGGTCGAAGTGGTACCAATTATAGTGGGGCACTTGGACTGTCTTAAAAGCTTGGAAAAAAGACTAGAGGAATTGGAAATTTCAGAGGGATATGAGGCATCCAGAGCTCTGCATTGCTAACAGATCTGCCAGATACTCAGAAGAGTCCTGGAGACCTTGAAATTTGTTTAACTGCAGATTTCCAGTGAAAGACATCATCTAACTCTGTGTGAAAACTCACAAGCGAGGGAATAATAAAAGTAAAGTCGACGGGCGGCTAAAGTCGTATCAGCCATCAGCGAGGGACTCTATTCCCCTTTTTCAATAGCGCTAGACCAAGGAGTTGTTTTTAGCTTCTGAGGTGGCAGCGCCACACTACCAACCAGCTCCTTAACTTTACCGCACATATCCATTTGCTACTCATACGCTGAGTTGGCGAGGACGGTTTCGGAACTAGGAACCTTTGTGTTTCTAGCCGAACGCTCTACCGGACCGAGCTAACCCGGCCCAAATAATAATATAATAATAATAAAATAATAATAATAATAATAATAATTCGGGGTGGCCTAAAGTCGTATTAGCTGACAGCGATGAATCTATCCCTTTTCAGTAGCGCTTGACAAAGGAGATTTTTCTGCGTCTGAGGTGGAGCGCTACACTACTATCAGCTACTCACTTACCGCACAGTGCTACTGATACGTGAGTGGCGAAGCCGGTATCGAAGTCGCAACGTGTTGTTCCCAGTCGAACAGCTCTAACAACTGAGCTGAAAACTGGCATTTAATAATAACGGATATCTAGCAAAACGACAGAAATTCTACCCTCAAAATCAGTGAAGAAAGCAGGAAACTGAGAAACTGTATGCAATTGGGGAAAGAAAATTTTGTCTGAGCAAACCACAGGAAGAGAAACAATATAATAGAAAGGGTTGAATGGTTACAATAACAGAAGATGATTTCGGAAGTCAAGTTTGGCTCAGAGGCTGAATATGTCTGGTTCACGAGAAACCTCGGAAATTGGAAGGACGAGGTTATTTGCTTATTTGTTAAGCCTCTTTGGCATCTCCTTTTTTTCTGTCTTTTCAGATCAACCTTATAACAAACAAACAAAACAGACAAACAAACAAAAAATAATTTTTGTACGGAATCCATATATAGTGTCAATAAATATAGGTCTACGATCAATATTGTTAAGTAATTTCTTTCGATAGTCAAAAAATCCTTTTTTAAATTTCTTACTTATATTTTTCAGAAAACATCCAAATAATCTTAATTGTCTAAACTATGTATTTTATTTGATGAAACAATTTAGACAAAATATATTCCTCTCCTTTTGACTACCTTCTCGATATCAGGCTTAAAACAATTATTTGCAGAGAAATATACAATAATTAGACAATTCTTTATTGGCAGACAAATTCTGTTAAGTAAATTCACGATAGTTTCCTCAAATAAAACCTGATCAGATCAAAAACCACAATAGTGTAAAAAATGAATACAGAATCGATGATTTTAAAAATAAAGCTAAGAAAAATAAATTAAAATGGCATGAGGAAACTACGGATGATTACTTAACAGAATGATCTGATAAAGATTGCTATTAAACTGTATATTATTCTCTGCAAATATTTTGTTTTAGCCTGATAGAGAAAGGTAGTCAAAAGGAGAGCGAATATATTTTGTCTAAATTGTTTTATCAAATTAAAAATAGGCAATAGTTTAGACAATTTTAAGATTAGTTTGGATGTTTTCTGAAATATAGTAAGAAAATTTAAAAGGCATATTTTTCGGAACTATCGAAGAAATTACCTTAACATATTTGATCTGTAGACCTATATTATATGTGACACTATATATGATCCGTACAAAAATTATTTTTTGTTGTTTGTCTGTTTGTTTGTTTTTTTAAAGGTTGATCTGAAAAGACAGAAAAAAGGGAGATGCCCAAGGAGGCTTAACAAATAAGCAAATAACCTCGTGCCTTCCAAATTTTCCGAGTTCTTCGTGAATCCAGACATATTCAAGCTCTGAGCCAATGACTCCTTGAAATCATCTTCCTTGTTATGTAAAACCATTCAACCTTTCTATTATATTGTTTTCTTCTGTGTTTGCTCCAGACAAATTTTCTTTCATGACTACAGTTCCAGTTTTTCCTGCTTTCTTCTTCACTGATTTGAGGGTAGAATTTCTTGTGTTGCTAGAATATCCTGTTATTGTTAAAGCCAGTTCAGCTTCGTTGTTAGAGTTTTCGACTGGGAACAACAACGTTGCGACTTCGATACCGGCCTTCGCCAACTCAACGTTCGTAGCACTGTGCGGTTAAAATTGAGTAGCTGATAGTAGGTGTAAGCGCGCCACCTCAGACGCAGAAACCAATCTCCTTTGTCAGAGCGCTACTGAAAAGGGATAGACTTCATCGCTGTCAGTCTAATACGACTTTAGGCACCCCGAAAGTATGATTATTATTATTATATTCATTATTATTATTATTATTATTATTTTGGGGCCGGGGTAAGCTCGGTCGCGTTAGAGCGCTTCGGCTAGAACCACAAAGTTCCTAGTTCGAAACCGGTCCTTCCGCCAATCAGACGTATGAGTAGCACATGGATATAGTGCGGTAAAGTTAAGGGAGTCGGTGGAGGTGGGCGCTCCACCCTCAGATGCTAAAACAATCTCCTTGTCTAGCGCTATTGAAAAGGGGATAGAGTTCCCCTCGCTTGACTGGCTGAAGACCGACTTTTTAAGCCGCCCCGTCGCTTACTTTTATTATTTCCCTCCTTGTGAGTTTTTAGCACAAGAGTTAGATGATTGGTCTTTCACTGGAATCTGAGTTAAAAAATTTTCACAGGTCTCCAGGATCTTCTGAGTTATTTCTGCGCAGATTTTTAGCATGCAGAGCTTGGATCTCTCCCAATTATCCCTTGTTTCCAGTTCCTTCTTAGTCTTTCCAAGCTTTTTAGACCGCTTCCAAGTGCACCAACTATAATTGGTACCACTTCCCCCCCATATTCCACAGCTTTTTCATTCTTTGGCAGGTTCAGGTATTTGCCTGTCTTTGTTTTCTCATCTTCCCCCTGTGGTCTCTGAACTGCCCAAATCTACCAGTTTGACAAGTTCTTTTCTTATTGACCAACACTAGTTTGGTGTCCCGAGCGGATAGGGGATCCGTCTTATCTGGAAGTCCCAGAAAATATTATGTTTTTCGATTCTCAAGAACATTATGATATTATTTATTTATTATTATTATTATTATTATTATTATTATGTTCGTGTCCTAAGCAAATAAATGCTAAAGCTACATATGGAATATTCTGTTTTTCATTATAAAGAAATGAAAGGAAAGAAAAAAGAAGATACCTATACAAACAAATATAATAAGAAAGAAAGAAAGAAAGAAAGAAAGAAAGAAGAAAGAAAGTAGAGAGAATATAGACAGACGGATGAGCGCCTTGAAGCGGTAACCACTAATCTGTTTCATCAAACATAATGAAGATGGAAAGAGGGAGAGAAAGAAAAAAGAATGGTAGAGAGTTAATCAAGATTAGTATACTTTTAATATTGAACTATTTGATCAATAGCTCCTAATAACATGATCAACGCTGTAATTTTCATTATCATACTGTGGGTGTATTCACAGGTCCACTGGTAATAGATTAATGCTGCTAAACATTGTTCAATTTCGTCATCCAATTTTAACATCAATTAAGCATGGTTATTGAAAGCAGAGAAACAAGAGAAAAACACTCACTTATTTTTATTGACTGAGTTTTGCCTCAATTCGCAACTCATGAATGGGTGAGAGACAATGCGCTGATAGCAGACTGTTTATTAACAGCACAGACCTAACGAAATAAAACGACCGTTTTGGGGAAAAGGCTTATGAGACTCCAGTCTTGCGAGGAGGCCGCACCTGTTCGTGTGAATTTTTACATGCCTGTTAGGTCGTACTGCCTTACGTTTTATGGTAATTTAAGTTTTCCATATAGTTCATTACCAAATATACTTTTTGTCATAGAGCATATATTGGCTTACTTTGTTTATTAAAAAGAAGTACATCTTTAGTATTTCCATAATGGGCATTACTAATATACTTCTTATTAGAGAAGTTATATTGCCTTCACTTTTTATGTTTATTAAAAGAAAAGTACATATTTTTTAGTTTTCCATATGGGTTGCATACCCAAATATACTTGTTTATTAGAGAAGTTGTATTGTCCTTACTTTTTATGTTTATTTAAAAAAAAGTACATATTTTTTAGTTTTCCTATGGTGCATACAAATAAACTTCGTATTCGAGAAGTTGTATTGCCTTACTTTTATGTTTATTAAAAGAAAGTACATCTTTTTTAGTTTTCATATTGGTGCATACAAATATAGCTTCTTGTAGAGAGTTGTTATTGCCTTATTCTTATGTTTATTAAAGAAAGTAACATCTTTTTTAGTTCCATATAGTTGTATTACAATATACTCTTATTAGAGAAGTTATATGCCTTACTTTTTATGTTTATTAAAAAGAAAGTACGTCCTCTTAGTTTTCCATAGTGCATGCAATAAACTTCTTATTATAGAGGTTAGATTTTTACTTTATGATTATTTAAAAAGAAAGTACATCTTTAGTTTCCATATGGCTGCAACAAATATACTTTTTTTTTATATAGGACGTTGGCAATGACACAAAGGAATAATGGTTGCCAGAGGGAACTGTCATCTTTCCCTTACCTTCGTCGCCAATAGCTTGACTGAGGCTGAAAAACAAAATGTCATAAAACGGCATCCAGATTGTTTGAAGAGAGTATGATATGACGTAAAATAAAGCGGTCACAGACTTAATCGGCGACTTTTTCTTTTCTCTTTTTGTGACCTGGCCCGTGGCATATATTTTGGAACCCAAAGCCGGCGATGTTCATGTTCGCCGGCAAGGACTGGACGCGATGTAATCGGTACTACGTTCTAATACTGAGTGATATTCTTATTAAATGTATATATATAAATATATATATATATATATATATAATATATATATATTCTTTCTCTTCTCTACACACAAAAAAGATCTCTATTTTACGAAGTAATTTCTCCCTTCTGCCTCTCTTTCTCTAAACACAGGTCTCTCTTACTTTCCTCACACACAGTCTCAATCTATCACACACGCAGTCTCTTTTCACACACGCGTCTCTATCTTCTATCTCACACACTAAGTATTGCTCTCTCACTCACCACACTCTCTCTCTCTCTCTCTCTTTCTCTTCACACACCACAACACACACACAACACACAGTAGCTCTCGCGTTCCCCATCCCTATCCCTTCTCTTCCCTCTCCTCCCTCCCTCTTTTTTCACTCTCTCACTTCTCTACTCCACCTGGCAGTCTCTCTTTCTCTCTAGACACATGCTCTCCATTTCCTTCTCTTAACCCTCCCAGTCACTCTCTCCCGGCACACAATCTTATCTCTCTTTCTCTATCTGATATACACACAGTTGTCTCATTCTGCGCCACGGTCTCTCTCTATCTTCCCTTTTCTCTCTCTTTTTCTCTCTCACTATTTCTCTCTCTCTCCCTCTGTCTCTCTCTCTTCTATCTCTATCTCTTTCTCTATCTTTATCTACACAGTGTTTCTCTCCATACACAGTCTTTTCATGTCTCTCTTTCTCTCTGTCTCTCTTATACATACATTGTCTCTCAAGCTACACACACACACACATACACACATACTGTCTCTCTCTCTCTCTCCTCTCTCTCTCTTCTTCTCTCTCTATTCTCTCCCCTTTCCACTCTCTCCCTTTCTCTCTCTCTCTACTCTCTCTCTCTCTCTCTCTCTCTCTATCTTATAACACCATTATCTCTCTCACACACATTAATCTCTCAATCGTTACACACACACCACAGTCTCTCTCTCTCTCCTCTCTCTCTCACACACACACACACACACACACACAAACAAATCTCCTCACAGTCACTCTTCCCCTCTCCCTCTTTTCCTCTCTCTATTCCTCCTCTGTCAATCACACACAGAGTCTGTCTTCTGTTTTCTGTCTTCTCGTCTCTCTCTTTCTCTGGTCTCTCACTTTTTCTCTCTCTCTCTCTCTCTCTTAACTTCTTCTGTCTCCCTTCTCTCTTTTTCTCTCTCCCCCTCTCTCTCTCCCTCTCTTTCTCTTCTCACCTCTCTTTCTCTCTCTCTCAATGGACACGCATCTATTATAGATATTCATGTTTCTCATATTTTATTAATACCGAATCATTCTATTGATGTCATGACATTCATAATTATGATTATACCAAATTTTATTTCTCTGAGACGATTCCGACTTAATTCTTGTTTTTTCACGAAATGATTATACACTTTGCCTTTTGTAAAAACATCTTACATTAGTCTTTTTTGATTCTCTGTTTTTCTTTTATTGGTAAAAAAACCATTTTTCTTATTTTAATTCTTGTTCTTATGCTCTTTATACTGCATTATTAATTTTGCCTATATTTTGAATGGTCATAAAATCATATCAAATATTTATTTCCTTCTTTTTTCGCGTAGCCTGGTACTGCATCAGAGAAAATTGATCAGATTTGACATTTCTTGAAAACTTGTTTATTGTCTTCGGATTTTTGTTTGACATTTTGATGGATTTTTATTCTTCTCAAATTTAATATCATTAATCTATAAAGTAAAAAGTCGACGGGGCGGACCTAATGTCGGTATCAGGAGTCAGTGAGGAGTATATCTCCTTTCAATAGCGTAGACCAGGAGATTGTTTTTTATAGCATTGAGTGGGGCCACAGCCTACCATTCAGCTCCTTACTTTACCGCACAATCCCTGTGCTACTTCATACGCTGGTTGGCGAGAGGAACCCGGTATCAAATAGGAAACCTGTGTGGTTTCCTAGCCGAACGCTCTACCGACTGAGCTAACCGATAATGGAGAAAGGTTTAGACAACACGGGATTTATGGAAATGGATTGTTTATTGTAGGTGGTGATGTTCGATGATGCACGTTTCGTCTGTCAGATTCTTCTTCGGGACTTCGATATAAATTCTTGCTTCAATTAGGGCATTTTTAAAATGGTGAAACAGTGTCGTCGTAGGGGAGGGATGGTTGGGGGTGGGTAGTGGATTTTCTTCTCTCTAGATAGGGAAGTAGCAGAATGGTAATGGTACCGCAGGGTGTTTGCTGATATACTAGATTCTAAGGATGGGGTTGAGAGTTATGTCGTGTGTCTATTGTATTTATTTATTATTTGATATTTTTATGGGAACTGGATGTGTCATTAAGTTAAATAGTTTGTGGCTGGTATGTTTCTGTGAGTTTTTTTGTAAAGGGGGAGTGGTAGATTGTTAAAATCTAAGTGATGTCATCTATACATATATAAACGGGGACAGTTGTGGTTATGTGTATTGTCCGGGGGAAACTTCGAAAATAAAACAATTAACAACAAAGTAAAATATATATAAATTAAAATCACCAGGCTTGGTTTTCTGAGCCAAATTAATAGAAATTTGATTTATATTTGTGAAGATATTAAAAATTGGAAATTTAAATAGTAACAGCATGGATTTTTTCCTTAATATTTTAGATAGTAAGACATAACATTTTCTTTTCAGAGTAGATGGATCAATGCAAGGTCTATTTTTTTGACATAGGGATTTAAATGCGGGCATCCACGAGGATTCAACTCACGTTCAGATAATGGATTCGTGCAGGCTAAGTTAAAAAAATGTTCTCTACCCAGGCGACGCCGGGTTAGCCGCTGCTAGTTCTAAATAAAAATTCTAATGGAGCGAATGATGGAATTATCCAACAGTATGTGGAACAGATGTAGAACAAAACACGCGTATGTTACAATGGTGGATATATTAGTCGTGTGTCGATTGTTTCTTAAACATTTCGTTTATAAAAACCTTTTTAGGACACAATCAAGAGAAAAAAGATTCATGTAATTAAAAGATGATGGTTGTTTTGAAATGCATTGAGTTTGGAAAATGTGTAGAAAACGTTCGTAACTGTTCGTTGATTAGCGTTCATAATTGAATGTAATGACGTTGATTGTTACATGTGAAGCGAAAATAAAAAATGTAATTGGAGCACGTTAAGCCGAAAAAGCTAAGACGTGATTGGTCCTCGAGATTTAAAAACGTATTCAATATATATATCACTGTTAAAAAAACGAGAAAAGTATTACGAACCTTTTCTAGACCATTTTCCAAACTGAAATCTGGGCTTTTCAATTCCTATAATGGAGGGGAAAGAACCCATTTATTGGATCCTCATTTCTTATGGAAGAGGATAACCCAGAGTCGCATGTTGATTGGATTCCGCTGGGCTTTCTCCAGTATAAAGTGCCCAAATTCCTCAATATCGTTTATTTGCTACTGAGATCTTGTTCCTGGCCACAAAGCTGGTGGCGATCAACACTATCTGGGACACCCAGGTGAATGTGATATGATGTTATGCAAGGCCCGTAAACGCTAATTATACTGGGGTTACATCACAGACGGATGTGGTGAGAGCACCTTTAGAGTGTATTCTTCATTTTGGTGTTTCTATCTAGTATCTATGTCTCTTTGTCTGTCTAGTGATGTAATTGAAAAACACCTTTAGTAATCCAAGATTAAACATTAACTTTTTAGGTAGAATTTTACGTTGAGTTTGTGTTTGTATTCATATTTCTTCTGAGTTCGATTCGGATCACTAGTGCCAAATTATCGTCATAGTAATGAGGAAATAGTGAACAATAATAGCATTTTACTCCAGAAATTATAAAGTCACATTTCTTTTATCGTTCTACGAATGAGTTTTAAAATAGAATACCGTTATGAGGTTGTTTTTATAATTGCTAAATAGAAAAAGTAATGTTGGCCGAGTGGCCTATTTTAAGTATCAGCCAGGCAACAAGAGGTCAATTCCCCTTTTCACTAGGCTCTAGACCAGGTTAAATTCTTTTGCATGTCTGAGGTTGAGTGTCATTACCTACCTTAGCTCCCCCTTTACTACAAGAGTCAAGCTGTGCTACTCATAATAAAATTACTAAATCATTATTAATACACGCATAAAATACAATTTCCTTTTCATGATGGACATCTTTAAATCCCAAACCAAATTTGGAACCTCTGCCTGTATGAGAATTAAAAGACTGTTATATGAAGGATGTTCAAAAGTAAGCCCTCCAAACTTATTTCCACAAAGAAACTACAGATTCAGTAAAATCAAAACACCACGATTGAGAAACAATTTTGTGTAATGTTATCCAATACAATGTGATTGTTTTATCCTATACCCACATAATACGTCATGTATATAATAGAGAAGAGAGAGATGAAGAACTAACAGACAGCAGATAGGACAGACAGTTAGATTGATAGAGGATTGATTGATGATTGTCTTCTGTTCTCTACTAGTTAACTCGTTGGCCGCCATTTTTATTCTTTTGTTGATCTGATGGTTTTTGTAAAGGCGTTGGTTTTCTTTGTGATTTCTCGGGCTCTCATCTCTGTTTTAAATTACTTTAACAGAATCGAGAGACATAGACATATAATAAAAAAGCTTTATTTTCAGAACCCAGCCCTATATCCGCCGCACGTGAGGACCGATACATCAGACGGCCAACAATAGCCTTCGCGTCCTCTGAAAACTGGCGTCGGATCTCAACATAATTTTCACAACGTCTATAATGGCGTTCAAGGAAAAAGGTTACACCGCCAAGGCTGTCGGGTAACTTTTCCTGGGTCTCGTTATTTTAAATCTAACCCTTGGTTAAAAATTGCTAACTACATGTACGCTCATATTTATTAAGGTGCGTTATAAGTATGTAACATGATATTTCAAAATGTTGATACTTGAATTTTAGCTGGAATGCTATGCAATCTCCAGTGGACGTAAAGAGACGCCTTTCTAATCACCGTGGCGACACCGGTCGCGGTTCCGGCTTAGAGCTTTCACCGTTTATCGCTCGAGGCAGCTTGGCAGCCAGGTAAAGGTTAGGACACACAGCTAGTGGTCAGAAAGACGCCACACGACTCTATTGTCGACTTTCTTTTCTTTGTCACTTGCTGATTGACCCGTGCCTTGTATTTTTTAAAACGTATTTTCCTCACTGAAAATTTGGGTTTGTTTACAAATTATAGACATTTTATTATGATTTTTGTTTCGGCTCAGATTCTTATTATTAAAAAGGTTCTAATTAAATATTACTAATCGTTTAATAAATCAACTGAAAAAAATTTATCTTGAATAACAAAGGGCAGAAAAAAATATTTGAAGATAAGCTTATGATTTATAAGTTATATGTAAGATTAGCCGTAATTAATGTGTATAGAATACATAATAATGTATAACACCCCATCCGTAAGGAGGAATGTGAACTGTAAAAGAAATATCATAATCTATAATACGCAACTCATCATCATCATCATCATATCATCCTCATCTCATCAAGTAATTCTGATAGTACGGATTCTTCTCTCTCCTCTCTCTTTCTGTTTCTCCCTCTCTCTCCCCTTCTCTTTCTTTCTTTCTTTCTTTCTTTCTTCTCTCCCTCTTCTCTCTCTCTTCTCTCTCTCTCTCTCTCTCTCTCTCGTTCTCTCTCTCTCTCTCTCTCTGTCAGTCAGTCTGTCAACAAAAACATTTTGAATCCTTCTTGTAAAACAATTTTGTTAATATCCAGCCATTATGGTGACAGTAAAGGGCAGGGAGTTTGATCCTGCTTAAATATTAAAATCGACTTGAACATAGGTGAGACGGGGAAAAATTTTAATTTTGGAAAACACTTTAGTAGCGATATAATAGCACTAGGGCCAGCAATCAAATTCCACAACATTATGGGAATGTTCTGGAAATTTTCTGAATTAAAAATATTACTTAAATTATGATACCAAAAACTCGACAGTTAGTCAGTTAGTAAGTTAGAAGGAGATCAGGGGGCACGGGAGATCGAGTTAGTCTGAGAGTCAGTTAAATTTAGTTAAGTCGAGGTTAGCACGCGGAAAATGACAGACGGATTGGCATACATAGAGAGAATACGAACCGACAACCGGAAAAAAACTGACCGATAAAGATATTCTCTCTCTCTCTCTTCTTCTCTCCCTCTCTCCCCTCTCTCTCTCTCTCTTCCTCTCTCTCTCTTCTTCTCTCCTCTCTATTTCTCTGTCTGTCTCTCTGTCTGTCTGTCTGTCTGCCTCTCTCTCTCTCTATCTCTCTCTCCACCTCAGACACTGAACAATCTCCTTGGTCTTAGCGCTAAAGAAAAAGGGGATAGACTCCCTCGCTGTCTTCCGCTGATAACTGACATTAGCCGCTCGACGACTTTACTTACTTAAATAGGGACATTGGAAGCGTTCGTTGTTATTAATGCAAAATGTATAAATCCAACTCTTCCAATGTATGGGTAAAATAGTAGGTAAAACGGAGAGGTCTTTAAACTTGGAACGATAACCGATTGTAGGAGAAGGAAAGCCAAGTCAACCTGTTAAACTTCGTTCATAATATGACTATATGCCGTATCCGGTTGTGCGGAGGGGGATAAGGAAACATATGAAGCGTTGTAATAGAATTGTTTATCGTCGTACCGAAAGGATTATAGCACCCCAGTTCTCAAATCTGAGAGCAAACTGTTTGCATTTCTGATAATGCTAATACCTTGGGAAAGTATGGATCCTACTATTCCCAATCTAGCATACGGGTAATATAGCCAAAGCATNCCCTTACTCTCTGCCGTTTACCCATATTTCTTAGCAATTTGCTTTACATTTTTTGACTTTAACATGTCAACCGTTGTAAATACTTGAAAAAGTACCGGTCAAAAAGCCTTACGTATCCCATTTATTTTATTATTTTAATCATAATAAAAAATTACCTCCCATTTTACATATGATCTCCCTACTCTTAGAGTTTACAAATTTGCATTACCAAACATCCTTATATAATATAATATATATATATATATATATAATATAATATAGATATTATATTAAAGAGTTGCTATGCCATTAAACAAACAAACGAGACGAAACTAAAAACTGACCGCTATCACGCTACTTATTTTGACGTGTCCTCTTAGTTTCGACATTTGTCACTCAGAGAATGACCCAGTCAATAGTGTTTATTTTCATTGTATTCATTCTTTCACTCATGTCGATCTCTGGATCGCCTTCCATAATATAATACTGTCAAACAGACAGCTGGCAGTTCAGTATCCAGAAAAAATAACACTCTCAAGAAGGATCAATATTATAAAATTGACAAGTCGTTGATATAGAAAAAGAACACTTTTCCGTTTAAATGTTTGTTTTTAAATGTTCGTTTTAAAATTGAATATAGTGAAAGATACACTTTCCTTTAAAATGCACCTTTTAAAATTTGAATATAGTGAAGAACACTTTTCCGTCTCAAAATGTTCGTTTATTTTAAAATTGGATATAGTGTTTAAAATGTCCGTTTTTTAAAGAATATAGTGAAAGAACACATCCGTTTTAAAATTCTGTTTTAAAATTGGATAAGTGAAAGAACACTTTTCCGTTTTAAAATGTCCGTTTTAAAATGATATATAGGAAATAACACATTCCTTTTAAATTCTGTTTAAAATCTGAATATAGTGAAAGAACTGTGTTTTAAAATTGAATATAGTGAAAGACACTTTTCGTTTAAAAGTTTGTTTAAATTGATTATAGTGAAATAACACATTTCCGTTTTAAAAATGTCTGCTTTAATATTGGAGTATAGTGAAAATAACACTTTTCCGTTTTAAAATGTCTGCTTTAATAATTATATAGTGAAAGAACACTTTTCCGTTTTAAAATGTCTGTTTACGTTTTAAAATGTACGTATAGAAAAATATTTGGCATTAACTTTATGAGCAGCATATACCAAACATGTATTCACAATATCAGTGCCAAACAATCTTTTATGTGAACATTTTAAAACGGAAAATAATTTAATTTATGAACACAAAACAAAAAAGTATTAAAAATAATCAGCAACGCTTGGGAGCACACTCACACACACACACACACACACACAACAAAAAACAAAAAATAACTACTAAAGCCTGCCAAATAATAAAACCCAAAAAAAAGGGTATGCCAAACCTGGGACGATACTAAAACATTGTTGGGTAGACAAACACACATAAACACACATAAACATACACACACACACACACACACAGAGACTTACACATACACACCCAGAGAATTTGAAGGAAGACTTCACCAGTCATGCAACAGAATGGTAAGATCATCGCAACAAGCTAACAGCTCCAGACTTTCAGAAATCTTCTGACGAAGAGATCTTTCTCTCGAAATCTTAAGAATAAATGAAAGGTAAACAGACAACATCATAGTTACTTGCTTTTTCTTTACACCTGCATTGTGTGAGCCTTCAAAACCAACCACCAAAAAAGAATGTTTTAATTATTTATTTAAGAGATTTATTTCACCAGAATTGAAAATCAAAACTTGCAAAATATGAAAACCCTTTTTTGTTAGTATCTTGTGTAACCTCCAGTTGATTTCTTTAAGCAAATGATTTTGGCAGTCTCTTGCATCTGCTGTTGGGTATTTGCCCAATCCCCCTCGCAAAATTCATCCAGTTGAGAAAGGTTGATAGAATGTCTAGCATGAAACGCCAAAGTTTCTATTGGATTGAGATCCGGACTATCACTTGGACAATCCTGGGTACGAATATTTTTCCTTTTTAAGGCATTATTTTGTAGTTTTTCTGGTATGCATTGGACCATTGTGTTGTTGCATAACTCGTTTTCAATCAAGTGTGGACCATATGGCTTATGTTAGGTAATGGGAGTGATGTGGAGCCGTGCGAGTGGGCTGTGGATTAGAACGGAAAAGTTTAAGTGATGATGTGACGTGGTTTGATTGTACGAGCGTATGGTACATGGCGAAGGGGAGAAGGGGGTGATGAACAGAGTCATCATCCAATCGAGTTTGGGAAAATGCGGGAATGGAGGAAGACATGAAATATCTTGCTCTCGGCAGTTGTAATTTGGGGGAAATAAAATACTCATGAGTGAAAAGAAGAGGCCTTGTGTTATTACTAAACATTCCAAATGGCACAAGGCACAGCCCCCCAAATTGGCACCTAGACTCCATGACATCATAAAACTGCCATCAATTTAACACCTATCCAGCAACCAGGATCCCAGCCTTCTCCGATGTATAGTGATAAGTATATTGAATATTCCATTATCCACACATCGTTCAATTTATTAGAAGGAAGAGCCATACCGTAAGAAACGTAAGTACGTAAATCTCTCTATTCATGAATGTGTGCAAACCTAACCATTGGATACAGTATAAAGTCATACCTAGACACCCCGTAGATGGGACCCTAACAGTACTACACTCCGGGTCAGAGGAATAGGGATATGGTGATTAAGGGATACTATAGTTTCCCCAAAGCTCCAGAATCGGAACCTCACCATTAGATGTCTCTTAACGTCATACACAGGACATCCATAGATGGACCCTAACAGCTACTGCTACTCCGAATCAGAGTTGACTAGGGAGTAATGGTGATGAAGGGGTACTCCACACACACCAAAGCTCCAGAATTGGAACTTCACCATGCAGTTTAACCTCATTCCCAGGACACTCATCTATGAGAGGAAATCAATTATATCATAGTAATTAGCAATTTTGTTATTGAATTTCATTTTTACTTTCGACTATTCGATCTATCATTGACGTGATTAATGATCAGTACGGACTAAAGTTCATTTACACTAAATGAGATTAGAATTGAAATATATATTTGTTATATAAAAGTTGATGGTTTTATCAAGTCCTCATGGAAAATTAAATTTGTGTAACTATTGATCAATATGTGATAAAAATCAATCCCAAAAGAACATTTATAAGAATATACTTCTGCTTTACATTAGCGTCAGTCAATATATGAATTATATTTATCATTTATAAAATAATCAGAACTACTTTTTTTTTAAATTTTCATAGTTGTTAATATGTTGTGCAGTATATTTTACCCTCCACCCTGTGGGCTGGGGCGTTTGAATACACAGACTACACCCACCAATGGGGGCACCTATTGGCCGTTGTTGGCGATCCGTGATTCATAAAGATGGAATCCTGGAGGCTGAGCATTCAATGACATGCAACACTCCACTAAGACCCTTATTTAGGCTAGACGAGCGGGTGGAGAGGCCCCTATTAATTGGCTGGTCATGTCAAGCCCAAGCACCTATATGATTTGCACAACCCTATTGCCCTTATGGTAAACCCCAACCCTTTTTAACATGGGTGCTAGAAGGCGGTGACTGAGGGTCTTAATGTCCTAGTAATGACGTTAAACTCTATCTGATGGTGAGGTTCCAGTTCTGGAGGTCTGAGGAATGTGGAGCACCACTTCATCACCATTGCTCCCTGGTCCACCCTGACCCGGAATGGTAGTACCTGTTAGGGCTCCATCTATGGGTTAAATAGAAAAATGTGTTTTAAAAAATTGCGTATCTATTAAGGAATTTATTTCAAAATGTTGTCGGCATTAAATGACCCACTGAGGTTGATATACCGTAAAACAAAACAAACCAAACCAAACATTTTACCCTATAATGTTTACGTATTTATACTTTCAAGCTGGACCCGTGGAATTTCCAAGAAACGAAACAAAAATCAAGAGCAGCTATTTAAACCAGAAACAATGATTTACAGATTCATTACGTATAAATCCTACTGTTGTCTTTGCAATAAATAATACAAAAATTAAAGTGACAAAAACACAACTCGGAATAAAAAGTTGGGCTGTAAATTCGCCTGATGCAAGCTTATTAAAACATAGTGTAAATTAGAGCAAGAGGCCTGGACGATATAAAATCAACATAACCAAAATATCTTCAATCATACACAATTTTATTATTACAAATAAAACAACGTGTAACTTTGTTTTTCAATTTATTTTAATTTTACGTCGGACATTTAAGCAAGGCAAGACCGTTTGGAATGTTTCATTTTTATAATTGAGTGAAATAAAATGGAACAAATAAGAAATCTGCGATTAAGCGACAACCGATAATCTGGATTTACATTTTGAATTGGATCTTGGACGATTTCGACGGTATCATTTTTAACTAGAGGGTATTGCAGGATAATAACGGACGGACGATTTGGGAACACGCTGATTAATAAAGAGATGTATCGTTGGTTATATCTATGATTGTAATCTTTCAATGGCTGGCTAAAACTGTCGACACCATTAACTTAATTGTATTGTATTGTATTGTAGAACCCATGTGGATGGGCGTGGATTACATCACGCCCATCCATTGTCGGAAATGGACACGGTGAGACGCGGCTGACAGAATTTTCGATAGTACTAATTCCACCTATTCTCGCTCCGGCTATGTGTAAATAGTAGGGCAGACTGAACTCTTTAACCTTGGTATGGCAAATGGTCTTAGAGGAGGAAAACTCTGAATTCAAGCCGAGGGGGCTATATTCTCATTAGTCAAACTACTCTGGTAGCTCATCCACATCTCTTTTCTAAAAACTAACAAACAATTATGAATGGCGACGGGGTCTTAGCTTGCTAAATATAAATGAAAAGTGAATCATTGGTTTAAAGGAATTACATGATTAAGAACTTTTATTATATTTTCATTTATTTTGGGTTGAAATTAGTGTCTAACAAGACGGCAAACCCTTTCTATGAATGTATTTTTAATGGATATTTCATTCGTAGAATATATAAGAGGAAAGTTTGATTCGAGCCTGTAATATGGATCTACAACCACGAAATGTCCGATATTTAAGCTTAGTCGTTATCAATTAAATTGCTCTGCTCAATAATATTGAACATCGAACCCTCAACTTGTAACTGAGCAACTTTAACATTCTGCCGCTGGAAGAAAGGTCCAACTTAGAATCATCCTAATAAAAACTGATTTGGTAACCCAGCTATGGATACACACACACACAGATATATATATATATATATATATAATATATATATATATATATTATAGAGAGAGAGAGAGAGAGAGAGAGAGAAGAGAGAGAGACTTTTGTCTAGTGCTATTGCAAAGGGATAGACTCCCTCGCTGACTGGCTGGTACCGACTTTAGGCCGGCCCGTCGACTTTACTTTACTATATATATATATATAATATATATAATATGGAAAATAAATCTGACAATATGAAGAAATTTTTAAAAACCAAATGTTCCAAAAATTTATGAATTTATTTATCGATGCGAATTTAGCTATCTTTCCCCACTTTGATCCCATTGTTCTCATAAATCAGGCTATTAATACTTTTTCTCGTATTTTGTTGAATGCATTTTTTCGAGTAACGTCACGCATTATGACACCTTCACGTGTGCGGGTCGCGTCTTTCAAAAAATATTAACGCTGAAACAAATACAGTTACAAACTTTTTAATAAATATTTTTCTACTCCTGTCAGTTACAAAACATCAATCAATTTCTTCATCCCATAATCAATCCTGAGGAAGTTTGAATAAACCGAAACGTTTAAGCGTCGATAAATAAATTCATCTTATTTAAACATTTCGTTTTTCAAATTTCTTCATATATATAATATATATAAATATATATATATATATACATACATATATATATATTATATATACATATAATATATATATAATTTATCTCAGTAATCTAATATTATCTAATATATATTAGCTCAGTCGGTAGAGCATTCGGCTAGAAACCACAAGATTCCTCCGTTCGATACCCGCCCTCGCTAACTCAGCGTATGAGTAAGCACAGGGATCTGTGCGGTAAAATTAAGGAGCTGATGGTAGGTGATGGTAGATTTATCTTTCCCCATATTGATTCCATTGTTCTCATAAAATCAGTCCATTAATACTTTTTCTCGTATTTTTAATGCATTTCTTCGAATAACGTCATGCATCTGTGTGCGGATCGCGTCTTTCAAAAAATATAAAACGCTGAACAAATAAAGTTTACAAAACTTTTATAAATATTTTCTAACTCCTGTCATTTACAAAACATCAATCAATTTCTTTATCCCATAATCAATCCTGAGGAAGGTTTGAATAAACCGAAACGTTTAAGCGTCGATAAATAAATTCATCTTATTTGGAACATTTCCTTTTCAAATTTCAATCATTATTATATATATTTATATAATATAATATATATATATATATATATATATATATAGCTCAGTCGGTGAGCGTTCGGCTAGAATCCACAAGGTTCCTAGTTCGGTACCCGCCCTCGCCAACTCAGCGTATGAGTAGCACAGGGATCTGTACGGAAAGTAAGGAGCTGATGGTAGGTGTGGCGCTCCACCTCAGACGCTAAAATAATCTCCTTGGTCTAGCGCTAGTGAAAAGGGATAAACTCCCTCGCTGCATGGCCTCGATACCGACATTAGCCGCCCCGACGACTTTATATATATATATATATATATATATATATATAATTATATATATATATATTATATATACTTATAAGTTAAGATTAAAAAATAAACATACATTTTGAAGATGTGTATCTGTATGTAGATAAGACTTTAATGAAGTCATATACAAACAAATGCATGGATTGAAAGAATAGTTCCGCCCCGAGTATATATATATATATATATATATATATATATAACAACAATGTATATAAAACAATCTTCAAATAAGAATTTTTCTCCTGACGATGACCTAAGTCGAAACTAGATGAGAATAAATAACATATAAGAAATATCCTGTGTAATATATAATATATTATATATATAATATATATATATATATATATATACTTATTCGTACAGATTAAAAATAAACACATATTTTGAAGATGTTTATCTGTATGTAGATAAACTTTTAATGAAGTCATATACAAACAAATTATTCAAATAAAACACTCTGATGAAGGTCGAATCTTCTGTGTGCGGAATATTTCTCATAGATGAACTGACCGAAACACATGTGTAAGTGATATTGATTAATTTCATCTTTTATTATCCATTCTGTTCTTCTTTTCTTTATTCATTCTTCCTCCTTAAAATATAATATATATATATATATATATATATATATCTTATTAGTTCAGATTAAAAATAAACACACATTTGAAGATGGGTATCTGTATGTAGATAAGACTTTTAATTAAGTCATATACAAGCAAATGCTTGGATTCAAAGAATAATTCTTTTCGCTCTTGTCTAAATCATTAATGACAACAACACATCTGTGTGTTCTTCGGTAAAAGCTCCGTAAATATAATTTTTTCTGATTTACTATCTCCACCGTTAAATGTCTGCTTGGCAAACAGCCAATGTGTCTCCTATTAAGTGTACACTTAATCAAATCTTGACTCACAATGATCTTTCCTCCTTTCGGAAATTCCCATTGGATATCTCACACATGAGTAACTAACTTCTCTGATGTCACTTTTATCTTCGTTCTAAAAGAAGAGACTAAAAAGGACGTTATGCGCCCAAGGAACAAATGCCCATTAGTTATGTTAGAAATCTTGAATATCTTATAGAACTAACGATGGGAATCGAATTGTATGATACAATCAATCCTGAGAGGAAAAACCAAAATATGTTTCCTTCATGTTTGAACAGTAAAATTTCATTAAAGCAAAAAAAAAAACTCAAAATATATTCTGTAGCATAAATACCCGTAAAAATATTTGTTCATTTTAGCTTTGATTATAGCTGAATTATAAGACATC
Source organism: Doryteuthis pealeii (assembly GCA_023376005.1). Classification (NCBI taxonomy): domain Eukaryota; kingdom Metazoa; phylum Mollusca; class Cephalopoda; order Myopsida; family Loliginidae; genus Doryteuthis; species Doryteuthis pealeii. The sequence continues at coordinate 35,169,766 of CM042152.1, read as the reverse complement.
CTAAAATCTTATTATAATGGAGATTGTATGTTTGTCTGTCTAACCATACTATATTACTTACTCAAGTCACAATTCCCTTAGTTATTTACGACACATACTCTATTTATTTTTATATAAACCTCAATTATTAATAAAAATTATTTTACATTATTTAAACTGTACTATATCTCAATACTATAACATCAATTTTTTGTATATACAACAAAATAGCGCTTTACAGCGTGATCGGAAGGCTAATTTGCATTTATTATTAAAAAATGGTTTTAATAAATATGTGCTTAGTATTGATTTCTAATTGTTTGGTTTATCTTAATAATTATGTGCAAAATCCCGGGAATAAATCTTAAAAGAAATCCATTAACAAGAATAAATAACTGTAATTTTATTCTTTGCTTCATAATTTAACTAAATAGTAAAATTAGAAAAAAATAGCAATGAAAAAACGGGATGATGAAGAGTAAGTTTCAGTTGTTCTATTTCTCGATTATAATCCCCTCTGTATCAAATCTTTTTATCTGCATTCTTATTATTCATTAGCCATTCTAATATAATATTTATATTACATTAAGACTTAAATACTAGCACCCGAGCGTACATATATTTGCTAGTCAGTTTAATTCTGACGGAATGCAAAACGACATCCAATAATTCATTTCATTAACCAATTTCCAAAAATATTATTTTACTTATATCAATCTGGGTTTTAATTAACTGATGTATTCCCGTAAGTAATGTCCAAAATCTGACAACGACGGATGTAACGACATTTTCCATATTCTAAACTGCTATACTACTACTACTACTAATAATAATAATAATAATAAAATAAAATAATATAATTAATAATACTTAGACCTTGCCAGAGAACTGAAGATGTATAGACCATAAAGGTGAAAGTCGTACCAATGTAATTGGTGCCCTTGGTACAATTCCCAAAGCTCTGGAAAAGAATTTGGGTGAACGGTAAATCAGCGGGAAAAATCGAGACCATCCAAAGTACAGCAACTGTTGGGATCGGCTAGAATCTCAGAAGAGTCATGGAGACCTGAGGAGACTTGCTGTCATTCAGCTTCCGGCCGAACAACCACCACGGCAGGTGTGAACAACTAAAATAATAACGAGGGTTAAGGTGATACCGATTGTAGTTGGTGCCTTGCAAGGTCCCGAGAGTTTATAAAAGATATTGCAGGAATTGGAAATTAAAGGAAGAATCGAGAATCATCCAGACTATAATAGTGTTGAGAACGATTAGAATACTCCGAAGAGTCCTGCAGATCTGAGTAGAGTAACTGTCACTTAGACTCGGGTGAATGACGATCTCAGCCATCCTGGTGTGAATACTCACACAAAGTGAAATAATTGAAAAATGTGCCATTCTACTATAAGGTCATGACATGTTTTCAGCTTTTTAAATGTACCGAATTATCTTGTAAGTACAAGAATAAGTAAAATGTTTTCCAATATTTTTATCAGCAAGTCGCAATTTTGTCGCTCCGGATGCTAAGGTCATGAAGACGGTGACAGTGTCAATTTTTAAGCCAGGTTTATCAGTTTAAATTCAGAGTTTTACTTTGCCTAGATTGTTGTTAAAGCAAAGTTAAATAGCCCAATATGCTCTATGATTTTACACCATAGCTTGAGTGAGAATAGGGAATCTCGTTCCTTCCCAAGTGGATTATCATTGTGTGAATGCAAAACAGTCTCATTCAGGATTTGAACACGTGTCACCGTGTCCATTTCTACGACGCTAACCCATTTAAACAAGTTGAGAGTCATTATTGAATTTCTTGTGATATTGTATCTAAGATTCATTATCATCATGTCGCGCTCTCAGCGCGGATATCCATGATATGTCATGGATATCTATCGGTGGCTGTTGACTCATCAATAGCGCTAATCTTTAGAGAGGAGGAGCAGTAGTTTCCTAACTGAACTGTTTGATCCTGGCCGTTGACCCATTTAGGGTTCCTCCGCCTAGCATTATGAGCCCCGCCATTGTCCCAGTATGTGATCATCTGCCGTTTCTCACATCCACCAGGCTGCTACCATGGCTTTCTTTTTTAATGACATTTGCTTGTTAAATTTGTAAGATTTAAGATATCTAAAGAAATACTATTGGAATTTTTTAATGATATAATTATCATAAACTTATTGCCACCCTTAAGCCCCCACAATACACAAAATTATGGCCTCATAATTGACCAGAACTCAATTACAATATTAAAATAGAACTTTATTTGATAAATCAGTTCTGAGTGAATTAATGAACTTTGAAATATACCAACATACAGGTAAAATAGATTTTATATAGCTACGTGGGAAATTTCGTAAGTAAAGATTTGATAGCTATCTCGCTTATAAAATTACTAGCAGCGGCCATCCGGCATCGCCAGGGTAGAGGGGGATTTTTTAAAGTTAGTCCCGCAGATCCATTATTACTGAATCGTGGGTTGAATCCTCGTGGGATGCACCATTTAAATCTCTATGTAAAACAATAGACCGTGTATTGACCCAGCTACTCTGAAAAGAAATGTTAATGTTTACTATCTAAAGTATTAAATGAAAAAAAATCCATGCTGTTATCATTTAAATTCTATTTTTAATTATCTTCACGAATATAAATCAAAAACTTCATTATTTTAACTCAAGAACCAATCCCTGTGATATTTAATGTGTATGTAATATTTTACTTTGTCGTTAATTATTTTATTTTCGAAGTTTCCTCGACATAAATATACACACAACTGCCATTTATATATATATATATATATACTATATATATATATTTATATATATATATAATATAGATAGATAGATAATAGATAGATAGATGATAAGATGAAGACAGCAGGTGTTATATGTAATGAAATTGCAAATCATCATTTCTGCTTAAATACCTCCTCTCTTGATCTTTGTTCATTTCATGGAAATTTACGGGTCCTGCTAGTTCTAGTGAATTTCCACTATTACTAAACATATAACTAAATGTTGGATTTTTCCACATTTCCACACCTCATTTTGTTACATTCACTATCTTTTAAAGATGTAATTCGCAATCGAAATTATTTACTTACGTAGGTTAAATCATTTGACCGCCCTGTCGGCTGGGGCGTTAGAATGCACCGACTGCACCTCTGCAGAGGGGTAAGACTCCTCCAATGGGGCCACCTGTTGGCCGTGGGTGGCGACCCGTGATGCTTAAGGATAGAGCCCAGGTGGATGAGTAGTTCATGACATGCAATACTCCACTTTAGGCTTTTCTTGGGCTAGACGGGCGGTCGGAAAGGCCCCCTCCGATCAATCGGCTCGTCACGTCAAGCCCTAGCACCTAGATTTGAATGATTTTTGCTATGAACTAATTCCAAACAATGCAGGGCTTACATTGCACTGAAACATTGTCCAGTATGGGTAATTGAGTTTGAGTGACCGGTATAAAATATAAATGAATATAAATAACGCGATTAATTCCCCTTCTCTGGATCGCCCTGTCGGCTGGGACGTTAGAATGCATCGACTGCACCTCTGCAGAGGGGTAAGACTCCGCCAATGGGGCAACCTTTTGGACGTGCTGGCGAACCGTAAGTCTTAAGGATAGAACCCAGGTGGCTGAGCAATCCATGACTTGCAATATTCCACTTTAGGCTTTTCTTGGGCTAGACGGGCGGTCGGAGAGGCCCCCTCCGATCAATCGGCTCGTCATGTCAAGCCCTAGCACCTATATGATTTTCCCAACCCTATTGCCCTTATGGCAAGCCCCAACCCCTTTTTATCATATGGGTGCTAGAAGGCAGTGGCTGCGGGTCTACATGTCCTGGGAATGACGTTAAACTCTATATGATGGTGAGGTTCCAGTTCTTGAGGTTTGGGGAATGTGGATCACCCCTTGATCACCATTGCCCCCTGGTCCACTCTGATCCGGAGTGGTAGTACCTGTTAGGGTCCCATCTATGGGTTAAATAGAAAAATGTATTTATAAAAAAATTGTATTATCCATTAAGAATTGATTTATTTCAAAACTTTACTGGCATTAAATGACCCACTGAGGTTGATATGCCGTAAAACAAAACAAAACAAACAAACCATAAATCATTTGAGCCTTCATGAATGAAATAATTTCTCCATTTCCTGCCATTTTGCCGAGTTAGGGTAATATGCTAAAATACAGAATATCATTACTTCATGTGTCGTTGACATTTTCGCTTAGCTGCTTCGATTATTTTTGCGAATTGAAATTGCCCTTGCGGTTGTAATGGTGCTTGATTATATGAGATAGTAATTGTTTCTGTGGTCTTAGGGCCATTGTTAATATCGATTTTAAACTGTTGCAAATAACTATCCTTATCTAATGGTTGCATTGCATGCTCACGCCTCCTTCTTATTTATATTTATAATAACTTATAAGAAGCCTATATTTATATTACAGAAATCGAACAAAAGAATGTAAAAAGCCAAAAATGCGGTAAGGAAAAAGGATTAAAAAGAGTTTACCTAAGCCAGATTTCATCATTGTTTTTTTTGTTTTTTTTTTCCAAAATAGTTAAGTTACAAAATTACAGGTTATTTCTGAAAGAATATTGTCATATGGACCTACAAAAAAATTCTAGCCGAAATTCTTACAAAGTTCAAGTCCGATGACAAATAGTATCCTTCCTAGAAATCTGGAACTACTAGACACATCTAAATCTGGTAAGGAAAATGATTATAAATAGTTTACTTAAGTCAGATTTCATCATTGTTTTTCCAAAATATTTAGGTTACAAAAATATGGGATATTTCAGAAAAATACTGTCATATGGGCCTACAATTCAAGTTCAAGCCTCAGTCGGTAGAGAGTTCGGCTAGAAACCACAAGGTTCCTCGTTCGAAACCGGTCCTCGCCAACTCAGCGTATGAGTAGCACAGGGATCTGACCGGTAAAGTAAGAAGCTGATGGTATGTGTGGCGCTCCACCTCAGATGCAAAACCCATATCCTTGGAAAACAACCCCAAAGAAGAAGATCAGTCACCGAAATAGAGCCCCCACCATTTTCTCTCTAACTATTTATATACCCAATTCAGTAAGGGGTATATAACACTTTCTTTTATTGAGTGGATAATCTTGGAGAAATTTGCATACGACAAACCTATGTCATCCCACTAAGGATCGAACTCGCTATTCAGAAAGAATCTTAGGTATATATATGTATGGCAACTGGTTCATGAAAATTAAACTCTTAAACCTGTCGTACGCCTCTTGATTTTTTTAAATCCAATTATTTGCCATAGTTATTAATATTAGAAGGATGGTTAATTGCAGAAGTTTCCCATTTTAGAATAAATTCGCTAGTAATATTATCTTTTTTAAAATTTTGTTATATTAGCTTGTAGTTGCGAGTGTCACAGGGGGATATAGCCGTAGGTCTCTAACATGGTAGGTTTGCTTGGTGAATTGATATATAGTCTCTACAACTTATTTACTTCAACACCGTCTAGAATGTTAGGATTTGTAGGTACATAGTGCTGGCCTTTTAGGTGACGTTCTTTTAAGATTAACAAACCATCTGATTTTCTTATGTGAAATATGGTGTAGATTAGCTATTGTTCTTAGTATATCATATATATCCTCCTTTTATATTGTCGTTTCTGACTTCGTCCCTCGTTGTCTTTGATGCTCTCTCAGGTGACCAGTTTTCTTTCCAGACGTTTTGTCAGCGCATGAATAAGCACAGGAAAATAGAAATGGGTTTCTTGGTGGGTTGGATTTTACGTCATGTCAACCCTTGTTGGGTTATTTTATACCAAAATCGTTTTATCTTATTATTTAAAATATTGATTTTAAACTCAATTTTTTAAACACATTTAAAAAAAATCATTTTTCTATTTAACCCATAGATGAAAACCTAACAGGTACTATCATTCTGGTTCAGGTTATACGTGAGAGTAATGGCGACGAAGGAGTACTCCATACTCCCCAGAGCTCCAGAATTGGAACTTCACCATTAGATGTAGTTAAATACATTTCTTGATATCTGTCCGAAAATTAAAAACAATAACGAAATTTCTAGTGAAAACTTCCGTTTTGCAAGGAGAGAAAAATAGCAAAATTGAAAGAACACATACTATAACGATAAAAATGTCTGTGAATTTTTGATTTGTTTTAATTTTTTCTACCGTTTAACTTATCGTTACATTTCTACGTAGAAACCAAATTTAGACGTAAACAACTTTAGATTGTTAGAATGCATGTCTATAAAAACTGAATACGGCCTTTCTTTCATTATTTACTGTTGTTGTTGGCATCCTTCCGTCTATGATAGATGATAGAGTAGTGTCCAATTTTTTTAACTACGTAGCCTGGCTGAGTTTATATGGAGGATGAGCTGTTGCCGAAGCAGCAAATCCCCCTCTCCAGTAAGCCGCTGTGATCCAAAGGAAAGGTAAGGAACCAATGCAGTTTGATAGCAGCAGTGTCGCTGGGTAGCACTGTATTTCAGCATCATGTTATCTTAGGGGCTCCGGTACCTGATTTGTATTCGGGGTTTACTCCCTTAGCCTTTCCTCGGGATAAGGTAGGGCTGTTAGGCAGCGGGGGTTTTGTGTGGGACTTTTCTTTTTCGTTGCCTACCAAAGCTAAGGGTTCTCTTTTAACCCATTTGGGGATTTATATTAGTAAGTAGCCCAATCCTACTCCTGTCGGTGTTCAGAAATGTGACGTGTTTTGCAACTTACCAAGTTGTGGGATATTTGCAACGTAATTAACCATAGTTTAACTTAAAAGCATGCCATTTACTATCAAAGTTCAGCTTATTTACTAATATTTACTTATCTGGCATACAGATTTCAGATTGCTTACAATATCTGTGTTACTAAGTAGTCACACATCTAAATAGCCGCAAATGGGTCCACCTGTTGGCCGCGGGTGGCGACCCATGAGGCTTGAGGATGGAACCCTACAGGATGAGCAGTCCACGACATACAACACACTACATTGGCCCTTATTTAGGCTTAACTGGAAGTCGGAGAGATCGTCTCTGATCAATCGGCTGGTAACGTCAAGCCCTAGAACCCATATGATTGTCCCAAGCATATTGCTCTCATGGCAAACCCCCAACCCTTTTTTCATATATATGGTAGAATGCGGTGGCTGCGGGTCTCAGTGTCCTGGGTATGAAGTTAAACTACATCTAATGGTGAAGTTCCAATTCTGGCAATCTGGGAAGTGATGTATACCCCTTCATCTCCACTACTCCCGGAGAAGTAGTACCTGTTAGGGTTCGATATATAGGATAGACAGAAGAAAATAAGTAAACAAAAATGTGTTTTTAAAATAATTAAGTTTAAATTAATTACGTTGGTGTAAATTTCGAATGATGCGATTGTAAATGTGATGGAAGCCCTCGAGTAAACATAGTTGACACTTTCATATATGTGGAGAAATATAGACAAACATGGGATGTTACATGAGATGGAAGTTTATTATTGGTCGTAATGTCGACGTTCAAACGTTTCGGTTTATATAAAAACCTTCTTCAGGACAATACGTTTGTCTACATTTCTCCACATACTGTCGGATTGATTTCCTCATTTTACTCCCATTAGACAATATGCATTTTGATAAAGAAGGTAGCACGATGTTAGACCTTAGTCCCTTTGTTTACTCCAAATAAATTATTTCTCTTTTCTGTAGTCAGTGAAGAATATAGCGCAACTATATTCTGGGCGTGGGAGTTTTCTCAAAGCACGTGCGCGAGACACGTTTCGTCACGGTAAGGTTCACTCAGTTTGTTTACGCAAGCAAATTATCTTTCTCTTGCTTTCGGTCGGTCAAGCTACTACTGTCTGGATGCGGGTTCGTGAAGGTTTTCATTCCCACAGCTGGTCACTTTATTTCCCTCTTACGTTTCGTTTCATTCATGAGTCTATTCTTAGTGACAAAATGTAATGGACAGTGAATTCCTTTCATAAGAAATGTATTTCTTGGGCAAGAATGCAAGAGAGACAGACAGTCAGACAGACAGGGACACTCACACACACAGAGAGAGAGAGAGAGAGAGAGAGAGAGAGAGAGAGAGAGAGAGAGAGAGAGAGAGAGGGGGGTATCTTTATCAGTCAGTTTTTCGTTGTCAGTTCTATTTCTCTCTATGTATGACTTAACACCGTCTGTCGTTTTCCACCGTGCTGACCCCGACTCAACTAATTTAACTGACTCTCACTAACTCGATCTGCCGTGGTCCTGACCTCCTCTCGAACTTACTGACTGACTAACTGTCAAGTCTTTGTGTATCATAATTTAAGTAATATTTTAATTCAGAATTTCCAGAACATTCCCCAAAATGTGTGCGAATTTGATTGGCTGGCGCTAGTGCCATAATATCGCTGACTAAAGTGTTTTCAAAATTAAAATTCTTCCCGTCTCACCTATGTTTCAGGTCGATTTTAATATTTTAAACAGAATTAAACTCCTGCTATTTACTGTCGCCATAATGCCTGGATATTCAACAAAATTGTTTACAAGAAGGATTCTAAAATTTTTTTTTTTTGTTTATTTCAAGACAAAAATGGGGAAAAGATTATATATTCCACTCTAATTTTAAAAAAAACCTTTTTCCGTGAACGTATATTCCTTCAACATTACTGAATATATTACAAATCGAGTCTGTTGACTATTTATCTATCCAATATAGCGATGGATTATGATACTGATTAGGTAAAGGCTGACGATGAAAACATTGACGATGAAAACAAAGAGCGCTAATAATCTACTTTTACTTTTACAATTAATCTAGATGACCTGAATTAAATTTTAATTTCTTCACAGAAATATATATGAATAAAGTTTTATATATAATATATATATATATATATATTATATATATATATATATATATATTAATGTATATATATATATATATATATATTAATGTATATATATATATAAGAGACTTGATGTCGAAACACGTGTCTGTGGATGACTATATATGCTCCCCATTCCCCTGGGGTTGAGCACTTTGGAAGGAATTTCGCTGACGACCGCCAACTAAAACGTAAACGCAACGCTCTCCTATAAAAAGAGTTGGAACACTCTATGACAGCCTTTACATACATAGAGAAGTGTGTATTAAAACAGTTAAAATCCCCTTCGCATTCTGTGGGTGACGATAGCCAAGCAGTTAAGCTGCCCGACTGATGCTGAAACGATCGGATTTCTATCCCAACTGTAGGTAGCCAACACAATGTCTAGCCACACTGAAGAGACATGTTAAGTCGAAACACGTGTCTGTGGATGAATATATATATATATATATATATATATATATATATATATATATAAACTTTATTCATATATGTTACTTTAAGTATCTATATATATATATGTATATATATTGTAAAACAGAAGGTCCGCAAAATGTATTATGTTTTGAAACAAAATTTTTTTATTCTTTTTATCTTACATATGCAACACGTGTTTCAGATCTTCTGGTATCTTCTTCAGGCTTTGATTGATAATATGAAAATGAATTCTTACATGCGTGTATATATATACATGAGTATTTCACTTCCCTCTTCCTGTTTGGCGGGAGTGGAATATAAAGGAATTTCATTTTTAACATTAGTCTTTTATACAGGTGTTTTTGTTTTCTGGGTGGCTTGGTAATAAATTCATTAACTGAGCTTTTATTACTCTTTTATAGTTCATCAGATGTTCATTTGATATGTTAGGTGTGTGTGTTTGAAATTTGTGTTTTGTTCTAGAGAATTTCTGTGTTTTTCTACTTAAGCTTATACTTTTGGGGTGTGTGTATGTGTGTGTCTATGTATATGTGCCTATGTTTACTTTTTGTGTGCGCGTGCGTGCGTGCGTGTGTGCGTGTTCGCGTGGGTGCCCATGAACATGGTTGTATTTGGTGTGTATATGTATATATATACCTACCTAAGAGTTGAATTTTATAAAGTATATATACTATATACGCATTGTGATTACCTTAAAAAATATAAATAATATATAATATATATATATATTATATATATATATATATATATATATATATATATTATTTTTTTTAAATACCGGGCAACGCCGGATATGTCTGCAAGTAGAAAGTAAAGTAATGAAAAATAACTCTGTTATTGATGATGCGAACGTCTCTCCTTAAACAAAAAACAGACCTGTCAAATTCTCTACAATGGTTTGATAACCGCAAAGGCTTAAACAGATTTTTTTTAAATTTATATATGAAATTCATATTCATTGTCCCAGTACTCGAGTTACTCATATGACGTTTACAATTATGATAATAGATCACAATTTTTATTTCAGTTCGGTCGACTTATTTTTGTGCCAAGTAAAGATAACAGGATATTTTTGAACACATAACGTAAAAGATCGTCTTCTCCTTTTCAGAATTCATATCTGAAAATACATTTTTTTCTGCCCATATCACACAACTGCTTTCTTTTTAGTGTTTGACACTAATAGTTTTTTTGTCTCTTGGTTCTTTTTCGCCTTTATGATTTCTTTCTAAAATAATCTTTACACTTAGCTTGCCTCTTTTTTTTATAACATGTTATCTGTCTTTTCCTAGCTGTTCTTTTTTTCTGATTTTTTGGCTGGTTACTTGTTTGTTTGTTTGGTTGGTTGGTTGGTTGGAGTTTACGGCATGTCAATCACTATTGGGTAATTTTATGCCGAAATCATATTGCTTGTGTTGTAAGTCTAGGTTGAATTAACAAGTCACATGGGATCTTGTTTCTTCCAAGGTTTTGTCAGACATTATAGGAAAAACAGAAGCAGGAAGCGCGTGGTGTGATGGTTAAAGTCATGGGAAATGGAGTCGTCGACCCGAGTTCAAATCCTGGACGTGACAATTATTTCACTTAGCGCTAATACCCTTGGGAAAGGTATGAATCCTACTCTCCCTCCAGCTATGGGTAAATAGTAGGGCAAACCAGGCTCTTTAACCTTGGTTAGGCAACCGGTCTAGGAGAAGGAAAAACTCTGAATTCAAACCTCTTGAACTCCGCTTAAGAAATTGACCTTGTGTCGCATCCTGCTCGTGCGGAGGGGTTGGTAAATATATATAGGAAAAACAGAAGATTCCATTATCATTATTTAGGTACTATATGACAGTGTAGACTGCCAATTGTACTCTCATAGCTTATTGGTAATGGTAATCCCCTGTGGCAAACATGCTGGACTGCGACATCGTAGTAAGTGAGTTTGAACTTCAGTTGTACCCTTACCTTCACATTTAGAGTAATACCCTTAGGGAAATGTATGAATCCCCATTATACCCCAACTATGGGTTAAATAGCACCACTACTGTTCTTCTACAAGGATGTTTTCTGGATATATATATTTTTTTGGTTGGTTGGTTGGAGTTATTTTATGCCGAAATCATTTTGCTTCTGTTGTATTGCGAGGTGGAAATGATACACAAAAGAAATGTGTGCTTAATATATTTATTAAGCACCAGCATCCGAGGCCAAACAGATAAAATAAAAAATAAAAACAGAACAAATAAGTAAAAACAATTAACAAGACTTACACTAAATAGAGGATGGCCAGTTCGGTATAGCCAACGCAGCAAAGTCAGTCTGAATATCATTCAGCTAGTTAATTCACATTATTCGTAGGCTATTTTATGACTAGGAGCTGGTAGAGTGCTGAAGGGGTGTTAGCTACACCAAAACAGCTTGATTAATTCAATTTTATAAAACGTTGTCTTTCTTGTCCTAGCTGTTCTTTTTTATTATTTTTATTTGGTTGGTTGAATAGATCTTACAGTATGTCAACTCTTGTTGGGTTATTTCATGCCACATTTATAAAACTCATTTTTGATCCAAGCCAGAGTGTGACCTTAGAAGGTACTCCTACTCCGGTGTCCTGAGTATGACGTTAAACTGAATCTGGTGGTGAGGTCCCATTTCCAGACCTTGCAGCACCCTTTCATTGCCATTACTCGCACGTCGACTGTGAACCTGTTAGGTTCCCATCTACGGTTTGAATAAATTAAAAATACTTTTTAAAATTTCATTACCAAACAATGAATAAAACAAACGTGTCTTCGACAGAAAATAACCCATGGGTTGACATCCCATAAAATATAACCAACCCAACCTAACACCGGGTAAAACTTGACTTGGGAGTATTGGCGACGAAGGGGTACCCCACACTCCCTAGAGCTACAGAATTAGAACCTGACCACTAGATGAAGTTTAACGTCATATCTAAGAGAGCAAGACCCTTCAGCCACTGCCTACTTACACCTATGTGATAACCAGGGGCTGGGGATGTCTGACGTGACCAACCAATTGGTCGAGGGAGGCCTCACCGACCGCCCTTCTAGCCTAAGTAAGGACCTAGGAGTTGTATGTCATCATGAATTTTACAGCCAACTCTGTATTCAGGCCCTCCTCATGATTGTCTTCTTCTTCTTCTTCTTCTTCTTCTTCTTCTTCTTCTTCTTCTTCTTCTTCTTCTTCTTCTTCTTGACTGTTTTTTTATCTCTCTTTGTCTCTTATTTTCTACAATATTTTTCTCTCTATATTCTTCTCTATATATATTATATTTCTTTTCTTTTTTTAGCTCATTCTCTCGAGAATTGGGCTGACTTTCGTCTTTTGCCTTTTCCACGCTTTCTTTTCCATTTTTGTTCTTTAATTTTTACGAGTTGCGCTCCCTCACTTTTCCCCGGCATTTTCTTATTTTTATTTTCAGAACTCACTTTCACACATTAATTTACCCGAGGAAAACATGACAAGAAAACCATGATTTCTTTTTCTTCTTTTTTTTCTTTTTTCTAAAAGCAACAAAATTTATTTTAAATTTGTTTTTACTCTGTTTTTTTTTTCTTTTCCTTTTTGTTCCGTATTTTTGAAACCTTCTATTTTCTATCGCTTAATCTCTCTCTCTCTGGTTCCTTGAAATCTTTTCGACATGGCCTTCCGCTGAACCAGAATAACTTAAAATCGATTTAGTCATATGCTAGAGTGCAAAACGAATTTTGTAAAAAGAAAGACATATTTGGCAAATCAATCTGCGTGTGTGCGTGTGCGTGTCTGTCTGTCTGTATGTGTATGATTAATTTATGTATGGAAATGATAAGTGTAATTAAGTTGTATGTGTGGGTGATTCATGGATGTATATAATACATTATCCATGTGTGTATAAGATCAATTTATGTATGTGTATAATACATTATCATATGTGTGTATATGATCAATTTATGTATGTGTATAATACATTATCTATGTGTGTATATGATCAATTTATGTATGTGTATAATACATTATCTACGTGCGTATATGATCGATTTATGTATGTGTATAATACATTAAGGAGCCGGGTTATAGACTCTCTCGCTGACTGGCTGATACCGACTTTAGGCCGCCCCGACGACTTTACTTTATAATACATTATCTATGTGTGTATATGATCAATTTATGTATATGTATAATACATTATCTATGTGTGTATATGATCAATTTATGTATGTGTATAATACATTATCTATGTGTGTATATGATCAATTTATGTATGTGTATAATACATTATTTATGTGTGTATATGACCAATTTATGTATGTATATAACACATTATCCATGTGTGTATATGACCAATTTATATATGTATATAACACATTATCCATGTGTGTATATGATCAATTTATGTATGTGTATAATACATTATCTTCTGTGCATATGCTTGTAAATAATAAGTGTAACTAAGTTGAATGTGTGTGTGATTTATATATATTATTCCAATGTGTGTTTTTTCTGTCTGAAACCGAAACTAAATTACTTCTAAAGTCACAATTCCTTTAGTTATTTACATCACATTCTCCATGATTTATTTTTTTATTTAAACCTCAATTATTAATTAAAAAATAGTTTGACATTATTAATACTGTTGACCCTATCTACATACTAATAACATGCAATTGTATTTATATATACAACAAAATAGCGGTTTACAGAGTTAACGGGAAGACTAATTTGCATTTTGATATTAAAAATCTGATTTTAATAAATATGTGCTTAGTATTATTGATTTATAATTGTTTGGTTTTATCTTAATGTAAATGAGTAAAAATCTCAGGGATAAATCTTTTTAAAAATCCATTAACAAGATGAAATAACTGTAATTTTATTCTTTACTTCCTATTTTAACTAAAGAGTTAAATTAGGAAAATTTAGCAATAAAACACGGAAGTGAATAAAGAGTAAGTTTCAGTTGTGGTATATTTCGATTATAACCCCTATGTTTCAAATGTTTTTATCTGCATTCTTATTTAGATTCATTAGACTTTCTAAATTATTATATTTTATTACATTAAGACTTAAATACTTGCACCCGGAGTGTACCCGTATTTGCTAGTATCTATAATACATTGTCTATGTTTGTATGATCAATTTATGTATGTGTATAGTACATTATATTGTGTGTGTATGCTTATACATGTAAATTTAGTTAAGTTGTATGAGTGTGTATGTGATTTATGTACATATGTAGTACATTATCTTGTGTGTGTCAGTATGGGATTAATTTATGTATGTGTATATGCTTGTGAATGGTAAATATTATTATGTTGCGTGTGTGTGTGATTTAAGTATGTATATAGTACATTATCTTGTGTGTGTGAGTGTGTGTGTGTGTGTGTTATTTATGTATATGTATAATACATTATCTTGTATGTGTATGTTGTGAATGAAAAATGTAATTAAGTTGCGTATGTGTGATGTATATATGTGCATAATACATTATACTGTATATGTATGCGTATATTACATTATCTTGTGTATATGCTTGTGAATGATAAATGTAATTAAATTGTATGTGTTCCTATGTTATCTATGCATGTATATAATACATTATATTGTGTGTGTGATAAAGTTATGTTTATAATAGATTATTTTGTGTGTGTATGCTTGTGAATTCAAATGTAATTATATTGTATGTGTGTATGCAATTTTTGTATGTATGTAATACATTATCTTGTGTGTATGTGATTAATTCATGCATTTATCTAATACATTATCTCGCGTGTGTATGCTTGTACATTTGTAATTTAATTGTATATTATATGTATCTAATTTATGTATATTATCTTGTATGTGTGCGTGTCTATAATTAAGTTGTATACATATAGTTAAGTTACCTGTATTTGTGTGTAATTTTGTTGTGTGTATGTGTATACCCTTGTAAATAAGTTTGCGTGTGTGTGATTAAGTTATATGTTTATATGTAATTACGCAACCCCTCTGCTACAGACAGGATGTGACACAAGACCATTATTTAGGCTACTTAAAGCATGTTATGTCATTAATGTGAAATACTGTGCTATAATGTGTTGATGGGAGATTTAAATTTATCTGGAGATCCCTCTATTTATTTATGGTTGAAAGTGGGAAGAAGTGTTGGATTCCTGCGTTTCTTAAAAGTGTTAACATTAAAATGAAATGTGAACAGCCTATAATACTTTGCACTGTGGCACGGTCTCAATGTATGTATGGGAACGATGCTCCGGCTCAGTATTACAGTCGTTGTGTTGGATGATACAATACTATAATGAGGGATTTCTTCTAATGCCGGCTGTTCCACAGATTATAGTATTATAGGGCCCTGACGGAAAGCTGGTTTTGTTCCATTTCCAACTCGGCTGAAATATGATAACCAAAAGCTGTCAACGGGGTCAAACAAAACAAACAGGAATGCCTTCTGATAATTATGCACAAGATATATAGATTTATTTTTTATAAGCCTCTTCCAGGATTTGAAAACAGCTTCGCCTCCTCGTCCTACTTAAGAGAGACTTTTAAAATCAGTTGGTTGGTTGGTTTGGTAGATTTTAGGGCACATCAACCCTTGGCGGGGTATTTTACACCGAATACGTTTGTTTTATTTATTCTTGATGGGCATTCATTCTTTCGTAACGCAGTTTTTTAAACACATTTTCAACTCATTATTTTTTATTTAACCCATAGATGTAACCACAACATGCACTACCATTCCGGGTCAGAGTAAACCTAGGAATGATTTTGATCAAAGGATACTCCCCACTCCCTAGAGCTCAAGAATTTGAAGTTTACCATTAGATGCAGTTTAACCTCATACCAATAACACTAAGCACAGTCAGATGGAGGCGATTGATATCGGTGTAAATAAATATATGACTGTTAAAACGACCGGTATTAAATCATATTATATATATATATATATATATATATATATATATATATATATATATATATATATATATATATATATATATATATAATCATTAATGTGTATGGTTGGCACTAGTATACTAGAAGAATTAGTAGTAATCCAACGTACAGTGTTATTAGAAGAGTGCTCAATATCTGTGATAGAGCGTTGATAGTTGAATGAAGTGACAAATAAAAGTTTCAGCTTTTATTCATTTTAGCTTTCATTCATTTATTTGGGAATGATATTCGTTCCCAAATAAATGAATAAAAACTAAAACTTTATTTGTGACTTCATTCAACTATATATATATATATATATATATATTATATATATATATATATATATATATATATGATTTATTTAATTGTACGGTTGTTTATTTATAGAAGCATTGCTGAATAAAGTATGTATATTAAATATTTTTATATTTTGCTTGAAGGCAATTACAATGCGAATATTCGAATATTTATGCGATATTCGCATTGTAATTGCCTTCAAGAAATAAAATTATTTAATATACATAATATATATATATATATATATATATATATATATATTATATATATATATATTATATATATATATATATATATGAAATACTGCCGCTGTTTGACATGAAATGGTGAACAATATTTTGGTAAGAAGAAATAGATAAACATAGACTTTTTCTAGTTGATTATCCCAGCTTACGAAATTAATATAATATGATTAAGTCTGAATGACGATAGGAAGGTAAAGATGGCCAGAATCTGCTGGACTTCTCATGAGAGTAGATCAATAAAAAGACAAAGATAAGTAGTAAAGCTGGGAATACATTTAAACCTAAGGAGAAATATGAAGAAAAAAAACGTCTAGAATATAAAAGAAATAGTTGCTGGAACTTTTGAATATTTCAACGAACGTAAAAAAACGGGAAAAGGAAAAAAACACCCTAGGTGAAAAGATAACTATTTATCTGAATTTTTTGTACAGATATCGGAAACTCCCGAAGTAGCCTAACCCTATACCTGACACTAACACTAACCATTGCGTTTCAAAGGTTTCGGATATTTCCGTGAATTGTAAGGAATGTAATGTTTTTTTATACATAATCTAATGATACTATCTCTTGCGCGCTATTGTGCATTTTTTTACAGGATGGAGGCATGTCCACACTCGATGGTAAATCTCTAAAATCGGTGGACTACTTTAATTACTTTTAATTAACAATATCTCATCCCAAGAAATCGATATTAATGAGCGCATAAGGAAGACATGGATTGTTATAAACGGTTAATCAATCATATAGAAATATAATCCCACTCATACGATAAAGTGATAATTCTTCCAAGCCATACCCATGTCAGTGCTGCTGTATGGCTGCCCCACTTAGACCCTAACTAAGCGCCCATATAATAGACTGAATGGGAGCAGCACAATAATGATTCGTGTGGTTTTAAATAAGTTGTGGAAACGACACCCCACAGGAAAGCAGTTGTATTGCCACTTGCCCATTATCACACAAACCATCCGAGTAAGACAAGCAAAACATGCTGGACACTGCTGGAAAAGCCAGAACGAACATATAAATGACGTTCAACTGTGGAAGCCTGTGTGTGCCGTCTAGCAAGTGTTGCATAGCGCCTCCTTTACCCGGCCCTAACTCGCAAACGTTGCTGGCATACTGCTTAATGAAATCACTAAGTACGCTGTATGTAGTAGAAGATTGACTTTTTATTTAATTCCCTCGTGGTGCGTGTGAGTGACGAGCGTTGACAATGGGAACTACTACTACTACTACTACTGTTGCTGGGATGTTGAGGTAAGGTGGTGCTGAACCCCACTGCCCGCTAGCAGCGCTCGACAATGTCGACGGTCAGACTCCTTGTGTTCTGTTCGCCGTCTCCTATCTGACTGTCCCTCTGACCGCTGACTGCTTAAGTAAGCGCAACCCTATCTATTGTTTTATTTGTTCTATTTCCTCTTTGTCTGGCTTTACGCCAAATGCCCACATATTCATTGTTCTCTAGCGGAACCTTCTAGTTCCGGTTCTTCTTTGACTCCTTTATCTATTGTTCATCATTTTGCTTTCAATTTCTTTTGTCCTTCCGAATTTTCCGCGCCAAAATAAATTGAAACAATAGTCAATCTGCAACACAAGGACCTACATCGATCAGCTCTGTGTTGATTATGGATGCTGCACAGTGGACTTCCCAGGGGCAATGGCAAATAGGTACGGATATCTGTATTGCCAAACCCATCATCATCATCATCATCATCATCATCATTAGTTTTGGACTATTTTATGGCTAATTAATTCAAATCTGGACTTGCAAGGGTAATTTTCATCTGCATTCTGTCGTGCATGGCGAGAAAGACGTCGTTGTTCGGCAGACCTATTGAGTTCGATATTGAGCCGTTCAGTTCACGAATTGAGGGGTTATATCAAAACGGGTAACGATTTGTCCTGCCACAACTATCGTCCCTTCCCGCACACTTCTCAGGCTGAAGGGGCACATCAAGGGGACCCGTTTTGAATGCGTTGATGCCATCAAGAGGTTCGTAACGTCGGAGCTGAGATACATACCAGAAGAATCCTTCCAGCAGAACAGATAAACGTGGCAGAGGATAGTAAAGTGTATTAGATTCAAGAGAGGACTACTTTGGAGGAGAAAACATTTAGTTTGTTGTTTGGATTTTAAATGAATTGTTTTTGACAACAGTCTCAGTACTTGTTAGACACACCTCGTATATCTCGTCTTGTAGTGTGGTCTGGTTGCGTATCTATTATACAATCGCCGGTCTTCTCAATTTGTGGTATTTTCTCAATCAGGATGGCTTCTTCTTCTTAAGATATTTTTCTTGAGATGTCTTGCATTGTCGTTTGTTTTTAGTGACAACACAAAACACTTCTTTAGTGAATTCACATCGTTATTTCTTATTTCTTAGCTAACCGCCAACCATTACGTCTTCATCCTCCAGCAGCTAGCAAGACACTATCTCCTTCCAACGTTTCAAACATCGAACTGGAAGAGAGAGGTGAAAATAGGGTTACGTGTCGTTAATCAAAATATCTACACTAACTTTGCATAGTACGCCCATCAATTATGCAACACCCACGAACACATACGCACATACACACACCGCTACATCTTTAATTGAACATTAACTTAAGACCAGCCTTATGTTCAGTCATGTCTCATGTGGCCCGTCGTATGTTGGGTCATGTCTGTTTTCAACTTAGTCTTAACAAGAATCGTTTGACAGCTTTTGTTTTTAGCGATGCTGTGTATATACTTACACACACCTCACCAGACAAGCCGAAGCATGCCTAATGGTTTTGCCAGTTTAGTCTCCAACAACCTGACCAAGGTATAGTACTAGTTTACATGGTACTAGTAGCAGGTAAGAAAGAAGACCTGTCTTGTCCTGACCCTCTCTCTCTCTCTCTCTCTCTCTCTCTCTCTCTCTCTCTCTCTCTCTTCTCTCTCTCTCTCTCTCTCTCTCTCTCTCTCTCTCAAACACACACACACCGCTAAATCTTCAATGTAAAATTATTTTGAACCTTTTTTAGTTGTTAGACCAGGATTTTTTTAGTGATGCTGGGTGTACACATACACACACCTCACCAGAAAAGCCAAATCCTGTCTGAGAGTGGCGCCAGTTTAGTCTCCAACAACCGGACCGTACTAGTTTAATTTACATGAACTAGTAACACCTAAAAAGGGGACGTGTCTTGTGCTGACCCCCATCTCTCTCTCTCTTTCTCTCTCTTTCTTTCTCCCTTTCTCTTTCTCTCCCCCATCCCCCTCTCTCTCTCTCACGGCTAATTTGTCTCATGATATATATGTATATGTTTACGTTGTGTGTTTCATGTATCGTTTCCTGTGAACGTCCAAGGGTGGTCATGTCCATAGGATTAACTTCACGCTATTAGGCATGGCCTACCTTCAATAGTAGTTTAAACCAATAAAGTTTTTCTTTTACTTATATTTTTTAAATAATTTGTACTACTATTGATTAATAAATTTCTTATTTCTTTTTCTTTCTTATTTCTCTCTCTCTCTCTCTCTCTCTCTCTCTCTCTCTCTCTCTCTCTCTCTCTCTCTCTCACACACACAACACACACACACACACACACATACACACACCGCTAAATCTTCAATGTAAAAATTATTTTGAACCTTTTTTAGTTGTGAGACCAGGACTTGTTTTTAGTGATGCTGGGTGTACACATACACACACCTCACTGACTTTTTTCTCCCTTTCTCTTTCTCTCCCCCATCTCTCTCTCTCTCTCTCTCTCTCTCTCTCTCTCTCTCTCTCTCTCTCTCTCTCTCTCTCTCTCTCTCTCACACACACACACACACACCACACACACACACACACACAAAAAAAAAAAAAACACACACCGCTAAATCTTCAATGTAAAATTACTTTGAACCTTTTTTTAGTTGTGAGACCACCATCATGATGTGTCATGTCTCATGTTGGCCCGCCATGTCTGTTCTCGACTTAGTCAGTCTTAACAAGAATCCTTGTCGGTCCTGCTGTAAACAGACACAATCTGATAATTTCCAAGCCACTATGTTAATCACAGCAGTTGATCATATTATTCTTTTCTCTTTTTAGCTTCCGTTTAGGAATAATTCTTCAAGCGTATTTGTCCCATCTTCTAATATTTATGTGGCGATAGTGTATTTCACACTAAGACAAGCGATTCTCAACAGACCAAAAGGGCCTGTGTTTTTACTTTCATTTGTCTTATCTGGTCCAGACATCAAATCTACGTGTTCTCTTTAAACATAGAACAGATAGGAAAAACAGCAAAGCAAACAATACTACTACTACTACTACTACTACTACTATTACTACTACTAGAACAGTATTCATTGCTGTCTTTACTACTACTACTACTACTACTCAACATCATCATCAGGTTGTGCTGCCAGTACGGATTCCCATACTTTTTTCTCTCCAACCGTCCCTATTTAATCATCACCCTTGACATGTCTTCCGTACGGCATCCAAAATCTACAAAGAGCTGAATGATGCATGTTTTTTGCTGGTCAGTCTACACTGGTGTGTCCATGTATACGTGTCCATAAGAGAACGTCACTTATGTTTGGTACTCTCACACTTTTGTTCGTCTTTCTTGGGATTGTATGTATAATAGATGACAGTTGACCATACATCTGTTTTCTTGTGTGATGCTACTTCCGATTTTTGTTCAAAAGAGCTGACTTCTTTGAGTAGTTTCCATATATATATATATATATATTCTTAGCGTTTTGTAAGGGCCAGATAGTGCAGCCGTGCAGTATCACTGATACGGCTACAGCTCGAAAAATTATTATTATTTTTATTCCTTTTGAGTTTTTCACATCAGTATTAGCTGATGGTATTTTACTGGAGTTTGAGTGACAATAAGTCTACTAGGTCTCCAGGACTCTCTGAATATTATTATTATTATTATTATTATTATTATTATTATTATTATTATTATTATTATTCACACCTTAGGTTTTCACACCCGCCTAATCTGGTGGTTCACTGGAGGCCAAGAGACAGCAAGTCTCCTCAGGTCTTCAGACCTCTTCTGAGTATTCTAGCTGATCTTAACAGTGCTGTTGTTTGGATGGTCACGATTCTTCTTCGTATTTCCAATTTTTCCAGTCTTTTTTACAAACCCTTGTTAACCGTTCTAAGGGTCCCAATTACAATTAGCACGACCTTTACTTTCATGTTAAACATCTTAGCTCTCTGGCCAGGTCCAAGTATTTGTCTATCCTTTCGTTTTCTCTCATCTTCACTCTGTGGCTCACAGGGACGGCAAAATCCACGAGATGACACGTTTTCTTATTCTTGATAATTAATACTATGTCTGATTCCCTAGCTGGGATTAACAGCAACGAATAAATGAATTAACACTTCTTCAATTCTAACAGTTTATTTTACAACAAAACAATTACTAATTATCTATGTATAGAGTCAAGTTTGAGAAACTTAGCAGTGTGTAGGAGAGGAAATATGAGGATATCTGGTATGTTCTTTTTTTAGTCAATTCTCGGGGTAAGTTTCTAGTCGACTGCTCGTAGAACTGGTCCGAAATGTCTGTCTGCACCAAATCTTCTGGGTGCATCACGTGATTTCAATGTCCAATTACAGAAAGCTCTCCCTCACTTAACTACACTCATAGAAATAAACGTGTTTTACACCACCCAACAGTAACTAAAACTAATAAAATTGAGAAAACTACTCTCACCCGCCTAAACCATTGATCGCCACGGGTACAAACCCGAAGAACAAATAGATTTTAATCGTTATTATCTAGTCGTTTGTTCAGACTATGTTCACGAATATATTAACCAAAACATTGTGAGATTTGGAAAATACCATATTATCTTATAATGAAGATTCGGTGTTTGTCTGTGTGTAACAGAAACTAGGCCACGGCTTACGTTACAATACCCACAGGAATTACGTAATGAGTATTTAATTTATAGTCAAAATCAACAATACATAGAATTAATCGTATTTATTAACGTGGTCTCTATGAAATTCTGGGTTTGATTTAGGGTTAAAACTGCCTCTGATATTAGTGTGTTTAAAATCCTGCAATGTGTCTTGTATATCACAAGGAAACATAATATATTTACATAATATATGATGGGGTTAATTTACATTCTGGTTTTAACAAAACCGGGTTTAATAAATAATTACTTGGTGTTATTGATCCCTAATATTATTGATTTTTTCTCCAACGAATTAAAATTAATCTTATTTATGATTTTATAAAGAAACCAATTAAAATATAATTAAAATAAGTGTAATCTTTTTATAAGCGTTCTTCTTCAGTTTGGTTAGTCTTGCTAATTTAGTATGTTTCATTTAGTATTTTTAATGCGTTCAATCATGATTATGTTTCATTTCAGAAATTCAAAATATTATATATATCAAATAGCAAAAGTATGCACCCATGGGCTCAAGTATCTAAGTTTTAATTTAATAAGATATTATATTAAACCAGCAAAAATATGCACCCTCTGGGTGCAGGTATTCAAATTTGATGTAATAAAACCTTATATTGAATTAGAAAGGAAGCGCGTGGTGCGATGGTTAAAGTCATGGGAAATGGACTCGTCGCCCCAAGTTCAAATCCTGGATGTGATAATTGCATTTCACTTTGCGCTAATAGCCTTGGAAAAGGTATGAATCCTACTCTCCCTCCAGCTATGGATAAATAGTAGGGCAGACTGGGCTCTTTAACCTTGGTTAGGCAACCGGTCTAGAAGAAGTAAAACTCTGAATGCAAACCTGTTGAACTCCGCCTAAGAAATTGACCTTGTGTCACATCCTGCTCGTGCGGAGGGGTTGGTATATATATATATATATATATATATATATATATATATATATATATATATATTGAATTAGAAAGACAAATGAAACTAAATAAGAATGCAGATAAAATGATTTCAAACAGAGGTGGGTATATTCGAAAAATATAACTGCTGAAACTTACTCTTCCATCACTCCCGTCTTTCATTGCTAAACTTTCGTAATTTAACTATTCAGTTAAATTAGTAAAGAGTAAAATTACAGTTATTTTCTTTTGTTAATCAATTGTTCTTAAGATTTAACGAAGAGATCTTTGCTCATATTCATTAAGATAAAATCAAACAATTAGAAATCAACAGTACCAAAAACATATTTATTAAAATCAAATTTTTAATATCAATATGCAAATTAGCCTTCCCTTTCTCACGGTAAACCGCTATTTTGTTGTATATATAAATTTAATTGCCTGTTCTTATCATGTAGATAAGGCCAACAAGTATTAATAATGTAAAACAAGTTTTTTAATAATTGAGGTTTAAATGAAAGAAATAGAAAATCATTGATTTACCTATAGAAAACTATAACTAAGGGAATTGTGCCTTGGGTATCAATATAGGTTAAATTACAAACAGGAAAATACACAATCTTCATTATAATAAGAGAAAGATTTGAAACAGAAGGAGGATATATTCGAAAAATAGAACAACTTAAACTTACCCTTCCGTCACTCCCGTCATTTATTGCGAAATTTTCCTAATTCAGCTACTTAGTTAAATCTAACTATTTAGTTAAATTAGGAAGTAAATAATAAAATTAGTTATTTCTTCTTGTTAATGGATTTCTTTTAAGATTTATTCCCAAGATTTTTGCTCATATTCATTGAGATAAAACCAAACAATTAGAAACCAATAATACTAAGCACATATTTATTAAAATCACATTTTAATATCAATATGCAAATTAGCCTACCCGTTCACACTATAAACCGCTATTTTGTTGTATATATAAATACATTTGCCTGATATCAGTATATAGATAATGCCAGCTGTATCAATAATGTAAAAACAATGATCAATAACTGAGGTTTAGATTTTTTTTAAATCATGCAGTATGTGACGTAAATATGTTAAGTATCTGGCCGGCATCCTTAGTTCCAGATATAGTGAATAAGTAAGCAAGCCAATAAGTATCTTGTGTTATAGTATTCTTTGTAAGTCCGTCGTCCAAGATGGTCCGAGTGTCAATGATATAAGTTTAGAATCAGGCCTCTATTAATACAGCAGCAGCAGCAGCACTGCCAGTGATTGGACAATAGGAATCTTTCTCAGGTCACGTGCTTATAGGCGAGTCTATAAGTAGAAGTGACCATTTGCCCCATGCCTTATATCCAAAAATATTGCAACAAAATAACTAAGGGAATTGTGACTTGAGTAGTGATATTGTTTCGGTTACAGAAAATCAAACACATAATCTCCATTATAATAAGATATATTATGCTGACGGCAATATTTTACGGGTTGTACAGTCTAATGAGAAACGAAAATGCGACAAAAGGTCGGAAAATAATCTGGTGCCATCTGTCTGGTTGCTGAAATAATTGTCCAATTCAAACTGATGCCATGGGCAACTTTTTAAGCGAAGCAAAAATGCCTAAATTCAGAACGTTGATTTCATAAAGCAATCAAGCCTTTTACAGTAAGACAGTCGCAGGAACACAAGTCTCCTGACATCTAATTTCCTCGCATTAGAATTAGATGTGATTCTATCGAAAAAAAAATAACTCTTGTCTGACCTTGGATAAGAATTGTATAAAGTTCCCTTCTGAATAAGGTCCTAGGTATGACGTTAAACTGCATCTAATGGTGAGGTTCCAATTCTGGAGCTCTGGAGAATATGGAGTACCCCTTCATCACCAGTACTCACCTGTCCATTCTGACGTGGAGTGGTCGTAACTATTAGGGTCCCATCTATGGGTTCAATAGAAACATTTTTATATATATATAAATTGAATACCTATCAAGAATGACTAAAAAAATGTGTTCGGCATGAAATAACCCAACTAGAGTTGACATGCCTTAAAATTCAACAAGCCAACCCTTTCGCAAAAAATTGGTGGACATTTCTGTCGACGAAGTGACAGCAGGTCCCCTCACATCTCCACTACCTTTCTCAGTATATTGGCCGAACTAAGCAACGCTGTAGTCAAAACAGTCTTTTTTGCTCAACTTGTCGGCTACGGAACTCGCTGATTGCTCCCCTGCGGGTAGATCATAACCCAACCGATAGGGCCGCCTTTTGACCCTGGGTGGCGAGCCATAATGTCTAAGGACAGGATTAAACAGTCTTCACTAATAGAAAATAGAAAAATTGTTTGGTGCATATCCATCAACAGCTAACAGGTGGCACCATTGGGGTGTCTTACGCCTCTTCAAAGGTGTACTCGGCTTAGGCTACAGCATCAGTATTTTGTGGGCCACTCTATATAAAATGACATAACTTTTTTTTTAAATAAACAGTTTCCACTAATAGAAAATAGAAATAATCTCAGGTGCATATCTTAAAGGCTTTTGGCGCTCGCTTAAAAAAAGAAAATGGAATAATTCTACATCTCAGATCGTCATGTATTTAAAAAGAAATGACGATTGAATATAAAAAAGACCGTGACGTGTTGTACAAATACAAAGTGAATGTCTAGGCGCCTAACCCGTCTTCTTATGATTGGGAAGAACAAAATAAACCTGCGCTCTTGCCTTGGGTATATCGACACGACATATTGTTTTTTTTCCATATGTCTGTGTAACTTGCCGCATGCTTTGTATAATGATTTTTCATTTTTCTTTGATTACTTGTTCTCATATTAGCATTGCTTTTTTCAAATTCATATAATACACAAAGAAACATGATAAGTTGACAGTTAGTTCCCTTAACGTTACAATCTGAAATAGGTGAAGAAATAATACTACATTGATTGAGACTGATTAGAAAAACACACACACATGCATATATATATATATATATTTGCTTAAGAAAAAGGCTTAACAATGGGTCATTTTGCGGTTATAGATGTATTTCAGCCCCATGTATCAGTGTATATCTAAGGGTTTCATCAGACCGTTAACTTTATTGAAAAGAGTGAACAGTGAATTCAAAAGGCTTTATCTGTACCTTTTCTGTGAATTCATGAAGAGATATCGGATTTCAAGAGTTAAGAGTAAGGAAATGAATCCGACGGTATAAGTATAGATAAAAGGATATAAAAGCACACATTGTTCATTTCTATCTTGGTAAAAACAGATCCAATTTTGATATTTTATGACACACCTTGTATTCCGAAGAAAAGTAACGTTCCATTCATTGTTCATTTCTATCTTGGTAAATACAGCTTCAATTTCCATTCTTTTATGACACACCTTGTATGTTTCGTTTTTTTTAATTCTTATTTAATCTCTTTCTTTGTTCTTTCTTTCTTATCTATTATTTCTTTTTTCTTTCTTTCTTTATTAGTCTCTTCTTTCTTTATTTTTTCAGTCTGTTTAAGATTTTTTTATTTCTTCTTTATTTCTTCATTATTTATTTATTCATTTATTTATTAGTCTTTACTTTCTTTCTTTCTTTTTTTTCTTATTATATTCTTTCTTTCTTTCTTTCTTTCTTTATTAGCCTATTTTTATTTCTTTTCACATCCAACACTAGGTTTTCCAACAGCCACCCAATCGATCCAAGTCAACTCTACATGCCCAGTCATTTCATGTTCGTCTCTGAAGCCATGCTGGGATATGATAGAAGACATAACGTCACCATCACTAGTGACCACAAAAAACATGATGTTTATTACGTGTTTGCTTTTCATCACTATTGGTAGACCTTGTAGTGACAGATTAAACTGACCATTTTTTGTGAGTTCAACATTTGATCCTGGCTGAATATTTTCCTATATGAGAAAATCCAAATCACTTTGGTGGATGGGCTGCTTAAGTTTGCTGAAATACTTGCAGCCAACTCTTGCTTCTTATCCTATAAAAATAGTTATCTCCCTTATATTGAATATTAAATGACTGACCAGAAGTTATATTTTTTAAAAACCACGGTACTTAACACATAGCTTCGTCGCACGAGTAGGATTATGAGTCAAGTTACACTAGATCTCCAAGGTTAAGCAGCGATGAGCCTGTTCAATACTTATTTGGGTGATCACTTAAATCATAGCAGGTACTGTAAGCAATCTGAGTTAGGGTAGCAAGGAGATAAAGCGAACGGTGCTTTGTTTCGAAATGTTTCACAACAACTAACTCCGACCAGAAGCGAACCCCGACTGACTTTACGCCTGTCCGATCCGTTAATTGATCCATTGCCAGCTGCTGTTTAAGAAGCAGAGTTTTAACGGTTTTAAATACATACATCTGTGTATATACTTTTACGATCACCAGAGAGATCAAATCTGTAAACAGATAATCATTGCGTTATGCTGGCGGTGAAAGTTTATTAAAGACGCACCTAAAAGATCTATATAGCATTATAATAAGATTGTGTTTCGTTTTCTTCTGTGGCTAACCAAACTAATCCGACCAGAAGCAATTCTTTTACGCCTGTCCATCCGTTAACCTCTAGGCCATTGCAACTATATATAAATAAGGTGTCAAAAATACTACCTTCGTATCACAAATAGCTATCAGCATAATTATACTGGATAATAATACACAAACGCTTTACAATGTGAACGGAAGGCTAAAATTAGCATATTAATAGTTAAAAAATAAAAAGTATGAAAAGTATGTAAAGCAAGTTTATTTTATTTCTAAGAAGCTGGCTCTTTTTCTGTCTGTATGTATTAAAATTCAGAGGTCTGTAATTTGCTATTTTATTGTAAAATGCTATAGCGAACTCTCCATACAGAGGAGGCAAAACTTATCCCCTGCTTATTATTTGGACATTTTTTATCATTTCCAATTTAAGACATAATCTTTAGATTAAGTTTGGTGTCCCACACATGATAATCCTTAGATAAACCTGTTGTCTTTTTTTTATGTGTAAAACTACTTCTGTGGTTATTAGTATCTTTTTAAAACCTTTATATTTATATATATTATATATATATAAATATATATATATATATATATATATATATATATATATATATATATATATATAATGCACAAAGAAAGAAAACTTAACAAACCGTCATTCCGTAATAATTTATTTCGACCAGAAAGTCAAAAGATTTTTAAAATTAAAAAAAGTTTATTCTTAGAGCCCAGCCTCATCAAATGGATTTTACAAAAATATATATTTTTTTTTGTTGTTGTTGTTTTTGTAAAATCCGTCTGATGAGTCTGGGCTCTTAAGAATTTTTTTAAATTGAAATTTTTAAAAATCTTTTGAGTTTCTGGTCGAAATAAATTATTACGGAATGACTTTTTGTTAAGTTTTTCTTTCTTTGAAAGTTAAATATTGCTCTGTATATAATCTAATTTATTGTTTATTATACATTGAGCTCCTTTTAGGGATTTATAAAAAAATCCTTGTATGAATATATGTTTGCACCTACAATACATTATGGTTATACAGTGAGATTTTGAAGATCCCACATAGAATTATCCCTTTACAACCAGGTATTTGTATTACCTTACACACACACACACCACACACATATATATATATACATATATATATATATATATATATATATATATATATATATATATATCGACCTGACTTTCAAGCATTCTACAAGATGTCTAATTTTATTTCTGAGAATTTTGTGAGCACTTACATCCATTGCTGCAAGTTAGGTGTTTGATGTTCTGCAGAGCGAATATATCGGCGTGACACATCTAATAAAAGCGAAATAGGACTGAGTTATTTATTTGTCGTGTTGCTGAAGCCAAACTATAATCGTGCTGTAAGGCAATCATCCAGCGTAAAGAAGTGTTGTCATAGATGTCTTCTGCCCGAAAAGGTTGTTCTAGCTCATCAATTATTTTAAGGTAGGTGTTATACGACAGCATAACTTTCACATCAATGAGAGTGGTCTTTATTTCCATTCGACGTTTCAATACACCTTCTTCAGGGAAAAAGTAAGTCTCATCAGTTCTGTCGAAACACCGTCTGTTTCGTATTATTTTTACTAGCAAAACAAAAACACCCTAAATAAGTATTTGAAGGATGATAAAATGTTTAATACGTTAAAAAGATTAATTACTTATTTAAAAAGAATCATATTCACCCTACTCCACTCCGATATTTGTTTTGTTTTACAACAGTAAAGACCTCCAAAACGTTTCTAAAAAGTTCAGATTACTTATTCAGATTCTTATCATTATAAAAAAAAACTTTTAAAATCGTACGAGTAAAATACATTTTGGTTGGATTTCATAAAATGAAATAAGTAAAAAAAAAAAAAAACCCTTTCCGCTAATATACTTTAAGAAAAAACTATTCTAAATATCAATTCATCTAATGGTGAATACGTATGAAAGTGAAAATTTGATTCTTAATTGATTTTACATAGAATTTCTAGAATAATTTACAGACAAAAAAAGACTGAATCTATTGATAGAATTATTTAATCCCATTAGAGGTTTTCCCACCCGCCTTGGCTGGTGGTTCGTAGGAGGATGAGTGTCAGCAAGTCTCGTTATATCTCCTGGACTCTTCTGAATATTCTAGCCGATCTTAAACATTGTCGTCGTTTGGGTGGTCTCGATTCTACCTATAATCACCACTTCACCAAGACTATTTTCCAGACCCTTGGATACCGTTCAAAAGGCACCAATTATAATCGGTACAATCCTTACCTTGATATTCCAGAGTTTTTTCAGTTGTCTGGCATTATTATTATTATTATTATTATTATTATTATTAGTAGTTAGTAGTAGTAGTAGTAGTAGTAGTAGTAGTTTATGCGAGTTTTCGAACGAAATTTAACCGGTATTTTTTCACAAGAGTCTAAGTGACAGAAAGTTTTCTCAGGTCTACAGGGCTCATCTAAGTATTCCAACTGATCTTAAAAATTATGTTCTGTAGAGTCTCAATTTTTCTTCTGGTTTCCAGTTCCTTCACCAGTATATTAAACTCCTGGGAACCGTTCTAAAGGGCACCAACAACAATTGGTATCACTGTCCGCCTCATATTCTATAGCTTTTCAGTTCTCTTGCAAGGTCCAAGTATTTGTCTATATTTTCCTTTTCTTTCCCTTTAACCCTGTGATCTACTGGGACTGCGAAATCTAGCTGTTAACACGTTATCTTTTTCTTGTTAATCAATACTAGGTCTAGTCTTCTGGCTGGGATAAGGTAATCGGCCTGCATCTCAATATCCGAGACAATATTATGCGTTTCATTCTCAGGAATGGATTTGGTTTGTGTATATACCATTTTATTGTATGGTAAAAATTTTGTTTCCTGCACAATGCTCAGTAGATCATCTTCCCAACTCAGTTGTGTTCTGCCTTTTATTTTCGTTGTTCTAGCTTACTTGCATTCGCTTAAAACATGGTTTATTGTCTCGTGTCTGTTTACACACATCCTACATTTATTATCCAAATATACTCCTAAACTTTGAAATGAGAAAAAAAAAAGCTGATTTTTTTTTAAATTGAAGGATTTTATTACTTTCACTCAGTTAAGATTGCATTACTATTATTTAAGAAAATCCTATTTTAAATTATGTAATCCCGAAAACCGACATATATTATTTTCACAGTTGAAAAAATGTTAGTTTTCACAATTCAAAAAAATGTTATTTTAGAACGAAAATCAAACCATATTTTTTTAAAATATAATTTTGAATATTCTTTAATAAACAAAAAATACAGCTAATTAAAAAGTATGGTGTTGCATAAAAGAAATAATTGTATCGTTTATTTCTCTCTAAAAGATTCACTCCTAATAGGCTGAAAATATTTTATTGTAATTTAAAGAAATTTTTAAAATTCTATTTAAAGATTTTAAAGAAGCGTTAGATATTTTTTTAAAAAAGGATCAATTTTTATTGATTAAAAAATGTTATAAAATTTATTCACAAAAAAGTAGAAATATAAAATCTATCTTATAGTATATTAATATTTTGAAGGCCAATACAATGCGTATGAAAAATAAAAACAAAAAGATGTTATTTTTGTCTTATCTATTTCGAAGCATGAACTTCATCATCAGAGTTTCTTTTCAGAAATGGACGTGCTTATGTTTTTATTTGTGTGGTTATAATTTCTCTTCTTTTTTCCTTTTCCTCTCCTTTTTTTCTCTTTCTTCTCCTCCTTTATGAATGAAATGGGTTAATAACTGTAATTTCTTATTTCTCTCTTTTTTTTAAAAAATGTTTGTTGAGAACACATGTTCTAATATTGTCCGTCATCCGGTCAAATGTTCCAAGTTTGTTGCCATGTCAAAATTCAAAAAATAAAAAAATAAATAAATAAAAATAAAACCGTCAATAGAAAAATTTATATACCTAGCTTTTGTTTCGCTTTCCCTTTTCTTTTCTTTTTCCTTTCTCCCTCTTTTTTTTTTTTTTTTTTTTTTGTTTTTTTTCTTTTTTCTTTGTTCTCTAATTTATTTCGGTTTAGTTTTGTCTTATCTATTTTTGCTTTCATATAATTTGTTTTTATGTCATTGTTTTAGGCTGCAATTATACTTTAAGCTTTATCTTTTGAGCTATTAACCATTTTGCTATCCATCTTTTGTCATATACGGCACGTGTAGACAACTTGCTAAATACATTTTGTTCCATGTCGTTTGACTATAAGTGTATTTAAACAACACAGGAATGATATTTGGAAATACACGGATTGCAAATTAAATTATGCTTGTATTAACGATGGTTTTAATTATTCCTAATCAAATTTGGCAAGTTAATAATTATTCACAGGATCTAGTCCAACTGTCTATGTGCAATTAACAGCCTAAATATTTACGTAAAACCAATATGTGCATAATAAATTCATTACATGTGTACGAATTGAGACACAACTTTCAAAATCCTGAAATATATTTACCAATTAATTGCAGTAAGGGAGTGAAATAAAACTTTCCATCGATTAATGAAGAATGTGTTTAAAGTGTTTTCAATAAAGTTAAATTCATCAGCGTCCCACTTTTTAGACTGAGCAGTCTATGTCGAAAATTACGAAACATCTATTCGGTTTCAAGATGACAACGTCATTTTAAAGTCGAGACAACGTTCTTCTTCTGTGCTGGGTTAACCCTCTTTTAGATAACCTTGTTACGATTTGTGTGGCCATGTTTAGGCTGCAAGTGAGAACACTTTACAGTGGAGATCTCTTGTGTTTCTTAGTGAAGAATCATCTCTTGTTCCTTAGTGTTAGGCAGAATCCTTGGTTGTTCATCTGTGTTCCTTAGTGTTAGGAAGAATCCTTGTATTCCTTAGCGTTAGGCGGAATCCTTGGGTTAAGTCCTTGGGTTCTGATCTGTTCGTCCGAGTCAAATACATGAAAATAAACAGCTTTCAAGATCTGCGATTAAATAGTTAACTAACCATGTATTCGAGTATGTTTATTGGCTGGATTTAATACACGCGTCCACGCAGAGTCTATAAGTCTAAGTGGTGAGCCACAGCATACCTTATATCGCAAAATAACTCAACAAACCTAATGCATTATAGGTAGGCAGATGTTAGCTTTGAACTAATACCTACTAATTCTTCCAGATTGAACACGCTATCCAGTAGCCGTGGATCTGTGAGACTAACTTGCATACCATAACACCATGATGGGGTCCTCCTTCAGTTGTTAGGAAAAATAAATGTAAGAGTGTTATCAAGTGAGGTGGCCATAAACTTGATCTTTACAGTAATTGCATAAAGCATGATTGAACCCTGTTTTTCTCTCTGATTTTATGACACAAGTTTACAATATAAATATTGTTGGATATTGTACAAACGGAAATATGAATTTCCGGTTAAATTAAACAAAGCGAAGAAAAGACGACAAAGATGACAATGGAATTTTTCCCGGTAAAGCGAACAAAAGAAGGATGTGTAACTATAAGTTCGGAAATAGTTATCAGATCAAAAGATAAAGATGCGTAGGCGGCCGTCAATACAAAAGCCAGAGGGTCGAGTCGTCAGGGACAGTCAGACAGGAGACGGCGAACGGAGAACAAGTGAGTGACCGCACTCACGATCACAGCCGATGGGCTGTGAGCTGTCACCAACCCCCTCTAACTCACCATCCCAGCAGCGGTAAAAGTCATTGTCAACCCACGGTC
>CM042152.1:35118534-35131034 GCA_023376005.1 Doryteuthis pealeii | reverse complement strand
TAGAATTTGCTTTTCATCTTTTAATTTTGGTTGGCCCTTATCGTAAATCACTGGAGGTATTGTTTCTACGGCAGAGAGGACAGTGTCGCATTCCAGAGACAGTATTATCGGGTAAGCACACACTGTACAGTGATTAAGTAAAAAGATATACCCGAGTGAATTGCGCTAAAGAAGCTACTGAAATTAAAAGATGTACGTAAATAATAATAATATAATAATAATAATACTACTACTAATACTAATAATAATAATAATAATAATAATAATAAGAATAAAGAAGAAGAAGAAGAAGAAGAAGAAGAAGAAGAAGAACAAACAACAACAACAACAACAAAACAAAAGCGATGGAAGAAGAAGGAAAGAAAGAAAGAAAGAAAAGAGAAGAAGAAGAAGAAGAAGAGAAGAAGAAGAAGAAGAAGAAGAAGAAGAAGAAGAAAGAGAAGGAAAAGAAGGAAGAAAGAAAGAAAGAAGAAGGAGAAGAAGGAAGAAAGAAAGAAAGAAAGAAGGAGAAGAAGGACAGAAAAGAAAGAAAGAAAGAAGTAGGAGAAGAAGGAAGAAAGAAAGAAAGTAGGAGAAGAAGGAAAGAAAGAAGAAGAGAAGAAGAAGAAGAAGAAGAAGAAGAAGAAGAAGAAGAAGAAGATGAGAAAAAGGAAGAAGTGTAGCACGATAAAAGAAGGTGAAGAAGAAGATGCCACAAGAGAAGAAAAGGGTGGAAGAAAGAAGGAACAAACGAATTAGGTAGAAGTTAGATTAGATAAGACTCAGGAGAATCGAAAAAGTCGGTTATGGGCAGAAGAAACAAAACAATCAAGTGAATAGGAATGAATGTAACAAACTGCCCCAAAAGGAGTACAATTTCAGACTCAAATCGCTGGGGAGAGTGATTAACCGGAAACTGAGGAAACGATTGACTTTTGATTGAACAGGTAAATGACACAAGGAGTGTCAAAAATGTATTGAGATTTTTGTACTTTTTGACACAGCTTGTATTCTGAAAAAAATAACGTTCCATTCATTCGTCATTTCTATCTTGGTAAATACAGCTTTAACCTTGGTGCTTTCATGACACACCTTTTATGGAATGAACATAATTGACCCTGGAAAATAAGACACATCCAATTCTCTGAGATTTTGAGATAAATGTCGATTACAAAATCTCGCCAAAAAGTTGAGATCTACTCTCAGTTGAACAACAACAAGCAAACAAAATAAATAAATAAATAAATAAGCAAAGTGTTACATAGCGGAAAGTCTTTAGGGTGGTCTAAAGTTGGTATCAGTCAGACAGCGAGTGATTCTATCCCCTTCCCACTAGCGCTAGACAAAGGAAATTGTTTGGGCGTCTGAGGTGGAGCGCCGCACCTACCACTAACTCCTTACTTTACTGCACAGATCCTTTAGCTACTCGTGAGCTGAGTTGGTGAGGCAAATATGGAACCAGTAACTTTGTGGTTCCTAGTCGAACACAGTACTCTCTGCCTACAAAATTTCCCCAAATACTGTACTAAATTTTCTTGGTGTTTTTACCTGTACGATACGATATTTCAAAATTCTCTATCTAATCACCTCAGAACTCATGCTATTCAAATAAAGTCATATTATTATAGTAAGTCATTCTGCTCATTTATAAAGAACTATTTTTTAATTCTAATTCTAACATATGTCCAAAGCCTATGATCACTTGATCCGACATTCTAACAACTGAGCTAAACACCAAAATAATTAATCCCTTTGTTTACGCCTTCAGGTCATTTTTTTGCGGGGCTACAAGTGATAATTACATCCTGATGTGACGCCCTTATTCATTCAACCCATTCGACACGGGGAGGATGTGACAAAAGGTCGTAAGTATGGGGCATCAAACGAGGATCGAACTTGCGCTTCAGTAGTTATGGATCAGCCAGTCTAATTTTCAGTTATAATACTTCGACTCTTTGATTATGATCAACAGTAACATAAATAGTTGTTTGTGTTTGAAAAGTATAAGGGGAAAAATTGATTATGAATTTATTTCATATAGGCGCCTATCCGTTAAAATATTATAATTTAGTTTTCAGATTATTGACCACGTCGACAGCCACATAAATGTAAATAAATCAACCGCCCAAAACAATCTAGAATATAGAAACATTTGTCACAATTCATGAGAAGTCATGAACTGTGAACGTACCTGTTAGAATATTTAAATTAACCTCTGTTGATTTAAAATCACGGGGTCCCCATGGAAAATCACCTGTGACGATCATAACTTTTTGATCCCTAGAAAACGTGCCATGACAGGCACATATGACAAATTTTAAGCAGATGCGATCCAGATTTCAAGGAGTGTAGACCGGTTGTTGGCTCTCCCGTGTTCGGTCTCTCCCCGTGGCGGAATCAATATGGGCTTATGAAACTTGATCAAGAAAAACCAAGTCTTGTGTGAATTATTAAGACAATGTTAATCCCAGCCTAGAAGAAGAATAAAGAAGGAAAGTCAGCCCCCAGCGAAGCCTAGATAGAAGTCAGCCCAAGCCCAGACAAGAAGGCGGTCAGTTATGATAGAAAAGACAGTAAGCAACAAGTAGAAGTGTACCAAGTAAGATATACCAACTCTAATCTAAGTCTCTGTCTGTCTGTCTGTCTGTCTCTCTCATATATATATACTTGAGTATGTTAGAAGGGTATATATGGCTATACAACATTATTGTCTGTTTGATTTTAAATCAGGGACTGTGGAAAATCCGCCGGTGGGCGATTAATAACCCTAGAATCCCACTAAGAAGCGCGCGATTGGGCACCATGAGAATAGCTTTAGTTTTAGTTAGCAGATACAGCCCGGTTTTCAAAGAGTGCAGACGAATTGTCTCACGGGAGTCCATCTCCGCCCGCGGCGGAACCAATTATGGGCTAATGAATAAAAGCTTGATCAAGCAACACCAAGTTGTTAAGCTTATTAATTGAATATTAAAAGCAATGACTAACCGATTCCAAAGAAGAATTAAGAAGGAAAAGTCATCCCCCAGCAGAAGCCCTTATTTGGGGTCAGCTCAGACAAGATGGCGGCCAGACAAGCTGGACGAAGAATCAGCCAGTAGAGTAATCAATCAAGTAAGAACTATCATCTCTCTCTCTCTCTCTCTCTCTCTCCTCTCTCTCTCTCTCTTTATCTCTCTCTCACCATCTCTCTCTCCCTCTCTCTCTCCCCCTCTCTCTCTCTCTCTCTCTCATACACGATATGAACTCTCCACCGATTATATACACCCGAGAAAAGGGTATATATATATTTACCAACCCTTCCGCACGAGCAGAATATATATATATATATATATATATATATATATATATATGTACAATACATTTAAGGTGCGATTGTTTCAAAGGACCATGTTTGCCACTTATCGTCAGTATAATGCTCTTACATTCGTAATCGAGCACTTTACTTTCCATTCTAAAATACAAGAATATATATATATGTGTGTGTGTGTGTGTATATATATATATATATGACAAAACCTAACCCGTTGGGTCCCCCGTTGAGCTCTGGGTAGATAATTGAGATTAGGGAAAAGCGAGTTTAACCTAATTTAAGCTACGGTTGCTGCCTATAAAAGTTTACATACAAATAGATTTCAAATTCTCCGATATCTCTCTCTCTCTCTCTCTCTCTCTCTCTCTCTCTCTCTCTCTCTCTCTCTCTCTCTCCCGAGAAACTAACATATATAACGAGTAGAATCAAGAAATACATAGAAATTGATTGGCAGAATGTAAAGTAAGGTACGGGAGAGTTTTGGCCTTAATTGCAAATTACGACTAATTAGTACCAATTACAATGGAATTTTTTAAAAAGTACCTCAATCCTAAAAGCAAGGAATAATTAAGTATAACTTTCGTGGCATAAAACTAAACAGTAAAAAAAACCCTTAGGAGACAAAATTGATTCGCTCAGTTTCAGTATAATAATAATAATAATAATATATTATATATATATATATATATATATATATATATATTAAGTAAGTAAAGTCGTCGGGGCGGCCTAATGTCGGTATCAGCCAATCAGCGAGGGAGTCTATCCCCTTTCAATAGCGCTAGACCAAGGAGATTATTTTAGCGTCTGAGGTGGGGCGCCACACCTACCATGAGCTCCTCACTTTACCGCACAAATCCCTGTGCTACTCATACGCTGAGTTGGCGAGGGCCAGTATCGAACCAGTATATATATATATATATATATATATATATATATATATATATATGTGTGTGTGTGTGTATTCAGAGAATCAAACTCACTAATAATCGTTTGATAGCCTAGCTCGTAAGCCATTACATCATGCAGATCGTCGAATATTGGATGCTTTATACGCAACAAGTATTACATTGGAATCTCAATTTGTTTTACTCATGACAGGATAACAGAATATTTCAACAGTACGAATGAATCTATCTATCAACACGGCAACGCCAATAAGAAATAATACAAAATTTATTAAATTCTCCATGACAATCATTAATTACGTATGAGGATATTGAAAGATATTGTCAAGGATTCTCAGAAAATACGAACGGAATTTATTATTTAGAATATCATTAATCATAAGTTTGTGTTCGGTTGGTTGGGTGGTTGGGTGGTTTTACGACATGTCAGCTCTTGTAAAGTTATTTAAGACCAAAACCAGACTTGTTCTACAAACAAGTTTTTATCAACTATTAATAGTAACCACTGGCAATCCCCCTGACAAAACCTCTCCCCTTCATCAAGTGTAATGATTTATATGTGTTCTTATTTAATTTCATTAGTTTTTCTAATTTAACGTATTTCCTTTCCTAAAAACTTAAATATTTAAACAAGCTCTCGTGGCCTGTGTCCAGCAGCCTCGGCCTCTGGAGCGGTTAAGTAAATTAAAAAGCGTTGATTCCAAGAGCCTATCCCCCAGGCAACACCTGTCCCTTTTATTTAATGACGTAGGGCTGGGTTTATTGCCCAGTGCCTGAGGTGCCACACTTGAGGGGGAATGCCGACGATATCTACGAATTTTTGCACCCATCATCCCATGAGCTTCGCTCGTCAGTGGTTCCATATTAAAAAGACCTTGTGTCCCATCCGCATAAGTATGGTGCGTGGTAAATAACTACTTACGCTCAGATGGCGCATATTCTTACTTCTACTATTACTACTACTACTACTACTACTATTAATAATAATAATAATAATAATAATAATAATGAGAAGAAGAAGAAGAAGAAGAAGAAGAAGAAGAAGAAGAAGAAGAAGAAGATTACAGGGTGAAGCTGATGGAAAAGGAAAAGATGAATAAATACCTGGACCTTGCCAAAGAATTGAAAAAGCTGTGGAACATGAGAGTGAAAGTGATACCAGTTGTAGTTGGTGCACTTGAACGGTCCCAATAACTTAGAACAAAGACTGGAGGATCTGTAAATCAGAGGAAGATTTGAAACCATCCAGATTAGTGCACTGCTGCAATCGGCTAGAATACCTAGAAGAGTCCTGGAGACCTGAGGAGACTTGTTGTCACTCAGACGCCAGTGAAATACCATCAGCTAATGCTGATGTGAAAAACGCAAAAGGAGTGATAATAATAATAATAATAATAATAATAATAATAATAATAATAATAATTAACAAGAAAATGGAACTTGTCATCTGATAGATTTTGCAGTTCCAGCAGGTCACAGGTTGAAGATGAAAGAAAACGAACTGATATTCAAATAGCTGAACTTTGCAAGAGAATTTTACAAAATGTGGAATATGAAGGTCAAAGTGATACCAATTGTAGTTGGAGTACTTGGAACTGTTCCCAAAAGTTTAAAAAACAGACTTGAAATCAGAGAAAGAATTGAAACCATCCAGACACAGCATTGTTGGGATCGGCTATAATACTCAAAGTAGTCCTGAAGACCAGATGAGACTTTTTGTCACTCATGCTACAGGGAAGACCATCAGATTACGCTGGTATGCAAAACCCAGCAGATCTTTGAAGAGGTTAAAATAAGGTTAAAAAATCTCGCCTTGGTATAGATCAACTACAGAAATACCTATGAGCTGGCCTTTCAAACTTTGATATGTGAATACTTGAAAATCTACAATAAAATTCATATCCCATGCCATGGAAAAATGGAACGTGTAATGAACACCAGGAGGACAGACCTTAGCCGAGGTGAAAATTCAAAGATGCATCTTCCAGGGAGATATCACTATTGCTATTTCTTTCAGTAATATTGTCACTCCACTATATACTTAGTAAAAGTACATGGGGCTACAAATTGACAAATCGAGGAGACATAAATCATTTAGTACATAGATAATTTAAAGATTTTTGCCAAAAATTAAACCCGCCTGTCAGCTGAGGCGTTAGAATGCACCGACTGCTCCTCTGCAGAGGGGTAAGACTCCCCAATGGGGCCACCTGTTGGCAGTGGGTGGCGACCCGTGATGCTTAAGGATAGAGCCCAGGTGGATGAGCAGTTCATGACATGCAATACTCCATTTTGGTCTTATCTTGGGCTAGACGGGCGGTCGGAGAGGCCCCCTCCGATCAATCGGTTGGTCGCGTCAAGCCCTAGCACTTATATGATTTTCCCAACCCTATTGCCCTTATGGCAAGCCCCAACCCCTTTTTATCATATGGGTGCTAGAAGGCGGTGGCTGTGGGTCTACATGTCCTGGGAATGACGTTAAACTCTATCTGATGGTGAGGTTCCAGTTTTGGAGGTTTGGGGAATGTGGAGCACCCCTTCATCACCATTGCTCCCTGGTGCACTCTGACCCGGAGTGGTAGTACCTGTTAGGGTCCCATCTATGGGTTAAATAGAAAAATGTATTTATAAAAAAATTGTATTATCCATTAAGAATTGATTTATTTCAAAACTTTATCGGCATTAAATGACCCACCGAGGTTGATATGCCGTAAAACAAAACAAACCAAACCAAACTAAACATTAAAAAGAACTGGAAACCATGGTAAAAATCAAAATAATATACATCCAAATATAGGAATTGAATTCGGCATAAAAAAGAGAGTAATGCTGGTAGAGAAAAAAGGGAGAAAAAAACAATACAAAAGAGAGCACGGGTGAAGAGAATTATGAAATCAAGAAGAAATAAGGACACTCGGAAAATAAGACCATAAAATAATAGTTGGAGATGAGACGGTTTCCCCGAAAATAAGACAGGGCTTATATTAATCTTCACTCCGAAAAATAAACACTAGGCTTTATTTTCGGAAGATGTCAGGTACTTACAGGTTAGAGTAAATAAGTTCTTGAGTATCAACAGGTTATAAGAAATAACTTCATATTTATTAACAAGTTAGAAGAAATTTCATCAGTATTAACAGCTTAGAATAATAACTTCATGAGTATATTAACAGCTTAGATGAAATATCTTCTTGTTCATTAATATCGTGTTCTCTCGGAAATACGACAGGGTTTATATACACTTTCCCTCCGAAATATACTGCTTATTTTCGGGGGATACCGATTCTTTGCGTCGCATGATGTGATTGCGAAGAATGCTTATTTCTTTCGTTGTCTACCGCTCTCAATTAGGGCTTATTTCAAGGAAGAGGGATTATATTAAAATCAATCTAGGTTTTATTTGCAGACAGTTCTTATTTTGGTAGAAACCCGGTATTAAGACTACCGTAATTTTTAGTATTTATAGCATGCATTTACTAAACATTTCTTTTTCATTTTTACTATTAATAGCAGGCATTTACTAAACTACTTATTTACTAAGCATGTATTAGTTGTGACACAAGGCCAAAAGAACGGGAACACACTGGGTATCGAACTTACAACCAATGGTCTGTCAATCTAGATTGATAACCATTACACCACGTGAGGTGCCCTAAACTAATGTTAGTTTGAGAAAAAAAAACTAGAAACATGGATCCTCCAATGAGAATCAAACTCATTAACAATGGCCTGCTAGCATTCATAGTTAACCTCTACACGACCGAAAGTGACACACCCGAAGCAATAGTATTAATTATCTTACTTCACAACTGTAGGCAAGTTTCGGTACGAGGTAATTTTCCAAAGCGGAGACCCTTCAGCATTTCAGGCGGACAGTGCCTAGAATAGCTTAGCTCCATTGTAATTTCTCCTTAAGGGACGCTTCCAGCATCGTGCAATGAAAATGATCCAATGATGATCCAGAATTTTATTTTTTTCCTCGGGCCAAGACCTACTAGTTTCACGCGTAAGCCAGTTGCCAGGGACATCGTTGATTATCGTACACAATATTATACTATATTACACAGTATACAATTTTCTAAACTTACTTTCATGCATACAGGCCTGTATATAATTACTAGCAGCGGCTACCTGGCGTCGCCTGGGTAAAGGGGGATTGTTTAAAGTTAGTCCCGCAGATCTATTATTACTGAATCGTGAGTTGAATCCTCGTGGGTTGCCCCATTTAAATACCTATGTAAAAAAATAGACGTTGCATTGATCCAGCTACTCTGAAAAGAAATGTTAATGTCTACTATCTAAAATATTAAACGAAAAAAAAATTCATGCTTTTATCATAAATTTTTTTTTTTTAATTATCTTCACGAATATAAATCAAATCTTCATTACTTTTGCTCAAAAACAAATCCCGGTGATATTTAATGTGTATATATATTTACTTTGTTTAATTGTTTTATTTTCGAAGTTTCCTCCGGACATACATATATACACAACTCCCCTTTATATATGTATAGATAGTATTTTTTTACATGATAACGATATTATAAGTGGTTAAATCAATAAAATGAATGTATTTTCACAATCTGTAACTAAGAAAACATATGATTGGGAATATTATACCATTATTAAGCCATATATTGATATTTTCCTTCACAAATACAATGATTCTCAGCGGCTATTTTGAAAATCATCACGAAACCAATCTAAAATGACATCCTAGGTCAATGAGCAGCAAAAATAGTCATAGAAAACACCTTTCTTATTTAAATTTTAGGAAAAACATATTTATCTGCCCACCCCTAATTATACAGGGTGATTGAAAAGTAACACTCTATGTTAAACTATTTATAATTATGTTGCAAGAAGACTACTGTAATTTTTAGTATTTATAGCATGCATTTACTAAACATTTCTTTTTCATTTTTACTATTAATAGCAGGCATTTACTAAACTACTTATTTACTAAGCATATATTAGTTGTGACACAAGGCCAAAAAAAACGGGGAACACATTGGGTATCGAACTCACAACCAATGGTCTTTCAATCTAGATTGATAACCATTACACCACGTGTATGGCCAATTGTTAATAATTGGAAGAATATTGAAGTCTTGGTTTTTATACAATATGGTGCTCCTCCACAGTTTGCTAGTGTTGTTCATAAATGGCTGAATCATCCTGGGAGATGGATGGGTAGATGTGGTTTGCATGAGTGACTGGCCAAAAGCCCTGATCGAACACCCAGCGAGTTTTATTTTCCTTTGTGATTGGTTGAAAAGGCAAGTCTACCTTACGAAACCAACGACTTTGGAAGAACCTGAAGGACGAATGCAAAGATTTATTTCTGCCATTCCACAAGAGCTCCTGGGAAGATCGTTTTATGTGATTCCTGAGCGGCTTGAGAGGCTGGAGGCGAATTCTGGTACCCGTATAGAATGTTAAATAAAATTCCATGTTATGTGTGTTCTTTTCATATTCGTACTTTGTAAAAATAATGATTCAGAAATAAATTATAAGATTTTTGAAATATCAAGTTATTTTGAAATTACCATGTATATACAACTAACGAAAATCTCGAACAACCAACGCGGACTTTCTTCAGTTTCAGTTTTATTACATACCTCACTCTTCTTGTATCCATTTACCTTATCCATTTTGTTTCTGTTTAATTTGTTCCGGCCGTAAAATATGATGAGATGTACTAATTACATTTATGTTCATTGCTGCTTCTAACATGATAGCCAAAGTTAACTAATCACATCAAGGCTACAACAATGTAGCAGTATTTACTCATCTTATTATAATGGAGATTGTGTGTTTTTCTGTCTGTAACCGAAACTATATTCCTACTCAAGTCACAATTCCCTTTGTTATTGACATCACATTCTCCATGATTTTATTTATATTTAAACCTGAATTATTAATAAAATTGCTTCACCTTTTTATTAGTGTTGTCCATATCTACATACAAACAACATGCAATTGTATTTATATATACAAAAAATAGCGGTTTGCAGTGTGAATGGGAAGGCTAATTTGCATATTGATATTAAAAATGTGATTTTATTAAATGTGTGCTTAGTATTATTGATTTCTAATTGTTTGGTTTTATTTTAATGAATATAAGCAAAAATCTCTTCAATGAATCTTATATGAAATCCATTAACAAGAAAAAATAACTGTCATTTTATTCTTTATTTCCTAATTTAACTAAATAGTTAAATAAGTAAATTCAGCAATGAAAGACGGGAGTGATGGAAGAGTAAGTTTCATTTCTATTTTTCTATTATACCCCCACTCTGTTACATATCTTTTTATCTGCCTTCTTATTAGACTTTCTAATTTAATATGATATTTCATTACATTAAAACTTAAATACTTGCACCCGGAGGGTGCATATATTTGCTAGTAAGAATAATTCCTTTAAGATTGGTTTCTCTGATCTTATCACATGTAAAAGACAAGCTCATTACCATACTATTGAAGTAAGTCAGTTAGACAGTCAACAATTGGTTCGAGCAATGTGACTGGCCAAGCCCAACTGCACCAGTGTGAAGACAACTGGTATTTATGGGAATTCAGAACAGTCCACCCATGCATTTGGGGGAGTCCATTCCCTGAGTCCTGATTGGCTGCTTGGTTTGTAGGGCCCTCTGAGGCTCCATAAATCCTGCCACTTTTCAGTGGTCTTTACGGCATCTCAGAATCGTATTCAGTTACGACTGTTTGCCGTCTTGTCCTGCCAATTCGACGGTAATTGGAC
Source organism: Doryteuthis pealeii (assembly GCA_023376005.1). Classification (NCBI taxonomy): domain Eukaryota; kingdom Metazoa; phylum Mollusca; class Cephalopoda; order Myopsida; family Loliginidae; genus Doryteuthis; species Doryteuthis pealeii. The sequence continues at coordinate 35,120,074 of CM042152.1, read as the reverse complement.
TTAGCATTCTATACATACTAATATTAAAGTTGCTACCCTTCCGGCACACTCATAAAACTATTTTATTGTCTAATTCACCATGGGTCTTGGGTCACCAAACCTTTCTTTACAGCGGGCCGGATAACTGAGAGAATTCTTATATATACTCCTTTTATGACACCGGGTATATAATGGGAGAGAGTAATCTCGGGTACACAATGGAGAGAGAGAGTGAGAGACAGAGTGAGAGACAGAGAGAGGCAGATAGATAGATAGATAGATAGGGGTGTTAAATATGTTTGACTGCTCAATTCACTAAGTGGAGCAATGTATATTGTGTGACCGAGTACCGCTTCAACATTTTTTGTTGGAGTAGTATTATTTCAGTAATTCATCCAAGACTGCACAATTCTTAATAAAAATTAGAACTCTCTCTCTCTCTCTCTCTCTCTCTCTCTCTCTCTCTCTCTCTCTCTCTCTCTCTCTCTCTCTCTCTCTTGTGTATATTGGTCTGAACTGTCAGTAACTAGGAGCCATTGAGTCCACATCAACATACCTTAAGTTTATATACAAGGTGTTTCAAAAATGTATCGATATTTTTTTGTACTTTTTGACACACCTTTTATTCTGAAAGAATTAACATTCCATTCATTGTTCATTTCTATCTTTGGTAATACAGCTTCAATCTCTGTACTTTTATGACACACGTTGTATTCTGAAAAGAAAAATAACGTTCCATTTATTCTTCATTTCTATCTTGGTAAATACAGTTTCAAACTCAGCACATTTATGACACACCTTGTAATCTGAAAAGAAAATAACGTTCCATTTATTCTTCATTTCTATCTTGGTAAATACAGTTTCAAACTCAGCACATTTATGACACACCTTGTAATCTGAAAAGAATTAACGTTCTATTCATTGTTCCTTTCTAGCTTGGTAAATACAGCTTCAAACGGCACTTTTATGACACACCTTGGATTCTGAAAAAAAATAACGTTACATTCATTGTCCATTTCTCTCTTGGTAAATACAGCTTCAATATCGATACTTCTATAACACACATTGTATATATATATATATATATATATATATATATATATATATATATAAAGAAAATTTTGAAAAAAACAAGTGTTCCGAAAATGGGATGAATTTAATTATCGATGTTTAAACATTTCGGTTACATTGAACCTTCATCAGGATGTATCTTGGGGTGAAGAAAATGATGGATGTTTTTATGTGACAGGAGATGAAAATCTTTTTAGTTATGTAACTGTATTTGATCAGCGTTTTATTTTTGAAAGGCAAGTCGCGATCCACACATGCGAAGGTGTCATGACGCGTGACGCGTGACGCAACTCGAAGAAATGCAAAAGACGAGAAAAAGTATTAATGGACTGATTATTATTAAGAGAACAACGGGAACAAAGTGGGAATGATAACTAAATGAATAATTAAATGAAGCCTAGTATTTAGTAATTATTTAACACTATTTTATTTAGAAACGGAGATATATTAAAGAATCATTGTAGATTATTAAGGGAAAAAGTGGGAATGA
>CM042152.1:35088534-35113534 GCA_023376005.1 Doryteuthis pealeii | reverse complement strand
CTAGACGGTCGTTCGGAGAAGCACACTTCGATAAATTGGCTGGCTACGTTGTCATAGCACCTATATGATTGTCCCAACCCTATTATTCTTATGGCAAAGCCCTTACACTTTTTATACTATATGTACTAGAAGACGGTGGCTGAGGGTCTTACTCTTCTGAGTATGACGTTAACCTATATCTAGTAGTGAAGTTCCAAATCTGGAACTCTGTGGAGTGTGGATTACCCCTTCATCGCCATTACTTCCAGGTCCACTCTAACCAGGGTGGTAGTACCTGTTAGGGTTCTATCTATGGATTTAATAGCAAACATAATTGATTTTAAAACACGTTTTCAAAAATTGAGTTTATAAAGATTTAGTTTAAAGAAAACTAAGTTTTAAAAAAATCAGTTTAAAAAATTGATTTTCAAAAATATTGAATACCAATCAACAATGAATAAAAAAAATCTTCGGCATAAAATAACTCTACAAGGGTTGATATGCCGTAATACCTAATCAACAAAACCAAATATAGAAACTTTGTTTTGACATATTAGTAATCTACGTACACCGCAGATGCGACCCGCTATTCACTCTTACAAGAAGCACTCGGGTTTATGGGAATAAGTCTTTTGTTACTGATTTCTATGGCGATTTTTAGAAGTTATTTTTGTTGTGTGTGGTGGTATATGTCAGACAGGGTTCTCAATCTAAGATTTTGGACGATTAATTTTTTATATTTCCCCTTTTCTGATAGAGTTCCTCCTTATAATGCGCAAATCCTAGTATGAAATGAATGTATGTAAATATAAAGAGTGTGACTGACCCGAGCGGCCTTAATAGGAACTGGGAGCAAAAACATTCTTAAAGCGAATTACACTGGCTTGACAACATCCGCAATGAACTGTTGGTAGAGCGATTTTTACAAAATCAATATTGCAAATAGGTTTTCAATCTGAACTGCAGTGCTAATCGAACAGGTCTCATGAATAACTGTTGCATTAGAAAAAAAAGGTTGGTAACTAATAAAAACGGAAGAAAATCGAGTTTACAAATGAATAAACGATGTGGTGAATAGCTTCTGTAGCCCATGTCGTGGAACCATATTGAGATTACACATATGGCCGTATATACTGATAAATAAATGTCCCTTTATATTGGGAATATTATTTTAACTTGCTGAGTACACACACAAACGTGTAATTATATATATACTAGCAAATATATGCACCCACCGGGTGCAAGTATTTAAGTTTTAATATAATAAAATATCATGTTAAATTAGAAAGGCTAATGAAACTGAATAAGAATTCAGATAAAAATATTTGGAACAGAGGGGGTACGATTGAAAAATAGAACAACTTTGAAACTAACTCTTCTATCATTTTCCCTTACTCCCGTCTTTCATTGGTAAATTTTCCTAATTTAACTATTTAGTTAAAATAGGAAGTAAAGAATAAAATGACAGTTATTTCTTCTAGTTAATGGATTTCTTTTAAGATTTATAACAAAATTCATTAATATAAAACCAAACAATTAGAAATCAATAATACTAAGCATATATTTATTAAAATGAATTTTTTAAGATCAATATGCAAATTAGACTTCCAATTCACACTGTAAACCGCTATTTTCTTGTATATATAAATACAATTGCATGGTATTTGTATGTATATATGGTCAACAGTATTAATGATGCAAAACAATTTTTATTAATAATTGAGGTTTAAACAAAAAATAAAATCATGGAGAATATGATGTAAATAACAAAGGGAATTGTGACTTGAATAGTAATATAGTTTCGGTTACAGACATACAAACCCACAATCTCCATTATAATAAGATATATATATATATATATATATATATATATATATATATATATATATATAAGTTAACATAGCGTGAACATGGAGTAAACAGCATCTCAATGGAGACCAAGAGGCTGTGGCTAGAAAAATCAACATAACAGACGATCTGATTGCGTTCGTACAACAGAAAATATGCAGAAAAAATGTTTGAGGCCCTCAGATGCCCACATGGAGTTGCTAAACACTGTAGTCAATCCCTGGATAACAAGGGTAACAAATAGTAGGTTATATGTATGGCAGCATGATTCGGCCCCCTGTCACACCTCTGGGAAAAGTAAAAAATGGTTGTCGGCAATTTTTTACGACTACACGTGTCCCAATGTTTGGTCTCCGAACTCTCCAGATCTTAACCCCATGGATTATCATGTATGTGGTGCTGTTGAGAAATACACCAATCGCCGTGCCAGTACTAAAAAGCTTAGTTAATCGACAGAATTAAGGTAGTTTTTGAGACCCTTCTCAGGGAAACTGTATCATCAGCTGGCTCCAGTTTCCGGAGCAGGAATGGGCTATGATCTACGCTAATGGCTGTTATTTTGAATGAAACTTGTTGACAGTAGTGTAATTTTTGTTCATGTTGAATTTCTTTAAAATCCATTAAATTTTGTAGTTACCAACCACTTTTTCTTTTTCCTTATGGGACTGTCAAATTTCTCCCGAACACCATATATATATATATATATATATATATATATATATATATATATATATATATATATCAAAGGATTTTTATGGTATGAGCGTATCGACGACTTATAACTCTGAAACCATATGTCATTCAGATTTGAAATTTTGCATATACGTTAATATGGTTATAACTAAGAAACACACACAATTTCATTATTGATTTTTGCAAATTAAGTGATATAATTAATTAATTTAATAAAAATAAAAAGATTTGTGGAACTCTTCATAAGAAAGTACAAAAAGACTCGCTTTCTTTTAACCCGCCCACCCTATCAATGAACGTGTCCAAGGCAGTATACTTCGTCGTACTCTGTCTTCAGTTTCAGATCTTTTAACAGTAAGTGCTCGGCCGGGGCAAACATCAAAATGTAGTATCTGAGCCTGGACTGGGAAGCCTCATAACTTTATCGCTTGATTCCAATGGGCCATCTACCCGTGCATCACCTGCCCCCTCGCCTAAAATAGATAGGACTGGGTTTATTGCCCGCTGCCTTAGGCCGCTCTAAAAGGGGAATGCCAATGTCCCATTTGGCTTGATGGGTAGTCAAACACTCAGGCGAAGATGAGTTTTATCTTTGCTGAATGCCCCATACTTGTGACACATCCTACCCGTGGCGAACAATTTGAGTAAATACCAATTCCACTTAAGTACAAAATTATCACACCCACTATATTTAAATATGATAAATTTTCCATGGGCAAAATGACAATATAATCCTTTTTCAAATTTTTTAAATTTTTTTATTAAGTACTAATTGTAAGAAAAATCTTAGTTTTGTGGAGAACTAAGAAATATAGAGAATAAATAAAGATTTATTTCTTAGAACAAAATATATTGATTTTCACCACTATGTAGGACACCATTCTTATCACGATTCTTAAAGAGTGAGCTATTTACTTGCTACGAGAAAACCGGAATCTAGCGAAACACTGGAAGATTTTGCAGGATAATAAAACCTAAAACGGGATAGAAATTTCAAAGACCGTAAGCTAAACAAGCTTATTTTTGGTGGGAGCGTGTCGTACCCTAGAATAGAATAGTCAGATGTTAGAAACAATCTTCTAAACGGCTACCACATATTGGTCTGTAACAAATTTTATCGTATTTTCTACAAATATAGCTGTAAGTAACTCGATAGTACTGAGTAAACTTTTACATACTGTCATAATTCTAATTATAAAAGGCAACGTATTCCTCAGGTTTTCTCAAACATTATTCGTGAAAATGCATAAAAAAAAAAAAAAAATGATTCCTTCGAAGCAGGTAACTATGTCTAACGGTCAATCTAGCGGATTCGTCGTTGAGTCTTAAACTTAATAGACTATATCCGGCCATTTGTCTGTCATTAAATTATTAAAGCAATTAAGTATTTATCCAACATGTTTGCCAAGAGTATATGGCACAAGGTTGAGCGTATGGGGCACCCATCGAGGATCAAGCTCTTTATTTAGTAGTAATGGGTCTATCAGTCCTAGCTTGCTAACCGTTACACACGAAAATTATAATTAATAACTCAAAGGAGAAGTCATTTAGCATTAAAATCTCGGGTAAGCTTTAATGTTTATAAGAAACAGTACAAATTTAGTGTTTGAATATTATTGATTAAGTGATATACTTCAAATAAAAATCAATCCATTCGTGGAACGCTTCAGGTACAAAAGTATTTCCTGTTATAATATCTGACTCTCCACTTTATTGGAGCCATATTCTGCCATTAATCCCACTGAATAGCTATTCAACCCCCGTACGTTTTACACATGGCAAACGGGTTGGAAAAATACTAGTGGACCAGCTGTTGGCCGTGGCGGGCAAGCCGTGATGCTTAATGACGGAATCGTGGTGGCTGAGTAGTCCATGACATGAAACACTCCAATTTGGCCCTTAGGATAGATGGGCGATCGGAGAGGCATGCACGACCAATCGGCCTGTCACGTCAGATCCTAGCACCTATATGATTGTCCCGACTCTATTGTCCTTATGGCAAACCCCAACACTTTTTATCATATATGTACTCGAAGGCAGTGGCTGAGGGTCTTATTGTACTGAGTATGACGTTAAAATGCGTCTAATGGTGAAAATACCAATTTTGGAGATCGGGGGTGTGTTCAGTACCCCTTAATCGCCATTATTTCCACCCGGTGTGGTATTACCTTTTTACGGTCCCATTTATGGGTTAAATAGAAAAAATGGTTTTAAAAATGTATTAAAACACAAATTGAATTTTAAAAAAGAATTTGAATACCCGTCAGGTATGAATAGAACGAAATCTATTCGGCATAAAATAACCCAGTAAGGGTTGACATTCCGTAAATTACAACAAACAAAACAAAATATTGGACCACACAGGTAACATATTCTAATGTAGGGGGTGTTTCTGCGGAGCCCTGTATGTATGTGTGTGGCAGTGAGATTTATTGCCACGTGCGTAATATCTATTCAGTCTTTATCAGAAATGTACAACCAGAAATTGCAATGTTCGCAAATGCCATGTTCCGCTGTCTGATAGATAAGAGGTTTGTTCAATTCGGGGTTTCAACGAAAAATATACAGAATTAGATACGAGGTTGCAATGGAGGTGCTTGCAATCTTCAGTTAGGAACAGTGAAATCATTATTGAATGTGTAGGTAGGGATTTATGAGAGCTCGGCTCATGTGTGGGTAGGGATTTATGAGAGCTTTTTCTTGGTTCAGGATTTTAGAAGATAACCATTTGTTCGAGGGAAGAGTTAAATGAATGATATTTACTGTAGAAATAAAATACAGTGATGTTAATTTAACAAATTTATGGTCAGCAGTATTTACAAACAGAAACTTTTATCAGCCGACAGAGACCTGCACTACCAATGACATCGGTAAAACGGAGAAATGTTCGCCTGAACAATGGAAAAATATCAGGGGTTCCAAAAATTCCGAATAAGGCGTTCAGAACATCGTCACATAGAAAACAAGATCGACCACAACTCAAAAGAGACTCGTCTCACTTTCAGAGGGAATTCCTATTGGTTGGTTTAAAAGTAATCACATACTAACAAAAAACGAAACCCAGTTTATACTGTATACTTAAAATTAATAACCTTTGTTCTTCTTTTAAAAAATTACTTGTGGTCCTATGACGTTACGGTATGAATTATTTCCGTGACTACCACATGTGTCTCCGGCCAGCTGCTCTTTCGATGCCCTTCTCCATCCACGCTATGTTCCCTTTACCCGCAGACCTGGGATCGATACAACTTGGTCGGAGTGTCTTTGTGACGGCTTGAGAAAGTAGTGGAAAAAAAATAACACACCCTTAACAATAACGACGGTTTTTATTCATATATAATAAATGAGTATGTTTTGCACACTAGGTCGGATAGAAAAGACACGATGAGGAGCTTTGTTTGGCGTTTTGTTTTATGTGGACTTAGTTCTTTGTGGAATTATTCTTAGCGGCAAAGTCTATTTCTTCTAGTGGCAATTTTCTTATTTCAGCAATTCCCCGTGGCCCTGTGACAGACTTCCTTCTGGCGATCCGGACTCCGACTGACTGGGACTCTGATTGACTGACTGTTTACAGTTCAGAGTGAGATTTTAATAAAAAGAATGTATCTATTCTATACATAAATACACAATACGTAAAATCAGAATATATATGATATTTTGATTTTTGCATTTTAACAAAACCATTTACGTTAACTAAAAAAGTATTTACACTTTCCTTTTTCGTTGGGAATCAGCCGACGCCAACAAAATAACTCATCGTTAAATATTTTTAAACCCATTTGAACCTGAAAATCTATGAAATAGCAGAGATGGTCAGTACTCGAAAAGGCTCAGCCTAACTAGTGATCATCCTCCACACATTAATCATTTGTTGTGTTTTTTTGCTAAAGAATGTAATGTGTCAAAATAAACATAGTCCTTTCTTTCAATCTTTTTTCTAATGGAACGCTCATTGCGCTGTAACTTGTGTATCCGAGTTAACTGGGAATGTAGGAAGAAACACTGCGAGTATTTAAGATAAATGAAAAAGGTTTACTAGGAAATATACAAGTAACAGAGCAATTAAAAATTCCTAGGTTGCATTCACAAGTCGGTGAGATCTCGTTGTCTCCCCCACCACCGAGGTTTCACCTGGCATTATTTATAGAAAATAGACTAATGCATTCTCCTTATTTAGATACTATATGACACCGTCAGAATAGAACTCACCAAAATTGATCTTTTAAGGTAGCTTGATAATTATTTTGCAACGTGAGAAGCCTTTTTTAAAAGTAATCATCGCATATATTTGGAAACAACATTGATACACTAATGAGGAAGAAATTCTACTTACTAGTAGGTAAATATTTATAAACCCTTGAACCACGGATAGGATGTGATATAAGGTCGCAGATATTGGGCATCCAGCAAGGATCAAACACGATATTCAGTAGGGATATATCTGCGAGACTAGCATGCAAACTATTACACCATGACGGTTTGTTGGGTCCTTTTTGTTTTTCTTTAAATACCTACTATTTTACCGCCATATCGGCTGGGGCTGTAAAATAAACCCAAATAAACTAAAATAAAATACCCTCAATGGGGCTACCTGTTGGCTGTGGCTGATAACCTGTGATGCTTAAGAACGGATTCCTGAGCAGTCCATGACATGTAATACTCCACTTTAGTCCTTACTAAGGCTAGACGGGTGGTTGAGGGGCCCCTCCGATCAATCGGCTGGTCACGCACATCCATAGTACCTTACTTGGAGTAGTAGAACCTGTAAGGGTCGTATCTAGGTATTAAACAGGAAAAATGAGTTTAAAATTGCGTTTATCAAATGAGTTTAAATTTAAGAATTTAATATCCACCAAGAATAAATAAAACAAAACATCTTCGGCATAAAATAACACAAGGGTTGGCATGCCTTTAAATTTAACCAACCAAACAACCAACTTACTATTTATACTTTTAGTATTCCTCCTTTATCTTTCCTGCCAATCAAATCCTGCAGATAAGTTTGAGTTTTTTTTCTCTCTTTTCCTCTCCCTACTACTTCCGCTCTTGTGCTGTAATTCATACAAGGAATTTTTAGTATTTACCATTCTTCTTATTCGACCTTGTCTCGTCTTGTAAATATATATTGTAATAATATGACCTGTATGTATTATTCGGATTATTCGGACTATTGTTCTCATTTTTATTTTTATCTGTACAACGGTTCGGTCGATATGCCCTCCGGGCGTATTTAGGGATTTCCTGTCTGACTCGGAGCCTTCGAACTCGGGAACCTTCTTTTCGAACTTGAACCTTCTTGTCGTAATCAGGAGCCATCATGAAACATTGAATCCAACCCTTTATTCAATCCACGGGGGTATCTTTTTCTCATTCCGCTAACCATAGCCGGAGTACTGGTATTAAGTTGTGTTAATTATGATTCTATGTTACAGTCACCCTTGACCAGGATTGAACCTGAAGCCCAGGGATAACTGTCACCTAGAACTTTCTTAACCCCAAAATAGTCTGAATAATCCAAATAATACTAATTACCAAGCCTCATCTTAAAAGTTCAGAGAAATAGTATTCCTGTTGTCGACATTGCCCCCGTCTTTCTTTCGATGATATTATCTGTAAATACATATTGTAATAACTAGCAAATATATGCACCCTCCGGGTGCAAGTATTTAAGTTTTAATGTAATAGAATATCATATTAAATTAGAAAGGCTAATGAAACTGAATAAGAATTAGATAAAAATATTTGGAACAGAGGGAGTATGATTGAAAAATAGAACAACTTTGAAACTAACTCTTCCATCATTTTCTGTTACTCCCGTCTTTCATTGGTAAATTTTCCTAATTTAACTGTTTAGTTAAAATAGGAAGTAAAGAATAAAATGACAGTTATTTATTCTTGTTAAGGGATTTCTTTTAAAATTTATTGAAGAGATTTTTGCTCATATTCATTAAGATGAAAGCAAATAATTAGAAATCAATAATACTAAGCATATATTTATTAAAATCAAATTTTTAAGATCAATATGCAAATTAGCCTTCCCATTCATACTGTAAACCGCTATTTTGTTGTATATATAAATACAACTGCATGTTATTTGTATGTTGATATGGTCAACAGTGGCTTCGGCCTCTGGACCATTGATATAATTAACGGCGTCGATCACAGGGGGCCATCCCCCAGGCAACACCTGCCCCCTCGATTTAAAGGGGCAGGGCTGGGTTTATTGCCCAGTGCCTGAGGCGCCCCCTTGAGGGGGAATGCCGACGGGATCGACGCAATTTTTCACCCGTCACCCCATGAGTCTCGGCTTGTGGGTGGTCCCACATAAATAGGGCCTTGTGCCTGACCCGTACAAGTGGGGTACGTGGAAAATATTATGTAGATATGGTCAACAGTATAAATAATGTAAAACAATTTTATTGATAATTGAGGTTAAAATAAGGATAAATTCATGGTGAATGTGACGTCAATAACTAAGGGAATTGTGACTTGAGTAGTGATTTAGTTTCGGTTACAGACAGAAAAACACACAATCTCCATTTAATAAGAAGATATGACCTGTATGGTTGTTTTGTATTGGATATACGGTTTGCAGGAGGCGCAGATGGATCATTGACCTGGTAGGAGGGAACAGAGACTCCAAGTCTATTCGACACTTTTAGAACTTTTATTAATTTCGCTGATAGATATGCACAGGTATTTGCGGGGATTTTCGTTCAATTTGCTGAGGTAGAGGGAATTTGTTTAACCCCCCGAGTAAAATATATTTTCGTTCGTTATCTTTGAGTTCTTGTTTTTCAGCGGGGAGAGAGGGGGTTTGAACTCGTATGACTGTTCGATCTGGTGCTCTTTACTCAATTCTTACCATACAAGTGCTGCATTTATGTCCCTCGGTATCGGGCGCGTGACATTCGTTTAACCTAACATTTCCCTGCAGTTGTTTGTCGATGACAAACATATAGTATTTCTAACTCGGCACCCAAGAACATCCACGTCATTTCCAGGTTATCGCTCTCCACACGTGAAGTAACCTCCGTTGGCCGACATCGAGTCGCCAGGGTACAGTTGGAAGATAATGCAATCTTTGCGTCGTGGTTTCTGAGCAGTGGAATCATAATTTGATATTAGGAATGGAACTAAAGGGATTTTCTTTTTTTCTTTTCTTCTTTTTTCTTTTGATTTTTTTTTTTTTTTTTTTTTTTTTTGCTTTTTTGTTTGGGGCAGCCAAACCTAGAAATACCGGTGGGTATACAGAAAGTTGAAGAACATCCAGCTACTGCTGATCTTGTAATAACAAAAGCCATATTTTAAGAAGAAATACACACTTTTCTAAATATTGTGTGTGTCTTTTGGGCCACCAAGTGTGACGACTAATAGTGGTGGTTTAACAATGTCTGTTCTTGCTCACGGCTCTTTGTCTCAGTTGATAATGGTAGATGTTCTTTATAGGATGTTGTTGTTGTTACCATCCTTCTGTCTACGAGAGACAATGTAGTAGCGTTTTTTTTTGTTTTGTTTTGTTTTGTTTTTTAACAACCTGACCTGGGCGGGTTCATATGGAGGATGAGCTGTTGACCAACAGCTAATCCCACTCTCCACACTGCCGCTGTGATCCAAAGGAAAGGTAACGAACCAATGCAGTTTGGCAATGGTAGTGTCGCAGGAGTTGCTGGGAAACACTGGATTTCAGCATCACACCACATTAGGGACTCCAGCTCCTGATTTGTTTTCGAGCTTTACTCCCCTAGCCTTTCCTTGGGATGGAGCAAAGTCGCTAGGCAGCGGAGGTTTTGTGTCGGACTCTTACTTGACTTAGATGGGTTGCCACTCAAGGCTAAGGAGCCCCTTCTAACCCATTTGGGGATTTATTTGAGTAGTAAGTACCCCAATCCTACTACTGTCGGTGTTCCTAAAAAATAAATGAGAAAATGGTTATAGATGATTGAAATCATAGCGAAAAGCAATTATGATTGCCAGATAAAATAAAATAAATCTGTCTGGGACGCAATGAGATCAAAGATGAAAGCAAAAGTAACAGATAGGGTGTATTACCTTTCTTGTGGAATAATTTGTCTGGATAAACAATCACCGACGTCATCTGGCAGCACAGATTCCCTTGATTCTTTCTTTCTTCTTCTCGACCATCGACCATCGCTCATGTGAATTCATCTACACGGCATCCAATGTCCACACAGAGCTGTTAAATGAATAATTTTGCTGGTTGCCCAACATTGGTGTGTTCATGCGTAACAAGTATGTATAAGTGTAGCTTGGAGGCGTGTGGTCTAATGGTTAGAGTCATAGGAAATGGACTCGTTGCCCCGAGTTCAATTCCTGGACGAACCTGTTTGCATTTCACATAGCGTTAATACTATTGGGAAAGGTATGTCCAATTCTCATTCAAGCTATGGGTAAATAGGAGCAAAGACCGGGCTCTTTAACCATGGCTAGCCAAGCAGTCTAGGAGAAGGAAAACTCTGAATTCAAACCTGTTAAACTCCGCTTAAGAAATTGACCTTGTGTCGCATCCTGCTCGTGCAACGGGGTTAGTAAATATATATAAGTGAAGTTTTATATAATGTGTTCTCTTCTATATATATATATATATATATATATATATATATATATATATATATATATTACAGCAGAATCTCCAAATGATATTCCCAGTTGTTAAGCTTCGATGTGCGAAGAAGAGATAATAAAACGCCAACGGATTCATTTTGCCGTTGGGATGAAGAAGTCAGTCATCATTATTTTGTTATTCAAGTGCATCTGATATACGGATTATCCTGTAGTTTCTTTTTTCATTTGATACAAAAAATGAAAAAATGGAGAGATTTCGTGTAACGGTTATTGTCATAGGAAATATGCACCTTTAAAATCCTGGACAAGGATGTATGCATTGCACACAGTTGGCTTTTAATACAAACGCGGAAAGGTTTTCAAATTTAAACCACAGTTTAAACACTCATGATTATCTTAAATTCAATTAAAACAACACACTTTTGTGTAAATTATTATCATTAAGTCGTACTAATAGCACGACTTCTCTTAATTATTTCTATTTTGACTACCTATTGGCATTCGTTCTTAAGAGGTCACATAGACTTCATCCAGTGTCCGTGTAGAGCTGATGAATGTAAATGTTTACATGTCAGCCAAAACTAGATTATGCATGTGTAAGATTCTGCAGGGGAACGTCGCTTATGGGTTCGTTCCTTTATTCTCCAGCAATACACCAGAATCAAAAAATGACATGATGACACTTATTTTTTAATATTTCCTCTTGAACTGGAAACTTACAATCAAGGCAGATTTCAAAAACTCATTCTATTAAACTATTATTTTTTTACTAATAGTGTTTTGGAATTAAATACCGGACCATATGACCTTTAGGCACCCCTTTTGCGATCTCGACTCTTGGGGACATTATTTCCATTTACACCGTCAAAATCCGGTTAATTGTTAACAGACGATTGAAAAATGGGACCATATGACCTTTAGGCACCCCTTTTGTGATCTCAATTCGTGGGGACATTTTTTCCATTCACACCGTCAAAATCCGGTTAACAGACGATTTTTAGAGTTTTTTGAATTATAAAACTAACTCCAAACCCTAATCCTAACCCTAACTCTAATCCTAACCCTAACCCTAATCCCAACCCTAACCCTAACCCCTAGCCCTAAACCCTAACAAACAACCAGTTTTTGACGGTGTAAATAAGAAAAGTGTCCTTGTGAGTCGAGATCGCGGAATGGGTGCCTAAAGGTCATATGGTCCAAATACCTAATCAGATCAAAAACCACAACAGTATAAAAAATGAAAACAGAATTTGATAATTTTAAAAATAAAGCTAAGAAAAATAAATTAAAATGGCATTTGAGGAAACTATTGGATGAATTACTTACCGAATTTGATCTGCATAAAGATTGTGTATTAACATTGTATATTTTCTCTGCAAATATTTGTTTTAAGCCTGATATGAGAAGGTAGTCAAAAGGAGAGGAATATATTTTTGGTCTAAATTGTTTATCAAATAAAAATAGCAATAGTTAAACAATTCTAAGATTAATTTGGATGTCTTCTGAAAATATAGTAAGAAGAATTTAAAATGATATTTTTGGGAACTATCGAAGGAATTACTTAACAATATTTGATCTGTAGACCTATATTATATTGACACTGTATATGATCCGTACAAAAATTATTTTTTGTTTGTTTGTCTGTTTGTTTGTTTGTAAAAGGTTGATCTGAAAAGACAGAAAAAAAGGGAGATGCCCAAGGAGGCTTAACAAATAAGCAAATAACCTCGTGCCTTCCAATTTCCGAGGTTCTTCGTGAATCCAGACATATTCAGCCTCTGAGCCAACTTGACTTCCTTGAAATTCATCTTCCTTGTTATGTAACCATTCAACCTTTCTATTATATTGTTTCTCTTCCTGTGGTTTGCTCCAGACAAATTTTCTTTCATTGACATACAGTTTCTCAGTTTTTCCTGCTTTCTTCACTGATTTGAGGGTAGAATTTTCTGTCGTTTTGCTAGAATATCCTGTTTATTATTAAATGCCAGTTCAGCTCAGTTGTTAGAGTGTTCGACTGGGAACCACAACGTTGCGACTTCGATACCGGCCTTCGCCAACTCAGCGTATCAGTAGCACTGTGTGGTAAAGTGAGTAGCTGATAGTAGGTGTAGCGCTCCACCTCAGACGCAGAAACAATCTCCTTTGTCAAGCGCTACTGAAAAGGGGATAGACTTCATCGCTGTCAGTCTAATACCGACTTTAGGCAACCCCGAATTATTATCATTATTATTATTATTATTATTATTATTATTATTATTTTGGGGCCGGGTTAGCTCAGTCGGTAGAGCGTTCGGCTAGAAACCACAAGTTCCTAGTTCGAAACCGGTCCTCGCCAACTCAGCGTATGAGTAGCACATGGATATGTGCGGTAAAGTAAGGAGCTGGTGGTAGGTGTGGCGCTCCACCTCAGATGCTAAAACAATCTCCTTGGTCTAGCGCTATTGAAAAGGGGATAGAGTCCCTCGCTGACTGGCTGATACCGACTTTAAGCCGCCCCGTCGACTTTACTTTTATTATTTCCCTCCTTGTGAGTTTTTCACACAAGAGTTAGATGATGGTCTTTCACTGGAATCTGAGTTAAAACAAATTTTCACAGGTCTCCAGGACTCTTCTGAGTATTCTGGCAGATTTTAGCAATGCAGAGCTCTGGATGCTCTCAATTATCCCTCTGATTTCCAGTTCCTCTAGTCTTTTTTCCAAGCTTTTTAAGACCGTTCTAAGTGCACCAACTATAATTGGTACCACTTCACCCCCATATTCCACAGCTTTTTCAATTCTTTGGCAAGGTTCAGGTATTTGCCTGTCTTTTCGTTTTCTTCATCTTCCCCCTGTGGTCTGCTGGAACTGCAAAATCTACCAGTTGACAAGTTCTTTTTCTTATTGACCAACACTAGGTTTGGTGTCCGAGCTGGGATAAGGGGATCCGTCTTTATCTGGAAGTCCCAGAAAATATTATGTCTTTCATTCTCAAGAACATTATTATTATTATTATTATTATTATTATTATTATTATTATTATTATGTTCGTGTTCCTAAGCAAGATAAATGCTAAAGCTACATAATGGAATATTCTGTTTTTTATTATAAAGAAAGAAAGGAAGAAAAAGAAGATACTATACAAACAAATATAATAAGAAAGAAAGAAAGAAAGAGAGAAAGAAAGAAAGAGAGTAGAGGAAATATAGACAGACGGATGAGCGCGCTGAAGCGGTAACACTAATCTGTTTCAATCAAACATAATGAAAAGATGGAAAGAGGAGAGAAAGAAAAAAGAATGGGAGAGAGTTAAATCAAGATTAGTATACTTTTACATATTGAACTATTTATCAATAGCTCCTAAGTGAACATATCAACGCTGTAATTATTACATTATCATACTGTGGTGTATTCACAGGTCCCACTGGTAATAGATAATGCTGTTAAACATTGTTCAATTCGTCATCAATTGTAACATCAATTATAGCCATGTGTTAATTGAAAGCAGGAGAAAACAAGAGAAAACACTCACTTATTTTTATTGACTGAGTTTGCCTCAATTCGCAACTCAAATGAATGGGTGAGAGACAATGCGCTGATAGCAGACTGTTTATTAACAGCACATTGACCTAACGAAAATAAACGACCGTTTTGGGGAAAAGGCTTATGAGAGCTCAGTCTGCGAGGAGGCCGCACCTGTTCGTGCTGATTTTTACATGCCTGTTTAGGTCATACTTGCCTTACGTTTTATGTTAATTAAAAGTTTTCCATATAGTTGCATACAAATATACTTTTTGTCATAGAAGATATATTGGCTTACTTTTTATGTTTATTAAAAGAAAGTACATCTTTTTTAGTTTTCCATATGGTTGCATACAAATATACTTCTTATTAGAGGAGTTATATTACCTTACTTTTTATGTTTATTAAAAGAAAGTACATCTTTTTTAGTTTTCCATATGGTTGCATACAAATATACTTCTTATTAGAGGAGTTATATTGCCTTACTTTTTATGTTTATTAAAAGAAAGTACATATTTTTTAGTTTTCCATATGGTTGCATACTAATATATTTTTATTAAAGAAGTTATATTGCCTTACTTTTTATGTTTATTAAAAGAAAGTACATCTTTTTTAGTTTTCCATATGGTTACATACCAATATACTTCTTATTAGAGAAGTTATATTGCATTACTTTTTATGTTTATTAAAAGAAAGTACATATTTTTTAGTTTTCAATATGGTTGCATACAAATATACTTCTTATTAGAGAAGATATATTGGCTTATTATGTTATTAAAAGAAAGTACATCCTTTTTAGTTTTCCATATGGTTGCATACACATATACTTCTTATTAGAGAAGTTATATTGCCTTCTTTTTATGTTTATTAAAAGAAAGTACAACTTTTCTAGTTTTCCATATGGGTACATACAAATATACTTTTTATTAGAGAAGTTATATTGCATTACTTTTTATGTTTATTAAAAGAAAGTACATATTTTCTAGTTTTCCATATGGGTGCATACAAATATACTTCTTATTAGAGGAGTTATATTGCCTTACTTTTTATATTTATTAAAAGAAAGTACATCTTCTTTAGTTTTTTCATATGGTTGCATACAAATATACTTCTTATTAGAGAAGTTATATTGCCTTACTTTTTATGTTTATTAAAAGAAAGTACGTCTCTTAGTTTTCCATATGGTTGCATGCAATAAACTTCTTATTATAGAGGTTAGATTGTTTTACTTTTTATGATTATTAAAAGAAAGTACATCTTTTTTAGTTTTCCATATGGCTGCATACAAATATACTTTTTTTATTATAGACGTTGGCAATTGGACACAAAGAATAATGGTTGCCAGAGGGAACTGTCATCTTTCCCCTTACCTTCGTCGCCAATAGCTTGACTGAGGCTGAAAAACAAAATGTCATAAACGGCACCCAAGATTGTTTTGAGAGAGTATGATATGACGTAAATAAAGACGGTCACACGACTTAATCGTCGACTTTTTTCTTTTCTCTTTTTGTACCTGGCCCGTGGCATATATTTTGCAACAAAGCCGGCGATGTCATGTCGCCGGCAAGACTGGACGCGATGTAAATCGGTACTACTTCTAATTACTGAGTTATATTCTTATTAATGTATATATATATATATATATATATATATATATATATATATATATATATATATCTTTCTCTGTCTCTAACACACAAAAAAGATATCTATTTTACGAAGTATTTCTCCCTTCTGCCTCTCTTTCTCTAAAACACAGTCTCTCTCACTATCTCTCACACACAGTCTCAATCTATCACACACGCAGTCTCTTTCACACACTGCGTCTCTATCTCTATCTCACACACTAAGTATTTCTCTCTCACTAACTCTCTCTCTCTCTCTCTCACACACACACACACACAGAGTATCTCTCGCGGTCCCTCCATCCCTATCCCTTCTCTCCCTCTCCTCCCTCCCTCTATTTTTCACTCTCTCACTCTCTCTCTCACTCCCCTGCAGTCACTCAGACACATGCTCTCCATTTCCTTCTCTTACACTCTCACAGTCACTCTCTCCCGCACACAATCTATCTCTCTTTCTCTATCTCATATACACACAGTGTCTCACTTCGGTACACGGTCTCTCTCTCTCTCTCTCTCTCTCTTTCTCTCTCTCTCTCTCTCTATCTCTTTATCTATCTCTTATTTACACAGTGTTTCTCTTCCATACACAGTTACTTTGTCTCGCTCTCTCTCTCTCTCTCTCTCTCTCTCTCTCTCTCTCTTTCTCTCAATACACACAGTGTCTCTCAGCTACACAGACAGACACACACACACACACACACTCTCTCTCTCTCTCTCTCTCTCTCTCTCTCTCTCTCTCTCTCTCTCTCTCTCTCTCTCTCTCTCTCTTATAGTATCTCTCTCGCACACAATATCTCTCAATCTTACAGACACACACACACATCTCTCTCTCTCTCTCTCTCTCTCTCTCTCTCTCTCTCTCTCATCTCTCAAAGTCTCCCCCTCTCCCTCTCTCTATTTCTCTCTGTCAATCACACACAGTCTGTCTTCTGTCTTCTGTTTCTCTCTCTCTCTCTCTGTCTCTCTATTTCTCTCTCTCTCACACCTTTCTCTCTTTCTCTCTCTCTCTTCACTCTTCTGTCTCTCTCTCTCTTTCTCTCTCTCCCCTCCTCTCTCTATTTCTTTCTGTCAATCACACACAGTCTGTCTCTGTCTGTCTGTCTGTCTGTCTGTCTGTCTCTCTCTCTCTCTTTCTCTCTCTCTCTCTCTCTTCCTGTCTCCCTTCTCTCTTTTTCTCTCTCCCCCTCTCTCTCTCCCTCTCTTTCTCTCTCCCTCTCTTTCTCTCTCTCTCAACGAACACGCATCTTTATAGATATTCATGTTTCTCAATTATTTTTATAATACCGAATATTCTATTGATGTTCATGACATTATAATTATTAGATTATACCAAATTATTATTTTCTCTTAGACGATTCCGACTTAATTCTTGTTCTTTTCACGAAATGATTATACACTTTGCCTTTTGTAAAACATTCTACATTAGTCTTTTTTGATTTCGCTGTTTTTCTTTTATTGTAAAAAAACATTTTTCTTATTATTTAATTCCTTGTTCTTTGCTCTTTGATACTGCATTATTAATTTTGCCTATATTTTTGAATGGTCATAAAATCATATCAAATATCGTTATTCCTCTTTTGTTTTCGCGTTGCCTGTGTACTGCATCAGAAATTTATCAGAATTTGACATTTCTTGAAAACTGATTATTCTTCGATTTTTGTTTTGAACATTTTGATGGATTTTATTTATTCTCAAATTTAATATCTATATCTATAAAGTAAAAAGTCGTCGGGGCGGCCTAATGTCGGTATCAGTCACCGAGGGAGTCTATCTCCTTTTCAATAGCGCTAGACCAAGGGGATTGTTTTAGCATCTGAGGTGGAGCGCCACACCTACCATCAGCTCCTTACTTTACCGCACATATCCTGTGCTACTCATACGCTGAGTTGGCGAGGACCGGTATCAAACTAGGAACCTTGTGGTTTCTAGCCGAACGCTCTACCGACTGAGCTAACCGATATGGAGAAAGGTAGACAAACACGGGATGTTATGGAAAATGGATGTTTATTGTAGGTGGTGATGTCGACGATGCAACGTTTCGGTCTGTTAGATCTTCTTCGGGACTTGGATATAGTTCTTGCTTCAATTATGGGCATTTTCAAAATGGTGAAACAGGAGGTCGTCAGTAGGGAGAGGGGTGGTTGGGGGTGGGTAGTGGATTTTCTGCTCTCTAGATAGGGAGTGGCAGAATGGTAACGGTACCGCAGGTGTTTGGCTTTTATATACTAGATTCTAAGGATTGGTTGAGAGTGTGTGTGTCTATTTATTTATTGATATTTTTATGGGGAACTGGATTTGTCATTAAGTTATAGTTTGTGGCTGGTATGTTTCCGTGACTTTTTTTGGGGTTTTTTTTTTTGTAAAAGGGGGAGATGGTAAGATTTGTTAAAATTCTAAGTCATGTCATCTATACATATATAAACGACAGTTGTGTGTATATGTATGTCCGGAGGAAAACTTCGAAAATAAAACAATTAACAACAAAGTAAATATATATATAAATATAAATATCACCAGGGCTTGGTTTTGAGCAAAATTAATAGAAATTTGATTTATATTCGTGAAGATAATTAAAAATTAAATTTGAATGATAACAGCATGGATTTTTCTTTATTTAATATTTTAGAAAGGAGACATTAACATTTCTTTTCAGAGTAGATGGATCAATGCAAGGTTTTTTTTTTTTTTTTACATAGGGATTTAAATGGGGCATCCCACGAGGATTCATCTCACGATTCAGATAATGGATCTGCGGGGCTAAGTTAAAAAATGTTCTCTACCCAGGCGACGCCGGGTAGCCGCTGCTAGTTCTAAAATAAAATTCTAATGGGAGCGAAATGAGGAAATTAATCCAACAGTATGTGGAGAGATGTAGAACAAACACGGTATGTTACAATGGATGGATATTTATTAGTCGTAGTGTCGATGTTCGAACATTTCGGTTTATAAAAAAACCTTTTTCAGG
The DNA here is from genome assembly GCA_023376005.1 of Doryteuthis pealeii. Classification (NCBI taxonomy): domain Eukaryota; kingdom Metazoa; phylum Mollusca; class Cephalopoda; order Myopsida; family Loliginidae; genus Doryteuthis; species Doryteuthis pealeii. The sequence continues at coordinate 35,094,340 of CM042152.1, read as the reverse complement.
ACAAATCAAAGAGAAAAAAAGATTCATGTAATTAAAAAGATGATGGTTGTTTTGAATGCATTGAGTTTGGAAAATGTGTAGAAAACGTTCGTAACTGTTCGTTGATTAGCGTTCATAATTGAATGTTAATGACGTGATTGGTACATGTGAAAGCGAAAATAAAAATGTAATTGGAGCACGTTAAGCCGAAAAGCTAAGACGTGATTGGTCCTCGAGATGTTAAAAACATATTCAATATATATATCAATGTTTAAAAAACGAGAGAAAGTATTACGAACCTTTTCTAGACATTTTCCAAACTGAAATCTGGGCTTTCAATTCCTATAATGGAGGGGGAAGAACCATTTATTTGGATTCCTCATTTCTTATGGAAGAGGGATAACCCAGAGTCGCATTTGGCGCTTCTCAGTATAAAGTGCCTCAAATTCCTCATATCGTTTATTTGCTGCTGAGATATTGTTCCCTGGCCACGCTGGTGGCAGATCAACACTATCTGGGCACCCATGTGAAGGTGTATGATGTTGCAAGACCCGTAAACGCCTAATGATACTGGGATTACATCACTGACGAGTATGGCTAGGGGCATTCCTTCATTTTGTTGTGCCTCTATCTATGTATCTATGTCTCTTTGTCTGTCTAGTGATGTAATTGAAAACACGACTCTGTAATACCAAGATTAAACATAACTTTTTACGGTAGAATTTTACGGGGAGTTTGTGTTTGTATTCATATTTACTTCTGAGTTCATTCGGGTCACTAGTGCCCAAATTATCGTCTATAGTATGAGAAATAGTGAACAATAAGTAGCATTTTACTCCAGAATATTATAAAGTCACATGTTCTTTTATCGTTCTACGATGAGTTTTAAAATAGAATACCGTTATGAGGTTGTTTTTTTATAATTGCTAAAGTAGTAAAAAGTAATGTTGGCCGAGTGGCCTATTATTAATATCAGCCAGGCAACAAGAGAGTCAATCCCCTTTTCACAAGCTCTAGACCAGGGAAATTGTTTTTTGCATCTGAGATGTCATACCTACCACTTTACTACAAAGATTCAAGCTGTGCTACTCATAATAAAATTACTAAATCATTATTAAAACACCGCATAAAATGACAATTTCTTTTCATATGGACATCTTTAAAATCCAGAAACCAAATTTGGAACCTCTGCTGTATGAGAATGTAAAAGACTGTTATATGAAGGATGTTCCAAAAGTAATGCCTCCAACTTATTTCCACACAGAAACTACAAGTTTCAGGTAAATCAATAACACCACTATTTGAGAACAATTTTGTCTAATGTTATCCAATACAATGTGATTGTTTTATACTCACATATACCCACATAATACGTCATGTATATAATAGAGAAAGAGAGAGATGAAGAGACTAACAGACAGACAGACAGACAGATAGATGATAGAGGATGATTGATGATTGTCTTACTGCTTCTACTAGTTCTAACTCGTCGCTAGCCATGTTATTCTTTGTTGATCCGATGGTCTTCTTGTAAAGGGGTGGTTTTCTTTGTTGATTTCTTCGGGCTCTCATCTCTTGTTTTAAATTACTTAACAAGAATTGGTTGTTTCTTAATAAAGTTTTATTTTCAGAACCCAGCCCATGATTCCGCCGTGGTGAGACCGACCCATCAGAGCGGCAACAATAGCCTTCGCGTCCTCTGAAAACTGCGTCGATCTCAATTAATTTCCACGCGTCTATAATGGCGTCAAGTAAAAAGGTTTCTAACCGCCAATGGCTGTCGGGTAACTTTCCATAGGGGTCTCGTTATTCTAAATCTAACGGACCCTATTAAAGATTTCTAACTACATGTACGCTCATAATTTATAAGGTGCTTATAAGTTATGTAACATGATATTCAAAATGTGAATACTTGAATTTAGCTGGATGCTATGGCAATCTCCAGCGGAACGTAAAGAGACACTTTTCGTAATACCGTGGCGACACCGGTCGCGGTTCCGGCTTAGAGGCTTTCAGCCGTTATCGCGCGGAGGCAGCTTGGCAGCCAGGTAAAGGTTAGGATCACACAGCTAGTGGTCAGTAAAGACGGCCACACGACTCTATTGTCGACTTTCTTTTCTTTGTCTCTTGCTGACTTGACCCGTGCCTTGTATTTTTAAAACGTATCTTCCTTACTGAAAATTTGGGGTTTGTTTACAAATTACAGACATTTCTTATGATATTTTGTTCGGCTAGATATCTTATTATTAAAAAGGTTCTAATTAAATATTACTAATCGGTTTAATAAATCCGACTGAAAAAAAATTATCTTGAATAACAAAGGGAAGAAAAAAGATTTGGAAGATAAAGCTTATGTTTAATAAGTATATGTAGAGATAGCGTAATAATGTGTATAGAATACATAATAATGTATAACACCCATCCGTAAGGAGGGAATGTGAAATTCTGTAAAAGAAATATCATAATCTATAATACGCACTCATCATCATCATCATTATCATCCTCATCATCCTCATCATCATCAAGTAATTCTGATAGCACGGATTCTCTCTCTCTCTCTCTCTCTCTCTCTCTCTCTCTCTCTCTCTCTCTCTGTTTCTCCTTCTCTCTCTCCCCCTCTCTCTTTCTTTCCTTTCTTTCTCTCTCTCTCTCTCTCTCTCTCTCTCTCTCTCTCTCTCTCTCTCTCTCTCTCTCTCTCTCTCTCTCTCTCTCTGTCAGTCAGTCTGTCAACAAAATCATTTTTAGAATCCTTCTTGTAAACAATTTTGTTAAATATCCAGACATTATGGTGACAGTAAAGGGCAGGAGTTTGATCCTGCTTAAAATATTAAAATCGACTTGAAACATAGGTCAGACGGGAAAAATTTTAATTTTGAAAAACACTTTAGTCAGCGATATTATAGCACTAGGGCCAGCCAATCAAATTCGCACACATTATGGGGAATGTTCTGGAAATTCTGAATTAAAATATTACTTAAATTATGATACACAAAGACTCGACAGTTAGTCAGTTAGTAAGTTCGAGAGGAGGTCAGGGCCACGGCAGATCGAGTTAGTGAGAGTCAGTTAGTTAAATTAGTTGAATCGGGGTTAGCACGGCGGAAAACGACAGACGGTGTTAAGTCATACATAGAGAGAACTAGAACCGACAAGGAAAAACTGACCGATAAAGATATTCTCTCTCTCTCTCTCTCTCTCTCTCTCTCTCTCTCTCTCTCTCTCTCTCTCTCTCTCTCTCTCTCTCGATGTCTGTCTGTCTATCTGTCTCTATTTCTCTGTCTGTCTCTCTGTCTGTATGTCTGTCTGTCTGCCTCTCTCTCTCTCTCTGTCTCTCTCTCCACCTCAGACACTGAAACAATCTCCTTGGTCTAGCGCTAGAGAAAAAGGGATAGACTCCCTCGCTGTCTGGCTGATACCGACATTAGGCCGCCTCGACGACTTTACTTACTTTAAATAGGGGACATTGGAAGCGTTCGTTGTATAATGCAAAATGTATAAATCCAACTCTTCCAATGTATGGGTAAAATAGTAGGTAAAACGGAGGTCTTTAAACTTGGAACAATAACCGATGTAGGAGAAGGAAAGCCTTAAGTCAAACCTGTTAAACTTCGTTCTTAATATTGACTATATGCCGTATCCGGCTTGTGCGGAGGGGATAGGAAACATTGGAGGCGTTCGTAATATAATTGTTATCGTTGTACGAAATGGATATAGCAACCCGAGTTCAAATCTGAGAGGCAACTGTTTGCATTTCGCATAATGCTAATACTCTTGGGAAAGGTATGGATCCTACTATTCCCAATCTAGCTACGGGTAATATAGCAAAGCATACCAGAGGAGAGGCAAAACTTAGAATTCAACTCTTTTAAGATCCGTTTATAGAATTGACCAAATACATCATCTTGCTCGTGCGAACGGGTTAGGTGAAGACAAAAATTGGATTCACTTCCATGTAAGCTTATGGTTTGTCGGAGTTTACGACATGTCACAACTTGCTGGGTTATTTTATGCCGAAGATGTTCTGTTTTATTCTTTCTTGAAGGGTAATCAACATGCATTAATGTTTTTCAAACTTAATTATTTTAAATTCAATTTTTTTTAAACACATATTTTCTATTTAACGTGGGACCCTAACAAGGTACTAACACTCAGGTCGATGAAAGGGTACTCCACATTCCCCAGAGATTCAAAATTGGACCTTCACCATCAGATAAGAGTTTAATGTAATAACCAGTACACTAAGACCCTCAGCATCCATATCTAGCATCAATGTTTGGGGGTTCCATAGGGGCAATAATTTTGGTACAATCATAGAGGTTATAAGACTTGACGTGACCAGCCGACTGATTGTAAGAGCCGTCTTGCCTAATTAAGGACCAACGTGGAGGGTTGCATATCATGTACTGCTCATCCACCAGAGTTCCAGCCTTAAGCATCACGGTTAACCCCCGCTGACACCAGGTGGTCACATTAATGTGGTCTTACCCCTTTGTAGAGGTGCAGTCGGTGTATTCTAAAGCCCAGCCGACAGGGCTGCATGTGTGCTTAGAAATATTTTGGATTTTTGAAAATAGCGAAAACTCTTCAACTGTATTTGTTCTGCTTTGTTTAATGCTTTTAACATCCACTTTTATACAAAACCCAATATATATATATATATAATATATATATATATATATATATATATATATATATATATATATATATTGGAAATGGAAGAGTTAAGTGTTTAGAAAGATTATATAAAGTGCCTTGCTATATATTTTTCTAAGATGGATGTTACCGAAAAGACGGTGTTTTAAGCACTTTACTTCCAGTGATATTTAAGAGATTATAAAAAAAAGATTTTGGGATGCGTTCTGTACCCAGGATTATTATTGGAAAATCCGAAAGTTGTTGTTTGAAAGGAATTTTGAATAAGTTGCAAGGAAATACACGAAATATATAAAAAAAAAAAAAAAGGAATCAGGATGCACGTGACCGGATATAAACATAAAAATGTGTTATATCAATATAAGTAATGTGCATGTATTTGCCGAAACCCTCCGCCGCGAGCTGGTTTCTATACAAGGTCAGTTTTTCACTCTTAGCACTGAGATTCAATTATCTTTAAGTAAGCTACACTTTGTGCCAAATAAAATATTCTGTGAATGTATTATTTAACAATGATATAGTGAAAAAGTAGATATAGTGCACTATAAGTAAATAATGCTCAATATCGTTGACAGAGCATGTATATCTAAGTTAGAGTAGCGTGGGCATGAAGTCAATGATACTTGGTTACTGACAGTTTTTTGCCTATGGGATTTGGAAACCATGGTTTGAAAATCCCACAGGTGAGAAACTTTCAGTAACCAAGTGCTATTGATTTCATGTCCATGATATTATAACTTACACACACACACACACACACACACACACACACACACACATATATATATATATATATATATATATATAATATATATATATATATATATATAAGTAAAGTCAACGGGGCGGCCTCAAGTCGGTATCAGCCAGTCAGCGAGGGAGTATATCCCCTTTTCACTAGCGCTAGACCAAGGAGATTGTTTTAGTATCTGAGGTAGAGCACCACACCTACCATCAGCTCCTTACTTTACCGCACAGATCTCTGTGCTACTCATACGCTGAGTTAGCGGGGACCGGTATCGAACTAGGAACCTTGTTGTTTCGAGCCGAACGCTCTACGACTGAGTTAACCCGGCCCCTTATATATATATATATATAATATATATATATATATATATATATATTATATATATATATATATATATATATATATATATATATATATATATATATA
>CM042152.1:35058534-35083534 GCA_023376005.1 Doryteuthis pealeii | reverse complement strand
ATAGATAGATAGATAGATAGACACCGACTGACAGACACTGAGATAGAGATAGAAAAATAGACAGGCAGTAAGAGTTAAACAGGTTAGCAAAAAATAAATGCTCATTAACAACAATTCAAGACCATTTCCAATTGGCTATATATATATATATATATATATATATATATATGTGTGTGTGTGTGTGTGTGTGTGTGTGTGTGTATATATATAAACAAGGTAATTTAAATGACTGGTAAGTAAGGGGTGATTCTATTTGGGATCATCGAAATCTCACTGTACAACTAAACCGTATCCTATTGTAGGTGCAAACATATATACTTATACAAGGATTTTTAGGAATCTCTAAAAAGAGCTCAATGTATAATAATCAATAAATTAAATTACATACAGAACAAGATTTAACTTTCAAATAAAGAAAAAACTTAAACCTTTATCCCCGTTATATTATTTATTTCGACCAGAAACTCAAAAAATGCGTCTGGCCACAACAGACAGGTTTATTTTTGAAGTTTCTTGTCGAAATAAAAATATAGCAGGGTGACGGTTTAAGTTTTTCTTCCTTTGAAGTTATATATATATATATATATATATATATATATATATATATATATTATATATATATGTGTGTGTGTGTGTGTGTGTGTGTGTGTATGTGTGTGTGTGTGTGTGCGTGTGCAGAGGGGATGATTTCGTAGAAAAGATTTTTTTAAAATTGAACCGACACACAGAAAGAACTTAAATCATATGTAGATCTGGTTTAGTATTATACACACACACACATACATACATACATACATATATATATATATATACTCAGTGTATGAGTAGCACAGGGATATGTGCGGTAAAGTAAGGAGTTGATGGTAGGTGTGGCGCCCCAACTCAGATGCTAAAACAATCTCCTTAGTCTAGCGCTATTGAAAAGGGGATAGACTGATTAGCTGATACCGACTTTAGGCCGCCCCGTAGACTTTTACTTTTACTATATGATAAGAATACTTGAAACCATATTTATGTGCAAATTCTTATCAAACTTCGGTTTTAGATAATTCATAACGAGTTGATATGGTGTTAAACAACTAAAGCAAATCAAACCTTACATTGCCTCGTTGAGATACAATATTAGTCAATCCCTAACTTAGATATACATGTGTTGTATACTCTCTTTCTTTACTTTCTTACTTCTATTCTTCTAGCGTCTCTTCTAGCGTCTCTTCTAGCGTCTTGGGGACTTCGTGTCTGGTCTTCCATTGGGGATTTCTCTTTATCAGAAGCCCTGTGTCATTGGTAGTTTTTAGATGATAACCCAAGACTTCGATTTAACTTAGATCATATCTTATTCTGAAATCCCCACCAGACAACCTGCGCAGATTGAGTCGGCACCGTGCATAACACGACTTACCACCGTCGTGGTTTTTGGCCGATCTGACTAAACATCTCTCTAATCTAAACCGGAAGTGGGTCTTCTCCACCGAGAGGATTACGATGAGGTCAAGCCTTGTCATTCAATCCTTCAAGGCCATGGGCTGCAACTTATAACAGCCATTTTGGTTTCTACACTACTGTACATAAATATTAGGAATCTAATAATCATGTTACACAGGTTCTATCTACGATATTGAGCACTAATTAGGTCTACATACCTAACGATATTTTAATTTGGCACTTCACATTTATTTACATCCTTTCGATCGAGCGCAGCGTTAACATATTTATCAACCGCGCAATCTTTTTGTATATAAATAATCTGTTTCACGCAAAATAAAAAAAAAAATGCTGAAAATGTCATTCGCTATATAATGATTGATTTATTCAAACGAAGACTTTCAAAACGTCTGACATTTCTGAGGTTTTTATCTCCTCTCGTTGTTTGAGCATATTCGCTCAAATCAAACAATAGATATGGCAAAACGGAAACTATGTTTTCTTTAATTTAATTACCGATGAGAAATTTAACAGACTTTATAATTAAATTAATCTTTTTAAACAAGTGTATATCCTTTTGGCCGAGTTTATGCTTATGGAATTTTTCGCCTTTTATATGGCATGTAGATCTAAAAAAGAAAAAAAAAGAAGAAATAAATAAAGAGAGAAAAATGAAATGTCTCCTTGCGTCATAGTTTTGTCTGTCTTTTAATAATTTTTGGTTCAACTTTAAATGGAAAACAAGTAAAAAAGCAAACAAATGAATTGATTTATGCATAGCAAGTAAAAAAAATTAAAAAAAGAAAGAAAAAAAGCAGAAAGAAAAAACAGCAAGAGACAAACAAAGGGAAAATAAACAAATATAAAGTTTTATTCGCTCTCCAAACATGAAATTCACCCGGGCATTGACTTCACAAATATCAAACAAGAAACTCAAAAAAAACAAAAAAAAACAAAAAAAAACATCTGTATACAAAAATGAATAGACACTAAGTTTAAGTGTATCTCTTGCTCTGTCTCCCTCTATCTATCTATCTATCTATCTATCTATCTATCTATCTATCTATCCCTCCACTTTCTCCCCCCCTCTCTCTCTTCTCTCTCTCTCTCTCTCTCTCTCTCTCTCTCTCTCTCTCTCTCAATATATATATATATATATATATATATATATATAATATATCGGTTTAGCTCAGTCTGTTGAGCTCCCGACTAGGAACCACAAGGTTCTAGTTTCGATATTCTCGCCAACCCGGCGTATCAGTAGCACAGGAACCTGAAACACATGAAATCAACATGAAATTTACCCGGGCATTGACTTCACAAAATATCAAACAAGAAACTGAAAAAAAAAAACAACAAAAAAAAAAAAAAGAAACGTCTGTATACAAAAATAAATAGACGTAAAGTTTAAGTGTATCTCTTGCTCTGTCTCCCCCTCTCTCTCTCTCTCTCTCTCTCTCTCCTCTCTCTCTCTCTCTCCACTCTCAACTCCCCTCTCTCTCAACTCCCCCTCTCTCTCTCTCTCTCAACTCCCCCTTCTCTCTCTCCAACACTCTCTCTCTCTCTCTCTCTCTCTCTCTTCTCTCTCTCTATATAATATATATATATATATATATATATATATATATATATATATATATAATATATATCAGTTTAGCTCAGTCAGTTGTGCTCCCGACTAGGAAGCACAGGTTACAGTTTCGATATTTTCGCCAACTCAGCGTATCAGTAGCACAGGAATCTGTGCAGTAAATTGATGGTAGATACCCCAAACATTCTCCTTGGTCTAGCGCTAGTGAAAAGAAGATAGACTCCCTCGGTGTCTGATACCGACTTGAGGCTACCCCGACGATTTTACTATATATATATATATATATATATATTATATATATATATATATGTCCGCTTACGAACGCGCGCGCACACACACAACACACATATATATATATATATATATATATATATAATATATATATATAATATACATATATATATATATATATATACTATACGTCGAAACACGTGTCGGTGGATGGCTGATATATATGCTCCCAATTTTCCTGATAGAGCACTGTGGGGGAGACATTGGTTGAACTTTGACCGTTTAGTGTAAAACATTTACTCGCCTGTTGTTTACAGATTTGACTTTTCTGGTGATTGTAAAAAAAATTGTACATCCTGAAGTATGTATCAATTAATTGTTCGCCCCTGACTGACAGTCAACGAAAGTCGTAAAGAGTAAGGAGCTAAGCAGACAAAAATATCTGTCGGGTTTCGTTCCCGGATAGAGTAGCTATTAAAAAAAGTCGATCCCCGCTGATGAGACGTAAACGTCGAAACACGTGTCTGTGGTTGACTGATATATATATATATATATATATATATATAATATATATATATATATATGAGACAGTTTATAATTTGCTTGAAGCATTGTGTATATATTGGTTAGGAGGTTGATTTAGAAGCTATCCAATGCAGGTGTAAAGAAAAAAATAATAATACGGTAACAATGGTGTTGTGTGTTAACCTGTTTTCTTAATTAAATTTAAATTAATTCTTAATTTAAGAATTAAATACAGGTTTTTCTAAATCAACCCCTAACCAATATTATATATAATATATATATATATATATATATATATAGTGGTACCTTGTCTACAAGTGTCTCAACTTACCAGTTGTCCGAGTGGTATTCAAACAATAAAGGACAGCTATTCAGCCGCTCGGAAACATGCAGCAGACCCCACAACGTGACTGTGGAATATTTTTCCAAGTAACCAAAGATGTACACAATAAGCGTATAGACATGCATTTAATAACTGACGCCTGTCCAAGAGATCGAAATCAATGCGAATAGGATGTAGCCAATATTTCCCTTGAAAAGAATAATGAAAAAAAAAACGGTTCATATTTCAGGCGGCGTGCTGGCACACTATGCGCATTGACCAGTTCAAGTGTATACACAAGCGCATAAGAAGGTATTATTGTTACAATAGCAATGGCAATAGTTTACTGAATTATTGTAATATTTATAAAGTCTATACAGTCCCCTGGAGCGGAGCGGAAGTATTGGAAATCGTGAGAATATTAAATGACGTTATTGAAATCGGTAAGAATTTGAACATGTCGTGAGAGTTCGAAAACATTTTGTCATTCCAATTTATTCAAAGGGAGGCTGTCGTTGGTTTAAAATTTGTTTCAAGTTGGTGAAAAACTTTTTTAGATTTCTTTAAATCGCAACAACATTAAAACAACAAACATAACCACATCAACAGCAATAATAATAATAATAATAATAATAATAATAATAATAATGATAATTAGAAGAGTCCTGAGAATACTTTTTGTCACTCAAATTCAAGTCAAAGACCATCAAGTAACGCTGGTGAAAAGCTGATATTAATAATGATAGTAATATCAATGATAATAATAATAATACTCAGGAGAGTCCTGGAGATATGAAGATACTTTTTGTCACTCACTTTTCCCGTGAAAGACCATCAGTTGACGCTGATGTGTAAAGCTAATAATGATAATAATAATGATAATCTAGATACCTTTGTATTTTCACTAGAGCCCCTTTAGTCGGGTTGTGGCCCCAATACCATTGGGTGACAGATCAATCCGACTTGGGGCGCCCAAACAGGAACTTGGGTTCCGGACGGCATAGCTCTAACACTACCACGTTGTCCAAGTCAGCTCGTGTACTACCCCTCTGTTTGTCCTTTGAAGTATCGATATCGTTGTTTGTCTTCTCATCTTTGGTTTCTAGACTCGGTTGTTTTTCTGTTTGGCCCTATGTTGACATTGCTGCTACTCGATTATTATTATTATTATTATTATTATTATTATTATTATTATTATTATTATATTGACTGTCATTTTTTCCTCAATATTTTCTGACAATCAAAGGTGGCCTAGTGTGTTGTCTTGCATGAATAAAACATTCACCTTTAGCAAGTAAATAAAAAACAAACGAGCCTAGATCGGCAAAAGCAGCTATTATTAAAGGGGGAAAAGCTAACTTTGAAATCAGATCATTTTTAAAAAGACATTTTCTTGCAGTTTGTTGATGTCGGCTTTTTTGTTTGTTTGTTTTGTTTTGCTTTGTTCTTTTTGTTTGTTTTTTCATCTGTGTATTTCTTGCCAGATTATTTATTTGTCATAAAATACAGTCAAAAGCGCATGCGTTGTGCAAAAAAAAAAAAGAACGAAAATTGTAACAAACATTCTAAAATACACGATCTATTTTTACACGTTTTTTTTTTATTCTTAACTTCTTTGTTTTCAAACAACGAAATAAAATTTACAGCATTCTTTGATCTTGTATTTTTAGTTCTTGTTTTAGAGAATTTTATATGCTTTTTCTAGCAAAAAAAAAATTCTTTATATTTTTTTCGTCTTTTATGTCTATTTTCTGAGGACCGCATAAGTTTATGTTTAGTGTTTGAATGTAACCGATTTCTTAGCTTTGAAAAACCAGCTATTGGTATTCTGAGAAACCTGTTACTTCGTTACTTATAGAAAAAATATTAATGGCATATTGGCCGGTAAATTACCGATTGAAAAACTTGTTTAATTGTCTCGAATAAGTGTATTATGTGGGAAAAAAGTATAGCCTCTGGTGACGAAGGTAGAGCTGGCCAACGTGTAGGGGATGCTAAAAAATATATATATTTTTAACGACCCAATTCTACCTCGGGTCATATAACTACGGAGTAACTTTACAGAAACAGGTAATAGTCGTTTCCGAAGAAGATGTTAGAAAAAGCTGAAAGGGACTGGACGCCTGTCTATAGTTGTTGTTTAACTAACTCACTCCCTCCAACTTCCGTAAGGAGATTATAAATGTTGTCCCTTCCCGGTCTGTTTTTTTTAGTACTCATATGCCATCAGAGACTTCCTCGACCAAACCATCCACTCCCCGGTAAGTCACCAGTCCATCTCCCGTTTTTTTCACAGTCAAAAATTGATGATTTAATGTTGAATTTTTATAACAATTTACAAGCAAAAACGTAACCCGTTTGGTCTCACATTAACGTCTTGGTAGATAATGGTTATCGGGTAAAAAGTAAGTTCACAAAGTGAATTAAATCTTTAAAAATACGTTCTGAGAATTAAAAAAAAAACATTAAAATTATCAAGCTAAAATTTACAATGAAGTCAAAAACTGACCCGTCTCTTACCTCAAATTGTGTCTGTCATTTTACTCCTCTCTCTCTCTCTATATATATATATATATATATATATATATATATATATATATATATATATCTTGATTAACTGCTTATATCTGTTAATTTCTCTGTATGAGGTAAAGAGAAAGATTGGAGTGTGTGACAGAGATATTGAATTTCCCACTTTATTTGTATGTTATATATAAGAGAGCTCTTATTCTCTGGCTGCTGAGGAAAATTAATATGCAAATAAAGTTTACAGTGGCATTTTTTTTCATAGATAATATTTTTGGCGTGATAAATTTGAAAAATTAAACGTCTATAGAATTTATTAAGATAAACGTATCTGAAACCAGCTCGTACCTCGAATTTTAGCTCTCAACCCAAAACAAAAGATTGACCAAGTGACGGGTCTTACCTCGGAAAACTCGTAATTTTTTTCTAGTACATTGTTATAAATCCAACTCGTAAGTCAAGGCACAAACGTAATATTAAAACTCAGAAAACTTTTCAGGAATATCTAAACTTTGCAAACGTAAATCATTTTGCTAAAAATTATTTTTTAGATATCTATTGTATATTGCCGAATGAAAGTTCGCAAAATATTATACAGAAACTTATTTAGTATTATCTGCGTTATTGGACTATTGTACTCATCTTCATTGTTATTTGTACAACGTTTCGGCCGATATGCGAAGAAGGTTCCCGAGTCCGACAAGAAATACCTGAAGAAGGCCGGAGAGCATATCGGCCGAAAGGTTGTACAAATAACAATGAAGATGGGGACAATAGTCCGAATAACGCAGATAATACTAATCTTCAAGCCTCATCTCAAACATTCAGAGAAATAGAAACTTATTTAACTCTTTGCATACCAAATTCCTCCCACGGCTGTACTTTTTACCTGTATAATGGGATATTTCAAAGGTTTTTTTGTATTCACCTCAGAAGTCATTCTATTCAAATAAAGTCATATTATTAATGTAAAATATGCTCTTCTGTTCAATTATAAGGAATTAGCAGGACCTGTGGATATACCATAGTATGATTACAATGTTTGATTTGTTTACTTAAGAGATATTGCAAAAGAATTTTAAAAAGTATGATGATTTTGATTTAATTCTCTTTCACACGTTTTTCTTTCTCACCATCTGTTCATGTTTTCATTATGTTCGATTGAAACAGCTTAGCTTCATCGTTTTCGAGGGTAAACTCCATGTCTCTATCTTTCCCTTTCTTTCTTTCTTTCTTTCTTTCTTTCTTTCTCAATAGATTTTTACTGAGTAGCATTTTCTTATTCTTCCCTTTCTTTCTTTATAATAGAAAAGGAATGGTCCCTTATTTAGCTGAGATGACGACGCTCATAAGAAATAAGAATTCGGTGGGTAAGCACAAACAGATAATCAGGATTTACATGTTTGGATTTAATATAAGACAATTTGGTGGGTCTCATTTTTAACTAGAGGATGTTGTAAGATGATAACGGTCGTACTATTCAGGAACACGAATATTAATATACTAATTTACCATCGGTTCTTGTAATTTGCTTGGGTAAGAGAGCAGAGCTTAAATTAGACAAAAAGTTAATGATTTATTACGACTATCTGGCCAAATTGATTCCAAAAGTAATTAACTAACCAAAATAATATATATATATATATATATATATATATATATATGTGTGTGTGTGTGTGTTGTGTGTGTGTGTGTGTATGTATATATAATGATACTACAGTAATTGAGTTAAAAATATCACTTTCTTATCTTATTGACAGAATAATTATATTAGCATTATTAATTTATATAATCGCCACACCAATAGGTTAAAGCTGTGACGTTTGGAGGCCAAAAATATTTCTAATTTTATTACTCTTATATCTTCTTTAAAATCATCCTTCTGTTTTTTGTTTTTTTCAGTTTTTGGTTTTCTATTTTAACAATATTAAAAAAAGATAAGAATGTGATAGTAATTACCGAAAGGGTCGTCTCACATAAGTTTAATTATAAATTAGATTATTTTTCGGTATATTGTTATTTAGATATTTTTCTGTTTTAATTCCGATCCGTTTGCTGTCTGGACGAATCAGACCATCATGGATCTGTTGAGATTAATCGCATGTTTTTCTTCGTTGCAAAAATTCGCAGTTGGTTTTCTTAATATTATTATATACTAGCAAAAATAAAAAACACCCTCTGGGCGATGTAAAAATATATTTTAAAAACATATTGCCTGAGGTGTGGGAGTTAAAAATTCAATGTCAGCGAGTTTGTACTTTTAATAAGTAAAATCAGCAAATTCATTAAAGGATTAAAAAATAAAACAATTTGAAATATAAACTTTAAATATATATCAAAATAAAACAAACTATACATAGATATATAATACCAGTCATGTATTTATTAAAACTTATTTTTTAAAAACAATGAGAACTGTCTAATGTTGCATGTTCAAATTTTGAGTGTATTTATTCTATGTTATGACGATTTTGTGTAATGTGACAAAAGCAGTGACTTTTTTTGTTACAGACAAAAACCGGAAGCGGATCTCCATTATTAATAGATTATTCGATTTATTGCCCTCATCTTTATTGTTATCTGTACAACATTTCGACCGATGTGCCCTCCTGCCTTCTTCAGGTATTTCTTGTCGGACTCCGGAGCCTTCTCGGATTCGGAAACCTTGTTTTCAAACCAAATCATTCTCATTATCAAGCCTCATCTAAATAAAATCAGAGAAATTGATTTTCTTATTCAAGGGTATTTCAGTACTTCAAATCTACCAAAAATATATATTACTAGCGGGATATACCATAGTATGATAATTTCATTCTTACAACGCTTGATATGTTTACTTAAGAGCTATTGCTAAATACTTCAATACATGTAAAAAGAATAATAATATTGATTTCACACTATCACTCTTTTTTGTTTTGTTTTTTGTTTACATTTTTTCATTTTATTTCATTGAAACAGATTAGCATTATCGCTTTTGCGTGTTCACATAATAATTGTTCCCAGGACCACTCTGACCCGGAGAGGTAGTAGCTGTTAGAGTCCCATCTATGGGTTAAATAGAAATTTGTTTATACATTGAATTTAGAAATGCTCTTCAAAACTATCGCAAAGAATCTTTCAAATCTTTGTCGGCATTAAATGACCCACCGTGTTTGATATGCCGTAAAAGACAACAAACCAAACCAAACCAAACTATTTATCCATATCTGGTAGGAGAATAATTGGAAACGTAACATTGGCAGGGTTATTGGTGCTATGTGAAATTCAATCAGCCTCTTCAAGCATTTGAACTCGGCATGTCGATTGCATTACTGACGATTACATAATGCGCCTGCTTGAATTACTTGAATTTGGTGTTGGTGGAATTTTCCGTTGTAGAATTTAGCTTCGGTTGAATTTAACAGAGTGAATGATTCAGTGGAATTTACCACGATGGAATTTACCGCGTTGGAAATTTTGCCACTCACCCTTTTAACTCATGTGTAATCACTTTAAACCCTTTGAATATTTGTGAGCATCGATAACGTAAGTTGGTTTCACGATGATAACGTAGAAGTGATCGCACGGTACGTAAAGCGTTATTGAAGCCTCTTGTTCAGAAAAAATAAATGAAAAAAAATAATAACACTTATTCTTAAAGGATATAGAAAAGGATACTTTTTCCATGAATAAAATATGAGCAAAGAAGAAAACAGCCGCTGTGCTACGGTTGATAATTTCGGTTTTGGACTAACAGGAGAAATAACCTGTGGATATTCTAATGAATTCTTTATCACGTGTAGCTCTGGCAAATGGTCCTTGATAAATCACAATCATAAGCATAACCTCCTTTCTCTGTCTGTCTGTCTGTCTGTCTGTCTGGTCTCTCTCTCTCTCTCCTTGTACAGGGGCAGGCAAAATGATCTGACACATTTGTAGGTTTAATAAAATGCAAATAAAGTAAAGAAACAATGATCCGACACATTTCTAGGTTAAATAAAAGGCAAATAAAGTAAAGAAACAAAAAAGTGTTTTTATTTTCGGAAAGTACATATATAGCCATTTTTTTTCATATAATGCCATTTTGTTTTGTTTCTTTATAATGCCATTGTTTTTCGTTTCTTTTTCAGTTGCTGCCATGAATTGGACTGGTGAGCATCGCGCTTTCATTGTTGAAAAGTCACTCTGACTGAAGACGTCCGCGTGAATTCGGACGAAATGATTTCATCCTTTGATTGTTTTGAATTGTTCATTTCTTGCCCACTTTTCTTCTATCTACAACATATCGTCGGATCCTAAACCATGGTATGATAATATAACTATTACAACGTGTGATATGTTACCCTCAGAATGTGACAGGTCATTTTTTGAGCGGAACTGCTTTCAATTCAGACATTTGAGTCTTGTAAAGAGGTTTGCTTAACCAAGGCCAAATAACTCAATCTGCCGTACTAGTTACACAACGCCTAAGCCACAAATATAGATTCATAACTATCCCAAATGCTTCAACCAGAATTTGAACTCATGTCACTGATTGCATTCCTACACCGGTAACCAGTATGCAAGCACGTCTTCCTAACAGTCAAAGTATGCATTTTGATTGGTTGGTTGGTTGGTTGCTTGTATTATACGGCATGTTAACCTTGGTATATCAGTATAGTTATACGATTTTTCGCAGCTGCCTCTGGATAATGTTACGCTCGCCAAGCCTCTTACCCACACATCCACAGTCAGTCGCCAAGTATAGCAGGCTATTTAATTGCTATATTTCTAAGGGGAAATGACCTTCACCTAGAGTTCTCAAACTTTGTAAACAAAGTGAGATTTGGCTGAGCCGAATACGGTGTATCTGCAATTATATACCTCCTAAATAGAGTGCTCTACCGAAATTGGGAGCGTATAATAGGGTAAACTATAGACACGTGTTTCGAGGTATCACCTCTCATCAGTATAGTTATTACATTTATGGAAAGCGCTTGTGTTGAGATATCTAGAATTCCAACTATTCCCTATCCTGCTATGAGTAAATAGTAAATTTAATTTGGGATGGCAACCGGACTAGAACGAAAACTGTCCAATTTCACTTAAAACGATCTTGGGTCGCATCCACCACGTGCTCTATCTCTCTCTCTCTCTCTCTCTCTCTCTCTCTCTCTCTCTCTCTCTCTCTCTCTCACACACACACACACACACACACACACGCGCGCGCGCCGCGCGCACACACACACGCACGCATATATGTATATATATATAAGGAAGTGCGTGGTGTAATGGTTAAAGTCATGGGAAATGGACTCGTCGCCCCGAGTTCAAATCCTGGACGTGGTAATTGCATTTGACTTAGTGCTAATACACTTGGGAAAGGTATGAATTCTACTCTCCCTCCAGCTATGGGTAAACAGCAGGGCAGACTGGGCTTTTATCCTTGGTTAAGCAACCGGTCTAGGAGAAGGAAAACTCTGAATTCAAACCGGTTAAACTCCGCTTAAGAAGTTGACCTTGTGCCACATCCTGCTCGTACGGAGGGTTTGGTAAATATATATATGTATATATATAGAGAGAGAGAGAAAAAGGGGGGAAGAAGGAGCAGGAGGAGAAAGATAACATTATAAAGTTATTGATGATATGGCTTGAGTGCCCAATATCATTGATAGAGTATTGATAACTATCAGTTTCTCGCCTATACGATTATCAAACGAATTGATATTGGCCAGTTTTAGAGTTTTCATACAACTACACCCAATAAAGCCTACACTCTTTAGACTAAGTTTCAGTGACTCTAATGTGCTTGTCAGCATTATTTAGCTGAGATATCACGTTTAATGAATGTATTTTTTTTTCTTGGCAATTACTAGAAACAAGCTTCCTAATACTTGATGCCCTAATCACATGGGGATTTCAGATTTAGAAAAAGTGCATTACTCTTGATCAACCGTACAATGAATTGATCTAGTGTCAAATTTAGAAATGCTCCATTTAATTAAACTCCACACGCTTTTAGCTGTGTAGAAAAAAGACTTTAATTTACGTTGACCTAAATTATAAGAAACGTACCATTTCATGATTACAGGAGAACTTTATAAATGGCTTTCGAAACTATATATATATATATATATATAATATATATATATATATATATATATATATATATATATATATATATATATATATATTGGCGTCATTGGTGAGCCAAAATATATAAACAACTGCACACTTCGTACTATCTATATATATATAAATATATATATATATATATTATATTATATATTTTATATATATATATATATATATATATATATATATATATGTGTGTGGTGTGTGTGTGTGTGTGTATAAGATAATACGAAGTGTGCAGTTGTTAATATATTTGGCCCACCTATGACGCCAAAAACACGCGATGAACGGTCTTATTTAAAATACTATTTGATCACGCAAAACGTATTTAACTCTGTAGCGTGATCGTACACACACACTTGATAATAACCTAAGATGGTCGAAAGTATATGTACTCGGGCTACAACATCAGTAGTTCTGGACACTTCTCGTATGCCAACATGAAAAGTCCAAGAAATATACCATAAAAAATACTGTCTGTAATTTTAACAAAATAGGCCTACAAAACCACGCAGCCTAAACACACGAATATAC
The DNA here is from genome assembly GCA_023376005.1 of Doryteuthis pealeii. Taxonomy (NCBI): domain Eukaryota; kingdom Metazoa; phylum Mollusca; class Cephalopoda; order Myopsida; family Loliginidae; genus Doryteuthis; species Doryteuthis pealeii. The sequence continues at coordinate 35,070,287 of CM042152.1, read as the reverse complement.
ATACACACACACACACACACCATATATATCTCTGTGTGTGCGTCTCTCTCTCTCTCTCTCTCTCTCTCTCTCTCTCTCTCTCTCTCTCTCTCTCTCTCTCTTTCTTTCTCTGTGTGTGTGTGTGTGTGGTTGTTTGTGTGTGTGTGTGTGCATGTGTGTAAATAGGGAAATAAATCCAACAGTATGCATTAAATATGAAGTTCAGCGTAGCACTGGGTTCGACACACATTTTTTATCGTTTCTTGTGACGTCTTCGTGTGTACCTGGAACAAGCTTCATGCAGAACTCGCTTTCTGTCCCTCTTCACACAAAACTACTAATCTCCCGCCTTTCGAAAATCATCCACCCCCCCCCCCACTTAAACAACATTCTTTCCATCGCAAGTCCTGGTGAAGGTTACCAAACGTTTATAATATTGACTTAACCATCAAGAATATATTGTTCTTTTTGGAATACTTCGTATTTTTTTAAATTATCTGCATATATATATATATATATATATATATATATATATATATATATATATGGGATGATTTCGCTGATGACCGCCAACTAAAGCGTAAACGCAACGCTCTCCTATAAAAGGGATGGATCACTCTATGGCGGCCTTTACATACATACAGATGTGTGTATTAAAAACTAAGTTAAAATTCCATTCGCATTCTATGGGTGACGATGGCCGAGTGGTTAAACTGTCTGACTTCTGCTGAATCGATCGGAGTTCTATCCCGGCTGTAGTTAGCTCACACAATGTCTAGCCACATTGAAAAGACTTGATAAGTCGAAACACGTGTATCTGGATGACTATATATATATATATATATATATATATATATATTATATATATATATATTAATGGATGTGGAGGCTGGAAGGAAGAGAATTGATAGAAAAAGTCTTATAGGCATTTTAAAATGTGAGTAATGCATTGGAAATCAATTTTGTTTAAGGATTGTTTATATTGTTTTATGTATAAACCTTCAAGTATTTGGAGTTTTTGTTTATTTTTTTCTTTGTGCAGAATGTGTATATTTTCCGTTAAGATATTTTGGTAATTAGAGTGGGAGCATGAATGTAATTTTAGGCGTTGTGAAATGGAGCTATTATCTGTTAAATGGAGAGTTAGACGACGTGACAATGTCGTTGAGGTAAAACAAAACCGATGTATGTATTTTCATTTTCAAACATTTTTCATACATAAAACAATGTAAAGCATCCTTAAACAAAATTAATTTTAAAATGCCTATAACACTTTTGCTATCAATATATATATATATATATATATATGTGTGTGTGTGTGTGTGTGTGTGTGTGTGTGTGTGTGTGTGTGTGTATTAAGGTGTGAGTTTTACGTATGCTTCTTTTATAGATAAAGGAAAATCGCATGGCCTATATATTTAACTAATGTTTATAAAAGATGTAGAACAAATTAAATATACTTACAATTGAAGGCCGTATAGATTGAAGCTTTAGAAAAAAATGGTGTGTGCTTCTCTATTTGTGAACAACCTTATTCCGTATCTGTAATAGTTTCTGTGGAATATCTCCGGCTTCTTTTTGTTAGGGTGAAGCCTTTTTGTTTCAAGAGATCTTCTGACGTTCGTAGTACGTAGTCAAGGCATATCATGAATAGAAATTGTATTGATATATCTCCTTATACGACTCCTGAAAAACTGTGAAAATACTTGTCACCATCATGTGAACGAACCATTTATTGTGTGTCTTTGTTGAGCATGATTCTAGTAGTAACACTTTCTTTGGGGAGATCATATGCGAGTAGTAATTGCTCCATCTTTACTCTGTGTATGGAGTCAAATGCTTTGGAAAAATCTAAAAACAATAGTTTTCCTTTTATAATTTATGATGAATACTAATATTTTTATTACATGTGTATTCAAGTACGGTCTCTATTTAATTATAATCATATGTTTGCAAAGAGTTATATTGGTTTAAGTAATTAAAACCATATATATATAATCGATCGGAGTTCTATCCCGGTTGTAGGTAGCTCAAAAATGTCTAGCCACACGGAAGAGACTTGATAAGTCGAAACACGTGTCTGTGGATGACTATATATATATATATATATATATATATATATATTAAGGTGTGAGTTTTACGTATGCTTCTTTTATAGATAAACGAAAATCGTATGGCCTAGATATATAACTAATGTTAATAAAAGATGAAGAACAAATTAAATATACTTACAATTGAAGGCCGTATAGATTGAAGCTTTAGAAAAAGATTAAGCTATAATCATTAGTAATAAATTCCGTCTTCATGTTACTATTCTTAATACAAAAAAATAGACTTAGTTTTATTGTATCAAGTATTAGTATCTGTATTATAGTACCTAAATAACCAGAACGGAATCATCGGTTTTTCCTACAAAAAATTCCTGACAACAATTCTGAAGACAGAAACAACTAGATCTCACAGGACTTCTTAATTGAACCAAACAATTTCTAATATTTCTATCTTTGCTAAGTTAAACTTTCTGTCTATTCTTAATACTTATTGTGTTCTTCCTTTAGAAAAAGATTAAGCTATAATGCCTATAACACTTCTCTGTTAACTCTAATCTTCCAGGCAAACAATATCTAAAACTAATATTTAGAAAACATACCGTTTTACTTATATATGAGACCCTAAAAGGTAATTTTCACCTTTAGTTTGCTAAATTCCTAGCAAATAAGGCAATTAGAGTAACCTCCCTTGACTTTCACCTTGAAACAAGCCGGTAGCTATTTTGAAAGTCTCCGTGCGAAATAAACAAATCTTAGAAACTTTTTCGAAAACAATACAACACATTTTATGATATTTTTGTGTTAAAACATTAAAAAAATATCATAAAATGTGTTCTTAATAACAATTAAGTTCATTTCAGATAATTTTATGGTAGGAATTTAGCCAACTGACTTTCACTTTGAAACAAGCAGGAAGCCATTGAACGTCTCCGTGCGAAATACACAAATCTTCGAAACTTTTCGAAAATAATACAACTGCATGCTTTAACACAAAAATATCATAAAACGTGTTCTTAATAACAATTAAGTTCATTTCAGATAATTTTATGGTAGGAATTTAGCCAACTGATTTTCACTTTGAAACAAGCCGGTAGCCATTTTGAAAGTCTCCGTGCGAAATACACGAATCTTCGAAACTTTTCGAAAATACAACTGCATGCTTTAACACAAAAATATCATAAAACGTGTTCTTAATAACAATTAAGTTCATTTCAGATAATTTTATGGTAGGAATTTAGCCAACTGACTTTCACTTTGAAACAAGACAGTAGCCATTTTGAACGTCTCCGTGCGAAATACACAAATCTTAGAATCTTTTCGAAAATAATACAACTGCATGCTTTAACACAAAAATATCATAAAATGTGTCCTTAATAACAATTAAGTTCATTTCAGATAATGCGCACAATTTTATGCTATGAATTTAGCCAACTAAAGTTGAGAATTACCAAACATTTCAGATCAGAGTGTACATGGGAGTAATGCCAATGAAGAACAACTCTACATGCAGATCTCCAGAATTGCAGTCCCAATCCTATTGCTTCTATGGCAAGCCCTAACCATTTTTCTCATCCATATGCTAGAAGGCGGTGGTTGAGGATTTTCGTGTCCTGTGTATGAGGCTAAACTCTATTTTACCATTAGTAAATAAGATTAAATCGCATTTACGACCATTTATATTTGCTGACATAAACTCTATTGAATGCAATGCATCTACGTTGAATCGTTTAATAAGGCCAATACTTAGAAAAAATGTTCTCAAAAAGAAAATTTGCTTCCTATTTTAAAAGAAGCCGAGCTGTCTTTTGCAAATGTTTTCAGAGCCAATTTGACAAATTCAATGCCTAAAAGATTAAAAGCTTTCACATTTGCGAATGGCAAATTCTCCAACAAATTTAATTTGCATAATCAAAGATTTTACAAATGTTTTCGACAGTTAAAGAAAGGTTCTTATTTGAAAATAGAGTTGAGTATTTTATTTGCCATATTGTCCGGATGTATTTACCGTTTCTATTCATGTAAAATTCTCGGTCACCTCATCATCTTGTCATGGGTCGCAAACGTCTCATATCAATGATGATGGGAAATATATCCCCTCTAAATGCTCCATACTTATGGCAGGAGTCCAAAACTAGAGTTCGAACTCGCTTGCTACGTTAGACATTACGCCAAGGGGGCTTTCATGATCTATTTCTCTCTCTTACAGTTTCTTCTCAGTCTTATTTTCTTTTAGAAACATTTTCTCGTTTACTCATCAGATTCTTGCTGGAATTCCTGAGTTTTAAAACGTTCCAAGTACACTACACATTATGGATACTACCGTCATTTTCATATCCCCTTGTACACTGCACCTTTCGGTCGTAAACTGTATGTAGTGGTGAAATTGCAATACTGGAAATATGGGGAGTATGGAGAACCCTTTCATTGACATTACTCCTATTTCCCCGCTGAACGGTAATGGTATTACCGGTTAGGGTATTGTCTCTGGATTAAATAGATCAAGAATTAGTTAATAAAACAAATACACAACAAGAGTGAATAAAACAAACGTCTTTGCTATACAATGACCCTACAAGGGTTGACATGCCGTAAAAACAAACCAACTAACTAACCAACCAGCCACCCAATCCTTCTTTCCTTGTTTCATTGTCGGGAATAAAATTAGAAAATCGCATGCACATTTTCAAGGAAGGCATTTATTAGCGTTATTTACAATCTTTACCACTGTAGGTGTTTGTCCTTTTTTCTACATGTGAATACCGAGATAAAATAAACGATGTAAACACCCATTTATATAGCTATTTACTGGAAAGGTTTTTTTTTTCCTTCTTATTTTTTGTAGTGTAATATTTTCAAAGGATTCAAGATACTATCCAGGGTGTGCACACTCATCCCCACTGGCTTTGCTCTTATGTTATATTTTCTCTTTCGACAGAAATATCCACTACCAGCACCACAATTACTGTCTATGCGAACGAAAAATATTATCTTGTTATTGTCTAAATCTCCTTAAATATCCTGTTGTGTATTCTGAGATATTGATTTCTGGTTTTTCAATCTTTTTCTATGCGGTTTTAACCTGTCTGAAAATGAGTTGTTTACGATATTTTTCCCCTACTCTCACACACCTTGAGACTGCGGGATGCAGTTTCTTGTCTGTCCTGATAAGTGTAGATGTTTGCATGAGAGAGAAACCAGTGTTGCCGGACGAATGTATCGTTTGGTGGTAAATTATCTACGAAGCGTAAATGTACGTACGTAGAAATGAATTCAAAGTTCTTTTTTCATAATGCACTTTTGAGGAAGCAATAGTCTGTTTGAACGTTATTAGAGCATTCTGTAGACAGTTAATGGCTACCAAGCAGAACGAAAACTCTCATTGGCTATAATTATGTGACTTATTCGTCTGTGACTTGAAACACGATTGCATTTTTGAAAGCTTCAACTACAAACTACTATAGCTGAGCTAATATTAAAGATCATTTTATCATATCTGGTTTTAGTTTCTCAGATCTCAAAATTGTGTTTTGAGGAAATAAATATAGCCGAATGACAAAAAAGTTGAATTGATTTTCTGAAAATAAAAACTGTTATCAGTAAGGACAAAAACACAATAGCAATTAATTATCTCCGTATTTATGAGAATAATCTCTAGTATCAATATCGAAATAAAAAAATACTAAGATTTATTGTCAATATTCTACTGTAGATGTTGTGTACTCCGAACTCTCGGCTATTTACGTGATGTAATAGTAAGTTAATCTCGCAGATGAATTATTGCTAAATGTGCGCGCAGCCCTCACTAAGGACCACATACTTCTGGTTGCATCCAATCGCTCGATTGGTTTAACAGAGAGTAGAGTGTTATATACCCCTGCAGCGTACTTAAAAGGGTCTACGGAGAATTTGGATTGAAAAGAAAACGCTCATCGGATGTCTGGAGAAAGAGAAGAAAAAGAAATAAGAACAAAAAGAAAATAAAGTTTAGAGTTCAAAGCACTCTACGTATGACCGACTGTAACCGGTTAATGACCCCTGAACTAGATAAAACAAAAACGGAAGTCCCAAATCTTCTGAAGAAGAGGTGAAATGGATATGTTCCTTCCCCCGAACGGAAATAAAGGGATCTCTTTTCGCTGGTCATATAGGAGACTGACGTAGGCTTCTATGGTTCCGTTGTGATATGTTTCGGCTGTCATTGAACAGCACGCATAGTAGTAGTAGCTCGTGATTTATGATAGAACAGTTTCATCTTACTCTTCCTCTCTCTGAAAAGAAATCATTAACCAAGAAAGAAATAAACAACCCCTTTTTGACTCTGCGACTTTCCTATGTTGTTGTTGTTGTTGGAACGCACGTGACGAGGAAGGGAGATTTGTAGTGAATAAGTGGCTCAAAGAACAGTCAACAGAATTTTACGGGGCAGGGATACATGCTCTCATTCGAAGTGGAACATTTCTATTGAGAGAAACGGTGACTATGAAGAGAAGTCGGTGAGTGATCCACAGGGGACCAGTTTCATTTTGATTTATGATACATGTTTCTGTGTTGGTAATTATACCTGTTCTAAACAAAATGGCATTACTTTCTGACTAACTGTCGTAATTACAACAGAGAAACCTCGAACATATATTATTGATTTGTTTTTGTTTTCTTTTGTTTTACGGCATATCAACATCAGTGGGTCATTTAATGCCGATAAAGTTTTGAAATAAATCAATTCTTAATGGATAATACAATTTTTTTATAGATACATTTTTCTATTTAACCCATAGATGGGACCCTAATAGGTACTACCACTCCAGGTCAGAATGGACCAGGGAGCAATGGTGATGAAGAGGTGCTCCATATTCCCCAAACCTACAAAATTGGAACCTCACCATCAGATAGAGTTTAACGTCATTCCCAGGACATGTAGACCCGCAGCCACCGCCTTCTAGCACCCATATGATAAAAAGGGGCGGGGCTTGCCATAAGGGATTTATTATTGAGACTTTAGTTGTGCAAGTGAACTTCGGATAGTGGCACAATAGTAGTAAAATCTAACTAATATCTTAACTTTGTTCTTTCAATAACATTTACGATCATGGTTTGATTCATAGCTGAAGCTGTTTGTTTTTTTTATGTGTTTTTTTTAAACTGATGAATCCGTAATGAAAATTGATCCAAGCTACGATGGTAAGTAAAAAACATTATAACATATAAGCTAGATCAGGGGTCGGAAACCCACGGCCCGTGAGCCATATCCGGCCCCCAGTGGTTTTCGTCCGGCCCGCCAATTTAACAGCTGGACTCTTACTATCCAATTAGTATCGAATAGAAATAAAGTAGAGTAGAAATAAAGTAGCTCGATCCAGGTTAACCCATGAAAGACCAGAGGCAATAATTATTTTTTTATTTAAACCTTAAAAAAGACAGCTTTTGGACATAGCAGTTTGAATCCGAAAAGTTTATTTGCATTATATTTAATATCATGGGCCTTCACCGAGAAACTGCATAGCCAATTGGCCCCCTCTCTCCAAAAGGTGCCGACACCTGAGCTAGATGAAGCTACCGTTGCCACATGCCTAAGCTCTCTTGCACCACCCTGGTGACAATTTAATATGCGGGATGTATTTTTACGGTGCCCTGTATTTACTGAAATATATTTCAGCTGTATATTTATCGAGCTAACAATGCTGGCAATTGTGGGAGTAACGTACGACCGAGTTTTAACTTAATCTAAAGGCTCCTGTATTGGAGTGGTAATCCCACTAAATCCTGTTACTGTAACGTGTTCGATACTTCCTACGTTGTATAATATATTAACTGTGTGCCATGATAATCTAAATTCAAATGCTCTTGAGCGGTATAGCAACTTTATTTCACAGATCATTCCTGCATAAGCCGCTTCGATGCCTTACAATTTCCATGCTTAAATTGATAAAATGCAAGTTCCAACCAGTTTGCATATATGTGCCCCGTCTTATCTCCCCATTTGGTTTCAATTGCGGCAGAATGAATAGCAGACACCCGTAAATATGATTCTATAGCATAGCTTTAAAAAAAAACAACCCCAACCATAGAAATTTAAGGGTCTTTAATATGTATCGTACTAATAACAAGGACCCTTCTGTAACTGTGGATTCGGTGGCTTCGGCCACTGGACTATTAGTGTTATATTAACTACGTGATCCCAGGTAACATCTGCCCCCTTAATTTAAAAAGGGCTGGTTTTATTGCCCAGTGCCAGGGGCACCTCACTTGTGGAGGAATGCCGACGGAATCTGCGCACTTTTTGCACCTGGGATTCCATGAGCTTCGGTTTGTGGGTTGTCTCACATTATAAGACCTTGTTTCGTACCCGCATACGAGAGATGTGAGGTAAATATTCTTACATTTATCGCAAATTAGCAGGGCTACCCGGCGTTGACCGGAATGTTAAAAGTTAAAAATAAATCTCCTATATATATACTAGCAAGAATATGCGTGCTCCGGATGTAAGTATTTATGTTTTAATGTTAGGAAATATATTAGATAAGAAAGTACTAACAAAATTAAATAAGAACACATATAAAATATTACATTTGTTTTTATCATATTTTAGTTGATTTCTATATAAGATCATGTATAGGATTGATTTTAATACGTTGGAGAGTAAAACACTAATATTTCAGATCACTAACTTCTAGTAATTATTTACTAAACTCGGTTTTCTTAAAAGCAGTATGCAAATTAACCAAAATATATATGTAAACGTTTATTTCTTAGTAATATATAAGATTTCTTGCAGGTTTCTAAACATACTAATCCGCATGGGTTGTTTTCTGGGTAATCTAAGTTAGGTTTTCATAGACATTGTTAATAAATGAGACTTATTTTAAGAATTAACGATTTTTATTATAAATAGAATACTCATTGATAAACGTACGCAATTCCTGAAGGTATTGGGAAATAAGCCGATGTGTAGTTTAGGCTAGTGACAGACACCGAATCTCTATTATAATAACGTTTACATATAGATTGGTATTTTTCTATTTGTTTTTTTATCTTTTATTTATTATATAATTTTGCTGTTCATTTTTAGTCATCATGTATATTTTTATTTTATCTTTTTTCTTTGTATCTTTTGATTATGTTTATCCTTTATTAATCTGCTTTTTTTTAAAACATATGTTTAATCATTTCTTAATATATAATGGATTTATAACCCTATTGCATTTAGCTTTCCTCATGAAAACTGAGATGTAAAAAGTTTCATCCCTCTCTGATAAAAAAAGAGGTTGTGGATTTTATTTAACTTTGGTCTTTGCTGATCTTCATCAATGTTCCTTTATAAATAGATATGTACAAACATACATATATAAAGACAGGCAGACATACAGAATATTTCTTATATATACACAAGGTGTGTCACAAAAACTATCGAGATATTTTGTAGTTTTTGACACACCTTGCATTCTGAAAAAAATAACGTTCCATTCATTCTTCATTTCTATCTTTGTAAATTCAACTTTAAACTTGCTATTTTTTACACACCTTGTATTCTGAAAAAAAATTAATGAATAGAACGATATTTTTTTCAGTATACAAGGTGTATCAAAACGTACAAAAAATCTCGATACTTTTTTACACACCCTATATATATATATATATATATATATATATATATATATATATATATATATAAATACTCATCAAATATAGTTTTCTAAAATTATTCATCAATCTGTCTAATATATAATCAAAGATAAGCAGTCTTAAAAGAAACACTATTTCTACAAACTCGGTCCATTAGTTCAAGCCAGGGTCGTTAATTATCGTTTGCTCTTGGTTTCTTTGATCAATGGTTCATCATCCTTTGTGGTTTGCTTAATGTCAATGTCATCCTTGTAGAAGAAGAGTAGTCGTATTATATAACCCATAGCTCAGGGATAATGGAGGTTCATACCCATCCTAAACATATAAGACCGAAAGTGAAATAATAATGGAATTCGAATGCACTTACTGTGATGTTGCAATTCAACACATTAACCACTTCGCTACGGGGACTTCCTCTATCTGACAAAAATATTTTAGTACACACACATACACATTACTCATAAAAACATTTATATACGAGGTGTGTAAAAAAGCTGTTATTTACCAGTATAGGAATGAACAATAAATGTAACGTTATTTTTTTTAGAATACAATGTGTGTCAAAAATTACAAATTTTAAAGTTATATTTATAAAGATAGAAATGAACAATGAATGGAACGCTATTTTTCAGAATAAGGGTCGTGCCAAAAAGTTCAAAAAATCTCGATACTTTTTGACACACATTGTGTATATATATATATATATATATATATATATATATATATTATATATATATATATATATATCTTATTATAATGGAGATTGTGTGTTTGTCTGTCTGTAAACGAAACTAAATCACTATTCAAGTCAAAATTCCCTTAGTTATTGACGTCACATTTACCATGAATTTATTTTTATTTAAACCTCAATTATTGATAAAATTGTTATACCTTATTAATACTGTTGACCATATTTACGTACTATTAACATGTAATTGTATTTATATATACAACAAAATAGCGGTTTACAGTGTGAACGAGAAGGTTAATTTGCATATTGATATTCAAAATTTGATTTTAATAAATATATGCTTAGTGATTTCTAATTGTTTGGTTTTATCTTAACTAATCTGAGCAAAAATCTCGGGGATAAATCTTAAAAGAAATCCATAAACAAGACAAAAGAACTGTAATCTTTATTAAATACTTCATAATCTAACTAAATAGATAAATTAGGAAACATGAAAGACGGGAGTGAAAGAAAATGATGGAAGAGTTAAATCTAAAGCTGTTCTATTTTTCGATTATACACCTCAGTTGATCATTTTCTAAATAGTTTCTAATTTGATACAATATTTTATTACATCAAAACCTAAATACTTGCACCCGAAGGGTGCATATATTTACTAGTATATATAAAGAATGTCATATTTCGTTTGTTACATTTAGGCAACATCTACATATAATATCCCGTTTATGTATACAGCAAATAAGCATAGACTTATGTTTCACTACATACATACATACCTATTGAATGTATGTATGTATTTGTGTGTGCGTGTTTGCACGTGTTTCAGTATGTGTATGTGTGTGTATTGAAGCGTGCGTATGGCATGTTTGCTATATACATAAAGTTGATGATCTAGGTAGATATTAGCTAACCCAAACAAGTTTCAGTCTGTGGTAGACTATTGTAATCTTATTAACAGTTCAAAGCAACAACCACTTGAAGATGGTTAATGATAGTATCAAGCAAAAACATGACTAACCTTTGTAGCTAAATCATATGTCGGTGAATTAAATCATACGAAATTGTACACAAAAAAAGCAGGAAGTATTCATGCTGTATGTTGGCTGGAGGTAAATTTTATGTGAAATGTAACATTAAAGAAACAAGCAAAACAGTACAAGTAATCACAAAGAAGTTTGAATCGTAATAGAATTTGTCCTTTATATGTGTATTATAAATTGTATCAAATGAACAACAAGTTACAAAGGTATGGTTTGGTTAATGTATTTTCCTTTTTACGAATTCTTATTAGAGTCAAAGCTAACTTGTATTTGTTCACCCAGTTCGAGGAGGGTTGGTATTCGTGAACTTGTCAGTTCGCTGATCGCTGACTTTCTCTTTCTGCTACTATTATTCTTCCCTTCCTCCGCTTT
>CM042152.1:35046034-35053534 GCA_023376005.1 Doryteuthis pealeii | reverse complement strand
TTTTTTGGTATCTAATGATGTTCGGAGTACGTAGTCTAGACATATTATAAATATATATGGTGCCAGTGTGTCCCTTGAAGGACTCCAGCGGCGATGTCAAAGAAATCTGTGTCGCCATCAGGTGAGCGTACCATCGCTTTAGTGTCTTTGTATAGCATCATTATAGCTGAGACCGTTTCATTGGGAGGCCATATGCTAATAGTATTTGTTCCATTTTTCCTCTATGTATGGAATCGAATGCCTTGGAGAAATCTACGAATAATAACGTTGCCTCTAGATTCTTTGCTCGTACCCCTTCTATGATCCGTCGAATAGTCAGGATCTGAGAGGTTGTGGATCGATTTCTGCGGAATCCATTTTGGTTTCTCCTAAGGATTTTTTCTATTTTCGGGCCGGATGCGATTAAGTAGAAGGGCATTATATATATTGGCTGCAATAGCAGTGAGAGTTATGCCTCTGTAATTTTTAGCGATTCCGAGATCTCCCTTTTTAGGGAATGGGAGGATGCAGCCTTTCGTCCATTTATCTATTCTATTTTGTCTATATACTGCATTGCATAGCCTAAGCAGTATGTCATTGAACTTTCCTATCTTCCACACCTCCGGGGGTATTTCGTCGAGTCCTGCTGCTTTTCTACCTTTTAGCTTCTTTAAAGCTTGGTTAATTTCATCTATTGTGAAATCTCCCAGCTTGATATCTAGTTGTTTATCTACAATCTTTTGGATATTACTTTCTATGATTTCTGGGGGGCTTCCTAGCAGTTTTTGGAAGTGGTCCTTCCATTTTTTTAGTCTATCTTCTTGGCTGGTTGCCTTTAATTTTGATTTAGAGGTGCTTTTTCTACCACTAATTTCGTTTACTGTTTGCCAGGCTAATCGCGACTGTCTGTCTTCTACCGATTGTCTGATATTATTTATTTGTGCCTGTATGTACTCTATTTGTTCCCTTTTGTATGTTTTGTTTAAGGCTACCTGGGCTTTCTTAAGGTTGTATAGGTTGGTGCTAGTTGGGTTTGTTAATTATTTTACAACTAAAAAAAAAACATTAAAAAAAAGATAATAAAAGCTAAGTAAATGATTTTTTCTATGTGGCCGTTTTTATTTTGAATTCAAAATAGCTACAATATAGCAATTTTCACCGGAAATTAAGCAGACAATGTTAGATACAAAATTCAAACCCATTCTCAACAGATATTTCAAAAGTAGGAAACTACAGTTATCCGCCCATTTCATTTGAACTCGTATCGCCGTGTTCATTTCCGACGACGGTAACCATTACACCACGAGCCTCCACTCGTATGTACTTATATATAACTAAGTATATACAATCTGAAAACATAATTTTATCAGATTTCAAAATAACTTAATGAATGTGCTTACATCTTTCAAGTGCTGAATTCAACAGATTATCATCCTGAGGACAGTTCTGAAGAAATACTATTTCCTTGAAAATAAGACCTACCTACAAAATAAGATTCTGCGTGTTTTTTGGGGGGTTTTTTTTGGCGGGGGGGGTCAGTGATATAAGCCCTCTCCTTAAAATAAGCCCTAGTTGAGAGCGGCAGACAGAAGATGGCAGACTGTGGTGACCCATTATTTTTATGATCGTAATCCTAGTGGCTGAGCAATCTATGACATCCAACACTTCACTTTCGCCCTTACTTGAGCTAGACAGTGTGTCGGAGAGGCCAGCTCCGAACAATCGGCCAATCAAGCCCTATCACCTCCATGATTGTTTCCTCCCTATTACTAATGGCAAGCCCTAACCTGTTTTTATCATATATGTGCTAGAAGGTTATAGCTGAAAAGCTCAGTGTATTGGTGAGGTTCCAGTTTTGGTGCTCTGTGTAAATTGGAGTACTCCTTCATTCTTCACGATCACGAAAATACTGGAAATCCCCCGAAAATAGATCCTAGTGTTATATTTCAGAGTAAAAATTAATATATGCCCTGTCTTATTTTCTGGGAAACACGGTATCGCTATAATCAATCGGAGCTGTTTCATGAATATTTCATTATAACACAAGGATATCTTTCTTAGTTTTAAACCACACCTCGGGAGCGTCGAATTCCATTTAAATGTAGTTTTCCCGTTATACCATCGAGACTTCAAATTGAAGCCTCATGAATATTTAACAAAAACGCCCCAGCAATACCTCAAAATAACTTTTTTTTGTTGTTCTGCACCACAGTCCTGTTGTGCTAAGTAAATGGAATTGTTTATTTCCTTCCATCTTTGTACATTTTTCTGTCGAAGAAAAAAAGGTAGTCAGGTTCTCGAAGGAATCCTGAAAACAGCACCCTCCAAAAGTGCAGCTGTACGACAACTTATCTCCTATCACACAAACCATTCAAGACACAGCTAGAGAAGTGAGGACAATATCATAAGTGAGGTTCTTCTGTGGACACATACACAAGGTCTCTGCAGTGTAGGTTGATTTACAAAACTCTGTAAAATCAAAATAACAAACTACCGTATTGGACATATAAGAGGCACGCGCATATAAGACCCCCATTTCAGCAGGAAAGATTCAGGAAAAAAAGCTATTAGTGTGTTTAAGCATATATTGTTGAAAACAGTCTAGCTGTGCATTACACAAGCAGAAACATAGCTGTATAAATGCAATTTGGCAGTACAGGCAAGCAATAAGCATACACAAGACATCTCAATAACAGGAAATGATGATAATAATAATAAAATTAATGATAATAAATCTCAAACTTCACCTACGATGTATAAGACGCAGGGCAATATTTTTAGCCAAAATTTTTGGGGAAAAAGTGCGTCCTATACGGCGTCAAATACGGTAGTTTTTTTGCACGTGTACTGTTTTTTTTTAGACGAATTGTAAATCCAAGTTCACTACAGGTGGCAGTAATGTACCCATGGGGTTCTGCATGTACTTTTCAGTGATGGTTTGGATGTTGCAATTCTTTTTCTGTATAAATATCTCTAACAAAAAAAAAAAAAAAAAAAAAAAAAAAAAACAGAAAAAAGATGCGTTATACAAAATATCTAATTATAGATATGCAACTACCCCGCCCTTTAAAAGCCGTGAAATTGTCCCAAAGTAAACGAGGGGTAGCTGGAATCCAACAACTCTGCTTCATTCCATTCTTGACTTATATTGCTACTGACAGCTTTTCACTTATATTAACCCTAACCCTAATGCTATCATGAAATGATCGAAGTATGGCCATAGACGTTTCTGATCAACCAAACTTCTTTAAATTCCTCATAGTGTCTTTCTATTTATAGCATGAAAAGTATTAGTCAAATCAATAATGATTACATACAAATCAATACACTTTTTATGTACAGTTCTAGCAGGTCTTAACGATGAAACATTATGTATGAGTGTATGTATTTATGTATGTATGTTTGTTTGTACAACGACTACAAAGAATTGGTAGAGAACAGTAAAGTCCGAAGTTCAATAAAACCCATACACTATTTTTGTCCGAGAGAGTCTTAAAGGGTTCTTACCCCTAGTTTTCGATAAGAAAAGCTAAATAAATTTACAATTTGAATATGAATCAATGATATATTAGAAAATTAATTCTAAAAGTGATGAAGATATAAATCAAATTAACAAATAATAAACATAATAAATAGAAAGAAATATAAAAGATACAACGAGAAGAATTATTAAAATAAACAATTTAAAAACAAGAATATCTAAAGAATAACAGATAATAAACAAATATATGAAAATGATTTTAATATTTAAAAAGCAAATACGCGTTGTTTACTGTTGTTTAGAGACTAGAGACTTCTGGCGCTTGTAAAAACATTCATCCTGTATGTTTGTTTTGTATAAATTAATTATTCGACCCTAGCTGACAGTTTCCGATAGCCGAGAGGGTAAAGAGCTTGACGGGCGAAAATTCTGTCGGGTTTCGCACCCGGCTAGAGGTAGTTGTTAAAAAGTCAAAACACGTGCCTGTGGATAACTGGTATATATATATATATATATATATATATATATTATATATATATATATATATAGAGAGAGAGAGAGAGAGAGAGAATATATATAAGAAATTTAGGGGAATAAACCCCGAAAACGAATCCGGAGCCGGAGTCCCTAAGATGGAATAACACTGAACTTCAGTGCTACACAGCAACTCTAGTGACACTGCCGTTGTCAAAATGCATTGGTTTCTTACCTTTCCTTTGGACCACAGTGGTAGTGTGGAGAGGAGGGGAACTGCAGCTTGGGCAACAGTACATCCTTCACATCAACCCGCCCAGGCTACGTTGATAAAAAATCCATTTGGACAATATCCCATCGTTTTTCACATTCAGAAGGATGCCATCACACGCATATAAGAAATTTAATTTTCAGTTTTTGTTGTAGATCCAACGAGAGAAACGTAAATCTGGATCAGATTATGTCTTTGGTATTTCGACCCGACTAGAAACCAAAAAGGACATCATTAGGAATGTTAAAATGCAAACTCTTTATGGAGAGCTTTTGCCAAATTTTACAGAGTAGCCGCGTGTTATATGGTTACCGTCATTGGAAATGGACACAGCGAATCGAGTTCATATCCTTGGCGAGGCTGTTGCATTTCAGAAAGCGCTAAACATCTTGGGTAACGTCTACATCCATCGATTCTCCCTCCAACTATGAATAAATAGGAGGACAGACTGGGATATTGTTACAAGTTTATGGGCCATTGTTTAGGCTTTAAGCGAGAGCGCTTGTCCAGCGGAAATATGTTTATTGGCAGAGAAATAAACCACGTGACCTCGCCCAGTCTATAAATTTAGGTGGTGTATTACAGGACATCTTATAACACAAAATATTCCAACAGATATAGACGAAAAACTCAAATCACGTTTGAACACTCTCTTCACGTGATTTTTTTTTTTTAAGTTCTTTTTTCGAACATTTCAAAAATTCTCCGTTTCCAACGAATTTTATTTTAAAAAATAAGGAAAATGCGGAAGTGTGCGGAACATTTCTACATTTTTTCTATTATTATTATTTCATTTCATTTGGATATTTAAAAATAATCATAGATTGAATAATGTACACATGAATAAACTCCTGACCGAAACACGTGTAAGTAAACTTGATTAAAATATCCTATATTATCCATTCTATACTTTCTTTCCTTTATTTCTCTTTGCAAACACACACACACACACACACACACACACGCGCATATATATATATATATATATATATATACGCCAAATCAGTGTATGAGTAGCATAGGGATATGTGTGGTAAAGTAAGGCGCTGAAGGTCGGTGTGGCACACCGCCTCGGACGCTAAAAATAATCTCGTTGGTCCAGCGCTATTGAAAAGCGCGCGCCTGTGTGCGTATGCGCGTTTGTATACTGTTTGTGTAACCTTAATATTGATGTAACCTTTTTATTCAAAAAAATTAATTGCGCATGTATATATTTATTGTCGCCTGCGCCAAATTAAAAGGCGAATGATTTCATTATTACTACAACCAATCAGCGATGCCTCCAGGCTTCTCATTGGTGTAAATTGTGTTAAAACCGAGACAATATCTCGCCGTCCAACGTAGCTACAGCTCGTCTGCAAGCAAAATTGAAAGATTGAGTGGATATGCAGGCCATTTTATTTATCTTTAATGTTTTTCGCTTGTTTCACTTCTATTCCCGCGGGTAAGTAATCATTAATTAAAAGAATAAATATTCAAAATTTGATATTTACCGCTGGCATTTCAATATCACACACAAACGCACAGGCACACACACAACATACATATATATATATATATATATATATATATATATATTATATATATATATATATATAATATATATATATATATATATATATATATATAATATATGTGCACAGGCACACACACACTCACATACAGATATATATATATATATATATATATATATATATATATAATATATATATATGTATATATATGTTTTTTATTTATATATATATATATATATATATATATGTTTTTTATTATTTATATATATATATATATATATATATATATATATATATATATATATATATATATAATGTTTTTTAGGTGGAGTATGTTGCGATAGATATAAGCTACAGCCAGAAAGATGCTGTTTTCTTTTTCTTGTGCTCGCCAAATTTGATTTGACGAAAAGAATTACTATAATACATACATATATATAATTATATATATATATATATATATATATATATATATATATATATATATATATTACTATAATACATACAGATATATATATAATATATATATATATATGTATATATATGTTTTTTATTATTATTTTTATATATATGTATATATATATATATATATATATATATATATATATATAATGCGTTTTTCTTAGGTGGAGTATGTTGCGATAGATATAAGCTACAGCCAGAAAGATGCTGTTTTCTTTTTCTTGTGCTCACTAAATTTGATTTGACGAAAAGAATTACTATATTTTTCTACGGAAATTGAATTAGGAAAATATATTGCATCTTGGGGATTTATTTTATCTAAATTCCAAGAGAATGTCTATTTACTTTTGACATTTACTATGGTGTTAGTAACAAATACGTTTATCACCTTTTTTTTTATATCTTAATGTTTGTTCTTTTATTCGTTGCGTCAAAGCGGCATTTGGTTTGGATGCAAAATACAGGAACGTGTCAACGTTACGTTACGATAGGTGCCATTGTGCTGCAATCGACCTGACACTTGTTACTTTGACAGGGGGTGCAGGTGTTTCCTTAAAGTAAGAATGCTTCACACACACACACACAACACACACACACACACACATATATATATATATATATATTATATATATATATATATATATATATATATATATATATTAGGACACGTAAAGGCGAATTCATCTTAAAAGCAATGGAAAAAAATTCTAAAAAGAAAGTTAGGGTATCCTTATAATTAGATGTATAATCTAAAATAAATATTCTTTTTTTGGTCAATTCTCATCAGAGAAATACGTTGAAAGCAGGTTATACGAAGGTTGGAATTGTTGAGAAAAAAGGTAATCCCCCCCCCCTTTTTCAATAGGAACGAAAAATTAAGAGAAATTACGAACCGTGCGGAGGGTTTCGAAAATTTTTGGTTCCCCCACACTTTTTTCTCAACAATTCCAACCTTCGTACAACCTGCTTTCAATGTATTTCTCTGATGAGAATTGACCGAAAAAAGAATATTTATTTCAGATTATACATCTAAATTATAAGGGTACCCTAACTTTCTTTTTAGAAATTTTTTCCATCGCTTTTAAGATGAATCCGCTTTTACGTGTCCTAATAAGATTTTGTACTGCTAAGAAACTTTATATATACTAGCAAATATATGCACCCTCCGGGTGCAAGTATTTAAGTTTTAATATAATAAAATATCATATTAAATTAGAAAGGTTAATGAAACTGAATAAGAATGCAGATAAAAAGATTTGGAACAGAGGGGGTATGATTGAAAAATAGAACAACTTTGAAACTAACTCTTCCATCATTTT
>CM042152.1:35021034-35043534 GCA_023376005.1 Doryteuthis pealeii | reverse complement strand
CATAGCCTGGGCAGATTCATATGGAGGATAAGCAGTTGCCCATGCAACAAATCCCCCTCTCCACACTGCCGCTGTGGCCCAAAGGAATGGTAAGGTACCAATGCGGTTTGGCAACGGTAGTGTCGCTGGAGTTGATGTGTAGCACTGGATTTCAGCATCACGCCACCTTAGGGACTCTGACTCCTGATTTGTGTTCGGGGTTTACTCCCCTAGATATATATATAAATATTCAAAAGAGAATAATACATAACAGCATGAATTCTGTTTTTCTTTTTTACTTACTAAAATATATATATATTGAAAACATTAAATGTCTATAGAGGTTTTGAATGCCAAATCCGTTATCAGTTATAAAACAGCGAGTTGGTTTGTATTGTGCTTTTCTAATACTAATAATAATACGGCGAAAGAACATCATTGGCTAACGAAATAAATATTAAATAGGATTGATATATTACATGCCTTATTTATGTATTTCTTCAATGGAATTTATCTATAATGTATATTCTGCCATAAATAAATAAATTTAAATAAATGTTTAATTTAATGACTGTTTAATAACAAGAATCGGAATAATGGATAAAACGATTTATACGAAAAGATGATTCTGTTTATTTGACGATATATACAAGGTGTGTCAAAAAAAGTATCAATATTTTCTGTACTTTTTGACGCACCTTGTATTCTGAAAAATTAACGTTCCATTCATTCTTAATTTTTATTTTCGTAAGTGCAGCTTTAATATCTGTACTTTTTTACACACCTTGTAGAAAATTAACGTTACATTTATTGTTCGTTCCTATCTTGGTAAATACAGCTTAAATCTCAATACTTTTTGACACATCTTGTATATATCTATACATATAAAGTAACCTTTATGGTATGTGCGTGTTGTATTATAACTCCGAAAATATATGACATTCAGATTTTAAATTACGCATATACTTTAATATGAATATAATTAAGAAACAAATTTTTTTTACTGATTATGTGATATAATTTATTAATTAAACAAAAATAAAAAGACTTGTGAAACTCTTCATAATTCTTCATAAATAAGTACAGAAAGATTCGCTGAAGTTTAACCCACTCACCCTATCATTGAACGTGTCCAGGGGAATATAGTTCGCCGTAGGCTGTCTTCAGTTTCATATTGTTTGACAGTAAATGCCTGGTCTGGGCGAATATCAAAATGTAGTATCTGTACCTGGAACAAGAATCCGCAAAAGTTTCTCGATTGATTCGAGTGGGGACATTTCTCTGGTCAGCACCTGCTTCCTAACCTAAAAAGAGCAGAACTGGGTTTATTGCTCGGTGCCTTAGGATGCCCCGAAAGGGGAATGCCAATAAAATTTCATGCAATTTTTAGACCCGATTAAGGCTCATTCATATTAAACGACGTTGTCCTATTTGGCTTGATCGGTAATCAAATACTCAGTCAAAGATAGTTTACAACTGAATACCGAGTTTAATCAATCCTAGATGACCCATAATTGTGACACACTTTTCCTGTGGCGAGGAATTTAGGTAATTACCAAGTCTGCAGTAGCCGTAAGTTAATTTTGTCTAGTACAATTTTATTACACTCGCTATATTCAAATATATCACTTATTCCATGGCAACATTTCAATATATCCATTTTCCAAATTTATGTTTTGAAATTTAGTACTAATTGTAAAATAAACTCTTAGTTTTTTGGAGAGCTAAGAAATACCAAGAATAAATAAGGAATTATTTCTTAGAACAAAATTTATTGATTTTTAGCACTAGGTTGGACGCCATTCTCATCAAAATAACGAATGAGAATTTAGTGTACTATCTACTTGCTAAGTGAAAACCGGAATCTAACGAAACTCTGAACAATTTTGCAGGGTTCTAAAAACTAAGATGGGATCTAAATTTCAAAAATCGTAAGCAAAGCAATGTCTTTGGAGTTTGTGCCGTACCCTAGAATAAAATGTCCAACTCGGTAAGCCAGATGTTAGAAAAAGTCGTCTAAACGGCAACAGCATGTCAGTCTGGAGTAGCAAATGCATTTGAACAAAAAATCAATTAAATTATTCCTTCGAAGTTATGTATAGAAAGCAAACAAAATACGATTCATACATTTTAATGTTTGAAAAAATTATTCGTACAATACATAAAAGAATATGTAGAAAGTTTGTAGAAAGAACAAGATGTTAAAAGTTTTGCAGACATTGTAAACGGAAAGACGAAATAAATATATCATTAATCACGAGGCACAGAACGCTCTTTTACTGCAAACTCTTTTGAGCTTTTTTAATGATAAAAATGCTTATAATTTTTAAAAATAAAATTAATTTTATTTTTAACATAAAATACGCATTTTTTAAAATTTTTTGAAAATTCCGGTACTGATCGAGAACGTTCTGTGCCTCGTGATTAATGGTATATTTATTTCGTCTTTCCATTTACAATGTTGCTTTAATAAAGACCTCTTCATATGGTCGAAACAGATTTCTGTCAGCAAAACTTTTAACTTGTTTTTTCTACAAACTTTCTACACATATTGTCGGATTCGTATCCATTTTACCTTTCATAAAAGAATATATAATACTTCATTTAATACTTTTCAACCGAAATAATTATATTTGCTTCCAAAATAGTTGTGATTACACTCGTGTGTATATATATATATATATATATATATATATATATATATATATATATATTATTACTATAATGGTACACAGTAATAACCTACTCGAGTTTCACCATAAGGATCTTCATGGTTAAATCCACTGAATTAATGAAGATATTGATTAATTGCAGTCGATTGCACGTGTGTCTTTTTTGTGCGATCGGCTGTAATTAATCAATATCTTGATTACTTCAGTGAATTCACCGGTAATTCACATTTTTCATATAAAATCACACACACACACACACACACACACACACACATATATATATATATATATATGTGTGTGTGTGTGTGTGTGTGTGTATATGTATGTATATGGGGTATTATAAATGTATGGAGTATTGTGAATAAATGGATACCTTTAAATTTGTTTCGGCATTTTTTGTCTCTTTCAGTCTGATATTTATTAAGTGAAAGGTTTCAAATCTGGATTCAAATTCAGATATATATTGATATACATAAATTGATATATATATATATATATATATATATATATATATATATATATATATATATATAATGGACATAAATTTCACTGATTTCGTTTCAAATTTCTTTTCGCGTTTATGAGCTGGCGTGTTTAAAAAATGTGAAAAGAAAAATTTCTTTTCACATTTTTTAAACACGCCAGCTCATTTGAAAGAAAAATCATTGAAACGAAAAAATCATACTAATAACACTGGATATGAAATATTCAAATTATTAAGAATCAATCTAAAAGAGGAAAAGATGCCGAAATAATTATGAATTTATATATAAACTAAGGTATAGATTTATTAATTCATATATATATATATATATATATATATATATATATATACGCACACACACACATATCGCCTAGTTAAAAGTAACGACTCCAAAGCACGGGAGATGCAGGAAAACAGGTCTTTGCGGGCAGGTGTTTCTGATGGAGCTCACGAATGAAGATATCACAATGTTGAGGTTTGCGCTGTAATTTGTTTTTGTGACGACAAAAGGCATTAAACCGGTTAAAATGCATCGCCAATTAATGGAAATGTATGATGTCATGTTTGGATATTAAAAAGATCCGCAGGTGAGGATCGGAAGTTTCAATGACAACGAGTTTCAACGCCTCCTCAACGACATGGTTATGACATGAGCATTGAAAAATTGCTACAGCAACCAAAATGCCGATTATGCTAAAAATTATATTTGTTATATTATATATATTGAAAAGTCAAAACAATGTAAATAATTTATTATAATGGAGATATTTCTGTCTGTAACCGAAACTATATTTACTACTCAAGACTTAATTATTTACGTCACATTCTCTATGATTTTTTTTTTTTTATCTAAGCCGCAATTATTAATAAAATTGTTTTATACTATTAATACAGTTGACCATATCTACATAATAATTGCATGCAATTGTATTTATATATACAACAAAATAGCCGTTTACAGTGTGAACGGGAAGGCTAATTTGCATATTGATATTAAAAAATTGATTTTAATAAATAACTGCTTAGTATTATTGATTTCTCATTGTGGGGTTTTATCGTAATGAATATGAGCCAAAATCTCGGAGATAAATCTTAAAAGGAATCCATTACCAAGAATAACTGTCATGTTATTCTTTATTTTCTCATTTAATTGAATAATTAAATTAGGCGAATTTGAAAATGAAAGACTGGAAGAGTAAGTTTTACTTGTATCTTTTTATTATACTCCTTTCTGTTTAAAATCTTTTTATCTGCATTCTTATTTAGTTTTATTATCCTTTCTAATTTAATATAATATTTTATGACATTAATACATAAATTCTTTCACCCGGAGGGTGCATATATTCGCTAGTAATTGAGAATAAGCAAAATAAATTTCCTAAAATCTGCCAAGAATAGCTATTGTTCATCGCTGAACAGAATGCAAAGCCAGAAGTTGCTGCCGACACTTGCGTTGGAACACTGATCGACAATGAATTAACATGGCCGACCTCCATTTGATATAAATAGATTGGCCCGGTGCACACTGTGTGTTTCAAACTATTCCGTATTTTTCTTAGAAGAAAGTGTATTACTCTTTCATTTATCTTGTTATTTATTCCTTAATTTCATGTTGTAATTAAATACATACGAGGTATATCAGAAAAGTTGCAGGTTAATCGCATTCTTCGATGTGAGGGGCATCGTGCACAGTGAGTTCTTGGCACAGAGCCAGACAATCAACCAGCATGATTACAAAGAGATACTGTGGCGATTGCTTCGTTCACGGCGCAAGAAGAGGTGAGAGATGAGTCAGGACAACTCGTTGGTTCTTCACCATTACAACGCACCTACCCACACTGCCCTGAGTATCCGAGAGTTCCTGGCTCAGAAGAACATTATGCTGAAGCAACCTCCATACTCACCCTATCTGGCTTCATGTGATTTTTCCTCTTCTCCAAATTCAAGGGGTCATCAAGGGAACTCGTTTTGAGGATGTGCACGACATCACAAAGGCCGGGACGACAGAGCTACAGAGAATCCCGGAAGAATACTTCCATGAGTGCATGTAAGCATGGCAGAGAAGGATGGAAAAGTGAATTAGACTCCAGGGGGATTACTTTGAAGGGGATACCTTGTAGTTTGTAGTTTGGATTTGGCATAATTTTTTGTGACACCAGTCCTGGAACTTTTCTGGCATACCTAGTATGATATTGTTAAACTTTTATTCTGTCATTTACATTACGTACATGTGACGTTACAAAATAGAGACTATACAGAATAATATTGTTTTGTTACTGAAAACGTGTTCTCTTTTACGGCACCATAAAACTCTCGTCATTGGTTGTGGTATTTTTGGAAATAAACAAGAGGAATTGCTTTCTGAAACATTCCTCTATTTGGTAATATGAAAATGAATCAGTCCAATTCAAAGGAGTAGGCAGCACCTCCCCTGATCTAAAGTGGGTAAGGATGGATTTATTGCCTGGAGCCTGAGGCGCCCCCGTGAGAAGAATGCCGTCGGAGCTGAGCACAACAGTTTGCCATACAACCAGCAAGTGATTTCTATTAAGTTATAGTGGAATAGTTTGTCTTGCAAACCCCATAGGTAATTATGATTTGATTTTATTTCGTCCCTTTTAGCCTCGGGGATATAACCAGACGCAAAAGAAGACTGGAATGGTAATGGGCAAAACCGTACGGATTTATTGATTATAACACGGTCGCCACTATTAGTGTCGTTGTTGTTGTTGTTTTTTATGATGATGATGATGATGATGATGATGTATCATTTCGATTTTTTTTACCAAGTTCTGTTGTCTTCTTTCGACTGAAATAAAAATAATTATGGAATCGTGTAAAAATGTTATCCTGTTTTTCATCTAATGTATATACCTAGAGATGCTGATAGGTACTCGTCCTGCGTCCCTAACGCACAAAGAATCTAAAAGGACGCAGTAAAATCATATGCATGCGCCCCAGTATTTTTTATTTTTTCCTCCTCCCACAACTTTAAGCTAACTGTAAATACATTTCAATATTTTCTTAGAAAATGAATTACACAGGATAGGTTACAAGGTAGGAGATAGTCGGCTCTAGTTGTTTCCCAGGATCATAAATAAAACAAACCCTAAAATCTATTAAGAAACTTTAGTTGAAACCCGTTAATTTTCCCGGGGACTCATTCAAAGCAAATATGTGCGTCCCAGGACGCACTTGATAAAAAGCTATCAGCATCACTGTATACCTCAAATATATCTATTATAATATATATAGATACACTCACAAACAGTATGTGACGTCAATTAAGTGAATCTTAAAAACAACTTCTTCAATAACCATCTAATGCATTTTTGTTCTCTTCACGGCTGCATGGCCACTTGCCTCCTATCACACAAATCATCCGGGTAAGACGAACAAGACATGTTGGACAGTGATGTAGTTATGTAACTCATAAGTGAGGGTCTCATGTGGACACCGTCACATGGGCATACCAGCGTAGACCAGCAAAGATCCACATCAATCAAATCTGTGTGGGTTCTGGCTGCTGCGTGGGCGACATCTCAGAGCCCATGAATGATAGGGATGATTGGAGAGAGACAGAGAGAGAGATGGGGGAGAGAGACATGGATATCGATGCTGCCAGCACGATGATAATGATGATGAAGATGATAATGATGATTATGATGATGATGATGATATTACTGGAAACCATTTTCTGGTTAAATTCATATGGATTGTTTTGTTAATATATGTATGTGTAAATTTTCTGGCTCTTTATTAAAGCATAAGTAAATAAAATTGAAAAGATTATTAACTAACCATTACTGATTTATTTATTTACTAGAGGCGGCTACCCGGCGTTGCCTGGGTAAAGTGTGGGGGGGGAGATCAGTTATTGCTGTATACTTGCAAGACCTACGTAAAAAAAGACCATGCGTTGATCCGCTGATGGGGTGACCGAAAAAAATGTGCACAGACACTCTGAAAAGAAAAATCAATGTTTAATATTTAAAATATTAGATTTTTTAAAAATCTATGTTGTTACAATTCGAATTCTGTTTTTTTAATTATCTTCACAAATATACATCAAATAATTATTTTTGTTCAAAAAGCCAGTTCTGGTGATAGTGAATGGATATATAAATATATATATATATATGTAGTATATTAAAAAAGATTGAAAAAACACAGGTTTCAATGAGTTAAGTGGTGAGTTTATTACGCTGCAGTGTTTGGATATATTAATTAGATCATCTTCAGGGCATTTGTTGCTATATGGAAGGTAATAAGAAATTTTTTTATCACAAAATAACGAGAAAAGCCAGTGATAGTCCTTGTTTATCCGTCTGTTTAAAATTGAAGTTTGAAAAGAGAACGCTTAAAAATAGACGGCTTGGAAATATGACGTAAAATATTCTCTTTTACGGTGTGAGTATATATATATATATATATATATATATATATATATATATATATTTACTTTACCGTTAATTGTTTGATTTTCGAACTTTTTCCCCGTACATACATACATACACATAACTGCCCTTTATATATGTATATATATATTTGTGTGTGTAGGAAGAACCTTCAGTCCGTCCGTGTGTACGTGTATGCGTGTGAGTGTTTGTGTGTGTCCGTGTGTGTGGGACAATCATTAATACCGATAATTCTTGATCCTATGTTTCATGTCAATAATTCACGTTCCTTCTAATTGTAGCATTTTTATAGCAAATGAAAAACATTTTTAAATAACCATCAATATTGTTCCATACCTCGATAATATATAGACAAGAAGCAAACATTAAACCCGAGGCATTGCTGCAATCTGCTAGAATACTCAGAAGAATCCTGGAGACCTGAGGAGACTTGTTGTCACTCAGACTCCAGTTAGATACCATCAGTTAATGCTGATGTGAAAAACTTATTATTATTATCATATTATTATTATTATTATTATTATTATTATTATTATAAAACTGATTTCTTGTTGGGTTGTAAGCGATTCCACGCACCCTGCTGGTATGAAAAATGGCGAAAATGTTATTTTCAGTTTCAGAAGCAAGAGAGTCTATCAAACATCAACCGCAGAAGGAGGTTCTTCTTTTTCGTTTTTCGTTTTTTTTTGTTTTTTTTTTGGTGTGTGCGTTCACATGATTTATATTCTGAAACAGCAGGTTGGTTTCCCCATGGCGAAAATTGCACTGAATCGACCTTATATACGACTGCAAAATTCAAACATTTATCTTAAGTAACATCCAGGATTCGAACAGAAATATTTGACAGCCAAACACGCACACCCTTTCTCTAACCACTTTCTCTTTCACCTCTGTCCCTCTCTTTAGTAAATACACGCGAATATATATATAATATATATATATATATATATATATATATATATATATATATATATATATATATATATATATATATATATATATATATTTTACCCACACTCTCTCATACCTCTGTTTCTGTCTCTCTCTCATTAACAAATACACGCATATATATATATATATATATATATATATATATATATATATATATATATACACGCGCACGCGCACACAAACGCACGCACACACACACACACACACACACACACACACACACATATATATATATATATATATATATATATATATATATATATATATATATTTATGTCTGTTTTTTAGCAAGTGTTATTATTGGAAACATATTGAAGAAAACATCAAGATAAACTTAATGTTTTTTGGTGATTGCTTCTATCGATTCTGGAGACAGTGAAGAGTGCCCGACTAATAATGGAAGTATTCGTAGGTCTATATACTTCTAAATATGTCCATTACATTAGTAGGCGGGTGTTTACAAAATGCGTGCTCCTGACAAATCCTGCAGCTTATAGTGTTTGGGTTAACAGTTTTTTTTATTCAGCGAACGTATCCAAGAAATCACTTCAATTATTTCCGGATGTTACCAACATGTGAAAGTCCTGAACACATTTTAACCATTAATAAACCGCTGAGCCATTTGGATAGTTCATATTGTCGAGCAGAATATATGTATATAGGGTGATTGTAAAGTAACTCACTATTTTTAAAATATCATAATTTATTTCTGAATCGTGATTTTTACAAAAGAATGATTTCTGTTTGTGCTAGTTTGCTGTATTTGCTTATTATTTGATGGCACGTTTCATCTTTGTCTCTTCACATTCTACACTCGCTATTTCGTTGCGTCTTATCTATATGGCTTTGATATAGTTTGTTCTTGTGGCATTGTCTTGTGCTGCGATTATGAGAGATTCAGTTTCTTTGTTGAGGTTTCTCTTTCTTAGCCCTGACCAGCGCTTCTCATGTGTGATTTCTCCTGTTAAAGATGAGTATATTATTATTATTATTATTATTATTATTATTATTATTATTATTATTATTATTATTATTTACTCCTTTTGAGTTTTCACATCAGCATTAGCTGATGGCCTTTCACTGGAGTCTGAGTGACAGCAAGTCTCCTCAGGTCTCCAGGACTCTTCTGAGGATTCTGGCAGATTGCAGCAGTGCAGTGTTCTGAATGGTTTCAATCCTCCCTCTGATTTCAAAACTTTCCAAACCTTTTCCAATCCTTTTGGGACTGTTCCAAGTGCACCAACTACAATTGGTATCACTTTCACTTTCATATTCCATAACTTTTTCAGTTCTCTGGCAAGGTCCAGATATTTGTACATTTTTTCATTTTCCTTTAGCTTTAACCTGTGATCTGCTGGCACTGCAAAATCCACCAGTTGACAAGTTCTTTCTCTTTTGTTAATCAACACTAGGTCTGGTCTTCTTGCTGGGATAAGGTGATCCGTTTTTATTTCAAAGTCCCAGAGAATTTTATGCGTTTCGTTCTCAAGAACAGATTCTGGTTTATGCATATACCATTTTGTTGTATGGTCAAAATTTAATTTTTTGCATAATTCCCTGTGGATCACCTTCCCAACCCAGTCGTGTCTAGTTTTGTATTCTCGTTGTGCTAGTTTGCTACATTCGCAGAGTATATGGTTTACATTCTCATCTCTATTACCGCAAAGTCTACATTTACTATTTTGTTGGGTCTTATCAATTTTCGCTTTGATATAGTTTGTCCTTATGGCATTATTTTGTGCAGCAATTATTAATGATTCTGTTTCCCTTTTGAGGTTTCCTTTTCTTAACCATGTACAAGTCTTTTGATGTGCAACTTCTTCTATTTGTCGTTTGAAGCGTCCATATAATTGTTTAATTATTATTATTATTATTATTATTATTATTATTATTATTATTATTATTATTACTACTACTACTATTTCACTCCTTGTGTGTTTTTCACACCAGTGTTAGCTGATGGTCTATCACTGGAGTCTGAGTGAAAACAAGTCTCCTATGATCTCCAGGATTCTTCTGAGTATTCTAGTCGATTTCAACAATGCTCTTGTTTGAATGGTCTCAATTTTTCCTCTGATTTCCAGTTCCTCCAGTCTATGTTCTATGCTTTTTGGGACAGTTTCCAGCGCCCCAATTACAATTAGTATCAATTTCACCTCATATTCCACAGCTTTTTCAATTCTCTGGCAAGGTCCAGGTATTTGTCTATCTTGTCGTTTTCCTTCATCTTCACCCAGTGATCTGCTGGAAATCATTATTATTATTATTATTAGTAGTAGTAGTATTAGTATTATCATTATTATCGAGGTTTTTACACCTGACGGAGGCAGTGGTTCACTGGAGACTGAGTGACAGCAAGTCTCCTCATATCTCCAGGACTATTCTGAGTATTCTAGCCGATCTTATCAGTGCTGTAGTTTGGAGGGTCTCAATTCTTCCTCTGATTTCCAATTCCCCCTAATTTTTTTCCAGAGATTTGGGAATTGTTCCAAGGGCAACACTTATAATTGGTTCGACTTTCACCTTCATGTTCCACAGTTTCCTCACTTCTAGTATTTGTCTATCTTTTCGCTTTCTTTCATTTTCACTTGCTTTTTAACAGCAAAATCCACCAAATGTCAGGTTCTCTTCCTCTTGTCGATCAATACTAGGTCCGGTCTCCTGGCCGGGATTAGGTGATCCGTCTGCACCTCAAAATCCCATAGGATTTTATGCATCTCATTCTCCAGGACAGGTTCAGTCTTGTGCATATACCTTTTAGTTGTAATACGAAAATTGAATTTCTTGCACAATTCCCAGTGGATTACCTTTCCCACCGAGTCATGTCTCGTCTTGTACTCTCTTTGTGCTAGTTTGCTGCATTCACTTATTATATGATTAATCGTTTCGTCTCTGTCTCCAAACATTCTGCACTTACTATTTTCCTGTGTCTTATCTATCTTTCCCTTTATATAGTTTGTTCTTATGGCATTGTCTTGTGTTGCGATTATAAGAGATTCGGTTTCTGCGATTATAAGCGATTCGATTATTATTATTATTATTATTATTATTATTATTATTATTATTAGTCTGAGTGACAGCAAGTCTCCTCAGGTCTCCAGGACTCTTCTGAGGATTCTGGCAGATTGCAGCAGTGCAGTGTTCTGAATGGTTTCAATTTTTCCTCTGATTTCAAAACTTCCCAAACCATTTTCCAATCATTTTGGGACCGTTCCAAGTGCACCAACTACAATTGGTATCACTTTCACTTTCATATTCCATAACTTTTTCAGTTCTCTGGCAAGGTCCAGATATTTGTCCATTTTTTCATCTTCCTTTAGCTTCACCCTGTGATCTGCTGGAACTGTAAAATCCAACAGTTGACAAGTTCTTTCTTTTTTGTTTATCAACACTAGTTCTGGTCTTCTTGCTGGGATAAGGTGATCCGTTTTTATTTCAAAGTCCCAGAGAATTTTATGTGTTTCGTTCTCAAGAACAGATTCTGGTTTATGCATATACCATTTGGTTGTATGGTCAAAATTTGTTGCATAATTCCCAGTGGACCACCTTCCCAACCCAGCTAGTTTGTTACATTCGCAGAGTATATGGTTTACATTCTCATCTCTATTACCACAAAGTCTACATTTACTATTTTGTTGGGTCTTATCAATTTTCGCTTTGATATAGTTTGTCCTTATGGCATTATTTTGTGCAGCAATTATTAATGATTCTGTTTCGCTTTTGAGGTTTCCTTTTCTTAACCATGTCCAAGTCTTTATTATTATTATTATTATTATTATTATTATTATTATTATTATTATTATCATCATCATCACTATTATTATTATTATTATTATTATTGAAGGTGCTGATTATAATCATTCTATGTATTCATCTTTGATGCTCTCTCTAATGGCTTTCACTTTAACCATTACATTGATAGTATTCTGCTAGAGAGATGAACAGTTGCACAAAGAGCATTTTCTTTGTACGACGGCGAGTCAAAAAGTAATGCCATTTTGTTCAGGACAGGAATAATTACCAACACATGGGGCCACATGAAAGAGGGTTTGAGGGGCAAACATTATTTCGGTGACGAGGAAGTGGAATCTGTGGTGAAGAAGTGGCTCAAAGAAATGTCAACAGGGAAACATGTTCTCCTTCGAAGGAGATAAAGATAAACGGTGGAGAAGTAGCGACGTAATTCACAGAGAACCAGCTTCATTTTGTTGTATGATACATGTTCCTATGTTGGTAATTATACCTGTCCTAAACAAAATGGCATTACATCTTGGCTTTCCTGTGTGGGAAAGTAGGCATGTGATCCACAGAGGACCTGCTTGATTTTGATGTATGATACATGTTCCTGTGTTGGTAATTATACCTCTCCTAAACAAAATGGCATTACATTTTGGCTTTCCTGTGTGGGGAAGTCGGTATGTGATCCACAGAGGACCTGCTTGATTTTGATGTATGATACATGTTCCTGTGTTGGTAATTATACCTCTCCTAAACAAAATGGCATTACATTTTGGCTTTTCTGTGTGGGGAAGTAGGCATGTGATCCACAGAGGACCAGCTTCATTTTGATGTATGATACATGTTCCTATGCTGGTAATTATACTTGTCCTAAACAGAATTGCATTACTTTTTGACCCTCCTGTGTGGAGAAGTAGGGATGTGATCCACAGAGGACCAGCTTCATTTTGATGTATGATACATGTTCTTATGTTGGTAATTATACTTGTCCTAAACAGAATTGCATTACTTTTTTACTCTCCTGTTTGGAGAAGTAGGTATGTGATCCACAGAGGACCAGCTTCATTTTGATGTATGATACATGTTCCTGTGTTGGTAATTATACCTGTCCTGAACAGAATTGCATTACTTTTTTACTCACCTGTGTGGAGAAGTATGGATATGATCCACAGAGGACCAGTTTCATTTTGATGTATGATACATGTTCCTGTCTTTGTAATAATACATGTCCTAAACAGAATTGCATTACTTTTTGACACTTCTGTGTGGAGAAGTAGGGATGTGATCCACAGAGGACTAGCTTGATTTTGATGTATGATACATGTTCCTAAGTTGGTAATTATACTTGTCCTAAAAAAAAATTACACTACCTTTTGACACACACTCGTAGTTCATATAAGATGGGATTGCCAGCTATTTTTTAATGTGTTTATATGCCCTTTCATGAACATACCTAGAGCGCCCACTATTGCTGGCGCGGGAGTAATTTTAATCAGCTACACTTTTTTCAGTTTCTATTTCCAGGTATTTGTATTTACCTATTTTTTATACTCTTTGACTGATACGTTATCATTTGTTGGCACTGGCATATCAATTAGATGGATGTTTTTCTGAAATAGTCAGTATATCTGGCCTAATGCTTTTTTTTCTCTCTTGGTGTGTATAGCAAAGTCTCAAAAAGTAATAACTTCTTTGGCTTCTATTTTGGTTCTGGATGGTGTTTATAACATTTTCAGATTTTGATATTCCATAGTATTTATACATTTTCCAATCTTATCATAATGGAGTGTTGAATTTTGGCGAAATTGTAGTAAAGCCTGAATGGTGAGGCAAAAGACCACAGGCACTTTCCTCTCTCCCCCCCCCTGATTTTGAATCCACACGTGCTTGTTAAATTTCTCTGGCTATACATATTTTTAATTTGGTACCGAAAGCAAACAGACTTTCTTAAAGCCTGAACATACTCAAAAGGCTATTAATTATCGAAGAACATAATATCTGACGATAATTTTTCGTAAGCAAATTTTCAGAATTTTATTATTCGTTTGAATTCAGGTTAATAAGAAAAGGTGTTTGTTAACTAATTTCAGTATGTTTTTGTGTTTAATTCTGTCGTATTTTTTCCTTAAATTTTATCAAAAATGTCTGCTAATATTTTTTACGAAGATTAGCACCAGAGTGAAAGAATTTTGGACCCTAACTAAACGTCTTGAGAATAAGCTAGAGGGGAGCTGCACAAGGATGATGCGAGCAGTGTTGAACAATTCATGGAAACAGCACCCCACGAGGAAACAGCTGTACAGTCACCTGCCCCCCATCTCACAAACACTCCGAGTGAGACAGACAAGGCATGCAGGACACTGCTGGAGATATAAGGATGTGATCTATATGATATAACAATGTGATCGGGAAGGCTAATTTGCATATTGATATTCAAAATATGATTTTAATAAATATGTGTTTAGTTTTATTTTAATGAATATTTGCAAAAATCTCAAGGATGAATCTTAAAAGAAATCCATTAACAAGATGAAATAACTTTTATTTTATTTTTTATTTCCTATTTTAACTTAATAGATAAATTAGGAAAATCTCGCAATGAAAGATGGGAGTAATGGAAGAGTAAGTTTCAGTTGTTTTCTTTTCGATTACACCCCCTTCTGTTACAAATGATTTTATCTACATTCTTATTTAGATTCGTTAGCCTTTCTAATTTGATATAATATTTTATTACATTAAGACTCAAATACTTGCACCCGGAGGGTGCTCGTATTTGCTAGTGTCTATAATACATTGTCTATGTTTGTGTGATCAATTTATATATGTTTATGGTACATTATATTGTGTGTGTATGCTTATACATGCAAATTTAATTAAGTTGTATGAGTGTTTGGTTTGTTTGTTTTGTTTTATGGCATATCACATTTAATGCCGACAAAGTTGTGAAATAATTTCATTCTTAATGCATAATACAATTTATTTTATCAACTCATGTTTTTCTATTTAACCCATAGATGGGACTCTAACAGGTACTAACACTCCGGGTCAGAGTGGACCAGGGAGCAATGGTGATGAAGGGGTGCTCCACATTCCCCAGATTTCCTAAACTGGAACCTCACCATCAGATAGAGTTTAACGTCATTCCCAGGACATGTAGACCCTCAGTCACTGCCTTCTAGCACCCATATGATAAAAAGGGGTTGGGGCTTTCCATAAGGGCAATAGGGTTGGGAAAATCATATTGGTGCTAGGGCTTGACGTGACCAGCCGATTGATTGGAGGGGGCCTCTCCGACCGCCCGTCAAGCCCAAGATAGGGCCAAAGTGGAGTATTGCAAGTCATGAACTGCTCATCCACCTGGATTCTATCCTTAAGCATCACGGATTGCCACCCACGTCCAACAGGTGGCCCCATTGGGGGGAGTCTTACCCCTCTGCAGAGGTGTAGTCGGTGCATTCTAACGCCCCAGCCGACAGGGCGGTGTATGAGTGTGTATGTGATTTATGTACATATGTAGTATATCATATAATATTCTATTACATTAAAACTTGATTACTTGCACCCGCAGGGTTCATATATTTGCTAGTTATATTTAATATTCAATTTTATCTTGCTTTTTTTAAATATTCTAACAGTTTTAGGATTTGGCATGCAATACTAAAGGGTTAATTAATTCAATTTTTTTGTTTACACCGTTTATATATGGGTTTATAAAGGCACGTGGTGTAATGGCTAAAGTCATAGGAAATGTACTTGTCGACTCGAGTTCAAATCCTAGACTAGGCTGTCTACATTACACATAGCACTAATCCCCTTTGAAAGGTATGGATCAACCTGCGCTCCCTCCAGCTAGCATGTCTCTTTTCTACTCTTTCTTTTTTATAATAAAAACGGAATGGTCTATTTTTTAGAGGTAACGACACTCATTTTGATGCATGATACATGTTCCTATGTTGGTAATTATACTTTCCTAAACAGAATTGCATTACTTTTTGACTCTCCTGTGTGGAGAAGTAGGGATGTGATCCACATGTTCCTAAGTCCTAAGACGACACTCATAAGAAATAAGAATTCGGCGCATAAGCAATACCAGATAATCAGGATTTACTTTTTTGCATTTCACCTAGGACAATTTGGTTGGTTTTATTTGTAAGTTTAGGGTGTTTCAAGATGAAAACGGTTGTGCAAATAAGTAACACGGGTATTAATATATAGATTCTATGTTTCATCCAAACTTTCAAGTATTACAACACATTGACAGCAATCTCGTAAGGAGATGAGCAGTTCCACGCGGCAATTTTCTATATTTCCATTAGACTAGGACTGCCAGTTTATTTTTTTAGCTCTTTGACAATGTCCAAATAATTTCTCATGTATTTATCCCGAAATATCAAGAATAATCCCGCCCTGTCGGCTGGGGCGTTAGAATGCACCGACTGCACCTCTGCAAATGGGACCATCTGTTGGCCGTGGGTGGCGACCCGTGATGCTTAAGGATAAAACCCTAGTGGTTGAGCATTCCATGACTGGCAATACTCCACTTTGGTCCGTTCTTGGGCTAGACGGTCGGTCGGAGAGGCCTCCTCCGATCAATCGGCTGGTCACGTCAAGCCCTAGCACCTATATGATTTTCCCAACCCTATTGTCCTTATGTCAAGCCCCAACCCTTTTTTATCATATGGGTGTTAGAAGGCGTTGACTGAAGGTCTATATGTCCTGGGAAACTCTATCTGATGGTGAGGTTCCAGTTTTGGAAGTTTGGGGAATGTGGAGCACCCCTTCATCACCATTGCTCCCTGGTCCACTCTGACCTGGAGTGGTAGTACCTGTTAGGGTTTCATATATGGGTTAAATAGAAAAATGTATTTTTTTTAATTGCGTATCCATTAAGAATGATTTATTTCAAATCTTTATCGGCATTAAGTGACCCACTGAGGTTGATATGCCGTAAAACAAAATAAACCAAACCAAACCAAACCAAGAATAAATCAAAGGTAGACAAACAACATCATAGTTACCTCAGTCTACTTTACACTTGCATTGTGATAGTCTTCAAAACCAACCACCTAACGAATATAAACACAATGCTTCAAGCAAATTATCATCATCATCCTGTCGCGTAGGCATCACGGATATCCATGACAATCTCCCGCCAACCTTCCCTATCATTCATCGCAACCAGCAACCTCGCATAGTTGGTCAATGTAGGTCCTTGCTGGGCGGCCCACACTGGCATGCCCATGAGTTGGCTTCCACAGGAAAACGTAGCTTATGAGCTCGTTCTTGCTTCTCCAGCAGTGGCCCACATGCCTGGTCTGTCTTACTTGGATGGTTTGTGAGACGGGGCCATGTGACCATACAGCTGCCTCCTTGTGGGGGGCTATTTCCACGACTTGTTCAAGACTGTGCGCGGCATTCTTGTGCAGCTCCCATCTAGCTTATTCAATTCGTTAGGGTCAAGGTGGTGCAGCCATAGATCAGTACTGATAGAACCACAGCCTGGAAGAATTGTCGCTTTAGCTTGTCAGTGAGATCTGATTTCCATATTACTGATAATTTGTTTGTGGCTAACCATGCCTTTCCTATTCGTGTATATAATTATATTATATAATATCGCTAAGCCTGAGCCTGGAATTGATAAAAGCTATCGGAGAAACGAGCTAGGATCGGCTGCCAAATCAACTTCCTCAAACGCTGCATGAAAAACAACATAATACCCAGCACAATCAGAAACATCCACCCAGCAACATGCTTCCAACTACCAAAGTTTAAACGGACACTACACTACTTAAACACGTTCCTCATCAACAAAGTTATTAAACAACTACACAACACACTACACAAAAACATAAACGCATACAACGAGGCACTAAGAACACTATCAACAACACCAGAACCCAAGCCACTAATCTTATTATAATGGAGATTGTGTGTTTGTCTGTCTGAAGCCGAAACTAAATCACTACTCAAGTCACAATTCCCTTAGTTATTGACGTCACATTCACCATGAATTTATTTTTATTTAAACCTCAGTTATTGATAAAATTGTTATACCTTATTAATACTTTTGACTTTATCTACATTCTAATAACATGCAATTGTATTTATATATGCAACAAAATAGCGGTTTACAGTGTGAACGAGAAGGTTAATTCACATATTGATATTAAAAGTTTAATTTTATTAAATATGCGCTTGGTAGTATTGATTTCTAATTGTTTGTTTTTTTCTTAATGAATATGAGCAAAAGACTCGGGGGAAAATCTTAAAAGAAATCCTTTAATATAAAGAAATAACAGTAATTTTATTCTTTACTTCCTTATTTAACTAAATAGTTAAATTAGGAAAATTCAGCAATAAAAGAAGGGAGTGATGGAAAATGATGGAAGACTTAGTTTCAAAGTTGTTCTATTCTTCGATTATACCCCCTCTGTTTCAAATCATTTTATTTGGATTTTTATTTAGTTTCAAAAGTATTTCAAATTTAACATATTTCATTACATTAAAATTTAAATACTTGCACCCGGAGGGTGCATATATTTGCTAGTTATTATAAGTATTAACCAAAGTTAGCGCTGTTGCATACTGGGGTTTTCACTAAACCAAATCGATACAACGTTGTATACCCTTCTTACTTCTTACTCTGGTCGTCTTTCTTCTGGCCGGCTTTGGTTCTATCTTCTTGGCTTGGTCTAGCGTCTGGCGTGGACTTTCTTGGGGACCTCGGGTCTGGTTTCTGTTAGGGATCTCTCGTTATCAGAAGCCCTGTGTCATTGTTAGTTTTTAGGTAATAAACACAAGACTTACGTTGATGTTACTTTATTTCAAAATCCCCAACCCAGACAATCTGCGCAGATGAGGCTTACATGTTACGAGCTCGGCTTCTAACTTCTAACTGCTGAGTTACTTCTATCCTTAAACCGGAAGAGGGCCTTCTATGGGAGTTCCGGTTCTCACAATTTATCCCCGGAAAGCAAGATGAGAGTGAGGTTAAGCGCTGTCACTCACTCTCAAGGCCATCAGCTGCACTAATCGCTATTATGATTCTACACTACCTTAAAAAACTATTTGGGATCCAATAATTATGTAACACCGCTACAGCGTAGACCACGAAACGAAACGGCTAAAATAAAAATTCCAGTGGACACAGGACAAACAACACCACTGTAAATTTATATACCAATATACCCTTGTTGCGGGTATATAAACAATGAGTTCTTTTACTAGAGAGACAGGAGATAGTAGACAAAGAGATATATGTTGGAATATTTATGGATATAAGGTGTGCTCTAATTCCCCACCTGGATATATAGACTAGCCGAAGTCACGTGGTCTATTACGTCGCCGCTCATAAGCCATACTGCATGGCTGATACATTACTTAAACACAGATACCTGCCACAGTTCACTTGCAATCATTGAGGATGAACTTGCGACCATTGACGAAGGAACTGAGGACTCTTTACCAGAATAACCAAGGGTTTCCTTATAGGAGGACTCTTTACCAAGGATCCAATTCCACTGGACAAGCGCTCTTGCTTGAATGCCAAATGATGGTCCATAAAAACTTAATATATGACACAGATGCATAGATGCATAACTTACTTGTTATTTTCGTTCTTTCTTTGGCTATTTGTGATCTCTAGTCGTCTCTTTTATTCCATACCCCGAGTTTCATTCTATTTCTTCTCTTCTAGGTTCTCTGGGTTCTTGTTGGTTCTTCATCTTTTTGCTTGACCAATTTTCTAGCTAAGGCATGATTAATTATTTAACAACGTCTGTTGTCTTTTAAAAAACCTTTATTTACTTAACTAACTTTTCTGACTAAAATTGCGCACGGAGTTTAGTCGAAGCAAAATGGACGTCTTCCTTGCTTTACATCCTAGCTGCAACTGACGATCTGACTAGATCTCACGTGACTTCACGTGATTTGCGGTTTTCCTGCCTCTGGGGTCAAAGTTCTCCAACGGTCTGTAACTTTCCATTTGGGTTCCTTTTATTCTCGTCCCCGCAGTTATTACGGGGTGTTGCCAATAATCTATGCTACCATAGATTATGCAGCAAACGTACACCACAACCATAACGAATTCAACTGATGTTTTAGTTTTCCTTGATAAACTATAAGACAATTTCTCTGATGTTTTCTCTTTCCGTTGTTAAACAGCGAGGTGTGTTTGAAAAGTGATAAGAATTTGTCACAAAAATTCATTTAAAATCCAAACAACGAATTAAATGTTTTCTCCTCCAAAGAAATCCCCTCTTGAATCTAATGCATTTTCCCATCCTTCCTGTCACACTTCTCTGCATTGCAGGAAGGATTCTTCTCGTAGGGTCTCAGCTCCGTTGTTGCGGATCTCTTGATGGCCTCAACGCATTCAAAATTTTTATGTGCCTCTTCGGCTTGGGAATAAGAAAAAAGTCAATTATTTGTCCTGCCACAACAATCGTCCCTTCCCTCGCACTTCCAAAGCTGAAGAGGTTCGTCAAGGGGACCCGTTTTGAATGCGTTGCGGTCCATCAAGAGGCCGTAATGACGGAGCTGAGAGTCATACCAGAAGAATCCTTCCATCAGGGCAGAGAAGCCTAACAGAGAAGGATGGGAAAGTGCATTAGATCTAAGAGGGGACTTCTTTGGAGGAGAAAACATTTAGTATAACACATTTTCTCTGATGACCAGAAATATATATATATATATATATATAATATATATATATATATATATATATATAGAGAGAGAGAGAGAGAGAGAGAGAGAGAGAGAAACAGTGTTCAGTACTAGTCATTAGATCAGACGAATCCTAAAATAAATGAATGTTCAATCACCTCTTTATAGTCTCATTGCTACCAATTTCTTGTACATTGAAAAATACAATCATCAGATAAGACTCACAAGATGCGGACAACTCTCATCTGATTGTATTTTCTTCTTAAGTACATAAGTAGTGAGTTAACATTAATTTATTTTAAGTTATATATATATATATATATATATATATATATATATATATATATTGGAGGATATGTGCTTAATTGAAGTCATACCTAATTTTGAAAATTAATTAGTTGATAATTAGTGAATTTAGGCGGGAATATATGTTCAAATGTGAGGCTAAACAAATCGAGAAAATGTCAATCTTTGAATGTACATTTAGACACAGGGATTGACATATTCTCGATTTGTTTATCATGCATGTTTCTTTTCCGAAACAGATCACGATTTTTCCATGCATCTATGTTCAGTATAGTCAAAAAACTGAGAAATTCCCAGCAGAACGGTACAAATCCTCCGCTCAAGCAGGATGCAACGCGAGGTCAATTTCGTCTGTGTCCAGGCTTTGGCTTCTGGACCGGTAAAACAATAAATAACGGCGTGATCCCAGGTGGTCATGCTCTCAGGGAACACCTGCCTCCTTGATTTAAAGGGGTAGGGATGTGTTTATTGCCAAATGCCTGAGGCGCCTCCTTGAGAGGTAATGCCGACGCGATCCCGCATTTATGTGCCTCCATCCCATGAGCTACGGTTCGTGGGTGGTACCACATTAATAGGGCCTTGTGCCTGACCCACATAGATGGGATCCGTGTTAAATACTTTGATAGGTGGGAATTCAAATTTTCCCTCTCCTACCAAGTTTGCATCACCAAGGTTAAAGAGCCCAGTCTGCAATACATATCTCCTATAGTTCGATGCATACCTTCCCACGGGTATTAGCATAACGTTAAATGCACACAACCTCTTCCAGAATTTGAACTTTGGTCACCGAGTCAATTTTCCTCGATGAAAACCATTACACCACGAGCGCCTCTACATTGGCAAGCATAGAAAAGAAGACAATTCGGTTTATTGAAACGCTTCAATGGCGATCAGTCAAAATAAAGCGGCTGATATAAACTAGTGAATTGATTATGAAATACTGAGATAGACAGATAGAACATAGAAAGTTGAATACCTATAACTTCTGGGCATCTTTGATAACTTCTAATTATCCAATTAATATTTTCAATAATATTGAATATTTTGGGAGCCGTAGGGTAAGACTTTTATTGGTTCCTTCATGCCCGGAGTCAAATTATGATTTACGTGAGCGAAATCTTATTTTCGACACTTTCCCCTCTCTCTCCTTCTCTCTCTCTCTATCTCCCTCTCTCTCTCACTCTCACTCTCTCCCTCTCTCTCTCTCTCTATATGTATATATATATATACATATACATATATACATAGATATTATGCAAATATATATATATATATATATATATAAATA
>CM042152.1:35008534-35016034 GCA_023376005.1 Doryteuthis pealeii | reverse complement strand
TCAGAATTTTCCAAGTCCAGATCCCCATTCCTATAAGGATTTATCAAAAAATGGCTAAAAATGGCCTTTTCATTTAAAGTTACCTGGTATTTCCCTAAATCAAAGACTTCTAAATATGTTTAATATTACATTTAAACAAAGTCCAGATCCCCATTCCTATAAGGATTTATCAATAAATGGCTAAAAAAAGGTGAGCCAGAAAAATTTTGTAATAAAACTGTTAATTTTACATTTTCTTTTTAAAGTTTAAGTTCAACAAGGGTTAGGGTTAGGGTTAGATTTGGGGGTTAGGGTTAGTTTAATGGGAATATAAATAGATAAGTTGGGTTCTGTTTTTTCTGGGTCACTCTGTAATATCATGTTACTCAACTAGGAAATAACCATCATTTCTTTTTATTCTGTCTGTATCTGTCTCCCAAGAGGGAATGTGTTTTGGTCTTTGCTTGATCGATATGCATTCTGCTGCTGCTACCTCGAGGTGGGCACTGACTAAGTTTTCGTATTCTTCATTGTCTCCTGGAGAATGTCGAACTTATTCCGTACTTTTACCGAGTAGCCATCACATATATCACTGTTGGTAAGTGGGTACCAGTCGTATCGTACAGATTTACTGGTTTTCCCTTTGTTTCTCCGTAGACGTAGGCCTAGTTTGGCTGTGACAATTCAGTGATCGGAGGATACTCCTTCGAAGGAGGAGTATGCTTGTCAGTTCATAGCGCTGTTTATCCATTTTTTTAATTTTTTTATTAGATGGCTAGTTGCGCTTTTGTGCTATTTGGGTAGGTGTAGGTCCATAGTTTGTCCTTTAGTTTTTTAATTTGGTGTTTAGGCATATAAGCCTGTTCTCAAGGGAGAACTCGGCTCGGAGTTCGCCGTTTATGATAGGGGTGTTGTGTAAGCAGAATCTATTGTTTTTGTTTGTGCCTATCTGTGCCTTCTTGTCTCCCCAATGATCAGTACATTGTCTTTAGTGGGGTCTGCATAGGGAGGATAGCTTGTTGTAAAATGTTTCTATGTCAGTTTTATCGCTGAAATATGTAGGGCTGTAGCACGAGACTACAGTTATGCAGGGATTGCCATTAAACATAGTATTCATGATTCTCGGTTAAAAACTAACTTGCAAGGATTGGGTTGATTTTTACTTCCTAATAAAACTTATCAAACTTCATCTTAAAAAAATTCAGACAAATGAATTCAATCCTGTACAACTCGACTTAAGCAATTGTACGGTGCAAATTAAATTAGGAAAGTGGTAATGGTAGATCTATTGGGCTAATATCTTGACTTTATTTTATGAAGATAAGGCCACTGACGATCATGGCTTGGAACGATGTACACTGCGTCTGCTGTTGAAATAATGTTTTTTTAAAGGCTGCTGAATCTGTAATTACGACCCTGAAATATTTTGTGCTCATTTCATGTTAACTCGGAGTGATGCTAATTTAGATAGAATTTTAAACTCATAGCTGCATATATTTTATATGCACCACTTTAACAAGCTCATTATAGACATGAGCATTTTGGAAGCTCCTAATATAATTTTTCCTAAATTACTGGAGAAAAAAACTTAAACAAAAATATCTGCGATAAGTGCATCCAAGGTAATTACTGTTATATTATTCATAATTCATATTAGCATATTTCTAATGTTCTCGCATGGAAATAATGCACAAGGTGCAAATTATGCTTTTCAGTTTCAATCTAAAGGTAAATTTGATACCCTTGGCCCCAGTAGGGGTAATTTTAATTAATGAAAGTTATAAGTTTAATGCCTGGGCAAAAGAGTGCAGTCTTAAATCAAGTAAAGCAAAGGAAAATAATTTGAAAAAAGAAACCGACAGAGGACACAATTATACTTTCAACCGCAATTATCTATTTACCGTAATCTATATATTAAAACACGTGTTCCTTAAATGTCCGCCCTGTCGGCTGGGGCGTTAGAATGCACTGACTGCACCTCTGCAGGGGGGTAAGACTCCCCCAATGGGGCCACCTGTTGGCCGTGGGTGGCGACCCGTGATGCTTAAGGATAGAGCCCAGGTGGATGAGCAATTCATGACATGCAATACTCCACTTTGGCCCTATCTTGGGTTAGACGGGTGGCCGGAGAGGCCACCTCCAATCAATCGGCTGGTCACGTCAAGCACTAGAACCTATAGGATTTTCCCAACCCTATTGCCCTTATGGCAAGCCCCAACCCCTTTTTATCATATGGGTGCTATAAGGCGGTAGCTGCGGGTCTACATGTCCTGGGAATGACGTTAAACTCTATATTTAATACTATATATTAATACGTAAGTACCTATCTATGCGTGTTACGCCCTGTCATCACCTCAGATAGATGATGGACCATATCATTACAATTGCAAATGTAATTAAAGAAAGGCAAGAAAAAGAACGTGTTATACATCAGCGGTGTAAAGGAAGGAGCGTGATGTATTGGCTATTATCATTAGAAATGGGCACAGCGAAAAAAGTTCAAATCCTGGACGGGGCTGTTTGCATTTCCCATAGCGCTAATACCCTTGGAAAAGATATGAAGTATTTACCCTCTAACTATGATAGAGTAGACGGCGCTCTGTAACCTTGGTTAGACTGCTACTATAGAAGAAGGAAAACCCTTAAGTCAAGATAGTATCTCATTATCGTGTATACGTCCGAGGGAAAAAAGAAGCAAATAGAGAATGAAAGGAAGGAAGGAAGAATATATATATATATATATATATATATTATATATATATATATATATATATATTATATTTAGTTGAAGATAAATGGAACGAAAATGTTGTATGGATGAAAATTTATTTATTGAAATGACGACACGTGTTTCGACGACAAACTATCCTGCTCCGAAGAAGACCGCTTTTTGTATACTGAAATTGTATGTTCCTCTATTATTGTTATAGGTAATATAC
Source organism: Doryteuthis pealeii (assembly GCA_023376005.1). Lineage (NCBI taxonomy): Eukaryota > Metazoa > Mollusca > Cephalopoda > Myopsida > Loliginidae > Doryteuthis > Doryteuthis pealeii. Next base: position 35,013,116 of record CM042152.1, on the reverse strand, counting down.
CCTATAGACTAATGGAATGCGCCGACGGTTACTATAAGTAACAGGTAGAATTCTGGCTTGAGAGTAAGCCAATGCGAGTCAGCTCATAACTCTATTTTTTCGGACGTAATTCCCACTTCTCTGTACTGTAATTGTCTACTCTTTTGTTTATACATTTTCCTACATTTGTTACTCGTCGTTTTGTTCTTATTTGACCCCTTAAAATCCCACAACAATTATCATTATTTTATTTTATTTTATTTTTTAAATGATACCAAATAGGATACTTTTGGTCAAAACACGTGTCGGAATTTCAATAAATAAATTTTCATCCATACAAAATTTTCTTTCCATTTATCTTTCAAGATTATTTTCGGATTCACTTCCATTTTTCACACTTTCATCAGAAATGAATAAAACTAGGTACAAATTTGAAAGCGTTAGACAATAAGCAAACTAGAAAAATATAAGAAGGAGGGAGAGAAAGAAAAGAAAAGGGGAAACAAAGACTGAGGGAAATAATGGGAGAAGGGGAGGAAACGGGAAAAATCTCTGGATATCATCATTTGTAGAAATTTGGGTTAAGCTAAAGAAAGAGGAAATATTGTAACCACTTATGTTTCATTGATAATAAGGGGATAAAGAGAAGGGACTACAGTAAATAAAAACACTTATATGTTAGAAAAATATTTTGAAGGATGGTAGAGAAATATATATTTTTATTTGTATATCTATAATTCTATATCCATTGTTAATCTTCATAATAAAAATATAAATAAAGAAATATATTCATTGACTATTTATTCATTGTGATTCTTTAAAAATATAAATAAGGATATATTTGAATATAAAAATATTTCTCTAGGTTATCCCATTATATAGCAGTATAAACATTTTTCTCATGTTTCATTCTATACGGCCTTCGATTGTAGGTATATTTAATTTTTCAACATTTTCTTTTATTTACAATAGTTAAATAAATAGGCAATAGATTCTCGTATATCTATTTCTATATATCTATATATGTTACATAATTATTAGATTCCTAATATTTGTATACAGTAGTGTAGAAACCAAAATAGCTGTTATAAGTTCAGCCGGCGGCCTTGAAGGATTGAATGACAAGGCTTTACCTCAGTCCTGATCCTCCTTCCGGTGGATACCGTGAGAATCGGTTTAGAAGACCCTCTTCCGGTTTAGATTAGAAAGAGTTTTAGTAAGTTCGGCCAAAGCCACGACGAAGGTAAGTCGTGTTATGCACGGTGCCGACTCAATCTGCGCAGGTAGTCTGGTGGGGATTTCAGAATAAAATATGATCTAAGTTAAATCGAAGTCTTGGGTTATTATCTAAAAACTACCAATGACAGGGCTTCTGATAAAGAGAAATCCCCAATGGAAGACCAGACACGAAGTCCCCAAGATGAAGTCCAGACGCTAGAAGAGACGCTGGAAGAAGAATAATAGAAGTAAGAAAGTAAGAAAAGAGAGTATACAACATATATCCACTCATCTCCCTCTGTGTCTCTCTATCTGTCTGTCTGACTGTCTCTGTCTGTCTGTCTGTCTCTCTCTCTCTCTCTATATATATATATATATACACACACCACACACACAACACACACACAACACACATATATATATATATATATATATATATATATATATATATATATATTATAATATATACACGTTTTTTTGAGAGCGAATGATATAAATATTCAACTGCAGTCTCTTGTCGTAGCAATTCTTCAGATAATTTTTTTTTTAAACTGCAGAATTCAACGAAGAATTGCTACGGCAAGAAAACTGCAGTTGGAATATCTTATATCATTCGCTTTTAAAAAACGTATATTTCTCTCTATATATTGACCACTTTTTAAATCGATTTTTATTAACCCAAAGTAAATTTATTTGCTTCGTGGATTAGCAAAGATCCGTAATATATATAATATATATATATATATATTATATAGATATATAATATATATGAAATAAGAGAGAGAAATTGCGAAGAATCCGACTTTGCCTGAAAAAGATTACGCCGGCATGTGTGATATATCTTTAATGTATGTTTGATACTGTATATTATTAATCGAAACACTGTGTTGACGAATATATTTTTTTTAAATATCAATAGTTCATCCTTAATTTTCCCTTTTTTTCACTCTAATTTGTATTCTTCAACATATATATGTGTGAGCGTGAGTGTGGTGTGTGTGTGTGTGTGTGTGTGTGTGTGTGTGTGTAAAAAGAAAAACATGAAATATTCCAAAAGATGAGTTTATATTTGATGATAACGACGTTACTATCAAGAATAAACCTATCTTTTGAAATACTTCGTATTTTTTCCATTTTTCTACATACTGTCGAATTTATTTTCGCATTTTTTACTCCCCTAATTATATATATATATATATATATATATATATATATATATATATATATATATATATATGAAATACAGAGAGTAAAATTGCGATGAATCCGACTTTGTCCTGAAAAAGATTACGCCGGCATGTCTGATATATATTTATCTTTAATGTATGTTTGATACTGTATATTATCAATCGAAACACTGTGTTGACGAATGTATTTTTTGCAAATATCAATAGTTCATCCTTAAATTTCCCTTTTTTTCACTCTAATTTGTATTCTTCAACATACATATATATATATATATATATATATATATATATATATATATATATATATGTGTGTCTGTGTGTGTGTGTGTGCATGTATGTGTGTGTGTGTGCGTGCGTGTGCGTGTGTGTGTGTTGAAATGAAAAATAAACAAATGAAAGAAAAAGCTGAATGGATAAAATAGACGAAGGCCGTTATTCTCTGTATACCTAAAGATTTTGTAGTTTTCTATTATTATTTTTATTTTATATTCAAAATAATAATAAAAAGAACACATGTGTACATAAATAAACAACTGGCCTAAACACGTGTGAGTAAAATAAAATGTATTTGATCCATTCAGCATTCTCCTTCCTTTGTTTATTTTTCCTTTCAACTTACTGTCAGATTCACTTCCATTTTCAACTTGAGAGTACGTAAATCAAACAATGTGTTTATTTGATATGGCTTTTAGCCGACAATTTTTGGAGGATATCTGCTTAATTGAAGTCATACCTAAATTTTAAAATTAATTAGTAAATAATTAATGAATTTAGGCGGGCATATATGTTCAAATGTAAGGCTAAACAAATCGAGAAAATGTCAATCCCTGAATGTACATTTCGACCTATTTATATATATATATATATATATATATATATATATATATATATATATATATATATATTTGCTGACAGCCTGGCAATCGAGGTTTCGAGTCACACACGGAGCAGTCTCCTATGTCTATAACCTTGCTGATGAGACGTAATAGGCCGAAATGTACATTCAGGGATTGACATTTCTTACATTAGAACATATATGCCCGCCTAAATTCATTAATTATTAACTAATTAATTTTCAAAATTAGGTATGACTTCAATTAAGCACATATCCTCAAATATATATATATTATATATATATATATGTGTGTGTGTGTGTGTGTGTGTGTGTGTGTGTGTGTGTGTGTGGTGTGTGTGTGTGTGTGTGTGTGTGTAAATTTTGAAATAAGAACAATAAAGATTTAAACTTCACATTTTTCATCATACTTTGTTTGAATCAAACTCTTTCTCCCTCTGTTCTAGAGTATAGAAACTTCAGTTCTACTTATCATCTTTGGTGTGCTTCAAAATGTAATTATTGAAAATGTTTTGAAAAACTAAAAAAAAACATAATTATGAAAAGCTGAATAATCTATTCTAGCATTAAAAATACCTTTTGTCACTTAATCCCATGCTATAATTATCACATGTCTCTAGTATACAAAATGTAACAATTTATGAGATATCATAAATTGTGAACAGACCTGTAGCTAGAAATATTTGAATTCAGGTCAGTTAATTTAGAATCAGGGAATCTATGGAAAATCACCTGGTGCGCCTTTAATAAATTTTGACCCCTTAGAGGCGCGCGATCAAGTTCCATGACAGACACGTGAGAATAATTTAGTTGTTAGTTAAGCAGATGCGACCCGATTTCAAAGGAGAGCAGACACAAATATCCGCTCTTCCCGGATCGATTCGCTACATGTGGCGGATTCAGATATGGGCTAATAAAACTTGATCAAGTAAAACCAAGTCTTTTGTAAATTACTAAAGAGAATGTTAATCACGGCCAGCACAACAAAGAACAGAAAGAAATTCAACCCCCAGCAGAAGCCTTGAGAGAAGACAGCCCAAATAAAATGGCGTCCGACAAGATAGAACAACTAGACGACCGAGGTAGAGTCAACAAGCAGGGAAGCAGTAAGAAGTGTAATCAAGTAAGATCTACCTTATCTAATCTAATCTATCAATCTATCTCTCTGCTTCTCTATGTATCTGTCTCTGTCTGTCTGTCTGTCTGTCTCTCTCTCTCTCTCTCTCTATATATATATATATTATATATATATATATATATAATATATATATATATATATGAGAAGTAAATACACAAACGATGTGTTTTGATATGGCTTTTTGTTAGCCGATAATTTTTGGGAGAA
>CM042152.1:34963534-35006034 GCA_023376005.1 Doryteuthis pealeii | reverse complement strand
TATATATATATACCTGCGACAGGTTTTTTATATAAAACTCTTGTGTCGTAAGGAAGATTTCTTCTCTGAACTTTTGGATTATCTCAGTCGGTAGAGCGTTCGGCTAGAAACCACATGGCTCCTAGTTCGATTCCGGTCCTCGCCAACTCAGCGTACGAGTAGCACAGGAATCTGTGCGGTAAAGTAAGGAGCTGATGGTAGGTCTGGCGCTCCACTTTAGATGCCAAAACAATCTCCTTGGTCTAGCGTTAGTGAAAAGGGGATAAACTCCCTCGCTGATACCGACTTTAGGACGCCCCAACGACTTTACTTACTTTACTTTATATATATATATATATATATATATATATATATATATATATATATATATATAGGTGTGTCAAAAAAGAATCAAGATTTTCAGTACTTTTTGACACACCCAAAATTCTGAAAATTAACGTTACGTTTATTGTTCATTCCGATAATGGTGAATACAGTTTCAATCTCGATACTTTTATGACACACCTTATATATATATATATATATATATATATATATATCTTATTATAATGGGATTGTGTGCTTTTCTGTCTGTAACCGAAACCCTATTACTACTCAAATCACAATTTCCTTAGTTATTAACGACACATTCTCCATGATTCTATTTCTATTTAAACCTCAATTAATAATAAAACTGTTTGACATTATTAATACTGTTGGCCTTACCTAAATACTAATAATACGCAATTGTATTTATATATACAACAAAATACCAGTTTTCAGTTTAAACGTAAAGCTAATTTGCATATTGATATTAAAAAAACTGATTTTAATAAAAAATGTGCTTGGTATTATTGATTTCTAATTGTTTGGTTTTATCTTAATGAATATGAGTAAAAATCTCTTCAATAAATCCTAAAAGAAATTCATTAACAAGAAGAAATAAGTGTAAATTTATTCTTTACTTCCTATTTTAACTAAATAGTTAAATTAGGAAAATTTAGCATTGAAAAACAGAAGTGATGAAAGAGTAAGTTTCAGTTGTTCTATTTTCCGATTATACCCCCTCCGTTTCAAATCTTTTTATTTGAATTCTTAATTAGTTTCATTAGCCTTTCTGATTTAATCTAATATTTTATTACATTTAAACTTAAATACTTGCACCCGGAGGGTGCATATATTTGCTAGTATATATAATGAAGGATAGCAAATATGAAAATTGTTTGCATATAGAAGTGCTCAATACTGAATTAGCAGAGCAGGATTAAATCCTATAATACAGGATTATGGGACAACATTAATTTATAACGGCAATATAGACCTATAACCTATACATACGGACCCCATATATATATATATATATATATATATATATATATATATATATATATAAATATTGAGAGAGAGAGAGAGAGAGAGGAGAAGGATATAGAGGGATAAGGGAAACAATTTTGGTGGGAATGAGAGTTGTTTTGCCATATAAGTATATGTTAAATAATGTTTGCGTCGGCGGCCTAATGTCGGTATTAGCCATGCAGCGAGGGAGTCTATCCTCTTTCCCTAGCGCTAGACCAAGGAGATTATTTTAGCGTCTGAGGTGGAGCGCCACGCCTACCATCAGCTCCTTACTTTACCACACTGATCCCTGTGCTACTCATACGCTGAGTTGGTGAGGGTGGGTATCGAACTAGGAACCTTGTGGTTTCTAGCCGAATGCTCTACCGACTGAGCTAACCCGGCCCAATGTTTAGCCCAACAAAATAAGTATCATTTTTTCTCAAGAGTTACGAACTTGAGAAATATTGTGCATTTTATGTTGAACTGATGGTTGTTTATGCAGAATTGAATGAGAATTAAGTGAGTCTTTAATGTTCGCGTCTTGCTGAGGACCAGAATTATCCTACAACCCCTCTATATTCTCTCCTCCCTTTATTTTTCTTAATATTACATTGAAAACCCTACTGTTATTTTTTTTCTTAACATTACATTACATTTATTTATTTACACTATATTCTTCAGCAATAAACTCAAATATATATTCCCGTACATTCAAATTATTCAAGACGCTCGACTGAGTAGGAATACACCGATGCTCTCATTTGAAGCGGAAACGTTCCTCATTTTCTCCAATAAATCAGAAAGCTTCCATTCATTGTCTTCTTTTTATCTTGTCATAGACAACTAGAAGAACTCATCTTTTAATACTTCGATATTTTAATAGGAAATCGCTAAAAAAACATTCTCTTAAAACGAAAACATAAAAGAGCAGTTTTTATGCCATCAAAAACAATCGACTCATCAAGGAGATATTTATTAGGTTGTTTTAGAAAATAATGGCTAGATTTTTCATTTAAATGACTAATAAAAACAGCCATTATTTTTTTAAACAATCTAATAAATGAATAACGTACATATTTTAGTGAAAATCATTTGATGAAATCGTCTCAGATTCGGCCTGAATTTGTTAAGCATTTGACGACTGACATATTTCATGTAACATGAATCTTTTTTTATGGTCAATTTGATATTTATTATCAATGAATAATATTTGTTATATTTGATGCATTTTTAAAAAAATGAGATCATTGACTAAGCAAGAGGAAAAATCGAAGTGCTTATCATTGCACAAATCAACACTGCTGATTGGCTCGTATGATCCTTATTTTTATTTACATTAAAGTGAGTGATTATTAAACTAGATTTCTGGAAATTTTAACCCAATAAAAAAAACAAAAAAAACAAAACAAACAAAAAACATATAAATAAATAAACAGGATAATATGTGAGAAGGAGACATGATTTCTGAGAAGAAAAAAAAAAGAATTCTGGTGGTGGCAAGGTCAAATTCGAAATAAAATGGCGATTTTTCCGGGAATAAAATAGCTGAGAAAAAAAAATGATCTTTCTTAGAGAGAAAGGAAAAGTAATAAAAAAATGTTTTATGGGGAGCAAGAAGAAAAGAAAATCAATTAGATAATTTCTGCACAAGGCCAGAACTATTGAGCACTCAATGAAGTTTAGCTTGTTTACCATTACACCACAAAAGGAAATAAAGAAAAAAAAAAAAAAAACGCCCGGGCAGTGTAAAAATTAATTTTTGCTAAGCTCTTTTGTATGTTTGAAATTTCATATTTTCTTAATAATAGATATAAAAAATAATTTTGCTGTCAGAATTCAAATAAATATGTTTTCTTTCTGATAGAACCAAGATTTTAACAATTGAATTCAAATTAATTCAAATATTCAATGAACGAAAGGGAGTTTGGCGAGATAGAGCCATATGGATCCATGCTGTCAGGGCGACCTGATGATGATGAATTATGCAAATTTCATAATTAATGCTCAACTATCTTGTTGGTTGTTTGGTTGTTAAGTTAGTGATTTTACTGCATGTCAACCCTTGTTGGGTTATTTTATGCCGAGGACGTTTTGTTTTATTTATTCTCGATGGATATTTAATTTTTTTAGAAGTTAAACTCAATTTTTTAAGCATAATTTTTTTAAGTCATTTTTTCTTTTAACTCTTAGATGAGACTCTAACATGTATAACCACTCCAGGTCAGAATGGACACCTAAGAAATGTTGATGAAGGGGTACTCCACACTCATCAGAACTTCAAAATTGGAACATAACGAGGGGTAATAAGACCCCCAGCCGCTGCCTTCAAGCACATAAATGATAAAAATTTTTAGGGCTTGGACACTCATATAGGTGCTATGGCTAGACATGAACAGCAGATTAATCAGAGGTGGAGGCTCCCCGATCGCCAATCTAGCCTAAGCCTACATATTTACCAACCTCTCGGCACGACTAGGATGTGACACAAGGTCATTTTTATGCGGAATTTAACAGGTTTGAATTCAGAGTTGTCCTTCTCCTAAACTGGTTGCCTAGCCAGGGTTAAAAATCCCAGTCTGTCCTGCTATTTACTCATAACTGGAGGGAGAGCAGGTGGATGCATAAATTTCCCAAGGGTATTAGCGCTATGTGAAATATAGACAGCCTTGTCTAGGATTTGAACTCGGGTCGTCGAATACATTTTCTAAGACGCTAGTCATTACAGCACGTACCTCTATAGACAGCTGCCACAATGATTCCTTCCTTAAGCATCACGGATCGGCACCCACGCCTAGTAGGTGCCCTCCTTCAGTCCAGTCGGTGTATTGTACTGCACCAGTTAACAGGGCGGTACAGCATAGGAAAGATAGACGAGAGCAATAAAAGGGAAATTCATTCCTTGATGCTGTGTCAGCATTTCTATTAAAAAAGATCATTTTTCAGCATTTTGAGAACGAAGAATTTTCTGACCAGCAAATATGCGTAAATGTTATGTCGGCAGATTAAAGAGAATTACGAGGGTGAGTAAAAAAAGTAATGCCATTTTGTTTAGGGTAGGTATAATTACCAACAAAAGGACATGAATCAAACATCAAAATGAATCTGGTCCTCTGTGGATCACATCCCTACTTCTGCACATAAGTGAGTTAAAAAGTAATGCCATTTTGTTTAGGGTAGGTATAATTACCAAGACAGGAACATGTATCATACATCAAAATGAATCTGATCCTCTGTGGATCACATCCCTACTTCTGCACATATTGAGTTAAAAAGTGATGCCATTTTGTTTAGGGTAGGTATAATTACCAAGACAGGAACATGTATCATACATAAAAATGAATCTGGTCCTCTGTTGATCACATCCCTACTTCTGCACATAGGTGAATGAAAAAGTAATGCCATTTTGTTTAGCGTAGGTATAATTACCAAGACAGGAACATGTATCATACATCAAAATGAAGCTGTGGATCCCATCCCCATTTCTCCACATAGTCAACGCTCCTCTTAATAGCAATGTTCTTTGAGCCACTTTTTCAATACAGATTTAACTGCCCTGTCACAGGAACAATTTTTGCCTCTAAAATCCTATTTCATGGGGCCGAAGAGATGATACTCTGAAGGCGCTAGTTCTGGGGAGTATATAGGATGCGGTAAAGTTGTCAACCCGAATGGGGCGATTTTCTCCCTTGTCCTGATGCTTGTGTGTGGTCGAGCATTGTCATGCAGAAGGAGGACATTGTCGATTGATAAGTTGGGTCTTGCTCGTCGCATTCTTGCTCTGAACCTCGTTAATGTCTCTATGTAGGCCTTAATTTTATAAAGAAAAACTTCCCATGAAATAAAGAAAATGGGGTTATGTCCTATACGTCTAACATGATCAAAGGGGAACCACTCTTGACTGATAAATTATTTATTTATTTTCCCATTAAACTAACCCTACACCCTAACCCTAACCCTAAACCATAACCACAACCATAACCATAACCATAACTTCTTTTTTCTTAGTAGATCAATAAATAATTTATCAATCAAGAGTGGTTCCCCTTTGATCATGTTAGACTTATAGGAAATAACCGAAAATGGGATTACTTTTTGACTCACCCTCTTAGTGTACCTTTGAATTCGCCATTGGGCATCAATTCTTTGATCTCTGGTCATTAATGTTTTAACCTTTGAGTCATTTATCTACTTTTGATTTGTGCTTTTACATACTGAAATCTACACGCTTCGTGTGTCACTACGAAGTTGCTTACGTCGCTGTACTCTGCTAAAAATTACTATCCCACCCTCTTCCCATGACGAAAGGTTTGGTTAAAGTCAAATGGTTAAAGATTAACACCAATCAAATATAGTTCAACGCTACACAATCTTGCTAAAAATGACAGTTCAGATATTATTTTACTAGTTTTAAATATTTCTAGATAAGTTTTTTTTTTTAATTTTTATAAGCGTAAATATGTAGCAAGACGGTTTAGCGTTGAACGTGCACTTTCAAATTTGAAAATAGTTAATATTTTAAAGATTTTCCGAAATGTTCGAACTTGACACTCATAAGATATTGTACAACACTAAATATGCTTGCTATAAAGGACAGTTGAAATGTGATTTTATTAGTTTTAAGTGCTTATACACAAGTTGTTTGGTTTTAATTAGCCCTAATACAAAAAAGAATCCTATCAACTATATAAAATTAATTCGTTAGGACCGCGTGAAAAAAGAAACATCTTATGCAATAATGTTGTAATGGAATATTCTACACTCTCTTTCAGTCCGGTTGGACTATTTATACAGCGAGTACGGCATTATGCTGGACTGGCTTCGAGGGTTAGTAGCCTGCTTTACTATTCCTTGTCTGTGTTATTGTCTCTGCGATAAAATCCTCTATCTTAAATCTACGAACGTGTTCAATGACCCTGCTAAACGAGCCTTACATTTGAAGATATATGCCCGCCTAAATTCATTAATTATTAACTAATTAATTTTCAAAAATTAGGTATGACTTCAATTAAGCACATATCATCCACATATATATATATATATATATATATATATATATATATATAGTGTGTGTGTGTGTGTGTGTGTGTGTGTGTGTAAGTTGAAAATGGAAATGAATCCGACGATAGGTTGATAGGATAAATAAATAAAGGAAAGAAAGAAAATGTTGAATGGATAAAATTGATTTACATCAAATTTTAACCAAAAGATAAATGGAGAGAAAAGGTTGTATTAATAAAGATTATTTATTGAAAAATCGACACGTGTTTCGACTAATATAAAATTAAAATATCCTGCCCCGTATAAGAACGCTTTTTGTATACTAAAATGTTATGTTCCTCTATCATTATTATTATTATTATTTTATTTTATTTCATATCTAAAATTATACTAAATGGGATAATAAGTATACAAGACAAACTCTTGGTCGAAACACCTGTCGGCATTTCAATAAATACATTTTATTCATACATTGTCTTTTCCTTTATCTTTCAACATAATTGTCAGATTCACTTCCATTTTCCTTACACACACACACACACATATATATATATATATATATATATATATATATATATATGGGGGGGGTGGATGTGTGTGTGTGTGTGTGTGTGTGTATGTGTAGAATTAAACAAAAAACACGTCTCCTGTTTAACAATTTTTCAAATGGTGCCTTTGGCCGTTCAATTTGCTTTTTTCACAAGGCCATATTGCCAGGTGTTATTTTGGTACTTACTTGCCGGATCGTGTATTTTGAAATATGTGTATTTGGGCAGCATTCTTTCATTCAATTTAGAATTTAACAAAAGGCATGTCTCCTGTTTAACAATTTAACAGTTTAATGGGGACTGTTGTGGTTTATTTAATGCCAAAATCATCCACTGTAGAAGAACATTATGTAACGTAGCGGTGTCGTCACGGTACCAAATAGGTATATGTTGCATACCTCTTTACCGGCACTACATATCTATGTTATATACTTCTCTTCTGGCCGGATCTGGTATATCTTCTATCATCTATCTTCTACAGGTCTGGTCTTTCTTAGATGGGGATTCCGGGTCTGGTTTCTGCTGGGGAGCGTTCCTTATCAGAAGCCTTGTGTCATTGTTAGCTTTTAGTAATAACAACAAGACTTCGATTTACAATGATGTTACTTTATTCATGAACCCCAGACCAGACAATCACGCAGTGAGCTCACATCTTACTAGCTTGGCTTCTAACTCCTAACTCTGCAACTGACTAACTCTAACTGAGTTGCTTACTCCTTAAACCGGAAGGGCTTCTATTGACTTCCGTTCTCACGTTCCATCCCCAGAACGCAAGGTGAGAAATGAGGTCAAGCATTGTCACTCACTCTCAAGGCCATCAGCTGTACTGATCGCCATAAGGATTTCTATACTACCTTAAAAAGTCATAGGGATCCAATTAATATGTAACAATTAGTTGGTCTACATAATCCATAACAGGGAGGATGAATGGCTTCCTACATTTCCCAAGATGCATTGAATGTGGCTAAACACTGTCAAAATATCATATCATGATGACTGTAACACAACTCTTATTTTTAAAGCATTTCGAACGTTGAAAGCGATGATTTTCTTCTGTGTATAAAAAAAGTCTGCACTAGAAAAAGGGTTTTCTTTTTTCACATCAAAACTTACTGTTCAATGAACTCAATTTCCCATGCGCCGTTGGACTAATTTTTTTCTCTCTCCTTCACTCCAAAATTGGATTTTCAAAAAACTCTAAATTCCTCATGCTGCCAGAAGCAGATTTGCTTGCTCAACAAGAAATCGTTGCCTCTAACAAATTTCCAGTCTGAAAATATCATGAATTGCGAAAAAAAAAAAAAAAAAAAAAACTAGTCAACAAAAAACCGCACTGTGTTTAATGGAACTAATTGATTCATTGATTTTAACGCATATCAACCTGTCTAGGGTCATTTTATGCCCAGGCGTTAAAGATTCGCGTCCTTTGTACGTTCATATTAAAATTTATTATGCAGTTATTTGATGTGTCCTTAAAAGAAATACAATCAGACAAGATTGTAGTCAAGTGGTAGAGGCGTATCATTATCATTGACAGATTAATTTCGCATGGATTGTCCGCTGTGTATCGGTGGCCGAAGCAGTAAAGTCTATGACTCTCCTGCTGAAGTCCCGGTTTCGATTTCTGTCGGAGGGAAGTCGTTAGCATACATCGCTGATGAGACGTAATAAAGTCGAAACAGTCGTACGATATTCTACACACCACACAATTCTTTGCCGAGGTTCACTTGTCATGATTATTTTCTACAATTATCGAATTTTATGCGATATATGCATTGTAATTGCCTTCAAGCAAAAAAATAAATAATAATAATATATATATATATATATATATATATATATATATGGGTATATTTACTCTGGGGATCATTTTGTCAAGCGACAGACAGTTACCAAATGCCCTTGATTGTGATTACACTATCCTAAGATATATATATATATATATATATATATATATATATATATATATATATAATATGGACTCTTTCGTCGATTTTCGACGCATGAGGGTTCATACAATGAACAACCCACACAGTGATTTATTTATAATGATGAAGGCTTGTGTTGGACCAACCGTACTTTTTGGCACAGTCGATATATATATATATATATATATATATATATATATATATATATATATATATATATATATATATTCATGCGCTATCACTGATATTGATAACCCTTTATTTGAAAGTATAACTATTTATAATGCTTCCTGGTTCAATACCGGTCCTCGCCAAATAAGCGAATGAGTAGCACAGAGATCTGTGCGGTACAGTTAGGAGCTGAATGTTGGTGTGGTGCTCCACCTCAGATACCAAACCAATCTTCTTGAACTGGTGCTAGTAAAAAGAGGATGATTCTTCCGCTGTCTCTCTCTCTCTCTCTCTCTCTCTCTCTATATATATATATATATATATATATATATATATATATATATATATATACTCATATACATATATATATATATAATATATATATATATATATATATATATATATATATATATATATATACAAGGAGGGTTTAAAAATATCGAGGTTTTTTGTGCTTTTTGACACACCTTGCAATCTGAAAAAGAAAGGTTCCATTCATTAATTATTTTCAGAATACAAGGAGTGTCTATTACGTACGAAATTTCAAGCTGTATTTACCAAGATAAAAATGAAGAATTAATGGGACATTAACTTTTTCAGAAAACAAGGTGAGATAAAAGTACCAAAAAACTCGATACTTTTTTTTACACACCTTCTAGATATATATATATATACTAGCGAAGATACCCGTTCCATAACCGGACTAAAAAAAATTAGGAACACCAAAGAGTGGGTGAGGAGAAAACAGGAAGAGGAACATGATTTATTAGATTTAAACAAAAAAAAAAAGGGACCAAAATCGAGCGTCAAAAACAAGCCAAAATCCTTCAAAACAGCCTTTTTTCAGGTTGATTTGAGCATGTAAAAAAAAAACTTAAAAACGCCCGGTGGACCCCTTAAAACTATCAAATTAACATTCCAACTGTTGTTTCTAGTTAGGGGCCATCCCCGGATACCTTACCTGATAGTTGGTATGTTGGAAAACTTTGAGGCAATTTTCCAAATCGGGGTTTGAAGGGATTTTTTTTACTTCCAAACAGGCTATTAAAAAACAAAAACAAACGGTGTAACATTATCGAAAATTAATAAAATAACATTGAATTTGGTATTTTTAGCAAGCCCCTAACGGGTCTAATGATGCCTGATAGTTTGCAAGTTTGAAAATTTTGGTTAATTTTAAAAAAACTTTCTTAAATATAAACACATTTAAGATATTATTTTTAAAAATTCAATCCTAAACCCATACTAGTTTTAGCGTAGAAAGAAAGAATAAGGATTCCATTGGTGGTCAATCTTCCAAGTATGACTCATTGTGATAATCACGTTTCCAGTCCTTCATGGCCATCTATTGAATTTTTCACTTGACCAGTGCCTTAAGAGGATCACGCTTATCAACTACAATACAAATTTCAGATCGACATTTAGTCCGTGATTTTGTGATCCGAGGGATTATATATTCAATCCCATTCATATATAGTTAGACAGGATAGGAGAGCTGAGAAAGCATAGTAACATCGTTACATATATATATATATATATATATATATATATATATATATATATATATATATATATATATATACTAAAGCTGAGCGAATCAATGTTTGTGTCCTAAAGGCAAGTCACAAAATTATCCTTAGTTCTAGATTGAGTTATGTTTGAAAAAAAAATCATTACAATTTGTTCTAATTAGTCGTAATTTGCAATTAAGTAAAAAACAGACTAGTCTCTGAGTTCACTTTCTGTCTATTACTTTCCCCCTTACTTTGTATATCTTGATTACCTTCACGTTATGTATGTTATTTTCTCAATGGGAGGAGAGAGAGAGAGAGACTCAGAGAATGTCAGAGAGAGAGAGTGTGTGTGTGTGTGTGAGAGAGAGAGTTTGACAGTTTGAAACGGATTTCTATGTTAAGTTTCACAAGCTGCCAACCCGGGCAAAATCTTTGTTCTTAATAGATTTGAATTAGGTCAAAATTTCCCTTTCTTAGAAATCTTACAAAATGTTGTTTTTTTTAGTTTATCCGGTCATATTTTTTTAAAATTTAATTCGCTTTGCAAACTTACGTTTCCCTAATCCCACTATCTACCCAAAGCTCAATGGGTGACCCAACGGGTCACATTTTGTATATATATATATATATATATATATATATATATATATATATGCATCTGGTGTAATGGTTAGAGACGTAGTAGGGGTGGGTATATAAATATTAAGGTAGGTCGTTTTTCAAGCTTTTTTTAAATATCGAAATGATTCAAGTTCGGTATTGGTATGATAAGTACTAACACCAAAAAGTAGGTGTCTACTTGCACCAATTTCTGAGCATTTAGTATTAAAGATCATCCGATATGAAGCCCCTCCAAAATCCTTGTTTTTTTGCTATATTTACATACGAAGTTGCTTAAAAATCTTATAATTTTAATCCAGAAAGGTTTTATTCAAATAAATAAAAAGTATAAAAAAAGATAAAGTCGTCGGTATCAGCCAGACAAAAAGGAAGTATATCCCCTTTTCACTAGCGCTAGTCCAAGGAGATTGTTTTTGCATCTGAAGTGGGGCGCTATACCTACATCAGCCCCTCACTTGACTGCACAGATCCCTGGGCTACTTATACGCTGATTTGGCGAAGGGCCGGCATCGAACCAGAACCTTGCGATTCTCTTTTCAAGTGCACTACCGACTGAGCTAAACCGGCTCTCATTCAAATGAAATGAATAAAACACATCAAAAGTAACATTTAAAGTAAAATTATAACCCCCACCTACACTATCCGCTTAGAAAGGCTTCATTTTATCTCATTAATTAAGATAAATCAGTAATAACATAACAAGATATTGTTGTAGCGTTATTTATCTGTTATTAATGGAACAAAAGCAAACAAGCACTCTGCTAGGAACAAATGAAGGGATGATGATTTTGATATAAGCTAGCATTATAATTTGAACACTCTCCTAAATATCTACTGGTTATTAATAGAGAATATTTTAAGTTTCTATTTTATATAATAATTGTAAGGCATAAAGTTATAAAAGACATTACACCAGTAATAACATTACAAGATATCAATGTAACGTTATTTGATATAATCTAATGTAACGTTATCTATCTGTTATCAATGGAACAAAAGCCAACAAACATGAATTCTGCTAGGAACAAATGAAGGGATGATTTTGATATAAGCTACCATTCTAATTTGACACTCATCTAAATACTATTTCTCTGAATGTTTGAGATGAGGCTTGATGATTAGTATTATCTGCGTTATTCGGACTATTGTCCTCATCCTTATTGTTATTTGTACAACGTTTCGGCCGATATGCCCTCCGGCCTACTTCAGGTATTTCTTGTCGGACTCGGGAACCTTCTCTCCAATTGCACACATGGCCTAGTGGATAAGGTAGTTAGGTTAAGACAGTCCAACTCCCACCCCAGCTATGGTTAGCGGAATGAGAACAGGATAGCCCCGTGGACTGAATTAAGGGTTAGGTTCGAAGTTCCGTGATGGCTCCAGAGTCCGACAAGAAATACCTGAAGAAGGCCGGAGGGCATATCGGCTGAAACGTTGTATAGATGACAATAAAGATGAGGACAATAGTCCGAATAACGCAGATAATACTACTCTTCTAAATATCTACTGGTTACTAATAGAGGATGTTTTAAGTTTTTATTTTATATAATAATTGTAAGGCATAAGGTTATAAAAGACACGACAAAAACACATGAAGATTGCGAGAATACTAGCAACTTTTATCATACCATCATATTAAACTGCTCTACATAAGAACCCTTTGAAGCAAAGGAAGGCTTTATTTCATGGCATAACATGTTTGTAATGATATACCTATGATATACCTATGCCTGCTTCAATTCCATAGACCGATTGGTAAACCGCAGTTGTTAATTTTACTGTCCTTTCGACACTCTAATATTGTCCCAGTCTTTGATAACTCTAAAAGTTCCTAATCTTATAATTCTTCTGCAAATCCAATTTCGAGACAGGTCGATCAATTGAGACCAATGTGCAGCATCGAAATTTATGTTTTGTATACTTTTATCTTGTTTTTGGTTGGATCACCTCTTATTAAAAAACATAAACAATCAATTTATTGAATTATATCAAAAATTTAACATTAGTTTTTTTAATTTTTAATTTTTTTGTTATAAAATTAAGATATTACTTTAAAATGAAATCTAAATCGATGAAATCATTTAAATCAATTTTATGGGAATTAATTACCCAATGGCTAAAATGCTTGACTAATTATTGGTAAAAATTTTACCCGGGGAAATCATGATAGTCATTTGCACATTTGCATACAATCTCGTAAGTGGGCCAAGAAAGGATGTTGGAATTCTTGTGCTGTAATCAATGTGCTTAGAAACAGCACTGAACGGAAGATAATTTTGATGTAGAGAACAACCAATTGTGTGCAATTTTCTTTTTCTGTTTCTATAGACCTGAAATTAGCCCAGCTTCACAGCCAGTATTTGGATGGGTGTTGTCTAGCCTTCAGGGTAGTTCTTTAGAGAGCCAACATATTGGCGTCAGACAAATGATCTGAGTAGTGATCAGATACTTCTAGAATATGCAGTAGGAGTTTCACAAATTCCAAACTACAGTTATCTTCATCGCAGCAAATGAGGTTGCTTCATACAGTAAAAAAAGGTAAAGTCGTCGGGTTGGCCTACAGTCGGTATCAGCCAAATAACGAGGGAGTCCTACTCCTTTCACTAGCGCTAGACCAAGGAGATTGCTTTTGCGTCTGAAGTGGAGCGCCACACCTACAGTCCGCTCCTTACTTTACCGCACAGATCCCTGTGCTACTCATACGCTGAGTTGGCGAGGGCCGGTATCGAACTAGGAACCTTGTGTAGCCGAACGCTCTACCGACTGAGCTAACCCGGCTTCATACAGTAGACGACTTAAAAAAGAATAAAAATATGTTGACGGTAAATAAATGTAGATCGTTTTCTGTTAATTCATTTAGAAATTTCGTAATTTTCTTCATCGTAATGTCGTATTTCGATATATGAAGAATAAGAAATCTCCGAAATTAAGCTTCAGTTTTAAATTTCGGAGTGAAAATTAATTTAGGCCTGTAATAAGTAATTGAAAGTTACCTCCCCTATTTTATGATTACTTCCCCTTTGGAGAACTATCTAGTGAATACTAGACTATATAAACTCTCAATAAGATGTACCAATTATTCTAAGTAGAATAAAGCTTTCCAGAGTCTATCGGTAGTATCGTTTGTAATTACTAGGACCTGTCTTATTTTCGAGGAGACACGGTACTTCGGAAAAAAAAACATTTACCCTGTTTCTATACTAACAGATACTTATTAATTTCGTCTGTTGAATATCAATACAATTAATTTCCAGTAACTCGTGATCTACAAAATCATTCAAAGACGTTAGACGATGAAAATTAGATTTAGCTTCTTTTTCTTATGGAGAAATATATTGTGAATAAGTTATACTTTTGCTTATCTACATTTGTTGTAATTTCAATTCTAATTAAAAACAGAAAATTTTACAAATCACCTTTATATTCGTCCTCTATTCCAAAATGAATCTTCAAAATAGTTTAATAAAATTGTTTAATGCATTGTATTAATTATACAATTAAATTTCCTTTCTCAAAACAACAAATCAGAACCGTTGTTAAATTGAATTGGAAAAGTTGGATATGACTTGCAAATTAGCAATATAAATTTTGCAGACGTATGTGTGCTATGTTTACGCATGAAAGTATTGTTAATAAGTAAAGTCGTCGGGTGGCCTAAATTCGGTATCAGCCAATCTATCCCCTTTTCACTAGCACTAGACCAAGGAGATTGTTTTTGCATCTGAGGTGGTGCGCCACACCTACCATCAGCTCTTTACTTTACCGCACAGATCCCTGTGCTCTGCATACGCTGAGTTGGCGAGGGCCGATATCGAATTAGGAACCTTATGGTTTCGAGCCGAACACTCTACCGACTGAGCTAATCCGGCCATCCTAATTCTTTGAGGAAAATATTCAGTTCTTTTTCTAG
This sequence comes from Doryteuthis pealeii, assembly GCA_023376005.1. NCBI lineage: Eukaryota > Metazoa > Mollusca > Cephalopoda > Myopsida > Loliginidae > Doryteuthis > Doryteuthis pealeii. Next base: position 34,991,027 of record CM042152.1, on the reverse strand, counting down.
AACTCAGGGCTTAACATTCATTTTTTAAATAAATAATGAATTCATATTAATTTGAAGACTTCGAAAATGGACGTTTGTATGTAGACACCACTAACAAAAGAATTTATTAATTAAAGTAATTAGTTATTTAGTTAAATACATTACTGATTAAGACTGAGCCTATTCTAGTAGTGACCACTCCAAGCGGAGTTTAATAGGTTTGAATTCTGTTGTGAGGTTTTAAGGGGTCAAATAAGAACAAAACGACGGGTAACAAATGTAGGAAAATGTATTAACAAAAGTAGACAATTACAGTACAGAGAAGTGGGAATTACGTCAGACAAATAGAGTTATTGGCTTACTCGCATTGGCCTACTCCCAAGCCACAATTATCCATGTTACTTATTGTAACCCGTCGGCGCATTCCATTGGTCAATAGGGTATATCAACTATAACAAATTCAGAGTTTTACTTCTTTTAGACTGGTTGCTTAACCAAGGTTAAATAGCCAAGTCTGTCCTACTATTTACCAATAACAGGAAAGAGAATAGTTGGATTCATACCTTTCCCAAGTGCTATGTGAACTGTAGCTTCGTCCAGGATTTGAACTCTGGTCGAAAAGTTCATTTTCTACGACTCTAACAATTAGACCACCCGCCTCCTTGAAATTAATAAGAAAGCATAATCTAGTAATTATCCATGTGTAGGATTACATAGGAGAATGTCACTAATGAGTTTATCCTTACTTTTCCAAAAGTATATATAATGTCCTGCTCGCCTTTTTATGATTTCCGAGATGAAAGGTAAGTTGTCGTATAACAGCTGTTTTGCATTTTGTTTCCAGGATTCATCGAAAATAGTATTCAGTAGTGTAGTACCCACCTTCCAATTTCTCTGCAAAAACTTACATTTGTTATTTCTGTGCGGACGCTGGGTGCCGTTCAGAGGACTTGCCAAGTATGCTGGATAATAGTGACGGATGAAAAGAGGAAGTTAAAGCAATCCATGCATTCGGCACGCCTTGATGATGATGATGATGATGATGATGGAAACTAAATATATCACAGAATTTTGGAGGAGGTGGGTCAATTTGTTGGTTGGTTGTTGTTTGGTTGGTTGGTTGGTTGATTGGATTTCACTGCATATGTAGAAGATGATTTTGTAAACTCATTTTTTATCATAGATATGACACAAACAGGTACCGCCACTCCGGGTCAGGGTACACCTGGGAGCAATGAATGGGTACTCTACCCTCACTAATGCTTCAAATTAAAAATTCACCTTTAGATGCAGTTTAACGTCATACCCAGAACATTAAGACCCTCAGTTACCGCCTTCAATCACATGTATGATAATTGGGATTTGAGGTTTTCCATAAAAGCAAGGATGTCGGGCCGATTATTGATAAAGCAAATAATCCCGGAAAAACATCAATAACAATCTGTTTAACAAACAAACAGATGTTTGATCGCTAATATTCCATAGAATTAGGATCTTGTTGCAAGTAACATTTTCAGCTTTGACAAAAAAAGAAAAATGAAAAAAGAAAAAAAGGAATGTCGTGTGTAAATACTTTCTGATTCTTTCCCCAAAGAGTTAATGGTGGGGTTATTTGGTAAAAGTTTGTGGAATAAACAAACGTGTTAATTTTTTCTAAATCCACGCGATTTTTTCTGTTTCAGAGACTACACGTCTCTTTTCACTCAGCATTTCAACTCTCTCTCTCTCTCTCTCTCTCTCTCTCTCTCTCTCTCTCTCTCTCTCTCTCTCTCTCACACACACATACACAGATACACAGACACACACACACGTAGGAAATGGAATATTCGACCCGTTTCAAATCCTGGATGAAGATACAGTTCACATAGCGCTAATACCCTTGGGAAAGGTATGAATCCAACTAATCTCGTTCCAGCTATGGTGGAGCTTCAGTTCATGGGTAGTCCCATTTTAAAAAGACCTTGTGTCACACCGCATACGTGGGATGCGCGGTAATACCCTAACGAGAAACAGATAGATTTGGAAACATATAACCAATCTCATCCCCCAGCTATGGTTTGGATAGCACCAGTACTGTTCTTCTTCAATAAGCTGCGAATTTTGACATTCCATTAAACGAAAATGCAAACCAAAATTAAACATTACTTGATATGTGTCGTTTGTGGAAATACCAATAAGGAATAAAATTCTTTTGAAGGGTCCAAAAATTCAAGGTAATATCAATCCTTTGAAAGTCTCTCCAGCAAACGAAATGCAATTCCTTTCCCAACTGAACACGCCACTCTCACATCAAATAGCAGTCGTCAGATTTCACTTGCCGTCCAAACACTTTCTTCCCCACTCGCTCTGTCAGCGACAGTCCGTCTTTATTTCTGCTCGTTCGGATGCTCTTATGCAAATTCGGATATACTTTATTTGGGTCTCTATTAACAATACCTCGGCTATGAGGAGGTAGCGAGTTCGAGTATCTGTAGCCGCTCGCCACAGCCAAACATATCCTGACGCGCTTTGTTTGTGGGGGCTGGGAGTCCGCTTGTTCATAGGGCTGCCTTTCAGTCTCGTCACAAAAATATTGCAACTTAAACCTGAAATGGAAGAGAGAATTTTCTGATTTAAATAAATCAGTGTCTCTTTTGTGTGTGTGTGGGGGGGTGAGGTAGAGACAGAGAGTTTGCAATGCAGAGAAAGATTAAAACCCTACGGGCACGAATACTGACAGTAGTCAGCCCACACACACGTTGAACTGTGAATATAATCATCCCTTGCTTCCCAAGTCTTCCTAGGATGAGCAAACAATGTAATTCAAAACCTTAATGTTCCTAAAGAAAAACGGATAGATTTAAACAGTCAGCTGCTTAGGTTTCTATTGATAATAAACAGCGTATAATACCTCATGCATTTTAATGTTAAAGATTTTTCTAAACCAATGGAACCGTAGGATATTTACATTCATACAGATAACAGCAGAAGACTGCTTGAATACGTTCGTTCGTCAGAAAATTACAGAATAATATGTAACCAAAAGTATCTTACCTATCGTATTCAACAGCATGTGTATAAATGATAGATTAATGCTGGAATAAAAATATAGACATAGACACACACACACTTGCAAGCGAACACACACACACACACGCACACATACACACACACACACACACACATATATATATATATATATATATATATATATATATATGTGTGTGTGTGTGTGTGTGTGTGTGTAGACACGTGGTTTAATGGTTACAGTCGTAGAAAATGGACATGATGAAACAAGTTAAAAATCTGAACAAGACTATTTGCCTTTCGTGAAGCGCTAATACCCTTGGGAAAGGTATGAACCCAAGTATTCCTCCAGCTATAGGTAAATAGAAGGATAGACTGTGGTCTTTAGCCTCGGTTGTGCAACTAGTCTACAAAAAGGACAACTTTGAATTCAAACCTGTTAAACACCGCCTAAGAAATTGACCTTTTGTCAAATGCTGCTTGAGAGGTTGATAATATATATATATATATATATATATATATATATATATATATATATATATATATATATATATATATAATATATATATATATATATATATATATATATATATATATATTATATATATATATATATATATATATATATATATATATATATATATATATATATATATATATATATATATATATGTGTGTGTGTGTGTGTGTGTGTGTGGTGTGTGTGTGAAATATTAATTAGTAAATACTACTCTATATTATTGATAGAGCATGTGTATCTAGTTTATGGAGCACTTGGTTTAAATTATCCATAAGCGATAAACTGTCTGTTACCAATCTAGAGTGGGGAAAATAAGGATTTCACCCCGCTACTGATTTTCTGAGTTTTCCACCTTAGAAAAATAGAAATGGTGTATCATCCTCAGGGTAGGTCCGTCTTGAAAGTGAGAGATAGAATACAAATTTTATTTAGAAAGTCGCATTATATCAATTTTGTACAAATCCACGGTACCATAACGATAACCATTACACCACGTGCTTTCACATAATTTTCTATATAGACCCACAGTCTTTAGGAAGGATATTATAGCGTCTATTTTGTTTGTTTTTTAAACAGTTCTTTTAATTTTCTTATGCTGTTAAATTTTCTCTTGTAGGATCCAGAACAATGCATACATGAATGGCGAAACTGGAATCTGTTATGAATGTTTATTTCTAACAAATTGTGGTCAGCTTCCATAGCGCGTTCTATTTTTCTTTGCTCATCTGACGTCAGCGATTTAACGTGGATTATATCTCTAGGAAGAAAAATAATCCGCAGGGGTCAGATCTCGAGGGTGAGGTGATTAGCCAACTCCTGGCCATGACATATTTCTTCTTTTTTTTTCTTTTTTTCTGTCTCTATGTCAGAAGACACGGCACAGATTTTAAAAGCAAATCGATGAATCATCAGATTTTGCTTCGAAATCACGTGGTTCGGATTTAGACGAATTTGGCGCGAATGCTTGATATTGACGGTGCACATTCTCTGGACGGGGTCGTCATCCTTTGACGGTCGAAGGTCACCCACACTTCAAATCGCCTTTGTTCGATTTCTGTTATTTGAAGCACTGGTGCCACGGGGGGAATTACGTACGGCTCAAACAGTTGAAGCACGAGAAAATGCCCGCGTAAACGATTTTCCACCAAATTTGAAGCAAAACTAGAAAAAACATGACCCATTGGGTCACCCATTGAGCTCGGGGTAGATAATTGTGAGAAGGAAATAAGTGAGTTTGCAAACCGAATCAAATTTTTAGAAATGAATAAATACGACTGGAGAATTAAAAAAACATTGAAATCATTTTTTTTTTAAATTTGCAATTTAATCAACTGTACAGGATTATCTTCCTTTTGCCGGAAGAGTTATCTTCTCACTGTGTTGATGTTTGTTCCCACTAGGGACCTCTGGTATTTAAGCGCGTCATTCAAAACGTTGCTTCCTCTTTTTTTAGCTAGATCTTTCAACGAACTGCTATGGGCTAGAGTCTATCTACCCCCTTCTCGGTGGGGCTTTGCCCTACTTACATTACTGTAAGTCCTTTATACAGCATGGACTATCCTTTAGTTCCATGTCTGTAACATTTATATGTTAGGTACATTTGGGGATCTTGTTTATACCTAAATATTGTATATGTATTTACATGTTCTATTCTCCTGTACATTATGTATCTTATCGTTTCCATGTGCTGTTATATATATTAAATGTTTTATCTCACAACGTGTCGGAATTATGTATTCAATTATCAACTTTGAATCTTACACAACCACTGACCAATCTTTTACTCACATTCTGACTGTCTCTCTCTCTCTCTCTCTCTCTCTCTCTCTCTCTCTCTCTCTCTCTCTCTCTCTTTATATACATAGTAATTAACTACATTTTATATATATTAGTAAATTCATGAAGGTAAAGAGAGATATTGGAGAGTGTGAGAGGGGGATTGAACTTGCCATTTTATTTATCTGTTATATATAAGCCAACCCTTAGCTTTTGGCTGCTGATTAAAATTAACATACAAATATAATGAGAAGTTCAATCTCACTCTCTCTCTCTCTCTCTCTCTCTCTCTCTCTCTCTCTCTCTCTCTCTCTCTCCTCTCTCTCTCTCTCTCTGACTACCGAATTTCTGTCTCTTTAATCTCACAGAGAAAATAACATACATAATGAGTAGAGGATCAAGATATATATATATAGAGAGAGTGTGGAAAATCACTGATAAAATGTGAAGTAAGAGACGGGTCAGGTTTCTACTTAATTGCAAATTAGGACTAATTAGAACCAATGAAAATGGACTTTTTCAAATATAACTCAATCCTAGAACTACGCAATATATTAGTATGTATTTTATTTCGGAAAAATAATAGGAAAATGGCTGCTGGAAACAATTATTCATTCCCTACCCTTTAGTATAATTTAATATATTCTATTTTATAATTTAGTATATTTTTATTTAGTATATTTAAGTATATAACCTTGTTTTCAGACACCAGGTTCACTTATGAGGGAGGCGGCTTTTAGATATGCGGGGTTCACTGGAGGTTGATGACAACTAGATTACTATATATATATATATATATATATATAGTGTGTGTGTGTGTGTGTGTGTGTGTGTGTGTGTGTGGAAGGTAATCCAAATTACTGGTAAGTAAGGGATGATTCTATTTGGGATCGTCGAAATTTCACTGTATAACCATACTGTATGCTCTCGTAGATGCAAAGATATATACTCATATAAGGCTCTTTATAAATCCCTAAAAAGAGCTTAATATATATAAATCAATAGCTTAAATTATTTACAGAACAATATTAAACTTTAAAAGAAAGAAAAACTTAACACACCGTCACCCCATTCGTTTCTGGTCGAAATAAAAATATAACGGTTTGGAAAGTTTTTCTTTCTTTGAAAGTTAAATATATATATATATATATATATATATATATATATATATAATATATAATATAAAGCAATCTACAGACGCTCGTTTCGGGGTTTACCCCTCATCAGTGCAGCTAGACTTATATATATATATATATAATCCAAAAGTCCAGAGAAGAAATCTTCCTTACGAGACAAGAGTTTTAATTAAAAAACCTGTCGCAGTTTGAGAGCTCAATGTGTGCTCTTAATGTTAGAGCTACAGAGCAAATATATAAGTAAAGAAATAACAAAAGACTTAGAGATTTAGCTTTATAGTCTATTTAAAAGATTCTATTTAAAAAAATTCTATAAAAAAAAAATTCCATAAAAAAATAAAAATCTGTTTTCGAATGCCTTTAAAGTAATAAAATCTGTTTTCAAATGCCTTTAAAGTAATAAAGAATTCATCATTCGCATCTGATGAGTCGGGAGAGTTAGACACTTTGTCTAAGCTCCCTGAAATAGACTATATTGTCTTTTGTGTTTTCTTAACTGGACGCCCCCATAACTCGGGTTACCATGTCCATTGCTCATCATGGTTAAGCATTATATACTACAAGAACTTACCCTTACGTTACTATATACTGTCTCTCTAACAGGCGTACATCAATACTAACCAATTCTGTGTGATGATGTTACAATTCCTGTGGCTATTAAGGGCTGTTGTTGAAGGCAGTTTTACAGTGAAGTTTGATCCTTTCTTGAAGTAGAAAGATGTAGTATCAGTTTTAATCATGTTGATCTGTCATCAAAGCTGTTGATCTGTCTTCAAAGTAGGAGTTGTATCAGAGTTGGTCCTGATTTGAAGTAGAAAGTTGTATAATCCTTGTCTGTTGATATGTCCTCAAAGCTGTTGGTCTCATAATTTATACTGTTGTACATCCTTGGCCAGTTGCAAAGAACTTAAGGTAAATAAGTAATGAGTTATAGAATCCTTTGGTAGGTGAATAAGTCCTGTGATATATTCCTTTGGTAAGTGAATAAGTCCCGCGATATAATACTACGTTCCGTCGTCCAAGAAGATCAAAGTAGTAATGATTAATATGGCCAGAAAAGGTCAGTATAAATAATAATATCAGCAGCAGGGCATTGCCAGTGATTGGACAATAGGAATCTTTCCCAGGTCACGCGCTTATAGGCGAGTCTTGTGCCACATTTATGTATGTTTATTTACATAATAAATATATATATTCTAAAAATTCCAACAACTGTCTTGAAGTAGATGTTAAGTATCTGGTCGGCATCCTTAGTTCCAGATGTAATAAGTAAGTAAGCAAGCCAATAAGAATCCGGTTTTAGAGTATTCTTTGTAAGTCCGACGTTCAATGAGAATCCAAGTGTCAATGACATAAGCTCAGAATGGGGTCTATTAATACAGCAGAAGCAGCAGCAGCAGTGCCAGTGATTGGACAATAGAAATCTACTCCAGGTCACGTGGTAGTCAACGAGTCTATATTTAGGAGTGACCATTTGCCCCATGCCTTATATCAAATATAATTCAACAGTAGAAAGATGTAGTATCAGTTTTATTCATTGACTGTTGATCTATTGGAGTTGGTCCTATCTTGAAGTAGAAAATTGTAAAATCCTTTTTTGATTTTAGGACAATTTCTCAACGCCTTTAAATAATAGACTAAATACATGATTGGCGTTTTGATTGGCCGATTCAGCCACCACTGTTTTGGAACAGTCTATATATATAAGTTGCGGTCTTTAGCACACCTTATACCCAGAGATAATCCAACAGATAATCTGGTAAAATTTATTTTAAAGGTTAATTTTCTGATACATAATACGAGGAAAATTAAAAAATTATCCGAACTTTGGTTTTATGAAAGCCGAGCTCATCGTGGATGATTTGATTGACAGAAACACGACTAATCCGCAAGGAACAAAGAAGTGACACAATCTATCTGGTTGGAAGGAGTATCAGGAACAGAAAGTCATCGGAGGCTTTTTATACAATACGGGGCCAGTGCACTTCTGCGTAGAAGTGTTTATGAGAGGATAGAGAGGTTTAAAAGTGAGCGGACAAACGTGACACACGAAGAGGGAGCAGGACGCCAGTCAAAATTCACCACTAAAGAGAGGATTCAGCAAGTTAGAGAGATGGTCTGGGAAAACGGCTAATTTAGCATCGATTAGGTAGCTTGTTATCTGCAGAATAGCCATGGTTCTGCCTATCAAAAATCCCCGATAATCTCGGTTTCCATAAAACAAGAGCGGGGATGATTTTTCCTCTCCCTCGTATGAGTTTATATAATCGGAAACCACGAGCGGGGTATATATATATATATATATATATATATATATATATATATATATATGTATATATATATATATATATGTGTGTGTGTGTGTGTGGTGTGTGTGTGTATATATATTATATATATATATATCAACCCCTCCGTGCGAACAGGGATGCGACACAAGATCAATTTCTTAAGCGAAGTTTAACAGGTTTGAATTCAGAGTTGTCCTTCTCCTATACTGGTTATCTAGCCAAGGTTAAAGAGTCCAGTCTGTCCTACTATTTACCCACAGCTGGAGGGATAGTAGTTGTAGGCATACATTTCCCAAGTGTATTAGTGCAATGTGAAATGCAAACAACCTCATCCAGGATTTGAACCCGTCTCGTCGTATCCATTCCCTACCACGGTAACAATTACACCACGCGCCCCCACAAGCGGTAAAGCTTGATAATCAAAAACATTTAATGATTAATAATACGAAAGCAAACCCAAAACTTATAGACCATGCTTATCATATAATCGGCATTGCAGTCTCGGAAGACTATATATTTACCAACCCCTCCGCACGAGCAGGATGTGACACAAGGTCAATTTCTTACGCGGAGTTCAACAGGTTTGAATTCAGAGTTTTCCTTCTCCTAGACTGTTTACCTAACGAAGGTTAAAGAGCCCAGCCTGCACTTCTATTTATATATAGCTGGAGGGAGAGAAGGATTCATACCTTTCCCAAGGGTATTAGCGCTAAGTGAAATACAATTACCACATCCAGGATTTGAACTCGGGGTGACGAGTCCATTTCCTATGACTTTACCATTACACCACGCGCTTCCATCTCGGAAGACTATATAGTTCTTGACCCTGAAGTTACAGCGCCTCCTGTGACTGTGAATTCCAATGTTCATAAAACATTCCCGACCGCAGATGTTGCATCTGAAGGCCGTCCCTGAAGATGTTGCTGTGCCGGTGCTTTGTTCCGCCGCTTTCTTCTGGACTGCTTTCTTCTGTGACTCAGACCACTCCCGCGTCTGCTTATCATATAACGGTAAATAAAATATATTAATCTATCTGAGAGCGTAGAACAGCCTGGGAATTAGGTTTGTGAAAGGAAACTGCTTCGCAATATTCATTCCAGTTTAACCTCTCACCCGCGTATTGGGTTTGTCTCTTGTTAAATTCAATAGGAGCGATTGAATGTGCCAATATTCAGTTAGGCAATTGTTTACGACTTTGGTCTTATCGGTAGCCGCCATGCTCATCGTAGTGAGATTTCTATAAGAGAATCCAGCAAACGCTGATAGACAAAACCGAACGCGCGTATTTACGAGGGAATCTTTTGGAAATGTCACAGGTCAGAAGAGGTTAATTGATCATCATACGTAGAAAATAACGAAACTTCATATCTTGCGCTCCAGCCGAGTCAAAAAATAAAAATAAAAATAAAAATTGATAATTATCGTATATAATATTATATAACCATGATATCGTATTTATTTATTTACTAATCTTAGCTTAGATGTAGGCCAAATTATGGGTCGCCTTGTGAGAATCGAACTCACTAACAATGGTCTGCGAATAAATTGCTAACCATTACACCACATGAGGTGCCCAAATAACAGTGTATAACCATGATATTGTATATAGCATTATATTCATTGATAATGATAAAAAAAAATAAAATAAAAATAAAGACAAAAAACATTAAATATAGAAATTATATTTGCGCTCTCTCTCTCTCTCTCTCTCTCTTCTCTCTCTCTCTCTCTCTCTCTCTCTCTCTCTCTCTCTCTCTCCACACACACACACACACATATAGGAAATGGAATATTCGACCCGATTCAAATCCTGGATGAAGATACAGTTCACATAGCGCTGGTTTTCACATATTGGCCACTGAATGGTTTAAATTGTTATGTTCAATATTTTTTCTTAAATAAGAATAAGTGTAAGTACATGTAAAAAAAAATATGATTATTAAATAGCAATAGTTACTATAAACCATATAATTATGTCTAAACAAGTAGAACCTGTCGTTATACCACTGTATAATAATGTAATTATTACAAAGTTTGAGATCTTTACCTAAGAGCTACTGCGATATTTCAATATGTAAAAAGTACAATAATCTTGATTTAACGTGATTGAAACAGATTAGTGTTTTCGCTTCAATATATATTATATATTATATATATATATATATATATATATATATATATATATATATATATATATATATGGTGGGCTCTCCTGTCGTGAACGATAGATTAGAGTCAGCAGTGAGTGATTTATTTCTTCCCAGTCATACTGTGCGCTATGAAGACACACTGACAAATAATATATATATATATATATATATATATATATATATATATATAATATATATATATATATATATATATATATAACGCTGTATATATAACACTGAATTGGAAATAAGTGATTCGGTTTCATGGACATCCACATTCTAGTCGATTCGACCTTCTATGAATAAAACCACAATACGTTCTCGTGAAATACACTCTTCAAAGGATCCCAATTGCTGAATCGTTTTAAGGAAAGACTCAGCGAGTCATTTGATCGCAACACACAAAGGTGTGGTTGAGTGCGAACAAAACGTAAGTGCTTTTGTCACAGACAAAATGGAATATAATGTCCATTAAAGGGAACTATAGGAAAAAAGAAAAGAAAGAAAAGAAAAAATGATTATCAGTTTAAAAGCAAAATTGAAAGTATATTGAATATGGAAGGGCGTAGTGTGCACGATAGTAACGAGAAATGCTATTCGGTTAGGATGAATAGCAAAGGTATTTGTTACAAAACGGTATAGGGGCAAGAACTATCTCATCTGTGGCCGGTGTCACCTTGTGTAACAATGCGCTGAAAAGTGTATGTACTAAGTTGCACATTAGCACGATGAAACCCAGATAATTGAAACTGATCATCTAAGGAAAATGAGAGAGTTGAAGAAGGTGTCATATGTCGGCTTATCTGCCATTTTGCAAAGGCCAAGATAATAAGGATCTTAACACCATGTAGTTTCATTCACTCAAGAAAGATGGCGTTGGCGAATGTAAAGGGGAAGAGAAAAACACAGATCCGATAATCTAAGAAGAAATGGGTTGAGACAAAGAAGAAAGAATGGACCATATTACCTGTAGGCACCCCTTTTTGATCTTGATTAAGAAAGGACATGTTTTTCATTTACACCGTCAATATTTGGTTGTTTGTTAGGGAGTTAGGGTTAGGGGTTAGTGGTAAGGGTTAGTTTTATAATTTTTTTAAATCTAAAAATCGTCTGTTAAAACAACCGGATATTGACGGTGTAAATAAAAAAATATGTCCTTTCTTAATCAAGATCAAAAAGGGGTGCCTAAAGGTCATATGCTCTGAAAGAATAAACAGAGTTAGTGATATTATTGGGATTGCTGTTAAGTGTTACGTAGTGCCTTTTCCTTGACGGTACCAAATAGGTATATGTTGCATACCTCTTTACCGGCACTATATATCTATATGTTATATACCCTCTTACTTCTTATTCTGGTCGTCTACTCTTCTGGCCGGATCTGGTATATCTTTTAAGGTCTCGTCTGGTCTTCTATTGAGGGTTCCGGGTCTGGTCTGTTGGGGATCGTTCCTTATCAGAAGCCTTGTGTCATTGATAGCTTTTAGTAATAACAACAAGACTTCGATTTACGATGATGTTACTTTATTCGTAGAACCCCAGACCAGACAACCACGCAGTGAGCTCACATCTTGCTAGCTTCGCTTCTAAGTTCTAACTGTTTAACTGACACTGTGTTGCTTACTCCTTAAACCGGAAGGGATTCTATTGCCTTCCGTTCTCACGTTCCATCCCCAGAACGCAAGGTGAGAGTGAGGTCAAACGCTGTCACTCACTCTGAAGGCCATCAGCTGTACTGATCGCCATAAGGATTTCTATACTACCTTAAAAAGATATTAGCGATCCACAATTATGTAACATAAGGTTATAAAAAGATATTTCTATTCATAAAATGAATTTCTTTATTGGAGGGGGCAGCTCATGGTGTTGCGGTTAACGTGCTGGAGTGCGACATCGAGTTCGAACTTCATTCACACTGTAGGTATTATCTCCCCTTGTTTGCAGCAGTTGACATTAGGTGAGGGATTATATCTTACTGCTACGCTTGGCCGTTAGGTGGCGTTGTGATCTGGATATTTAAAGGCAGACCCGTTAAAGTGATCTCTGCTATAGTAGTCATAAAGTTAAGGGCTTTTGGTATCTGTTTGTTTCTCGCTTATGCGATTGTCTTTCTTTCTTTCTTTGCTCCTCTGTTGCACGTTCTTTTTCAATTTCTTTATACACAATTAAAACGACACACACACACACCACACACACACACACACACACACACACACATATATATATATATATATATATATATATATATATATATATATATATATACAACTCCTCAGCATGATCCAGATGCGACACAAGGCCAGATTTTAGGGGGTTTACCGGGTTCGAATTTAGGATATTCCTTCTCCTAGACGGGTTTTCCCACCTAGGTTTAAGAGCTATGTTCGCTCTACGGTTTAATCCTAGTTGAAGGGAAAATATTTTGATCCATTCCTTTCTCTAGAGTATTAACGGAATATGAAATGCTACCGCTTCATACCCATTACTCTCAGGTCCACTTTGACTCGGAGTGGTAGTACATGTTAGAGTTCCATCTATGAGTTAAATAGAAAAAGGAGTTTTAAAGATGTCTTTAAGAATTGATTAAAAATTATTGAATACCCATCAAGAATGAATAAAACAAAATGTCTTCGGTATAAAATACCAAACAAGAGTTGAAATGTCAAATGAAAGAAAGTAGAGGAATAAAACGACAACTAAAGAAAGAGTAAAAGAAAGAAACAAATAAAAGGGAAGAAAGAAAGAAAGAAAGAAAGAAAGAAAGAAAGAAAGAAAGGAAAATAATACAAACACATTTGAAAGAAAGAAAAAAGAAAGAAAGAAAGAAAAAGTGAATGAAAAGAAAGAAAGAAAGAAAAAAGAAAGAAAGAAAAAAGAAAGAAAGAAAGAAGTGAAAGAAAGAAGTGAATGAAAAACAAGAAAGAAAGGAAAATAATACAAGCAAATTTGAAAGAAAGAAAAAAGAAAGAAAGAAAGAAAAAGTGAATAAAAAACAAGAAAGAAAGAAAGAAAGAAAGAAAGGAAAATAATACAAGCAAATTTGAAAGAAAGAAAAAAGAAAGAAAGAAAGAAAAAGTGAATGAAAAACAAGAAAGAAAGAAAGAAAGAAAGAAGATATATTAGGGGAGCAAAAAAGCGGAAATAAATAAATAGATAAAGAAAGAATATCGTACAATCTAACCAACCAAATAAAATTCAACCAGTTTCATTCAGGATTTGAACTCGTGTCCATTTCTTACGATGACAACCATCACACCACCAGCAAGTTCTAGTATAAGTCCAAATGCGTCCAGCCATAAAAATTGTCGGATCTTTGACACAATTTACTTCACAAAGCTCAAATTACATGCAATACATTAAAACTCTAAAAAAGAAAATTTCAAAGCAAATGCTAGACAAAAGTATTTTAGTAACAGATTTGTGAATACATGGAATTAACTACCATAATCAATAGTGAATGCCCCAATCTCTGAACTCCTTTAAGGCAAGGATTTCAGTATCAGCTGACAGGTCTCAGACCTAATATGCTAGCTGAAAAAGATATTATTATTATTTACTCCTTTTGAGTTTTCACATCAGTGTTAGCTGATGGTCTTTCACTGGAGTCTGAGTGACAGCAAGTCTCCTCAGGTCTCCAGAACTCTTCTGAGTATTCTGGCAGATTGCAGCAGTGCAGTGTTCTGAATGGTTTCAATTCTTCCTCTCATTTCCAAACTATTATTATTCTTCCTCTGATTTCCAAAATATTATTATTATTACTATTATTATTATTATTATTATTTACTCCTTTTGAGTTTTCACATCAGTGTTAGCTGATGGTCTTTCACTGGAGTCTGAGTGACAGCAAGTCTCCTCAGGTCTCCAGGACTCTTCTGAGTATTCTGGCAGATTGCAGCAGTGCAGTGTTCTGAATGGTTTCAATCCTTCCTCTGATATCCAAACTTTATTATTATTATTATTATTATTATTATTATTATTATCTTACTCCATTCGAGCTTCTCACACCCTCTTTAGACGGTGGTTCACTGGAGGCTGAGTGATTGGAAGTGTTCCTCGGTCTCCAGGACACTTATGAGTATCTAGTCGATCTTAGCAACGCTGTAGTATGGATTGTCTCGATTCTTTCTATTATTTCCAATTCATCCAGACTATTTCCCAAACTCTTGGGGACCGTTCCAAGGGAACCCACTTTCATGTTCCACAGTTTTCTTAGTTCTCTGGCAAGGTCAATTATTATTATTATTATTATTATTATTATTATTATCATTATTATTATTATTATTATTGTCTAACTTCTATGAACGCAACATTCCAAACCAATTAACATAATTGTTGAAATTGATTTTCGACGCTTGATTCGAATATTTCATATTGCCTCTCTATGCGGCATTTTATAGCGACATTTATTCTTAATCAGTGTCATCTTTTGATCGTAATCATCGTTCAAACGCTCTTCTTTCATCGAGTGATATCATTCAGATACTCAAACAAAATTTGACACGTTCAATTAACATTTTACAAATCTCAAAACGAAAAGAAAAGCGCGTGCCGAAATATTCCAGGTTTTCCATCCGTCTTCAATGTTACAATTGATAAACAAAATGAGGACAATTTGCATGTTCCTTTGACAGCTGTCACAATAGATTCAAAAACTATTTTTGAATAAAGTTAAAACGAGACGCTAAATAACACAAACAGAAAAAAAAGCCATGGCCAATCTAAATATGTGATATTATTAAATTCCTTTAAATACATATTTATCAAATCGACAGCTCTACTCAGTTCTTATATTTAAACTGATCGTATTTTTTTCCTGTAAAACCAAAACTCACTTTGTGTCCGTATCTGATTTTCTACAAGTTCTGTTTACAGAAGTATATTAGAAAATAACGGAACATTGCAATTGTTAAAATGTAAATCATATGATTCAAATCGAATGATGATTACATGGATGATTGTATAATTTCCCCATAAAAAAATTACATCTATAGGGTGGTTTGAAAGTCTTGGCGCACACGCGCGTTTTTTTTAATTTAAAACATTTTTTTTTTAGAGTCTAAATAATTACATAATACAATCTGAAATTCTAGAAAATAATTTAATTTTTAAAGATTTCTTTTTCTTTTTTTAGAGGTAAAAAATAACTTATATATTATTTAAAAAAAATAACCAAAGTTAAAACAATTTGTAAGAGTGACAAGGCTTTTGGACTACCCTATACAAAATAAGTTTGATCCAAAGATCCTAACTATGAGATATATTCCAAATTAACCTTCAAGAAAAGTCATAAACTTCAGTTAACCATTACATATGATCAGAGAGCCAACAGAGTGCAGATGTACCGTAGTGGTATATTTTCACAGTACAAAATGATATATGTCGCGTTGTCCCTTTTTTCCGAGCGCTACTACGACATCTGTCAGGTGGCGGCGGCGTATATATTGTATAGCGAGTCTCGTCCACGTGCCTCCAAATTCACAGTGCTAAAATGGTGTTGATAGAAATTACAACACGAGAAATATGTAGTCACAACTGCTCCTTTATTATCGTGCTCGTCTAGTGGGCTCGTACCAGAGAGGAGGAAAGAGAGAGAACTATACTTCTAGATTACTGTGATCCCATAAGGGACCCAAGATCAGGTCCGTACCCTACGACGTCCCAAATCGAAAAGAGGCCGATAGCTTTCTTTTTTGTTCCACGTCACCACGTGACTTCCGGTCAACACCCGACTTTCGCTTGCGGTCAACACCCGACTTCCGCTTGCCACTCAATTCTTCGTTCGGGGTCACGCTACGGTCAAATCATCGTTCATCCTGTTTTGGGTTATCACTATTTTTTTGAACCTTTATTATTTCTTCCTCCTCCTTCCATTAGTAGTCCTAGCTCACAAAAGTCAATAATATACCCATCTTGCAACAGCAGAAGCAAAAATGCATTTCTTTTAAAATTCATTCATTTTAAAATACATTCTAGCTATAACCTGTGGATAATTGTTGGATTTCTTCCTTTACAAAAAAGTACTAGTGCTTTGACATAATAATTATACACAGTGTGTTGAAATCAGTATGACGTTTACGAAAGAAACCAAAAATGCTGTAGACTAGGGTTTTAAAAATCAGCGACTGCACCTCTGCAGAGGGGTAACTCCCCCCAGCCGGGCCACCTGTTGTTCATGGATGGAGACCCGTGATGCTTAACGATGGAAACAGATTTAAACAACCTTGATCGGGAAAATATAAAATAGAAGGATTTTCATAAAATATTTGTTACCAAAATATACCATGATACTACAGTTTGTTTTCTTTTTGCGCTCTTATTAATGGCATAGCAACCTCTGTGGGTCATTTAATATCAAAACCGTCATAGTAGAACCTTAGTGATACTATTTAATACTATTTGATACTGAAGGGTGAGGGAGTCCATGCTTTTTCCAAATGGCATAGTCCGCAAGTGAACGTAATAGCGTGAATGGTGTTCGAACTCACTACGATATATATATATATATATATATATATATATATATATATATATATATATATATATATATGTGTGTGTGTGTGTGTGTGTGTGTGTGTGTGTGTGTGTGTTTTAGGCAGCATTTTTCTTTTAGGCATATAATGTTAAATAATGCAGCCATTTTCTGTCTGCAAGTTTTGTAAACAACGACTAAAAATCTTAGAAGCACTGCATATTAGACACAAAAATCCAAAACTAAACAAAATAAACTTTGATAATAGCAGCAACATTCTAAAATGTCTATAATTACTATAAAATTATAATAATAGCAAAAGTAATAATAATGACAATAATAATAATAATAACACTAATAATAATAACAACAACAATAATAAACACAAACCTATACAAATAGAAAATGGAATAGCCATTGTTGTACGGTTTCAAAATACCCTGAAGATGGCCCACGATAGGGCAGAAAGTACTTGGTCTATGAAATATGGCAAATACATCAGCCAATTTTTGCCAGACATTACAAAAATAATCCGGCAATACGAAAAAACAAAGGACAAAACTTGCAGACAATATATATATATATATATATATATATATATATATATATATATATATATGTGTATGTGTGTGTGTGTGTGTGTGTGTGTGTGTGTGTGTGTGTGTTGTGTGAGTAAATTTGCCGCCTCACTCACGACACAAAATACAGCTATTAGCAACACTGGTGTATTTGTTGTGCATTCGCCAGTGTGTGCCCTATATGCGCCTTATTGCCATGCTTAGTCTTGGCTTGGAAGTCCTTTCTAACATATTTATTTGTTTGTTGAAATCAAAATGGATTAAACCGATTCAACTTCATCGGAAATTAACAGAAGTGTATGGCGAGTCGTGCGTGGATGTTTGATAAGAAATAGCATCCTTTGATATGTGATGACCTTTAATGGCCTATAGTTGGCACCACCAAACTTTTTTCCGGTGGGCCGGATAATTGAAAAAAATAACGAGCGCAGGCCACATTATTATTGTGTTCAATACTTGCTTTCAAAACAGATCGATTTGAATTAAACATTCTGATCAATTGTAATTGCATTAAAATCTTATATATATTGAATATAAATGGTTTTCTCTTTTCAAAAATGTTTCTCTCATAACTTTTTGCCTATTTGTTGCTTCACAGTAGCTCTTTGAAAATTACCTGTGTGTTTAAAGCAGTCGTAACAAGTGAAAATTCGGAATCGCGTACGTAACAAGTGAAATGCTCACACGCACGAAATTTTGTAACCTACCTACAGTAGTCAAGTCCATGAAGAATATTTTGTAAGCTTAACATATTTGAATTTCAATGGTATCAGAACGTCTCGCGTTCCGTACGTTTTAATAAACAAAATCAAATACCGTAAGTGGGCCTGATAAAATGCCTTCGCAGACCGGATCCGGCCCCCGTGCCGTAGTTTGGTGACAACTGGTCTAGAGTATTTTTGAAGGTCAAACATATAGTTTGAATTCTGAATTAAGCCCATATACATGCTATGAAAATCGTAGACATTTTAATTTGGGCATTATGGGGGTAAGATTGAAGTCTACAAATATACACATGCATTTTTTTCAATGAACTTTGACCTACTAAACATTGCTCAAAATATCAATACCAGGGGTCATAAATTAAAACTCTTAAAAAATTTTGTAAAGCAAATGCAAGACAAAATTATTTTAGTAACAGAGTGGTGAAAACATGGAATAAACGACCATCATCAATAGTGAAAACTCATTTTTCTAAATTCTTTTTAGGAAATGTTAAATAATCTGTAGAAAGATTATAAACATCATGTGGAATTAAGATGAATGTTCATAAGGAACAGCTGACAGCTCTCAGCCCTAATATACTAGCTGACAGGATATTATTATTATTATTATTATTATTATTATTATTATTATTATTTACTCCTTTTGAGTTTTCACATCAGTGTTAGCTGATGGTCTTTCACTGGAGTCTGAGTGACAGCAAGTCTCCTCAGGTCTCCAGGACTCTTCTGAGTATTCTGGCAAATTGCAGCAGTGCAGTGTTCTGAATGGTTTCAATCCTTCCTCTGATATCCAACTTTCCAAGCCCGTTTCTAATCCTTTTGGGACTGTTCCAAGTGCACCAACTACAATTGGTATAACGTTCACTTTCATATTCCATAACTTTTTCAGTTCTCTGGCAAGGTCCAGATATTTGTCTATTTTTTCATTTTCCTTTAACTTCACCCTGTGATCTGCTGGCACTGCAAAATCCACCAGTTGACAAGTTCTTTCTTTTTTTTTTTTTTTTTTTTTTTTTTTTTGTTATCAATACTAGGTCTGGCCTTCTTGCTGGGATAAGGTGATCCGTTTTTATCTCAAAATTATTATTATTATTATTATTATTATTATATTATTATTATTATTATTATTATCCCTAGAAAGACACACACATAAACGAACGTATTTTATCATAGCAGTATAGACAATAACATTTCAAAATTGCTATAAGATTCTTTATAAGGTTATTCTCCGGTTATTTTTCTTCCTTTCTTAATGTATTGCGTAAACTATATTTACTTCTAAAATATAAATAATTGATGAGCATAAATAATTGATTACCGCTCGAAGTAAATTGCTGACAAAAACGAATGTGCTGATATCACATTCACGGAACCGACGAAGTGATTTTCATCATTTCTATATATTTTTGTTTCTTTTCTATTTTAAAAGTAAGAAAAACTTTCTTAATTTATTTCTTTTATATCATCAACATTTGCAATTTGTTAAATTCTCTTTTATATATCAAGTAGAATGAATAAATTTCCATAGATGACATGTCTTTAAGTGTCTAATGACAAATTATCTTCGCGCCAAGAAACATAATGTATATAGATATTGATACAGTTATATAGATTTTTATTATTTATTTATTTACTTACTCTTGCATTTGACGTTTTACGTCCAATGAATTCAGGTTTCAAATTATTTATCTTTAGATACAACTGTGACAAGACGAGGGTTGCTGCTGGCGTTTGTTATTTATTAATGTGAAAAAGAAACTTTCTTTTTGTGCGCCAGAGAAAATATTCTTATTTAAAATAAAATTAAATATTGTTATTTTGATTATTCGGACTATTGTTCTCATCTTTATGGTTATCTGTACAACGCTTTGGTCGATGTACCCTCCAGCCTTCTTCAGGTATTTCTTCTCGGACTCGGTAGCCTTCTCGAACTTGGGAATTCTTTTCGAACTCTGGGATCTTTTGGTCGTAATCGGGAACCTTCTCATCGTAATAATAAATAACACAGCTTAACACCTGTACCCAAGCAATGGTTGGCGGAATGAGGGCAGAATACCCCCGTGGATTGAATAAAGGGTTGGGTTCAAAGTTCCGTGATGGCTCCCGATTATGACAAGATGGTTCCTAATTAAGACCAGAAGGTTCCCAAGTTTGAAAAGAAGGTGTCAGTGTTCGAGAATACTCCTGAGTCCGAGAAGAAATACAAGGAGAGCACATCAGCCGAAACATTGTACGGTAACAAAAAAGATGAGAAAATAGTCCGAATGATCCAGATAATACTAATTATTAAGCCTCATCTCAAAAATTCAGAGAAATGAATAATATTGTATAAATGTTGATTCTTCTGATTGAGTTTATAGATTTAATTAAAGGTCACTGCAGCTGCAAAATTGATAACAGATATCTTAACAATCAACAAGTGCTAAATTAATTCTAAATGAGTACATAATTACAAGCGTAATCCCAAAGGTAGGGTATGTAAAATATGGTCAGAGGAGATATTTTCCTTTAAAATGAAAACGAACATTTTGTTGAAAGGTTTGTTTCTTCTGACTGTAAATCAGAGGAAATAATTTTGTTTAAAATGAAAAACATTAAAACCAAAATATTGTATAAAGGTAAATTCTTCTGAATGAATGTACAGATTAAATCAAAGGTCTCTGCAGCTACGAAATTGATAAGTTATTAGGTTTGATTTTGCTTGATACGCATGTCTTGTCCGTTTTCTACCAGCATATTCCAATCGCGATTGACTCTACCGCCAAGTGTGACATTCTCGTAGTTAACCGTATCTAAGTTATAGATGATATTTATTTCAATGACTTATGCCCTTATTTCGCGCCAAGTGAAATAATGTATTCAGATATTCATGCAGTAATATAAGTGGGTAATCCCAAAAGTAAGATCTCCAAAACGCTGGGGACGCAAAAGAACTGCTATACGGCTATGATCAACACTGTTGTGTTTGTGCGTTCGCCTGTGTGTCCCTGTGCACACCTGAGTCTTGGCTTGGCAGTCCTTTCTAAAGGAATCTCCTACCAAAATTGAGGTTTACATAGTTAATGTTTTTGTAATATAATTCTAATCAAAACAAAATTTGAGAATGTTTAACACCGCACTTAAAAAAAAAAACTATTTTAGTGCATATATTGCCGATACGAGGTAAAACAAGATGAAGATGATTTATATATATATTATTTATTGATATTTGAACATATAGTCGGTTTTAAAAACGTTTCGATTTTCAAATATATTTTATATTTTTGGAGGATATGTACTTAATTGAAGTCATACCTCATTTTGAAAATTAATTAGTTAATAATTAATGAATTTAGACGGGCATGTATGTTCAAATGTAAGGCTAAACAAATCGAGAAAATGTCAATCCCTGAATGTACATTTCGACCTATTAGGTCTCATCAGCAAGGTTATAGACATGGGAGACTGCTTCGTGTGTGACTCGAAACCACTACTGTCAAGCTGACAGACGAAGTCTCTAACCGTTACACTAGCTTGCCATTGTCGTTACACTAGCTTGCCATTGTCGGCTTAAAGCTATATAAAAATAAACACATTTGTTTGTTTACTTAACCTCATATTTTTATATGTAAATATAATCATCAGGACATTCAAATGCTGCAAGGAGACATAAGTAAGTAAAGTAAAGTTGCCAGTGTGGCCTATTGTCGGTAACAGCTGGACATATATAAATGTGCGTCTAAAAATTGTCTGTTAACAAACAACCGGATTTTGACGGTGAAAAGCAAAACATGTCCTTTTGAATCTAGGTCACACCTGGGGTGTTTAATGGTGACTTGGTCCAAAATCATTGTCCAATGCATTTTTATAGTAAAGTATATATACTTTTGGCTAAGGGTAGAGCTGGTAGATTATATTTGCTGAAGTGGAGCACCAGACATACCGTCAGCTCCCCACTTTACCGCACAGATCAAATTACCCAAACTGTGCTACTCATGCGCTATGTTGGCAGGGACTGGTATTGAACGAAGAAGCTTCCGATTCTTATGCAGTGACTCTACTGATTGAGCTAAAACTTTCAAATGATACGAGAAAAATTTGGAGAAAGTTTCAATTTGCGTTATTGATGATTCGTTTATATGAAATAGTTATTTAGGCAAACTTGTTCTTGCATAGAATTAACTATTATTTTACAGCGCTAGATAAATACTAATATGTTCAAGTTTTATATACAGAAAACACACACACACACACACACACATCAAAAGAATCTAAGAAAGTCCGGTTGGTGTAGGGGTTACGATGCTCCACTGTCAGCTTGACAGTCGGGTTTCAAATCACGCACAAGGCGGTCTTCCTATATATAGCTCTGCTGATGAGGCCTAATAGGCCGAAATGTACATACAGAGATTGATTTTTCTGGATTTGTTTAGCCTTACATTTAAATAGGTATGCCCGCCTAATTAATTAATTATTAACAAATTAATTCTAAAAATTAGGTACGACTTCAATTAAACACATATTCACCCAAATATATATATGTATGTATATATATGATATATTGAAAAAATATGCCCAGATGTGTATTCGGCTGTATCTCTATACCGACTTTACATAAATAAACGTATTTGATGGGGTCGGTTGCAGAGATGCAGCCGGAACATATCAAATACATTGAAAAAACAAAGGATGTTTACAAATGCATGGGCTCATGTTTTTTCAATATATCATATTTACACTGTCGGATTAAGTTCAATATTATTTCACACACACACACACACACACACACACACACACACACACTATATATATATATATATATATATATATATATATATATATGGGTAATCAAAAAGGTAACGTCACTAAAGTGCAGGGCAAGCAAGGAAAATGTCTGTGTCCCTATTGACAACACTGTTGTGTTTTTTGTACATTCACCTGTGCCTTGTGCCATGGTTAGTCTTGGCTTGGCAGTCATTTCCAATGAATCTCCCAATTGACTCTACCAGTATGTGTGACGTTTACGCAGTTCTTTTTTTTTAATGTATTAAACTGATTGAACTTAATCACCTCTTAACGGAGGTCTATGGCGAGTGATGCATGGATGTTAAAATGGACCACAAGTAGAGAAGAAATTTGCAACAACAGTGACCAGTTTTAACGCTTCCTCAATGAAATTTCGGCGAGTTGGCATGATACAAAACCTACAACCGTGTCTAGAAAAAAAATCATCGACCGAAATGGCGATTGCGATTTAACTTTAGAAAAATATACGCACCATTGACAATAAACAATAAACGTTTCTGTGATTTCTAAATATTTTGGAGATTATGTTTTGATTACACTCATAGATTCATACTTTGACTTATTTACTCTTGCTTAGCACGGTTTGCGTCCAGCAAATCCAAGTTTCAACGTAATTTTCTTACATGTACTTCTGAAAATGAGTATCCGAATGATCTTAATACTTATGGTTACCTTGATATGTACTTACCAACCCCTCCTCACGAGCAGAATGCGACACAAGGCCACTTTATAAGGAGACCTTAAAAGTTTGAATTCAAAGTTTTCCTTCTCCAAGATCGGTTGCCATACCAAGGTTAAAGGGCCCAGTCTAGCCTACTATCTAGCTATAATCTATGGATAATTGTTGGATTTCTTCCTTTACAAAAAGTACTAGTGCTATGTAAAATAAAACCAGGCTCGTACAGGATTTAAACTTGTGTCACCGTGTCAATTTCTTACAACGTTAACCATTACA
This sequence comes from Doryteuthis pealeii, assembly GCA_023376005.1. Classification (NCBI taxonomy): domain Eukaryota; kingdom Metazoa; phylum Mollusca; class Cephalopoda; order Myopsida; family Loliginidae; genus Doryteuthis; species Doryteuthis pealeii. Next base: position 34,966,663 of record CM042152.1, on the reverse strand, counting down.
AGACAGGCGCCTCTTGTTATATGTATAGCTTATTAAATAAAAAATGAATCGTGTGGATCAACTGGAAAAAGAAAAAGTAAACATAATATATTGGAATAGCTTGGATAATATTTATTCTGTTAAAATATTTTTAAAGAAATTATTTTTTTATTTTTATACTACCAAAAAAATTAATGACCCCATCTTACTTTGTAACTAATTAAATTAATAGTTTATATATTTTCCAAACCACTCTGCACAAGCAGGATGCGACACAAGGTCATTTTCTTAATGGGGTATAACAGGTTTAAATTCAGAGCTTTCCCTTTTCCTAGACAGGTGATCTTAGCCAAGGTTAAAGAGTTCAGTCTGTCCTACTATTTACCCATAGCTGGAGGGAGAATAGTTGGATGCATATCATTCCCAAGGGTATTAGCGCTATGTGAAATGCAAACAGCCTCGTACTGTGCGATCGCCCTTGATACTGGTACCTTGTGTCGTCCTTGATTGACTATATGTTACCCAATTTAAACCGAAGGGTAAAGGTCTATGTGAAATGCAAAACGCCTCGTATTTGATGTCCTGTGCTATCACCCTTGATACTGGCACCTTGTGTCATCCTTGATTGACTATATGTTACCCAATTTAAACCGAATCCAAGTGAAAATCTCCAAGCTTATCCATTACATTTTAATCCTTTCACAGCTTCCGCTGATCGTAAATCGCAATTACCATTAGCAGAATTACTGTAATAAGTGTTTATATGAGAGTATCTCCACAATTATTGCAAGTAATCAGCTTGAACTGACAACATCAACTTAAAATCGGAACCAGTTTCCCACCGCTAGAAATAGTTTAATCACAACCCGGCTAATTGAACCCGTGATCATGTATATAAGTAGCTGCTCGTTCCCCTACACCAATACAACGATAGTATTCCGTTAATTACATTTTGTTTAGTGTCGGCTTTACAATCCCTACAAGTTATTAAGCCGCGCGAAATTCGTAATTGCAATTCTATCACGAGACCATTATGAAAATATGGGAACATTCAATGGAAGCGCCGAAACAATTCTAACCAAAGAGCATCCGTTTAAATCCATCATCGTTGTTTAAATGGTTACATGACCACCTCAAAAGCATTATTCCTTTTAGCGACAGAATATATATGATCACACAGATACATACACATTAGTAAGTGTGGTGTAATTGTTGTTACTATAGAGTTTAGATTCGGAAACCCAAGTTCAAATCCGGCTATTTTCCCTGAAGATATCTTACTCCAAATGTAGATTGATGTCTAAAGTGTAAAATATGAAATTATCAGATTTGGAATGTTCTAGCATCGACTAGGGTTAAGATATTAACTACTTATATATATATATATATATATATATATATATATATATATATATATATGGTAATTGGTAATTTGCTTGAAGCATTGATAAGTATGTTATGATATATTAATAATTTGAAGGCAATTACAATGCGTATAAAAAAATAAAAACAAAAATATGTTGTTTTTTTTTGTTTTGTTTTGTTTTTTTTGTCTTATCGATTTCAAAGAAACCTTTATCTTCAGAGACGAAATCGAAAATCTGAAAATCTGATTTTCGTCTCTGAAGATAAAGTGTTCTTTGAAATCGATAAGACAAAAAAACAACATCTTTTTGTTTTTATTTTTATACGCATTGTAATTGCCTTCAAATTATTGATATATTATAATATATATATATATATATATATATATATATATATATATATATAGTTAATATCTTAATCCTGGTCAATGCTAGAAGATTCCAAATCTCAGAATTATATTACCGACCTTGTATATATATATATATATATATATATATATATATATATATATACCGTGTGTGTCAAAAAGTATCGACACTTTTGTACTTTTTGATACACATTGTATTCTGGAAAAAATAACGTTCCATCCATCCTTTATATCTATCTTGTTAAATAAAGCTTTCAAATATGTACTTTTTGACACACCTTGAATTCTGAAGAAAATTAACGTTACATTTATTGTTCATTCCTATCTTGGTAAATACAGCTTCAATCTCGATACTTTTTTGACACACCTTGTATATATAAAGAGAGAGAAAGAGAGAGGGTGAGAGAGAGAGAGAGGGGGGATCGAGTCTCGATCCAAGGAGAATAGAGTTGAGCCGAGCAGCCCACTTGGGCAAGACGTACCCGTCTCTGCTCCCATCCCGACAATACATCGGGGAAGGGTATTTAGGGGAATAAAAGTGCATACCATGTGTCCATACCAAACCATCACTTAAACTTTTCCGTCCTAATCCACACATCAGGTCACCCTCTCGGCTCCACACCACGCCGCTTACGTAACAGAAAAAAATAAGAATATGACTACGTTTCATTAATATGCTGACTCAAAACTTTAAAATATAATATTTATAGATTTGATATATTACACATACTGGGATTCGTCTAGGAATGGCTAGGTTCCGGGTTCGATATCTATCATCACTATCTCAGTGCATGGGTAGTACAGCTTGAGTAATCTGATATATGCGGTAAAGTATCTAGGAGCTGACGGGATGTGGGGCGCTCACGTCAGTAAATGTAATCTCCCTAAGTCAGTGCAAAAGAAAAGGTGATTGACTCCCTCTCTGTTTGCAATTCTGCCGGATTGACACATAATAAACATAAAAATGAAGCTTCATTCCTTTTCACGTTCATTGTTGATATTTTCAGGAGCTTGCGATATTACGAGGATGTCAAAAAGTAATGCCATTTTGTTTAGGGCAAGTATAATTACCAACACAGGAACATATATCATAAATAAAAATGAAGCTGGTTTTCTGTGGATCACATCCCTACTTCTCCGCATAGTCACGTTTCTCTCAATAGCAATGTTCCACCTTTGAATGAAAGCATGTATCCCTGCCACGTAAAATTCTGTTGACTGTTCTTAGAGCCATTTCTTCACTACAGATTTCACTTCCTCGTCGCAGGATTAATGTTTTCCTCCCAAACCCTCTTCCATGGGGCCGAAGAGAGGCAAGCATTATTCCAGTGACGAGGAAGTGAAATCAGTAATGAAGAGTGGCTCAAAGAGCAGTCAACAGAATTTTACGGGGCAGGGATACATGCTTTCATTCAAAG
>CM042152.1:34931034-34958534 GCA_023376005.1 Doryteuthis pealeii | reverse complement strand
CGATACCCTCTTTTTACCCCCTTCTACCTAGGCGACGCCGGTTAGCCACTTCTAGTACATATATAAAGGGCAGTTGTCTGTATGTGTATGTCCGGAGGGAACTTCGGAAATAAAACAATTAACAACAAAGTAAATATATATACACATTAAATATCCCCAGGGCTTGGTTTTTGAGCAAAAATAATAGAGATTTGATTTATATTCGTGAAGATAATTAAAAAATAAAATTTAAATGATAAGAGCATTGATTTTTTTTTTTCATTTAATATTTTAGATAGTAGACATTAACATTTCTTTTCAGAGTAGTTGGATCAATGCAAGGTCTATTTTTTTAATAGGGATTTAAATTGGGCATCCTTCGAGGATTCAACTCACGATTCAGTAATAATGGATCTGCGGGGCTGACTTAAAAAATCCCCCCCCGTTACCCAGGCGACGCCGGGTAGCCGCTGCTAGTTATATGATAAAGAATAAGTAAGTTATATCGTGTCGAGACTGTTTTCCTTTACATGATGATTGTAATGAACATCTTATTATAATGGAGATTGTGGGTTTGTCTGTCTGTAACCGAAACTATATTACTATACAAGTCACAATTACCTTTGTTATTACATCACATTCTCCATGATTTTTTTTTTTAATTCAAACCTCAATTATTACTAAAATTGTTTTACATCATTAAGACTGTTAACAATACTACACACACTAATAACATGCAATTATATGTATCTATTCAACGAAATAGCGGTTTACAGTGTGAATGGGAAGGCTAATTTGCATATTGATCTTTAAAAATTTGATTTAATAAATATATGCTTAGTATTATTGATTTCTAATTGTTTGGTTTTATCTTAATAAATATGAGCAAAAATCTCGGGGATAAATCTTAACAGAAATCTATTAACATAAAGAAATAACTGTAATTTTATTCTTTTCTTCCTATTTTAACTAAATAGTTAAATTAGGGAAATTTACCACTGAAAGACAGGAGTAAGGGAAAATGGTGGAACAGTTAGTTTCAAAGTTGTTCTATTTTCCGATTATACCCCCTCTGTTCCAAATATTTTTATCTGAATTCTTATTCAGTTTCATTAGCCTTTCTAATTTAACATGATATTTTATTATATTAAAACTTAAATACTTGCACCCGGAGGGTGCATATATTTGCTAGTGTTAATAATATATCTTATATCGTCTTAAATATAAAAAACAAACAAATTGTACGCTGCCGAAATTCATGTTGCTCTTCGTGCCAAGAACACCATAGCCTTTCCTACAATCAATAACTATTCTATTTACTAGCATAATTACATTTAGAATGTTATTGAGCTATTAATTCATCAATTCCATTCATACAGTGTCTTTTCTGAATAAGAAAATATACGAGGAGAATCCCAAAAGTAAAGTCTACAAAGCAGGGAAATTGTTAATTCGGCTATTGAAAACGCTGTGGTGTTTGGGCATGCATCTGTATCTGCCCCTGTACGTGCTTCGCTGTCACGTTCAGTCCTGCTTTGGCAGTTGTTTCTGATGGAGCTCACGCTGGACCCACCCTTAAGTGTAAAGTTAGCTCAGTTATTCGGTTTTTGAACGCAAAAGGCATTAATACGATATACCCATAGCTCGAGGGAAAAGAATCGGATGCATACTTTTCCCAAGTGTATTGCAAAAAAGATTCGTTCAGAATTTGAACTCGTCTCGCTATATCCATTTTCTTCGACGATATCAATTATACTACGCCCCCTCCCCCCTCTCTCTCTCTTTCTCTCTCTCTCTCTCTATATATATTATATATATATATATATATATATATATATATATAATATTTGGAACACTTGTTTTTTCAAATTTATTAATATATATATATATATATATATATATATATATATATATATATATATATACACAACAAGTGGAAGTGATTCCGATAGTATGTAATATTGTAAAAAACTGAAAAAACACAAGTTTATAAATGAATAATGTTTATCTTGCCTATGCAGCAGTGTTTAGATCTATTTCGATAGATCTTCCGCAGGGGTTTCGTTAGTTTGAGGAGAAATAAATTATTACTGAAAATAAGAAGTCTGCGAGCTTCGGTTCTGTTTTTTGTTTTTTGTCGATCTTGAAATGTGAGAAAGAACATTTTTAAATTGTTAACGAACACAGCGTTCTTAGATTTTAAAAAAAAATGCGACGTAACCGTTTACTTGATTATGCTAGGTGAAATATGTGTTTGTTTATGTATGTGTGTGTGTGTGTGTGTGTGTGTGTTGTGTGTTGTGTGTGTGTGTGTAAGTATGAGTGCATATTATATTAAATTATAATTAATAGAAAAAAGTCGTCGTCGGGGTGGCCTAAAGTCCGTATCAGCCAATCAGCGAGGGAGACTATCCCCTTTTCACTAGCGCTAGATCTAGGAGATTGTTTTTGCATCTGAGGTGGAGCGCCACACCTATCATCAGCTCCTTACTTTACCGCACAGTTCTCTGTGCTATTCATACGCTGAGTTGGCGAGGGCTGGGATCGAACCAGGAACCTTGAGGTTCCTAGTCGAGCACTCTACCGACTGAGTGAAATATATATCATTGACATCCATCCGTCCACTAGATACCATGGCGTTGTGTCCAAAAAACGTGGAACCAAGTATCTTGGGCTGTGTTTCATACCTCTTTTACTTACTTACTTCTATTCTTCTTCTTGCGTCTTTGATATCTGAAGTTCTTCTAGCGTCTCTTCTAACATCTGGACTTCGTCTTGGTAGTCGGTCGCACTTAACTCATTTCTTCTTCTAGATCAGTCTTGTTACCAAGACATTCACCAACCACAAAACCGTGTTATTTTCTTAAGCTTTTATTTACTTAACTAAACATTTCATGTAACTAAACATATGACTAACATAGCGCGCGTATGCAGTGAGTTAAGGCAGTACATCTCTGCCCGACGTCCAAACTGAAACTCAGGACCCAACCAGGTCCCACGTGACTTCACGTATTTCGCGGGCTTTTTGTACTATTCCATGGAAAGTCCCGCCCGTGATATGAAAAGGGCCATCCCTTTAGAAATACAGGGGATTGACAATTATCTTATGCAACAGCATAGATTATGTAACAGCTGTTTGCTATGGAGTATGAGCAGCTCCCCCTCTGCACCATGCCGTTGTGGTTCAAAATAAAGAAGAAGAAAAAACAATGCAGTTTGGCAATGATAGTATCACAGGACTTGCCAGATAGCGTTGAAGTTCAGCAACACAACTTAGGGACTCCAGCTCTGGATTTGATTTCAGGGTCCGACCCCCTCCTAGCCCTCCCTTGAAATAAGATATAACCGATAGGCAGTGGTGATTTTAAACAGATTTTCTTTGTCTAGATTGATTGCTGTTCAAGGCTAAGGAGCCAAATTACCCATTTTGGGATTTATGTGAGTAGCAAGTTCCTCAATCCGACTACTATCGGTATGGATAGATGGCCGTTGGCTCTGCTGGAGCTCATCCGCCCTTTGACAGCTCTTGTTTTTAGTGATGCTGGGCCCCACATACCCACCTCACCAGACAAGCCGAAGCATGCACGAGGGTGTGCCAGTTGAGTTACCGACAACCCGACCATGGAAAATGTAGTACTAGTTTACATGGTACTAATAGAAGGTAAGGAAGAACTGCCTTGTCTGATTCAATATATTATATATATATATATATAATTATTATATATATATATATATATATAATATATATATATATTATATTATATATATATATATATATATATATATATATATATATATATATAGAGATAGCATGGATGTAGTAGAATCCGACAGTATGAGGTAAACTACCCTCACTTCATTCATGTCTTTCCCTATCCTCCCCCCCTTCACTTCCGCTACTAACTCACCCCTCTCACCAAATTCACTTGTACTTGCACGTAATTTTGCTTTCAATAAAAATCATTTGACCGATGGTGTCCGTATGAATCGGACGAAACGTTTCAACTCTTTTGTTTTGAGTCATCATTTCTTGTTCACCATCCTTTTACCAACCTCATATATATATATATATATATATATATATATATATAATTATTTGATTAATGAAAAAAAAATTAAATTTTCTTCATTGCAATAATTTATTTCAACTGCATTAATTCGGGCATGAGCAAAAGCATGGATACTGCTGAAAAAATTCCCAAGAAACAATTGGTTTACATTTCTCAATTTTTGAGGGTAGGGGGCGGTGCTAGGAAATGTGAATGTTGTGAGGGGGACTGGGAGAGGGATGGGTATATGTTAGTTACATAGGTAACTAATAGCATGGGTTGCTTTACAAAATTAGGTTGGGATTTGAAATAGAACAAAGTATATTTAAAAAATACATGAAAACCCAGTAATATCAAAAATAACCATAGAACAGATAAAACAAAAACATACCTTTCCCAAGTGTATTAGCGCTATGTGGAATGGAAAAGATTATAAAAAAAAAAATATATATATATATATATATATATATATATTATATATTATATATATATATTCTTTGATGGTGATTATGGTCCATTTCCACCCATGGGTATCTGAAAACCCTATGAGTTTCGTCAGATCACATTCTTTATTGAAAATGGTATATATATAAATTCAGCTTGCTTTTATACATTCTCTCCTGATCCCTGTGATGGTATCGGGTTTCAATTCATCTTATCTTTTTAGGGGTGGCAGTGCTTTTGATCTTGTGGCAGCTATTTATCTGGGGGTTTTGGCATTCCATTTTCTTGGGTGCTGTCACCTGGGTGTAATTTTTGGACTGGCCATTTTCAGTTCAAAATAGCTCTTTTACTTATTTCTCTTCTCATATTTCTTATCAAATGGCCTCATCTATTTTTCCTTATAGAATGGGGTCTTTTTGAGTACATTCCAGTAAGGTGACCTATGATACTAGTTGGATAAGTTCCCAAATTTTGTTACGGTAGTTAGGTTCTCTAATCCCTATGTACCCAGAATTAGATTAGATTTAATTAATTCCTATCATTTGTCCTACTTAACTATATAGGGTTTTCAGATACCCATGGGTGGAAATGAACCATAATCACTTAAGACCCGATTTTAAGCTTTTTCTCGTTACTAATATATATATATATATATATATATATATATATATATATATATATAATTTAATATACCAAGCGTGTTGGTAGATCCTTGCGGAGAGAAAAAACCCGGCAGAGAGTTTGATTGTAAAAATATACTACCAAACATCAACCAGGAAGAAAAATTTTTTTGAAAAAAAGAAAAGACCAAGATATTCGTACCAACAAAAAATAATCTATTGGTATAGTATTTGGCCAAAAGAAAAAACAATTTATATGTATATATATGTATATAAGATATATATATATTCATATAACCGCTAGGAGAAGCTAATTTGTAAAAAGTGCTCGATACCTAAGTAGAGCCAAGTAATAAAGATAATCTACTGAGTCAGACGAACCTACTATTAGTTTTCGCAATAAAGCTCTTCAGGGCTAAAATCTGACTCAGAGTCAGATTTTAGCCCTGAAGAGCTTATTGCGAAACTAATAGTAGGTTCGTCTGATCAGTAGATTATCTTATAATATATATATAATATATATATATTGTGTATTTTAGGAATTTTCCAAAGTTACTTGATCATTTATTAATGATTGAAAATATTCTATAAGATGCTGCTTGTGTCTTGATAAACAGGTGACATTCACATTGCAGGAGTTACGTTTCAGCTTCGAGATGAAGAAGAGAGGATGTCATTAAACCGTGAAGCCTTTAAAGGTTATAGATTCTTTGGTTATGTAAACGGGCAATGTTTATACTGCAGTCGCTTTGTGTCGGGTCTTCCTTGTCGCAATCCAAAAGGTTCTTGTGGCCACTTCATACTGACGAGAAAAGAAAAGAGATTTGCTAAATCATCCATTTTTTTTTATCCAGGAACTGTTTCAATGGCAACTGCAAGTGCTCCGTCTTTGTGCTTGGGAAATGTCAAGGGTATATAATCGTTTCTTTTGAAAGTGGTAAGACTGGTTAGGTTAGATGTACGTTTTTCATATGGCCACTTATAGGCTCGATGTTCACGAGGAATTCATAGAATAGAAATGTATATTTCCAAAGATAGGCCAAAAAGAAATATTCTGTAAGAAGGTTTGGATTGGTTGGGATATTTTATTAAACAGCATATCAGCTCACACACATACACATACACATACACACACACACACACACACACACACACACACATATATATATATATATATATATATATATATTAAGGACGCGTAAAAGCATATGCATTTTGTAAAATAAATTGTTTTTTTTTCTTAAAAAGAAAGGAAAGGGTACCCTAGTTCGATTTAAAATCAGAAATGATTTTCTTTTTTTCGATCAATGCTCCTCAGAGAAAAAATTCCATTGAAAGATGGTGATATTAGTTTCATCCAAGGGGACATTAGTATATAAGCTATTGATATCAAAAGAGCAGAAGAAAGATTGGTGGAGATTCAAAGGAAGATTTTGTATAATCTTAGCAAATGTAAAGGAGTCAGGAATGCAAAATTTAGAATAGAATTTAACAGCGGGTTGTAGAAGGAGGGCTAACCATTTAGCAAGGCGATGTTGGGATGACCCAATCATGGATAGTATATATATATAATCCAAAAATCTTCCTTACGACATAGGAGTTTTTTTTTTTAAACGTTTCGCAGTTTGCAGAGCTTAATGTGCACTCTTATTGTTAGAGTGACAGAGCAAATTCATAAGTAAAAATATAGCAAAAGACGTGTCCTGTTGAATAGATTGAGTTAACAGAAATTCCTAACAAATTACCGACGGCAAATGGTCAAATATATTTTTTATGGACCCACAGCAGAGGGAAACAGCAGAGGGAAACATTTATAAAAATAAATGAATAAAAAATTGAAAAAATAAGAAATAAAAAATAAAATGAAAAAGGATCTGTTTTCAAATGCCTTAAAAGTAATAAATAATTCATCATTCCCATCTGATACTTTGGGAGAGTTAGACACTTTGTCTAAGCTTCCTGAAATAGACTATAACGCAAAGATTCTAAACCTTTTGTTATATTTTTACTTATATATATATATATTATATATATATATATATATATATATATATATATATATATAATGCAATATAGAAGGAACAAAGAATGAATGAGAATAGTATTAGTATTGACTGCAATCGTCAGACGAGACTCTGGAAAAGGTGAGATTTTAAAAAACGGTATTTAAAAAAATCTCAACCTTCTGAGAGTCTCGTCTGACGATTTCAGTAAACAGGAAACCAATAGTAACGAGATATTAATATCCATAATATAATATATTATTTGATTATATATATATATATATATATATATATATATATATATAATTAATGGTGATATTATGATTTCACACTCATAACTTAAAGTTTCTTGGTAATCCAATCATCAGATGTCAAAAACCAGTCGTAAAATGGTTGAGATGTTAAAAATCAAATTTTTTAGCGTTTATATGAAGCGTTTTTCACACGATGGGAAATGTAAAGCTAAAAATTGTTTTTTTAAACTGTGGCTTGTTTAACGTTTATGTGACGTGGATTGTATTCACGTGATGTAATGTCATGACGTTAAATTTGTATTTAAAAAACATTATAATCAAACAAACTTGCATTGGTGTTAATGCACGCGGTGTTCAGATTAATTTTTTTTCTTTTAATTAATAAATAAAAGGAGAGCGAAAATTCAGGGATCAATTAGGGTCAGGTGGTAAATGACACAGTAAAAATTTGTTTAAATGCCTACATTTCGAAACGAGTTCACTTCTCTTATTTAACAAGTTATTGCTTGTATTTTGTAATATGCACAACTTTTCTTCTAAGCAAAGATCGCAACGTTGTCCGCCTTTGTATGCCTGGTTTTTTTTTTATTATTTCCCATTTTACTGTAGGTGTTCTGCCCGTTTTTCCTTGATCTGCCATATATATTTTGATAAGATGGTACTGTTTTCATATCTTTTGTTGTTGAAACTTAAATTGTGGTTATACCACCTACTTTTCCAATTGTTTTCAGTGGCACCAATGTATGTTTTTTCCTCGTTGTTATTTACATTGTCCTTGATTGTGGCTTTGTAAATGATGTTGTTAGCCAAACAATTGCCACTTAATGGGCATTCACTTTTAAGGCGACAGTTGCATCTATTAATCTGGTTGTTGTTATTACGATTTAATATTTTAAAGTTGTGTTTATCGATAATGTTTTTAATGTTGTTCATGCAGCAATAACTTATTTTGAGATTGTTTTTCTTAAAGAGTTTGTTTAATGTAGGCGATTTGTCTAGGTGTTTTTTCCTTAATTGGAAAAATATTTTACCCACATTCGTTATCACGGTTTTGCTGAAAAACGAGTTCACTTCTCTTATTTAACCAAATGATGTTTCTCTTTCTTGATTTGTCATCATTATTATTTTCATAGTTGTTATTATTTTTGTATACTAGTTTGGAGTATAATCCACTGTTTTTTAGGGCGTTTTCATATATCATTTTTGATTTGTTGAATATATCGGCATTGGTGGAATTAGTGGCGAGTCTATGTTCTATAGACTTGTGAATGTGTTTAGTAATTGTTGGAGGAGGGTCTGATTTTATGTTGATATATATTGGTGTATTATTTTCTTTCCTGTACGGTTTCCACGTCCCTTTGTTTAGGTCGAAGGTTACGTCCAGGAAATTAACTGTTTTCAAATTAGACTTTATGTCTAATTTTAAATTATAATTTTTGAAAGTTTTTATTAATTTTTTCCTTGCACAATCTATATTACGGTTATTATTATCATTTAAATATAGCAAACCGTCATCACGATAAATTCCAAAATTTTCTTTATTGAAATCTTGAGCTATTTCCGAAAGTAGGAATATTCCTACAATTTGGCAAGTCTCAGCGCCACAAAAACTTCCCATACTAACATCAAATAAATTGTTGGTGCTTTTCTTACCCCAAATAGAGTTATCGTAATATATAAAAGACTGTTGGCAATGTTTGATAATTTTGATATCTAATTTATATATATATATATATATATATATATATATATATATATAAGGTTTATCTATTTCTTCTAGTGGCAATTTTCTTATTTAAGCAATTCTGAAGAAGCCCCGTGGCCTTGTGACAAGCTTCCGTCTGGTGATCTGGTCTCTGGCTGAATTTTTACAATTCAGAGCGTCGTTTTCATAGAACAAATTGTTGATATTTTTGTCAGCTAACTGCCATCCCTAAAAACAAGGCTACTCCATTGATTTGACAGCTCCAACAAACATATCAAGTTAGATCACTACTGTGACCTTTGCTTCTATCTATAAACACAATAAGTAAAATCAGAATTTATACAATATTTTGATTTTCGCATTTTAACAAATCCATTTACTTTTACTAACAAAAATAACTTCTACATTTTCATTTTTCGTTAATAATTATTTGATGCCAGCAAGAAAACCGCCGTGTCCTGTCCAAGATGAAGTGCAAAAAAGGAAATCCTGATTTTCTGGGGCTGCTTATCCGCCAACTTCTTAGTTATTATGAGTGTCATCACCTCAGGTAAAAAAAGGGACCATTCCGTTTTTATTATAAAGAAAGAAAGGGATGAAGAAGGACATGTCACACAGAAAAAATATAATAAGAAAGACTGAAATGAAGGAAGAGACTAGGAGGTGAGCGCACAGAAGTGATAACGATAATCTATTTCAATCGACCATAATGAAAAGATGAAAAGAAAGAAAGAAATAATAAATAAAAAATGGGAGCGAGATAAATCAAGATTATAATACTTTTTATATATTGAACTATTTAACAATAGCTCTTAAGTAAAAATATCAAATATTGTTGTAGTTGAATTATCATACTGTGGTATATCTTGCTAGTTAAAGTATATTATCTTCCTTGAAGTATTTTGTTTGACCATGCAATGCTAAATTGTATCTAGTGGAGAGACGAAAATTTCTCTCGACCGTCTATGTACCCATTTAGAATTAATTTAGCACGTGCTGATTGTTAAGGTAACTGTTATCAATTTTGCAGCTGCAGTGACCTTTTGTTAAATTCATAAACTCTATCAGAAGAATCAACCTTTATACAATATTCTTTTTAAAATATTAAACAAAATATTTCCTCTGACTTAGAAAAAGACAATTACATTTTCTTTTTTCTCGGTAATAAATAGTAAACGCTGGTAGAAACCTGGATCTTGTCACAGTTTTATCTAAAGAAAAGTAATTTTTAAACTTGATTTCGGAGGACCTAAACGTTAGAAACAAGATTATATTAATAAATGAAAAAATCTATTTACCAATATCTATATGTGCATACATTATGTTACTTGGCGCAAAATTAACCTGTCAGTAGACACCTAAAGACAAGTCATTTATATCTTAGATAACGGTAGTTTCTTATGCAAATGAAATCTATTAATTCTACTTGATATATAAAGAGAATTTAACAAAGTTGATTGCAAACATTAGAAACAAATTAAGAAAGTTTTTTTTTCTTTTGAAATAGAAAAATATATATAGAAATAATAAAAATCAATTCCTTAGTTCCGTGAATCTGGTAGCACCATATTCAGTTTTGTCAGCAATTTGCTTTAAGCACTAATCAATTATTAAAGCACATCGATCATTTATATTTTAGAAGTAAATATAGTTTTCGCAATACATTAAGAGATAAAGGAAAATAACAGAATATCTTTATATATAATCGTATAGCAATTCTGAAATGTTGTTAACTATACTGCTATGATAAAATACATTCGTTTATGTGTGTGTTCTTCTATGGATAATGGCCAAATTAAAATGTCTACGGTCTTGATTGTATGAATATGGGATTAATTCTGCATTCAAATTGTATATTTGACCTTTAAAGATACTCTAGACCACTAAAGGTCATCGTATATATCATGCTATTTCTGGTCAAACAACCATGCACAATTCAGTTTAACATCAGCCACTAGATGCAGTTTAATGTCATACCCAGAACTGTGACAGAGAACACGTGTCGAGTGGCGGAAATGGAGACGTGCCATATTCTGAAGGAAGCTGGTTAGTCTTTATCTGGCGTGTTAGACTTTTGATCTAAGATCGAACCCGCGTCCTTCTGAATAGGAAAAGGCGACAATTGACCATATCGCTGAAGATTGAGTTTATTTATAAAGCATTCATATTAACAAGGTAGCAGCTGTGGATAGGTGCTATAACAATCAGCAAGTTGTGGTTAAAAAAAAAATGTACATTCTGTACTTAATTTTTTTCCAAATTATAGAATTTGGTAGAATAGTTTAAAAACATTTGTGAAAAAGAAAAAAAAATTGTCAATTTTTTTTTTAAATATACATTTTATTAATGCTAACTTATTTCAAAGGTTAAGTGATTTGTATGAAGGTTATATAAAAATGGATTCAATTGAAAGAATACTTACTATAATTACATAAATAAGTCTTGTTAAAAAAAAATGACTTAAGTTAACTTTTATAATTACATAAATTTAACATACCAGAACTTTAATATGTGGTTTTAATGTTTTTGAATTAAACGAAAAATAATTGTTATGTTACTTTAAATATTCTCACAAGTACATTAAGACGTTAAGCTACCGCCTAAAAAGTCTTGCTGTAAGGGTAATAGGGTTGGCACAATCATATTAGTGTTAGGGCTTGATATGACCAGCCGTTTAATCGGAAGGGGCCGACTGTCTAGCCTACGTAATGGCCAAAGTGGATTATTACATGTCATGGACAGCTCCGCCACCATGATTACATCCTTAGGCATCATGGGTCACCAACAATTGGGAGGGGGTCTTACCACTCTGCATAGGTACAGGCGAGGTATTCTAAAGCCCCAGACGACAAGGCTAATATAAAAGAAATAAATGTTTTTCTTTGGTTTGAAAGACTAAACTATCTCAAAAATATGCCGGGGTGCGGTGTACATTTCTACAAACATTAAAGTTGGTGCAGAAGCCTGGATGTGACAGTTTTTATTCATAATAATACAATTAAATTTGAGAAGGATATGAATGAAACTATTCTCCTACCAGCTATAGAAAAATTGTAGGACAGACTGGGTTCTTTAACCTTGGTATGGTAACCAGTCTACGTTGGTTGGTTGGATTTTACGTTATGTCAACCATTGGTATTTTCATTTTATGACGAAGACATTGTGTTTTTATTCATTCTTGACGAGTATTCAGCATTTTTAAAACTCATTTTAAACACATTTTTAAAACATATTTTTATTTAACCCATATATGGTACACTAAGAGGTATTACAACTCCGGGTTGGAGTGTACTTGGTTGATAAAGGGGTACTCCACAATCCCTAAAGTGTATATATATATGTACAAATAATCCTCTTAAAATATACCAGTATTATTTCCGTAAATTCATTTTGTATCAACAAATCCGGGGACCTTTACGACTTAATATGTAATGTAGATTTAGTATTAACCAATACTTTCAACATTACATCGAGACTACAGACAAAAGTAGTTTTAAATGCTCGAACGTGTACAAGATCACAATTTCGCATAAATGCGATTTTAAACTAAGGATGACTATAAAGTATACACACACACACACACACATATCTATCTATGTATCTATGTATCTATGTATCTATCTATCTATCTATCTATCTATATATATATATATATATATATATATATATATATTATATATATATATATGAATAAGATATAATGAAAAAACTTACGATGTTTACAACTGAAATAGGCTCATCAGAAGAGAAAGTGTGCAAACCGTTTCGGGGCCCAATTCTCTTGACGGATGGGCCGAGTGTTGCTTTTTAAACCGTCAAGAGAATTGGGCCCCGAAACGGTTTGCACACTTTCTCTTCTGATGAGCCTATTTCAGTTGTAAACATCGTAAGTTTTTTCATTATATCTTATTCATACTGTCGGATTAATTTCCATTTTATTTTCACATATATATATATATATATATATATATATATATATATATGAGAAGCGGCTGAATATTTTTAGCAAGATAAAGAGAATTTCATCGAAATGAACTATACGTGAGTGTTTTTAAAACAAAATCAATCATGGTCACGTGACTTTTGTAAGTATTTTTATTGGATAGAGTGATCAGATACTTATCCCCCCAATTTTAAAAATTGTTGATGATTTTTTTTTTCCTGTGATCTACTAAATTTGTAACCCGCTGTATGTTGAGTATCTGGCAGCCATCCTTCGTTCCAGATGTAATGAATAAGTAAGCAAGCCAGTAAGAATCCAGTGTTAACGTATTCCTTGTAAGTCCTTCGTCAGAGATAATCCAAATGTCAATGAAGTAACTCAGATTGGTATGTCTATTAATACAGTAGAAGCAGCAGCAGCAGTGCCAGTGATTGGACAACAGAAATCTACCACAGGTCACGTGGTAGTCAACGAGTCTATATCTAGGAGTAACCATTTGCCCCATGCCTTATATCATAAATAATTCAACACGCCCCCTTTTTTGATATAAATGGGGCTATTCCATTCAACAATATTAAATTCCTCCATTGAGGAAATTTACAATCGATTACAATCGACAATCTTTCCATTCATAAATGTTTATAATAAAGTTATTAAGAAATTTGTAATTTCATTTTTGTAGTAAAAGCAAAAATACTATTATCAATTTAATATTCTACTAAGCTTACTTTGTAAAAAAAAATATTAATTATTATTATTTTATTTTTCCTACTCCTAACATTACTGGCCAAAGTTAGTATTTTGGCCCCTTTTTTGGGGGTTTCTGGTTTGTTTTTTGTTGTTTTTTTTTTTTTTCTTTTTTTTTTTTCTTTGTTTTGTTTTTGTTAGTTCAAAAGAATACGGTACTTTACAGTACAATACATTTAATTAATACAAGTTAATGAATTAGTAACTTATTGAACAGGTTTAATGTCATTGCCCAGGACATTCATTTTTGGGGATCTTACCCCTCTGCATGAATACAGTCGGATTATTCTACAGCCCAAACCGACAGGGCAAAATCTTAAGTTTAATTTTGGCCCCCCATGATATCTCTTTTAAAATCATTCAGCTTTATCCTGTTCAACGATCCTGTGAACAGATCTGAAAAGTTAATCTTACCCCTCTTTAATTTCATTCCTTATAAGTTGATATTTTATATCAATATGTTTTTGTTTTCTGGTGTATGAGGGGGTTTTTGCCAGTATGCTCGACTGACTGTCACAATAAATAGTTACAGGGTTTTTAACACTAATGTTTGTAAATAAAGGGCTTCGCGGACTGTTACCGCCATATTAACAAATTCGGCCTCACATGTTGACAAAGAGACCACTGGTTGTTCTTTTAGATTTTCAGGAAATGCTCGAGCTTTCGTCCGATAATTTAAAACAGTATCCTGATATACTTTTTTTGGTCATTTGAACCTGCCCATTCGCATCACATAATCCTGTTCAAACAGGTAACTCTGGAAAATATTATTCCAGGAACGCCCACTTTGTTTATCATACTTGATAAAATACCCTCCTTAGAACGGGGATCCAATTTCTTTTTATTTTGCACACAGCAAAACAAGTCTTCCCAAAAATATGCATACGACTTAAATTCGGTCTAGAACCGGTAAAAACTTCAAACTTTGCCATATTGGCTTACATCTGCTTAGTATTGTTTCGTAACTAGCAGAGTATCAGATTCATGGGCTAGGAAATATAACATCATAAGTCCAGAAAAATCGTCAATAAATTTACAACATACCTTAAATTGGATTTTTCCAACATGTTCAATTTGACCAGCTGTCGCAAAAACGAGCGACAATATCTTCGTATCTCTTTTCTTTAACACTTTGTTTTTAGTCTCGGCCATTTTTTTTTTGATACATATATTACAACAGTTAGTTTTTAATGAGGGGGGTAAATTTCATTTTCCTTACATTTACTACTATTGCAGTTTTTTTTGATATCACTCATTTTACAGAGTTCCAAGACTATGCACGGATTAATATCATATTTCGCAGTCTCGGAGGAATTAATATCTTTTTTAAATAATACAAACCCCATTCTTACTATATTAAATATAGTACCATTTGGGTAGATCAACTTTGATGTTTGTGTCCAAAATTCATGTGGCCCCGGAAGCCGTAGCTGCCCTTACTGAAAGATGTTTTGTTTAAAAGTGGGGATATACAATACCCCTTCAAAATGCTTTCGCAAATTTGACTTTACTATTTTTCAAATATACACGCGCGTCACCACGTCCTTGCACTAAGCCAGTGGATTGACTTCCATCAGCCAATTCCACGAAGTGATTCTCAGATTGAAAATTGGGTCCAACTGATAAATTTAGTTTTATCGTTGATGACATGTTGAGTGGCCCCGCAATCAACGAGCAAATGTTCTTTATGTGCTAAAGAATCATATCCAGCAGAAAAGAAATATGTCTTTTTCTTTGGGGGAATATTTAACATTTTGACAAAAGTCTTTCCTATTCCTGCAATCATAGGACATATGGCCCTTTTTCACAAACATAAACAAATAATATTTGTTTTGTTGGCGACTTCCTGGTATCCTTCCAATTGCTTCCCTGATAATTTTGGTAGTTGGTATATCTAGTTGATCTGTCTCATAGCGAGGGTTGATTTTACCCTTTTTGAATTGGGTCTTTAGTTGTATAGTTCTATTTTTGTTCCCCAGAGTACATACTTTCTGTCTCTCATAACTACGAAGACTGACTTTGAATTCCGTAAACGTCATAGTCTTATCCCTTTGGGTTATTACTGTTGCAAAGGTTTGAAATTTGAAGGCAGGCCCTTCAATACCATAGCGATCAACAATCCATCGCTTACAATCTCCCCGGCATCCTTAATGAGCTAGCAATGCTCTCAGTTTGGATTATGTAATCAGTAATTGATTCATAATCGTTTCTACTTAACGAACTTAGTTGTCGATACAATCCACAATTCTTGGTTTGCCTTTTGACAAATAGTGGGTCCTTAATATTTCCATTGCTTTTCTACCATTATCACGAGCTTCTCGCATTACGAGTGAGAGACTTCGATCATCCAAGCATTGTATTAATTCTGCGTATATTGCAGCATTTTTATCTACGAAAACTGGTCCTCCGGTGGTCAGATGGTGCATTGATTATATCATGCAGTTGAAGGATTCGAAGGTATCCATTGAACTTAGTTTCCCAAATTTCGAAGCTGTCATCATTGCCATTGAAAAAGATCCGTGCGCGCCTGGTTCCATAACCTGTTGAGTATCTGGCAGCCATCCTTCGTTCCAGATGTAATGAATAAGTAAGCAAGCCAGTAAGAATCCAGTGTTAACGTATTCCTTGTAAGTCCTTCGTCAGAGATAATCCAAATGTCAATGAAGTAACTCAGATTGGTATGTCTATTAATACAGTAGAAGCAGCAGCAGCAGTGCCAGTGATTGGACAACAGAAATCTACCACAGGTCACGTGGTAGTCAACGAGTCTATATCTAGGAGTAACCATTTGCCCCATGCCTTATATCATAAATAATTCAACACTGTACATTTCTGGAGGATATGGTTGAGTGGCATCATTGCTTTGACAAATAGAAGTGGTGAGAGAGAGTCTTCCTGGAAGATGCTTCTTTGTATTTTCACCTCTGCTAAGGTTTGTTCTTCCACTGTCAGTTCTACTTTCCAATTTACGATGGTTTTGTTGGTGAATTTTATCATTTTGTCTGATATTTTATACATCTTTAAGCATTCGGTTATCCAGGCTTATGGGACCACGTCGTAGGGCTTTTTGTAGTTAATACATGCCATGGCTAAGTTTTTTCCTTGTTTTTACTTCTTTAAGGATGCTCTGCTCTATGTATAGTAGGGCATTTGTTCCTCTTGTTTCCTTGCGGCATCCTTTTTGTTCTTCCGCGGCAATCAAGCGAGTAATAGATCCCTTCTTTTATTTGTGCGGTCAGTATTTTCATATCATAGGTAAAAATGTTATTGATCTATATTTTCTGGGGACGGTTCCTTTTTAAGGGCCTTTCTGAATCAGGTTAGTTTTTCCTTTTATCATCAATTCAGGTACGTTTCCTTCTCGTATGCATTTACTCATCTGTTCGACCAGTCTTACGGGGATGGATGTGAATTTTTTGAACCAGTATCCATGAATTCTATCGTGTTTTCCAGTTTTGTATTTTTGTTGCTCTTAGAGAATCCAGGTGTATGCTTGCCTCAGATCCGTTTGCGAATCCTTCCACTTCTTTTGTTATCTTATGTATTCATTCAACCATTCTATTATGGTCTTTCTTTTCCCATATTTTGCTCCAGAAGTGTTTTGTTTCTTTCACATTCGGGTATTTGTTTGTCTGAGAGCTTTGGCCATCGACTTGCTAGTAAAATTTCCCTTCGCTATATTGAAAGGTCTTGTTTTGATTATATTGTTCCGTTCTGTTCCTGTATCTTTTTCGGCTACCTTCCCTCGCCAGTATTTTTTGGTTGATTTCCTCCATCTGTATAGTCAAATTTTCATTCCTTTGTGCCGTTTTATTATTATTATTTACTCCTTTTGAGTTTTAACATCAGCATTAGCTGATGGTCTTTCACTGGAGTCTGAGTGATAGCAAGTATTCTCAAGTCTCCAGGACGCTTCTGAGTATTCTGGCAGATTGCAGCAGTGCAGTATTCTGGATGGTATCAATCCTTCCTCTGATTCCCAAACTTTCCAAACCCTTTTCCAATCCGTTTGGGACCGTTCCAATTGCACCAACAACAATTGGCATCACTTTGACTTTCATATTCCATAATTTTCACTTCTCTGGCAAGGTCCTATTATTATTATTATTATTATTCACTCCTTTCGAGTTTTCACACCAGTGTTAGCTGATGGTATTTCACTGGAGTCTGAGTGACAGCAAGTCTCCTCGGGTCTCCAGGACTCTTCTGAGTATTCTGGCAGATTACAGCAGTGCAGTGTTTTGAATGGTTTCAATCCTTCCTTTGATATCTAAACTTTCCAAACCCTTTTCTAATCCTTTTGGGACTGTTCCAAGTGCACCAACTACAATTGGTATCACTTTCACTTTCATGTTCCATTATTATTATTTATTATTATTATTAATTATTATTATTATTATTATTATTATTATAGATTAGGAATAGAATTAAGAGTTTTCCTTCTCCTGGAGTAGTTGACTAACCAAGGTTAAAGAGCCATGTCTGCCCAACTATTTACCCATAGCTGAAGAGAGAATTGTTGGGTTCATACCGTTCGAAAGGGTATTAGCGCTACGCGAATTGAAACAGTTTCTTCAACGATATGAACTTGTCTCGCAGTGACTATCTCCTCTGACGGTAACCATTACAACTCGCTCTTTCACAGTCACACACACACACACACACACACACACACACACACACAATACATATAATATATATAATATATATATTTAGAGAGAAAGAGAGAGAAAGAGGGGAGAGAGAGATGGATAGATAGACAGATAGATATTAAGATAGCGTTGACATGGAGTCAACAACGCTTGATAAATATCAGTTTCTCGGCCAAAAGATCACATAGGTGGGAACCCGAGGGCTAACAAGCACTACGCTATCTTAAATTAAATATATACGCTCTATCACTAATATTGAACACGGTTATATATATATATATTTGGGAGAATATGTGTTTAAATGAAGTCGAACCTAATTTATGAAAGTTAATTAATTAATAATTAATTAATTAGGCGGATTACCTATTTAAATTTAAGGCTAAACATATCGAGAAAAATCAATCTCTGTATGTACATTTCGGCCTATTATTTGTATCTATAGCTCTGCTGATGAGGCCTAATAGGCCGAAATGTACATACAGAGATTGATTTTTCTCGATTTGTTTAGCCTTAAATTTAAATAGGTAATCCCGCCTAATTAATTAATTATTAATCAATTAACTTTCATAAATTAGGTTCGACTTCATTTAACACATATTCTCCCAAATATTGTCGGCTGAAAATAGCCATATCACAAACATCGTCTGTTTGTTTACTTCTCATATGTATATATATATATATTAATATATATATATATATATATATATATATATAATATATATATTTGCTAGAAGCTACTTTTCAAATGTTGGAGAAGGTATATACACGCATATTCAACACACAATTTTGAGACATCAAATCTTTCATCAGACACCAAAGTTCAAATAGTCTCGATGCAATATGAGTCGTTAGAAAAATATTATCTTACAACAAAGTCAAAACATAACATCTCAAATGTCTAACATTATTGTTCTTAAACTAGACGATACAGCTCACCTAGAGATATAATTCGCAAATTACTAGCCAGTCTAAAGTGAGGTCTAGGCATACATACGAACTATTACTAAGGCGAGGCAATATTTTGGTACATGTTAGTTCGCGATGCGTATATATATATATATATATATATATATATATATATATATTGAAAAGGAACTATCATTTTAGCGTGACTTTATATTTCGTATGGCAGAGAGAAGTATTGCCACAATTTTAATGATTCTGTTCATACTTTTTAAATATTTTTATTGCCAACACTTGCATTTCTCATATATATATATATATATAATATATATATATATATTATATATATATATTTATAATGTTGTTCTGGTTCCAACGGGGAAAATTCAATATTTTATTAAAAAAGAAGGTCCGCAAAATGTATTTTGTTCTCTCAGAAAAAATTTTTAATTTTTTTTGTTTTACACACATATATATATATATATATATATATATATATATTATATATATATAGAAAGTCGTCGGGGTGCCCTAAAGTCGGTATCAGTCAGTCAGCGAGGGAGTCTATCCCCTTTTCTCTTGCGCTAGACCAAGGAGATTATTTTAGCGTCTGAGGTGGGGCGCCACACCTACCATCAGCTCCTTACTTTACCACACAGATCTCTGTGCTACTCATACGCTGAGTTGGCGGGGACCGGTATCGAACTAGGAACTTGTGGATTTAGCCGAACGCTCTACGACTGAGATTACCCGGCCCTACTGAAAAAATGATTATTTTTTGACACACCTTGTATTTATATATATATATATATATATATATATGTGTGTGTGTGTGTGTGTGTGTGTGTGTGTGATGTTACGACCCTGATTTCTGAATGGAGTGTTAATGTGTTGATATAGAAATAGTAGTAGTATAAATATCTCATCTTCTGTGCTATGTAGAGTGGCTTGAATTTGGTTGCTGGGCCGATGATGAATTGGCTGACAATTCTTTGGTATTTGGAATCTGGAAGCCAACTTTTGTTTCTGGGTGATATCTTGCCTTTTGCCATTTAGAGTTTTTAGGAATAACACAAGGCGACTTATTTTTTCCCCATGAATGAGAGTCCCCGTCTCACTCCGTCAAAGCATCTTTCCAAACTCCCCGAAAATTCTCACCTCTTACCCTTCTTCTCTTCAACTTCGCCACGTGACACTTCTTGAAAAGTAGAAAAAATGCAATTTGGTATTATGATGATTCATCCTTAAAATAAATGAAGAGCAAATAATAATTTGAAATGGTAGAGAAATTGCAAAAAGAGTGAAAATGGCGAGAAGGATCCTGACTGGGATTGAACTGTGTCCTGTTAAATTTGTTGAAATAATTTTTATGTTACCTTTTTTAAAACTTCATGGATATCAACAAATTGTCGGAAATAAGTTTTATTAAATTCATGCGTATCAAAAATTAGAAGAAGCAGATTCAAATATAGTTATAAACTGGTGGTTGACACTCAGCAACCACTTCCTAGCACCTATCTAATGAAAAAGTGAGTGTAATTGCTATAAGAGCAATTTGAATAATACGGTCGGGGTAGTCACACACACACACACACACACATATATATATATATATATCTTCGCATCAGATGAGTCGGGAGAGTTAGACACTTTGTCTAAGTTCCCTGAAATAGACTATAAGCTAAATCTCTAAGTCTTTTGTTATTTCTTTGACTAATTACCTGGCTATGGTTAATGAGCCCAGTCTGCCCTATTATTTACCTATAGTTGGAGGGAGAATATTTGGATTCATAGCTTTTCCACAGGTATTAGTGCTATGTGAAATGCAAACAGCCTCTTCTAGGATTTGAACTCGGGTCGACGAGTCCATTTACTACGACTCTAACCATTGCTCCACGCAACTTTGGGCAGTCATAAAGGACTTAGGGCTTGACATAACCAGCCGATTAATCTAATCGGGACTTTCTAGGCGCTCATATAGTACAAGTAACGGCCGAAATGGGGTGTTGTATGTCAAGGGAGAATTTAATATCCGAGTAATGGACCTGCAAGTCATCATGCACATGTGCACTTGCATTAATGGTCGCCCCACTTACCCCGCAAGCATCTGGTTCTATTGAGGGAGAATGCTTACCACTACGTAGAGCTGCAGTTGGCATTTTCAATATGTACAGTCGACTGTGCGGGAAGTAATAAGGTAAAATACAGTTGTCAAATAGTACAAAGATATTATTTCATTCTATTGTGTACACATATTCTGTAATATCAATGCAAGTCTGTGAATTGTTTTATGCGGGCAGAAGAAAGAAACGAAGAAGCAAAGAAAGAAAGAAGAAGAAGAAAGAAAAAAGAGAATAATATTGAAAGAAAGAAAGAAAGAAAGAAGAGAAGACGATGTAAGTCTGTGGCTTATTTTATGAGGTTAAAGTAAGAACAAAGAAATTATGAAAAAGAAAAGAAAGAATGAACAAAAAAAGAGAACAAGAAAGAAAGAATGAGAGAAAGAAAGAAGGAATGAAAGAAGAGAACAAAAAAGAATGGAAGAAAAAAAGAAAGAATAGTTTGAAATAGAAAGAAAAATACAAGAGAACAAGAAAGAAATAAAGAAAGAAGCAAACAAGAAAGAAGAAAGAGATATAGAAAGAAAGAAAGAAAGAAGGAAAGAAAGAGAACAAAAATGAAGAAAGAAGCAAACAAAAAGAAGAAAAGATATAGAAAGAAGGAAAGAAAGAAGAGAACGAAAAAGACAGAAAGAAAGAAAGAATCGATTAAAAGAGGAAGAACGTAGCAAACAAGAAAAAAGTAGAGAAAGAAAGGAAGAAAGGAAGAAAGACGAAAGAAAGAAAGAACGAAAGAAAGAAAGATGAGAATCAGAAAGAAAGAAAGACAGAAAAAGAAAGAAAGAATAGATTAAAGGATAATAAAAGCAAGAAAGAAAGTAACAAGAGAACAAGAAAGAAAGAAGCAAACAAGAAAGAAAAAAAGAGATAGAGAAATAAAGAAAAAAAGAGGATCAGAAAAAAAGAAAGAAAAAAGATGAGGATCAGAAATAAGAAAGAAGGAAAAGGATACGAAGTAAATAAACAAACTAACAAACAAGAGAAAAAGAAAGAAAGAATAGATTAAAGGATAATAAAAGGAAGAAAGAAAGTAACAAGAGAACAAGAAAGAAAGAAGCAAACAAGAAAGAAAAAGAGATAGAGAAATAAAGAAAAAAAGAAAAAAAGTTGAGGATCAGAAAAAAAAAAGAAAAAAAATGAGGATCAGAATAAGAAAGAAAGAAAGAAAGAAAGAAAGAAAAGAACATGAAGTAAATAAACAAACTAACAAACAAAAGAATAAGAAAGTAGATGGTACATTCCATTGAAATGTGATGTCCATATGCAAACTCATATCAGAATAAAGTTAAGTAAATCTTTTTATCTTGAGAACATTTCTCGACAAATCAATTGTATCTGTTGATCGACCCCGTGGCTATGTCTGTGAAACTCACTATAGGAGAAGCCATAAAGCACTCTTGCTTTAATAGGTTTGAAACTACAATATATGGAACTTCTACAAGATAAGGATGGGATTATAAATGTCTTTTTCTTGGCCAATTGGTCTATATCAGCCAAATGCATATATATTTCGTTCGGTACACGGACTCTTACCTGTGTCGAGATACTACATGACTACAAAAAAGATTTGTTTCTTCGGTTGGTTGGTTGGTTGGTTGGTTGCTTGATTGGTTGGTTGGCTGTTTGGTTGGTTTTACGTAATTGGCGTAACGTGGAGCCATGAGGATGGTCTGATGTGTGGATTAGAACGGAAAAGCTTGAGTGATGATTTGGCCTGGTTTGGTTGGACGAGCGAATGATAAGTGGCGAAGGAGAGAAAGGAGGGATGAGAGGTCAGAGTATGAATTGAGCCTGGAGAATGCGTGAATGGAATAAGATAGGGAATTCCTTTGGTTGGTTGGTTGGTTGGTTGGTTTTACGTAATGGGCGTAACGTGGAGCCATGAGGATGGTCTGATGTGTGGATTAGAACGGAAAAGTTTAAGTGATGAATTGGCGTGCTTTGGTTGGACGAGCGAATGAAAACTGGAGAAAGAAAGGGGAGAAAGGATGGGTGAGAGGTCATAAATTGAGTCTGGGAGAATGCATAACGGAGTAAGACATGGAATTCCTTGCTGTAGGCAATCGTAACGTCGAGAAAATAAAATACTTATGAGTGAAAAGAAGCGGTCTTGTGTTATTACTAAAAACTCCAAACGGTACAAGGCAAGATAACCCTCAGCCCCAAGTTGGTCCAGACTCCAGGAAATCATAGAACTGCTAACAACTGGACAGATACCCAGCAAATAAGGATTCCACCTTCTCCGATTTAGTACCGGTACAGAGATTAGTATATTTAATATTTTTTTATCCACACATCATTCACTCCATTAGAAGTAAGATCGTATTTAACA
Source organism: Doryteuthis pealeii (assembly GCA_023376005.1). Taxonomy (NCBI): domain Eukaryota; kingdom Metazoa; phylum Mollusca; class Cephalopoda; order Myopsida; family Loliginidae; genus Doryteuthis; species Doryteuthis pealeii. The sequence continues at coordinate 34,934,783 of CM042152.1, read as the reverse complement.
GTTAAAACATCGCTCCTTAATTTCAGCTGTCGATGGCCGAGAGGTTAACGAACAGAGCTGGTGAAAAGTCATCGAGTTACACTGATGAGATGGGAAACGTCGACACCCTGTCTGTGGAATGACTTATCTATATAATATTATATATATATATATAATATAGTACTATATATATAATATGAGAGAGAGAGAGAGGAGAGGAGAGGAGAGAGAGAGAGAGGGGAGAGAGAGAGAGAGCGAAGGAAAGAGAGAGAAACATCTTCGAGCACAACATAATGTCAAACTGAAATATATCTAGCTCTTACCTTAGTATCGAACGCTTTATTTCCCCTTTCCCAGATGCAAAATACCTATATATATATATATAGTATATATATAATATATAATATATATATATATATTAGCACTCCGAGCAAATTATGTATGCCACGAAGCTTTACAATTCCAGGTTCATTTACATTTTCTATTGAAATTCCAATGCATCTTTAAATTCTTATGCCATCTAATGATTAAATGCAGTTTCAAATTCTCACAACCAAATCGTCAAAATGCTTAACGACTCTGTGGTGTCTACTTTACTAACTACTTTCTGAGTTATTTTTTAAACCGTTGTCCATAGATACCATGTCACACACATGCACAGGAACATACACACATGCACACACCTTAATCACACGCACATAATCCAGATGCAAAAACACACACAGTATATATACATCCACACGAAATATCATATATATATATATATATACTTATATATAATATATCTTTGTGTGGATGTATATATATCATGTGTGTTTTGCTTGTGCGATTTATGCATAAGATATCATTGCAGTAGTATATTTACAATTTCTGTCAGCTTTACTATCTAATTTCCCTCCCGATATTATATATATGTGCCACGCATATATCCCCAAACATGGCAAACACAATAATATATAATTCCACACAAAGATACATATATATTACTAGGCAAAAGTACCCGGTCCATGACCGTGAACTTAAATTGAAATTTTGGATCCACAGGAGTGGAGAGAGAAAGGGGAAAGACAGTAGTTAAGAGAGGGGCTTAAGAGGAAAATAATTCTTTGAAACTAAAATCATTGAAGAATTTGTATATTCTTCAGGGATTTGGTATTTTTGCTGTTTTTATAGTTTAAAATTATTTACATATATATCTATACAATCAAAATGAAAGTTATTTTTCCGTTTGTATAATTTGTTTTGTTATTGTTTTTTAAAATTTTTGTAAAACATTACAACAATTCAACATGTTAGTTCTTAATTGCATGGTTGGTTTAAAAAAAAGCTGAGAATCGAAAATTTAAATTCTTCGGTATTGCAATATCTCCTTTTGCTAAAACCTAAAAGATAATATTATAGCGGACCACCAATTGAATCAGTTTAGGCCATCTTGAATTAAAACGGAAATTTTTGTTATTACTTTATAATTAATTGAATTTTTCATAGAATTTAAAAAAAACTCTTATCGTAACTTGTTTTTAGCTACGTTAATTTTCCAGTTGATTAACAGTGCAAAAAATGAAAACGTGTTTTTCAATCATAATTTTCATTATTTCCGTAAGCTGAAAAAAAGTTAAAAAAATCATCAGGAGTTTATTTAATGTGTTTTCTTTTTCAAAATGGAAAAAATTTTCAAAAATATTAATTTTTCTGCAAGTTTCCATAGGTCGTTAAATATAGGGGGGGGAAAAATTTCCCAGGGGGTAAAAATTTGGTGGTACCTTGTATTTTAAAAACATTGTTTAAAAACGTTTGGGGACCTGTTTATCTGGACTCCCCCCCCCCCCATCTAATTTTTTTTCCCTTCAGTTGAATATTATCGATTACACACCAATTTATCAGATTTGAAAAAAAAAATTCTTAAAAGTTCTTTATTATTTGAGTAATTCACGGGTGCTTCATTTCCTCATATAAGTGTATAGTAAATTGATCCCCCATATCGGAAACCGCTTTGACGGAACCCATTAATTCTTATTTATTTTTTCCCATTAAACTAAACCCCCCCTAACCCCTATCCCCCCCCCCCCTAGTTACAATAAGTTTTATTACAAAATTTGTATTAATTACAAAACAAAATCAATTTTCATAAAATGTTCCAAATGTCACCCTATGAAATCTCTAATTTAAAACATGCCAATTTTTCAGAACTGAAAAGTCTGCACCTATAAACTCAGCGGATGTTTATTGACTTTACCAATAAAAGAGTAAAATCAAAAAACTTAAATTTAATTTGTAAGGCAAATTCTGAGGAATATTTTAAATTGTGTTTTGAATAATAATTTAATGTTGGTTGTTAGTGTGTTTTTGTTTTATCAACTTTTCGGGTAATTTACTAACACACATGTCATTTGATAAACAAAGCGCTTACAATTTTTCGTACTTACATATAAAAATTTTTGAAATGTTCCAATAACTGGATATGTGTCGGAATAACTTGAAATAAAAATTTCGTCCTTACAAATAAATTGACTTACTTATCTCCAGTCGGCCTTCGACTAAAGATAAAACACCGGATTTTTTAGTAACCTTTGTTTTTTTTTTGTTTTATATCGTGGTTTGAGAAAATAATTAGTTTAACGAACCAAAAGAAAAAAACAGTTTCTAAGGAAATTCGTGAATCTTATTGTTATTTTTAACCCTTTAAAACTCTAACAATAAAATTAATAAAATAAATTAAAGAATTAAAAGTCATTTTATTCGAAATGAAAATCTTAGTTTAATTTATACAATATGTAACCGTACTTACGACGTAAACTGCATTTTCATGATACTGTTATTACGAATTTTAAAATATTATTTTAATAATGTAACCGTAAAAGCGTGCATTTTGATTTTCTACAATTTTTATGCATTACAAAAATTATAAATTAAAATGAGTGTACTGTACAATTTAAGAATATGGACAAACTCGCTGTAAAAAATAATTTAATCTATAAAAACACATCACAATTACATATTCAGAAAGACTAAGAGATTTCCGAGCTTTATTCGTATTATCGCCTATACGTAGGTTTTTTTTTTTTAAACTCGCTGTAAAAAAAAAAAAAATCTATAAAAACACATACAAATTACATATTCAGAAAGGACTATTTCATTCTTATTACTAAAGATATAAATAATTTTAAAGATTAAAATCCTAAATAGGTAAGAATTCCGATCCTGACTGTTATAGACTGCACTGCTTGTATCGCAAATAATCATAGGCAGCGTGGCTATCCGAAAGCCATTTTTTTAATTTTTTAACTCGCCTGTAAAAAAATAATTCAATTAATAAAAACTCACACACAAAATTAACATATTTTTGAAAGATTTTTCTTATCTTTCTAACGAAATATAAAATTATTAAAGACTGGACCATAAATAGGCCATAAAATTCGGAGCTGAACGGCTAGACTGCAAAATTAATTCATTAAAATCAAAACTTCGGCTCTGTTATCGCCTTTAACCAATAAGCAGGCAGAGACAAATATTTTATTATCAGGAGGGCTGATATACGGACAGTTCCGCAAATTGGGTGATTTTGGATTAATTAATCGATTAAATCCCTTAATCAGTAAAAAATCAATAACCAAATTTGGAATTTTTTCTTAGTTTAGAACGATATCAATGTGTATGCAAGACTTTTGAATCTGAGTGACCTCCCGTTTTTTGTTATACGTCGACACGTACATACCAAAATCTCTGTTTATATATAGATATATATATAATATATATATATATATATATAT
>CM042152.1:34901034-34918534 GCA_023376005.1 Doryteuthis pealeii | reverse complement strand
GATGCTAAAATAATCTCCTTGGTCTAGCGCTAGTGAAAAGTGGATAGACTTCCTCGCTGATTGGATGAAACCGACTTTAGGCCACCCCGACTACTTTACTTTACTTTACTTTACTATTTATTCTGACCCCGATTTGGAAAAAGCAAAAATAGTGTTTGCCACGCAGCTTTGCAGTTAGATTCAAATAAACAACTTATATCATTGGTTTGATCGAGCGCTAGTGAAAAGTGGATAGGCTCCCTCGCTGATTGGCTGAAATCGACTTTAGACCACCCTGACGACTTTACTTTACTTTATTTCTAGATTAATTTACTTTAAAAACAATTTGATTTAGCCTTTTCAATGACTGGTTCCCACGATGTGTTTACTCTAAACTCGGTTTACTAAAGAGGTCACTGCAGCACAACATATGCGCTGCTTCTTTGACACGACATCTTTTCCAATGTCCTTTCATATTTATCATTTTAGCTTTCGTCGCACAAAGGTCAAAATGATTTCCCATGTTGTGTCATTGCTATACTCTGGTCCACAGAAAATCCTCGAGGATGGCCGGAGGATACACCGGCCAAAATGTTGTGATTTTACATACAACAATAAAGACGAGGACAACAGCCCGAAAAATTAAATTATACCACTTCAAGCCTCATCTGAAAAATTAAAACAAAAAAGGATTGCATAGGCGTAAAACTGTCAGTAACCGGACCGAAATGCAAATTGATATGGGAAGACAGTTGACATTAAAATATCATAATTATTTCATCATCATCATCATGTCGCGCTGCTAGCACGGATATCTATGACAATCTCTCTTCATCCATCCCAATCACTTATCATTCTCGGGAGGTCCTCTATGCAGTATCCTGTATCCGCACAGATCTGGTCAATGTACGTCTTTGCTGGTGTGCCCATGTGCTGGCTTCCACAGGAGGACGTCACTTATGAGTTCGTCCTTGCTTCTCCATCAGTGTCGTGTGTGTCTTGTCCATCTTACTCGGATGGTTTAGGTAATATTTGGCAGGTGGCCGTACAGCTGTTTTCTCGTGAGGTGTTGTTTCCACGTCATGTTCAGGATCACACACAGCATTCTTGTGCAGCTCCCACCTAGTTTATTCTTTAGTAGCTTCGTTAGGGTCCAGGTGGTGAAGCCTTACAGCAGTACTGACACGACAACGGCCTGGGGGTGCGAAAGTATTTATTTTCATGTAATAAAATATTTTATTAAATTAGAAAGACCAACGAAGTAAAATTGCTACACAATTTATGAGCAGTTATAAATTATTAACGTACCTGTAGTTAGAATTTTGAATTAGGGTCCGTTAACTTAAAAATGATGGGATCCATGGAAAGTTACAGACAGTTGTGACGTGTCCTTTTACTTGACCCCTTGAAAACGCACCATTACAGACGCGTGAGAATAAGTTTTAGTTTTCGTCAGTCAGATGCGAGTCGTCACCCAATCAGAGAGTATGTCTCTTAGGGTTCGCACCTCACCCGCGGAGGAATCAAATGGGCAGTGTTGAAAATAAAAGCTTGATCAAGTAACAACCAAGTCTTGTTTTGTTAATTAGATATTAAAGGCAATGACCAGCTCAGCACAAAGAAGAATCAACGAAGAAGACCAACCCTTAAAAGCAGAAGCCCATTAGATGACAAGAAAAGATGGCGGACGAAGTAGAACCAACAAGTAGAACTGTAACAAGAAAGACCATCATACCATCTAATCTATCTAACTATATGTTTCTCTCTCCTCATTATATACCCGATGTCGTATAAGGGTTATATAACAAAATAAGAACATTTTACTTGTTCTAATTTTATTTTAATCTTATAGAATACAATTCTATATTTTACATCAAAATAATGATAAATAGACATACACATTTCTTTTCCCAAACTTAAGGAAAAGAAAGTAAAACACAACACAGTCCTTTTCCCAAACTTAATGAAAACAGATTAAAGCGAACACACAAACACAATCCTTTTCCTAAATTTAAGGAAAAGTGATTAAAACAAATGTTTACACAAAAATCTGAATCGATTAGCTAGGTTAGCAATGCTTACTACTACGTACGCGCGTTTTTGCCAAAAAGTTAATTACTTTTTGATCCGACTAGATATTATAAATAGACAGAGAAGAAATCAACAGACACACAGACTTAACCTCACACTCAAACCGGACACACCCGACAACAAACAAACACACAGATCTCGTCTCGCTGCCAGATAGAACACGACCAAGAAACAGGTGTCAGACCCAACGATTCCACCGCCTCAACACAATTACTACTATTACCATTCAATCGTACCACCGCAGTCAACATCAGGAATCCGTTTCAGCAGGTCATATATACAAACTTGATTCTCATTTCTGTCCACATCTAAACGAACTTTTCCAAACTTAACATACGAACTTTTACATTTTACATTACACATATCATCTACACTATTCCTTTTGAACATTTCACATATTATTGCAAATTTATTCTCTGAATAAATGTATTTGTTATTTTATAATTATATGCATTTGTTTTATTATTTCTCCGTATTTTCTACCTAAACTGTGTCATATTTTTATTCGTCATTTAATATTCTTTGCAAACCTCTACAACAAGGCCTCTACAATCTATAAATTATACACAAAATTGCTTTTATTACGTTTGAGAATAAAACAACAATATCAGAAACTAAAAAACCTCACGTAATTATTTATAAAACACAGTTTTGCTAAAACTAGTACACAAATTACCCACACTATATACTGTGGAAGCTTTTATTTCTTAGTCATATATAACAAAAGTTGAGGTATTTTAAACGCATTAATGGACGTGTTTGAGACAAATATAACACAGCTACAATTTAATTGAGACATCGTTAATGAATAAGATACTAACTAGGATTAAATAAAGATTACTTTATAATAATTGAGAATATGACGTAAATAACTCAGGGAATAGTGACGGTGGTGGTAAGGTTATTAATTTCGGTTATAGAAAGACATACACATAATCTCCATTATAGTAAAGTAAGTAAAGTCGTCGGGGTAGCCGAAAGTCGGTATCAGCCAATCAGCGAGAGAGTCTATCCCTTTTTCCCCAGCGCTAGACCAAGGAGATTGTTTTTGCATCTGAGGTGGAGCGCCACACCTACCACCAGTTCCTTACTTTACCGCATAGATCCCTGTGCTACACATACGCTGAGTTAGCGAGTGCCGGTATCGAACTAGGAACCTTATGGTTTTTAGCCGAACGCTCTACCGACTGAGCTAACCCGGCCCCTAAGATAAAATTACACAGTTTAAAATGACACTACTACTAAATGATATACTTAAAATGATACTCCTCTTCATAACGATGACACTATTGATTTTAACTATGCGTCCTCGTCTAATGCGTTTTACTAAATAGCATACAACACTTAACAAATCAACAAAAAAAAAAATTCGCGAAGTCTTGTTTAATGGAGTTTCACCGAAATTTTTCTCTGTCGCGATTGTAAAACTGTGGGGGACTCTTTTCTCTTTCCTTTTTGGACTCCTTTGATATAAACGGAAGTCGTGATAATGCACAGGAAGCAATAACGCATTAACAATTGTTTTCTTGCCAAATGCTAATTGAAGCTTTTCATACACGTGAATGCAGCTACGAGAAAATGGCAGAGAGAGAGAGAGAGAGAGAGAGAGAGAGAGAGAGAGAGAGAGATGGGGGGGGAGAAAAAAGCCGACATAAAGCCTATCTTTCCGACATGTATCAGATGCTTCATTTTTAACCGGTTCTATTTAAAAAGGATGCAAAAGATATATATTTTTTTGTGATTCGTAAATGAATCGGTTACAAAAAATTTCCAGACTCCCTAGAGCGATCGTTGTTTTTGTTTTTTAATGTTATTTCATTTGTTTATTTATTATTATTATTATTATTATTATTATTATTATTATTATTATTATTTCCCTCTATTAGATTTTTTGAACCTCTACCTTAGCGGGTGGTTTACTGGAGACAGAGAGATAGCAAGTCTGCTCAGGTTTTCCGGATTCTTTTGAGTATTCTAGACGATTATTATTATTATTATTATTATTATTATTATTATTATTATTATTTCCCTCTATTAGAGTTTTTGAACATCTACCTTAGCGGGTGGTTTACTGGAGACAGAGGGATAGCAAGTCTGCTCAGGTTTTCCGGATTCTTTTTAGTATTCTAAACGATTATTATTATTATTATTATTATTATTATTATTATTATTATTTCCCTCTATTAGAGTTTTTGAACATCTACCTTAGCGGGTGGTTTACTGGAGACAGAGGGATAGCAAGTCTGCTCAGGTTTTCCGGACTCTTTTGAGTATTCTAGACGATTATTATTATTATTATTATTATTATTATTATTATTTACTCCTTTTGAGTTTTCACATCAGTGTTAGCTGATGGTCTTTCACTGGAGTCTGAGTGACAGCAAGTCTCCTCAGGTCTCCAGGACTCTTCTGAGTATTCTGGCAGATTGCAGCAGTGCAGTGTTCTGAATGGTTTCAATCCTTCCTCTGATATCCAAACTATCCAAATTATTATTATTATTATTATTATTATTATTATTATTTCCCTCTATTAGAGTTTTTGAACATCTACCTTAGCGGGTGGTTTACTGGAGACAGAGGGATAGCAAGTCTGCTCAGGTTTTCCGGACTCTTTTGAGTATTCTAGACGATTATTATTATTATTATTATTTACTCCTTTTGAGTTTTCACATCAGCATTAGCTGATGGTCTTTCACTGGAGTCTGAGTGACAGCAAGTTTCCTCAGGTCTCCAGGACTCTTCTGAGTATTCTGGCAGATTGCAGCAGTGCAGTGTTCTGAATGGTTTCAATCCTTCCTCTGATTTCCAAACTTTCCAAACCCTTTTCCAATCCTTTTTGGACCGTTCCAAGTGCACCAACTACAATTGGTATCACTTTCACTTTCATATTCCATAACTTCTTCAGTTCTTTAGCAAAGTCCAGATATTTGTCCATTTTTTCATTTTCTTTTAGCTTCACCCTATGATCTGCTGGCACTGGAAAATCCATCAGTTGACAAGTTCTTTCTTTTTTGTTTATCAACACTAGGTCTGGTCTTCTTGCTGGGATAAGGTCATCCGTTTATTATTATTATTATTATTATTATTATTATTATTTCCCTCTATTAGAGTTTTTGAACATCTACCTTAGCGGGTGGTTTACTGGAGACAGAGGGATAGCAAGTCTGCTCAGGTTTTCCGGACTCTTTTGAGTATTCTAGACGATTATTATTATTATTATTATTATTATTATTATCATTATTATTATTATTACAAGCAGGGCCTATGGATATATTACTGTATAAGAAATTAATTATCAGAACGTTTGAATCTTTTACTTAAGAGCTATTACAATTAGGTCAATATAGACAAAGTAAAATAATATCTATTTTTCTATCGCTTTTTTTTTCTTTTCTTCTTTTCATCTTTTCACTATGCCCGATTGAAACTGATTAGCGTCATTGCTTCCACGTACTCACCCCCCCTCTCTCTCTCTCTCTCTCTCTCTCTCTCTCTCTCTCTCTCTCTCTCTCTCTCTCTCTCTCTCTTTCCCCTACTCACTTTCTTTCTTTCTTTTTATAGTTTTTTTCTGTCCTTTTTCTTCCCTTTCTTTTTTCATAATAAAAACGGAATGATCCATTATTTAGCTGAGGTGACAACACTCACCAGAAAAAAGAATTAGGCGGTTAAGCAACACCAGATAATCAGGATTTAAATTTTTGCATTTCATCTTGGACCATTTGGACAGTCTCATTTTTTTACCAGGGGGTGTTGCAAGATGATAACGGTGGTACTTTTAAGAAATACGATTATCATTATGTGACTTTTCACACCAACGTTAGCTGATGGTATTTCACTGGAGTCTGAGTGACAACAAGTACTCTCAGGTCTCCAGGACTCTTCTGAGTATTGCAGCAACGCAGTAGTCTGGATGGTCTCAATTATTCCTCTGATTTCCAGTCCTTTTTAGTCTTTTAAAGAGTGGAGAGCAAAAAAAAAAACACTCTAATTAAATTAAATAAGTGTATACTCCGGTAAACTTCGTGCTATATATGGCAACTGCCCAATAATTTAACACCATCACCAAACGAATTAAATTAATGAATCTGGGTAAAATGTGTGCTAAACATATCAACCGACCAATCAAAACCCAGTCTCCCGTTTCCCCACCATTAAAGGATCAAACCACAGTGTATATAAACAAACCTCTAAACCGATTTCCCAATTAGCCTGAAGATCGCACGGGCGAGAGACTGTCAGTAACCAGGTGTGGACATCATGCTACCTTGACACTGATATAGGACGGGCTTAGCTCAGTCGGTAGAGTGTTCGGCTAGGAATCACAAGGTTCTTGGTTCGATACCGGCCATCGACAACTGGCGGTAAAGTGAGGAGCTGATGCTAGGCGCAGCGCACCACCTCAGATGCTAAAATAATCACCTTGGTCTAGCGCTAGTGCAAAGGGGATAGACTCCCTCGCTGTCAGGCTGATACCGACATTAGGCCTCCCCGACGTGTTTATTTACTTATATATATATATATATATATATATATATATATATATATATATGTGTGTGTGTGTGTGTGTGTGTGACGGCCTTTACACACAAAGCGATGTGTATATTAAAACAGTTAAAATCCCCTGTAAGAGATGACAGCCTAATGGTTAAGGTGCCGGACTGACACCCAACCGATCGGATTTCAATTCCGGCTGTAGGTAGCTTACAAAATGTCTAGCCACACTGAAGAGACTTGACAAGTCGAAACACGTGTCTGTGGGTGACCCTACATATATATGTATGTGTGTGTGTGTTAGTGGTGGAATAAGAAAATAAAATAATATAACCATGATTTACCTCCAGTTTATTTTCTTTTTAAATTCCGTCTCTGATAGAAGCCAAACCTTGACGGCTTCATTCGTTTTGAACACATGTTGTTCAAATTATCTACAAGTTAGTGTTATCCAAACACACACGCACACGCACACACAACGCACACACACAAACACATAAAAGCTCGCACACACATATAAGTGCGCATACACATACAATCATATATTTTTATGCATACCTACGTGTGTACACACACACACACACACACACAAATCCGTGTATGACGATATCTATAACATTTAATATTACAAGGTTGAATTTGATGTTAAATAATGAAATAGAATTAATATGTTAGTAAACGTTGCTTTGTAATCAGTAACTTATACTTCCTACAATTTATACCGCCCTGTAGGTGGGGCTGTAGAATATACCGTCAGTACCTTTGCAGAGGGAGTAGATTCCCCAAATAGGGCCACCTATTGGTCCTGGGTGGTGACATGTAATGCTTAAGGACGGAATCCGGCTAGTTGAGCAATCCATGACATGACAAATAACTTTGGCCCTTACTTGGGCTAGACGTGCAGTTGGAAAGGTTCATCGCCTGGCCTCGTCAATCCCTAGCACATATATCATTGTCCGAACCCTATTGGCCTTATAGCAAACCTTAACCCCTTTTATCATGTATTTGCTTGATGGCCGTGGCTGAGGATCTTAGTTAAACTGCAACTAATGAAGTTCCAATTCTGGATCTCTGGGAATTGTGCGGTATCCTTTTTTTGCCATTACTGCTAGGTTCACTCTGACCCGGAGTGGTAGTTCCTGTTATGGTACAGAAAGAGATTAAAATATGATCGTAAAAAGTGATATGATCATTAAAAATGTGTTTAAAAATTAGACTTAAAAACAGATTTAGAATAACGGGGTCCTATGGAAAGTTACTCGCCGGTTATTGGCGGGTGGCAACCTTTGGCTTAAAACCACGAGAGCGCGCGATTGTGCGCCGTGAAAACAAGCTTTAGTTTAGTTCAGATGTGACCAGACTTTCGATGAGCGTGAACGCTGTTGTCAGCCCTGGGGGTTCATCTCTCCCTGCGGCAGAATCATGGGCTGGTTTCTGGAAATTGTTACATTTTTAAGGGCCATTCTTTGGGTCCTCACTTTCACTTTTACCAGGTGGTGTATAAATTATAATATGCAGCTGAAGAGTACTCAAATACCAGTGGAACTTCCTTTCTCAGAGCTCAAAGTTTGAGTGTTCACCATCGAAAAAAATTCTCGCGTTTCTAGGCACATAACCTGTTACGTTTTTAAGTGCCATTACTTGGCCTAATAGCAGAAGCGCTTATATGGTGTAATTGGATACTTGATAAAGAGTCCGTCGATAATGAATCCTTTGGCTACTAAAGTGTTCTCAGTTACTGGTATAAAGTCCTTCGATAATGAATCCTGTTGGTTACTAAAGTGTTCTCAGTTACTGGTAATCGTATAAGTCCTTCGAGAGTATTGGTAAAGATCCGGCAATCCTATGTATGTTCCTCCTCACAGAGTGCAGTTTTAATTATTACCAATGTGTGTGGGGGGTTAAGTATTCTATCAGGCCAGTAGTATTGCTAGTGATTGGTTACAAGAGTCAATCACGTGACCCTGGATAGTCTATAAATCTAAGTGGGTATTTATAGCACATCTTATATACCCAAATGCACCAACAGAAATAAGGCTTTATCAAGAAAACGACTAAGTCTTGTTTATTAAGTAATTAAAACAAGAAGAAATCAGCCCAAGAAATCAACAAAGAAAACCAACCCTTTAATAGAAAGACCACTAGATCAGCAAGAGAAGATAGCGGCCAAGTTAGATGCAGTAAACTGAATTTAACAAATAAGAACCATCATCTATCATCTCATGATCCAATCCTGTCTTCTATATCATATGAACTAGTACAAAATAAAAAAACGCCCCCCGGGCGATGTAAAATAGATTTTTGATACATATTGTGGGTGGGAGTAAAAAATTCAATTTCAGTGAGTTTGTACCCTAAGTAAGTAAAATCATCAAATTCATTAAAGGATTAAAAAATAAAACAATTTGAAATGTAAACTTTAAATATGTATTAAAATAAAACAAACTATATATAGATATATAATACCAGTCATGTATTTATTAAAACTTGTTTTAAAAAAACAATGAGGACTGTCTAATGTTGCATGTTCAAATTTTGAGTATATTTGTTCTATGTTATGACGATTTTGGGTAATGTGACGTAAGCAGTGACGTAATTTTTGTTACAGACAAAAACCGGAAGTGAATCTCCATTATTAATAGATGTTTTAAAACCAATTATAATTCAAATATCGAAATTAAATATTCAAATAAAACCAATTAAAATTCATATTGTTCAGTATTTGGTAGGCAAAGAGTTAAAGAAACAAAGAATCCATTTTTCATATTTTCAGCTAAATTCTTCAATCATAATTCTAGAAAAATGTTCAAGTTAATGCTTTAATAAAGAAATGAAAATATCTTTAAATAAACAAAGAATCTAAGAACCCTAATTCCTAAGAGTATGTGTGTTATTTTTCAAAAGCTGTGATAAACGAACTAAGAGATATCACATGCAGTAATGTTCATTAGTAGAGAAATTAATCATTGAATTTCATGTTGAAGATGATTGAATACATACAGTTATTAGTAAGGATATGAAACATAAGATATATTGAATTACAACCAGTAAAAAAGATACTATCTTTGTACCGTAATAAGTGTTACATTATATACACCCGAGTAAATGGGTATATAACAGTTGAACTTGACCACAGTGTTAAATAATGAGACGTGAAAAAAAAAACAATATTTTAGCTATACTTCATGTGATAGTGGAAATTAACTAAACTTTGGGATAAAGAAAAATTGGAGAGTTTTGCCTAAGTCTTTGGAGGGGCGAACGCCAGAGTCTGGGTTAAGTGTTTGAAGAAAACATACGCAAATTGAGTGACTTCCTCCAAGGCATCTTTACTTGGGTTTAGAATAAAATATATAAGCTCCGAGAAAACCAACAAAGTCTTGTGTTCGTTAAGAAATGTCAGCGGACGCAAGTATATCCCAAGAAGAACCCAAGTAATTTCTGTTGGACTTTTTGTTATATAAGGTGTGTTCCAATTCCCTGAATTTATAGACTAGGTGAGGTCACGTGGTCTATTCCTTCGTCAATTAACAGCTGATTAACTAGTACTGATTCTTGCACAGTATACTTGCAAACGTTGACGAATGAACTTAACAATACTGAGGATTCTTTACCAGAGGATTACCAAAGATTTCTACTGGGCAAGTGCTCTTGCTTGAAGGCTAAAGGATGGCCCATAAAAACTTAACTGTTTCTTGACCCAAAGAAAATGCCAGCCAAACAACCGATCTACAATACCAGCAACTCCATTCCAGTATAGAAGAGATCCAACAAGATCCCGTTCAGAGAAATGTAGAACAGTATAACATAACTATGTAAACTACCTAATTTTTCAATTAGACACCACGTCACATATCGATATTTAATGACCTTACATACGAGGTATGTCAGAAAACTTCGATGTAAGGGGCATCGTGCACTGCGAGTTCTTGCTATAGGGCCAAACGATCAACCAACATGTCTACAAAGAGATACTGCGGAGTTTGCTTCGTTCACCGCGCGAGAAGAGGCGAGATGTAGCAGGACAACTCGTGGGTGCTTCACTATGACAACGCACATGCCCATACTGCCCTGAGTATCCGAAAATTCCTAGTACAGAAGAACATCACTGTGCTAGAGCAACATCCCTACTTGCCCGATTTGGTTCCATGTGATTTTTCTCAAGGGGGTCATCAGAGTAACCCGTTTTGAGTATGTGCACGACATCAAAAAGGCCGTGGCAACAAAGCTACAGGGAATCCCTGAGGAATCCTTCCAGGAATGCATGAAAGCGTGACAGAAAAGGATGGGAAAGTGCATTAGACTCCAGGGGGTTACATTGAAGGGGATAACTTGTAGTTTGTAGTTAGGAATTAAAATAATTTTTTGTGACGCCAATCCTGGAACATTTCTAACATAGTTCGTACACATACTCCCAAATAGATCCAGTTACCTAACAACTGTCCCGTTTATTTTAAGGTCATCCGCTTCTGTAGTGTTCTTTCAAACCTTCCTACCACTGTTTGGATCTCTTGTGCCTCTCAATATATATATATATATATATATATATATATATATATATATAAAGATAATCTAATGAGTCAGACGAACATACTATTAGTTTCGCATAAAGCTCTGATGTTTGGTAGTATATTTTTACAATCAAACTTTCTGCTTGGTTTTTTATCCTACCAACACGCTTGGTATATATATATATATATATATATATATATATATATATATATATATATATATATATATATAATATATATATAATATATTTACCAACCCCTTTGCATGAGAAGGGTGTAACACAAGGTCAATTTGTTAAGCGGAGTTTAACAGGTTTGAATTCAGAGTTTTCCTCTCCTAGACTGGTTACCTAGCCAAGGTTAAAGAGCCCAGTCTGACATGCTATTTACCCATAGCTGGAGGGAGAATTGGATTTATACCTTTCCCAAGAGTATTAGCGCTATGTGAAATTCAAACAGTTTCGTCCTGGAATTGAACTCGGGTCGACGAGTCCATCTCCTATTACTCTAACCATTAGACCAAGTGCCTCTTGTGCCACTCATATATAAGTGTGCATGGCATGATGTTATCTCAATACATTTGAAGAACCATTTAAATTATTGTTTCATAATTTTTCCCTAACAGTTCCAAAATGTCAGGTTTATTCGTTACTCGATGTTCATCGTTCGTTTCTCAGTGCTCATAGCTGAACGATCTTTAAAAAAACATGTGAAAAATTGTGTGGAAAAAATATGCAATTGCTGCAGAAAGATTACAGTTAAATACCCACAACATATGACGTTTGATGATAACAAAATCCGATTATCCTTCTTTCATCCGTTGCTTACACAGCACATACAGCCCCATTATTTTTTTCAGACAAATCTCGTAAGAGAAGGAACAGTCAGTCTATCTTAAACCTTTGCGAAAGAGGGATGAAACTCAAAATATTCACCATTTTTTTTGTGATCATCATTTTTTATTTGCGTCTAAAGCAACGAAAATCTCTTCCCTAATATATATATATATATAATATATATATATATATATATTACATATATTATATATATATATATATATATATATATATATATATATATATGAGTAAAGAGAAAAAAATGAATCTGACAGTATATATATAGATAAAAAGGTATGAAAACACACAATATTGTTTAAAAATGAATATATTTATATCATTTTCATAGCTAATATTGAACAATATTTCGATTATAAAAAAAATCATCATCAGAGCCTGTTTTTAAACCGGACGCATCGAGTCAGAAGCAGAAAATAATTTAAATTCAAACCAGAAGGATTGTTGTTCCAAAAGGCGTGTATGCCACGCGCTCGCTTCAACCTATGCACATCCGCTGACGCCAAGAATATGTTGCTGAATTATATTTCTTTATTGTAACAGTTTTTGAAAGATGAAGACATACGTCAAATTTAAAAATAGAAAAATTCAAATTTTGTTCAATATTATCTATGAAAATGATATAAGATATATTCATTGTTAACAATATTTGTGTTTTCATAACTTTTTATCTATCTATCTATCTATCTATCTATATATATATATATATAATAATATATATATATATTTTCATAGCTAATATTGCCCCCCATCACAAAAGCCACCTTATCTATAAGTTTACATGCAAATGTGAGATTTGCTACATTGGCCGTACTACCTTGAGACTGGAATTTCGAATCAAGCAGCACATACCCTACAACATCCGTTCTGGCAACGTGGACTGTCCCACAGCAGCAGGCATAAATAATCCGTCCACCATTGGACAACATCTATTAAGAAATTCTACTTGCGCTCGGTCCTACCACCAAGCTATGTTTTCAGTCCTTTGCAGTTCCAACAGCGAACTACAACTGCAGATTCTCGAGTCTCTTTTCATCTCCCGCACTCAACCCTTCTTGTGCGTTCAGAAGCAGTCCCAACAACTACTCCTTTTTGGTACTTCAAGCCTCAACTTATCAAACGGGGGCACTCGTAATTTTTGAACCCCCCACCTCGTGAGTTGTAAGTTTCGTAATTTTACGAATTCTCTTGTCTTATTGAGAAAAAAAAATTTTCCCTTTTTCTCACTGCTTTCTGACTTTTCCGTTGTCTACAACAAAAAAAAACTAAACTATATCACCATCTTTCAAGGAAATTTTTTCTCTGAGGAGCATTGATCGAAAAAAAGAAAATCATTTCTGATTTTAAAATCTAACTAGGGTACCCTTTCTTTTCTTTTTAAGAAAAAAAACACAATTTATTTTACAACATGCATATGCTTTTACGCGTCCTTTTTAAATTCTGTACTGTAAATAAACTTTTCATATATATATATATATATATATGAGGAGTAAAGGATTGAGTAATCCGACAAAATTGTGGTTGAAAATAGAGGAAAAATTCAAATAAAACAACACAACTAAATTCAAATGATATTTTCCCTCGGTATTTTATGAAGCTCTGTCAAATTTATTCTGAAATGAGCACTACAGTCAATTTTTATGTTGAAAAGTTAATTTTAGGTCGGGCAGAAGATGGCGGAGGGCTAATTGAGTGATTAGGTGTGAGGCAAAATGAAAGGAATGAAGGGAGGGTTGGATGTGTGAGTGAGGAAGTGAATAAGACGGTAAGAGTTTATTAGTGGGGCATGGTGTTTTTTATGGGTCATTTATTGCCAATGAAAAAATGTGATAGTCTAATAGGAGGTTAGTGTGTGAAGACAAGTGTCTGTAAATGTTTCTGAAGCTGGGGGAATGGTATATTTTTTTGTTTTGGAGTATTTTAGTGATTTTGTGATTTTTAAAATTTCACTCCCTCACTTACATTATCTATCTATCTCTCTCTCCTCTCTCTCTCTCTCTCTCTCTCTCTCTATATAGTATATATATATATATATATATATATATATATATATAATATATATTATTTCTTTTTCTTTTCTTCTTTTCCTTTTGCAAAAATTTCTTTGTCTTTTATCTCAATAATCTTATATTACGCGAGTAGTTATGCCGATACCCATTGTATCCAAACATTTGGTGATACCCTTTCAAAACAAGCCTTACGCTTATATTAACGTTGGAAACATAGGTTTTGTGCAGTTCTCAGGGACAATTTTGATCTTCTCCACAGACAGGCAAAGTTACTGTCGTCCAAACTGTATAAATGTATTTATAACGGACTTTAACGTAGATATAGGGATAGCTAAACCGGTTTGAAATAGAGCTATAACTATAGGAACAGGCAAAATTATATGACACAGTTGTAGGTTTAATAAAATTCAAATGAAGTAAAGAAACAAAAAAGTATTTTTATTTTCGAAACGGACATATAATGCCATTTTGTTTTGTTTCTTTATAATGCATTGTTCTTCGTTTCTTTTCAGTTGCTGCCATGAATTGGACTGGTGAGCATCGCGCTTTCATTGTGGAAACGTTTATCAACATCATTTTGTATGGAGGCATCTGAAGATCATTGTGAAGAATTCTTCGCAAATTTCTTTCGGAAAGTCTAAGAGCCTGGGCGCGTTTAAATGTGGAACGGAGTGGAGACTGTTGAACTGAAGCTCTTACCGCTGCCACATTTCTGGAGTCCTGGTGGTGCGAGGTCGGCCGGTTGATTTTCGTTTCAATGCAGAACCAGAGCTCTGAAGTTGGTAACCCATAACAAGATCGTGTTTCGAGCTGGTACGGGATCATGTCTACCAAGATTGAAGTGCAAACGGAACGCTCTTTGTGTTGCAGTTACAGATTCGTTTGTTTTGATAAACGTTTCCACAATGAAAGCGCGATGCTCACCAGTCCAATTCATGGCAGCAACTGAAAAAGAAACGAAAAACAATGGCATTATCAAAAAACAAAACAAAATGGCATAATATGAAAAAAAATGGCATTATATGTACTTTTCGAAAATAAAAACACTTTTTTGTTTCTTTACTTTATTTGCGGTTTATTTAATCTACAAATGTGTCAGATCATTGTTTCTTTACTTCATTTGCATTTTATTAAACCTACAAATGTGTCAGATCATTTTGCCTGACCCTGTATTTCAGAACTTACTCTGTTTCGAGTCAACACTAAGATCCTTTGTATTCCCTATCGTGCTGTTAGTGTAAGAATAACAATAGAAATACTCTATGTACCACGTCGTTTATCTGATAAATAATCACAAATATTCTAGTGATTAAATAGTCTACACGCCTTCGCCGAGAAGATAATTAACTAAATGTTAATAGTTAAACGAACCAAATAAATTTAAAACTTTGGTATGAATACTTTTTTTTATTTTCCTCTTTTATATAATTCGCCTATTAAACTTGTTGTTTTTACCTATAGTTCTGAGAATTGAGATTTATAATCCTATTTGTGCTGGTCAAAATATAAAACTCTTGCATTCATTCAGCATACAGGAATTAGATTCTGAAATATTGATGAAATATTAAAATTATGGCTGTACAAATTTTTCGTCGTTGACTTTCCCTCCCTCCCTCTCTCTCTCTCTCTCTCTCACCCCCTCTATATATATATATAATACAATCTCTCTCTCTCTCTCTCTAATATATATATATATATATATATATATATAATATAGGGTCATCCACAGACACGTGTCGACTTATCAAGTCTCCTCAGTGTGGCTAGACATTTTGTAAGCTACCTACAAGCCGGATTGAAATCCGATCGTTGGGTGTCAGTCCGGCCCGTAACCATTAGGCTGTTTTCCCTTACAGAATGGGAAGGGGATTTTAACTGTTTTATACACACATCGCTTTGCGTGTAAAGGCCGTCACAAGTGCTCCATTCCTTAGAAGAGCAATTCACCCCACTCCTCAGCACGAGTAGGATGTGACACAAGGTCAATTTGTTAAGCAGTGTTTAACAGGTTTGAATTCCAAGTTTCTTTCCTAGAATGATTACCTAGCCGTGGTAAAGAGCGCCAGTCTGCCCTACTATTGCTTATAGCTGGAGGGAGAGTAGTTGGATTCATACCTTCCCAAGGATATTAGTGTTATGTGAAATTAAACAGCTTCGTCCAGGATTTGAAATCTGGACGAGGAGTTCATTTCATACGACACTATTACACCACGCACCTCACACACACATATATATATATACATATGTGTGTGTGTGTGTGTGTGTGTGTGTGTGTGTGTGTGTGTGTGTGATTGTGCCTGTGTAAGAGGGTGCGTAATAGCTAAGAAACTATTTCATGTACAATCAATTTCTATGAATGTGAAAGGTATTGGTATTTTTATGCAGTATTCACTAATAACGGCGAACTTGTAAATGCCTAGCCTTTGCACGACATCTTAAAACTAATGCTAAGTGAATACTCTACCCAAAGGCCTAATGTAGCATTGTAAGAAATGCTACCGGGGCACGAAATATGAAAGTTATATGAAATCTAAATGATCAAAAAAGTCGATATCTGAAAGAAAGTCTAGTTGACAGAGTTCAAAATTCTCCTTCTAGCTTTTAAGAGATATTCTTAGCTTACCTACCCGAGCGAGGTCACATGTTCTAAGTGGTGACGAAGCCGTGTGATGTCATCCTCCGGGGCTGATATGAGATTTTTCTGAAAAATCCTTAATATATATATATAATATATATATATATATATGTATATATATATATATATCAGAAGTTGCTACAAGTTCATTGTAGTACATTAGTAGTTAATCCAAAATTGCCCAATATAGTTCGTAAAATATAGACCATTTGTAGCTGTAGAAAAAGTGCTACGCTCTCTACTACGGTTTTGATGTTCAATGTACACCTTCTTTAGGAGAACACCTGAATTCTCGTAAAGAAGTTATACCTTGAAAACAAAAACCGTGGTCGGAAGAAAAAACGTTATTTATATATATTATATATATATATATATATAATAAAGTGCTTAATTGGAGTCGCTACCTAATTTATAAATTAATAAATTAATAATGAATTAGGCAGGGAATAAACCTATTAAATGTAGGCTAAACAAATCGAGAAAAATCAATCTCTGTATGTACATTTCGCCTATTTAGGCCTCATCAGCAGAGCTATAGATCGGAAGACCGCCCTGTGCGCGATTTGACCGGACTGCCAAGCTGACAGGCCGATCCCAAACCTCAACACTAAACGAACTTCTTAGATTATGATTTGTTTAGAGTTAGGTTAACATTCCACTTCTAGTGACTTTTATGACACGATGATATGATAAGTTGTAAACAAGGTTTGTTTTAGAATGGCTTTTTGCCGATAATTTTTTGAGAATAAGTGCTTAATTGGAGTCGTACCTAATTTAGAAATTAATTAATTAATAATGAATTAGGCGGGAATACCTATTAAATGTATGGTAAACAAATCGAGAAAAATCAATCTCTGTATGTACATTCGGCCTATTAGGCCTCATCCAGCAGAGCTATAGACGAAGACCGCCCTGTGCATCTCCTTCTCT
>CM042152.1:34889932-34900934 GCA_023376005.1 Doryteuthis pealeii | reverse complement strand
AGTGGAAGAGGCAGAGAGTAGAGAGAGAGAGTGAGAGAGAGAGAGAGTAGAAAATGAGAGTGTGTGTGCGTGGGAATGGTAGAAATGTGTGCGTGGGAAAGATTGAAATGTGTACGTTTATTTTCCAAAGCACACAATATCTACACGTATATATATATATATATATATATATATATATATATATAGCGAGGAGAGAGAGAGAGAGGGAGGAGAGGAGAGAGGAGAAATGATAGGAATGGGTATGTTTATTTCCCAAGGCATATACAGGCAAAGTGGTACATTATAATTAAGTATGAACACCAAATAGTTTAGCATGGGTTTTTTCTTTAGTTTATTATTGCTGAGTTATTTTCTGTTATATTTAATGGCAAATTGATTACTGTTATTTTAGCGATTGGCATGTTATTGCATTACACTTGCCTTTCCTCTATTCGCTCTCTTTGTTGTTTCTTTTGTTAGATTTCCCGCTACAACGTTTTTCCCGACCATTCTTCGATATCTAGTTTTGCGCGCGCTAATATCATGTATAACAATGGCCGATTTCTTCTTCTGTGTGTTTGTTATTTGTCATGGTGTCTTAACAACCCTAATCAGCAACGGCATCGGGAGCGAATTATAGTCGACAGCGGTGCAGATAAGAAACATTAAAAACGAGAAACGACCTGATAAATACACAGAAATGGAAAGAAATTTGCCGTCAAGAAATTATCTTTAGTTGTTCGTTATTATTGTTGTTGTTGTTGTTATTTTTTTGTTGTTATTTTTGTTTGTTATACTTTTGTTTTTATTTTATTTGATTGGTTTTTGTTTTTTAATTCCTTGCAGGCGGAATGCAAATGATAGAGTTAACCGTTTCAAAATACCGACATTTTAAGAAATATCGTTTGTTCTTTCCTTTTTGTTGCTACATCCTATCATAGCTTTTACTTGCCTATGAAAATAGAATACAGAATGAGACAAAACTAATGAGCAAATGAGATAAAAATCGAGGATAAACTGAGATATAAACATGAAAAAGGCAATAATATATATATATATATATATATATATTATATATATATAATATATATATATAAACATGAGAAAGGCAAGAATATATATATATATATATATATATATATATATATATATATATATATATATATACAACATGTGTCATAAAAGTATCGAGATTGAAGTTGAATTGACCAAGGTAGAAATGGACAATGAATGGAATGTTACTTTTTCAAGAATACAAGGTGTGTCAAAAAGTACCAAAATTCTCGATACCTTTTTAACACGCCTTATATATATATTATATATATATATATATATATATATATATATATATATATATATATATATAACAAACATTCCGGATGAGCAGGATAGGACACAAGGTCAATTTCTTAATCGGTGTTCAACAGGTTTGAAATCAGTTTTCCTTTTGCTAGACAGGTTGTCTACGAAATGTTAAAGAGACCAGTCTTCCCTACTATATACCATAGCTGGTTAGAGAGTTCGGTTGATGCACACCTTTCTCAAGGGTATTAGCGCTATGTAAATATATATATATATATATATATATATAATATATATATATATATATATATATAATGAATAGTGAAATGAAAAAAATGAGAAAAGTATTTGCATGGAAAGGTGTTCAATGCTAATAAAGCAGAGCAGATTTATAATTAATGGTGATATTATGATTTCACACTCATAACTTAAAGTTTCTTGGTAATCCAATCATCAGATGAGAAGTGGTTGAGATGTCAAAAACCAGTCGTGAAATGGTTGAGATGTTAAAAATCAAATTTTTTAGCGTTTATATGAAGCGTTTTTCACGCGATGGGAAATGTAAAGCTAAAAATTGTGAAAGACGCTGGTTTTTGACATCTCAACCACTTCTCATCTGATGATTGGATTACCAAGAAACTTTAAGTTATGAGTGTGATAATCATAATATCACCATTAATTATATATATATATATATATATATATATATATATATATATATATATATATATATAATATGTGTTATTGGAGATTGAAATAATGACTCAAACAAGTCCAAGTAGGAGAGAAATATTTCGTCCTTCTCACGCGAAGAATATCTTCTTCTTGAGAGTGAAGATGTTCTTCGCGTGAGAAGAACGTAATATTTCTCTCCTACTTGGACTTATTTGAGTCATTATTTTTGTTCACTTTTCCTTTTACCTCGCCTGATACTGTCGGATTTTACTCCAACCATTCTATCTTCATATATATATCTATATATATATATATATATATATATATATATATGTGTGTGTGTGTGTGTGTGTGGGCAATACCTCTTGCTGCCATCCCTAGGCTGACTCTGCTGGAGAAGCAAGGACGAATAGATGAGTGACGTTCACCTATGCACACCTGCACATGAAGACACCAGTGTGGGTTGACCAGCAAAATCAACATTAACGAGATCTGGGTGGATTCTGCATGCCAGGAGGAGGTCCTACCAAGTGTTTGTATTTGTGTGTGTGTGTGTGTGTGTGTGTGTGAGAGAGAGAGAGAGAGAGAGAGAGAGTGAGAGAGAGAGAAAGAGAGAGTCTGGAAATATGTAAAATATGAAAACACAAGATATCAAGAGGATGTTCAGTTTAAAGTTCTAGCCAACGTTAAAAGTTTCTGTTTTTAAATTAGGCCATCATTGTCAATATGAGATATTGTAACTTCTAAACAATAATCAAGAAGTTGTTATTAAGTATTATTAAGAATTTAGAACCTCGCGTATTGGTATTGTCCTGATGATGGTTTAATATGAAATATTGAAACGTTTAACGAAGGCTAATACCTCAAACTATGATCAGAATCATTGCATAGTTTATATATTACATTCTGTCAGCTTTATATCTATTTTCCTTGATATATATATATATATATATATATATATATATATATATATATATACGCACATAATCCCACATGCAAAAACACACATATATAATATCCACACAAAGATATATATATATATATATATATATATATATATATATATATATATATATATATATATATATATATATATCTAATATATAAAACAGAGATTTTGGTATGTACGTGTCGACGTATAACAAAAAAACGGGAGGTCACTCAGATTCAAAATCTTGCATACACATTGATATCGTTCTAACTAAGAAAAATTCCAAATTTGGTTATTGATTTTTTACTGATTAAGGGATTTAATCGATTAATTAATCCAAAATCACCCAATTTGCGGAACTGTCCGTATATCAGCCCCTCCTGATAATAAAATATTGTCTCTGCCTGCTTATTGTTAAAGCGATAACAGCAGCGAAGTTTTGATTTTAATGAATTAATTTTGCAGTCTAAGCCGTTCAGCTCCGAATTTATGGCCTATTTATGGTCCAGTCTTTAATAATTTTTATATCGTTAGAAAGATAAGAAAATACTCTTTCAAAATATGTAATTTGTGTGAGTTTTTATTAATTGAATTATTTTTTACAGCGAGTTAAAAAATTAAAAAATGGCTTCGGATAGCCACGCTGCCTATGATTATTGCGATACAAGCAGTGCAGTCTATAACAGTCAGATCGGAATTCTTACCTATTTAGGATTTTAATCTTTAAAATATTTATATCTTTAGTAATAAGATGAAATAGTCTTTCTGAATATGTAATTTGTATGTGTTTTTATAGATTTTTTTTTTTTTACAGCGAGTTTAAAAAAAAAAAAAACTACGTATAGGCGATAATACGAATAAAGCTCGGAATCTCTTAGTCTTTCTGAATATGTAATTTGTATGTGTTTTTATAGATTAAATTATTTTTTACAGCGAGTTTGTCCATATTCTTAAATTGTACAGTACACTCATTTTAATTTTAATTTTTGTAATGCATAAAAATTGTAGAAAATCAAAATGCACGCTTTACGGTTACATTATTAAAATAATATTTAAATCGTAAATAACAGTATCATGAAAATCAGTTTACGTCGTAAGTACGGTTACATATTTGTATAAATTAAACTAAGATTTTCATTCGAATAAAATGACTTTTAATTCTTTAATTTTTTATTAATTTTATTGTTAGAGTTTTAAAGGGTTAAAAATAACAATAAGATTCACGAATTTCCTTAGAAACTGTTTTTTCTTTTGGTTCGTTAACTAATTATTTTCTCAAACCACGATAAAAAAAAAAAAAAAACAAAGGTTACTAAAAATCCGGTGTTTTATCTTTAGTCGAAGGCCCGACTGGAGATAAGTAGTCAATTATTTGTAAGACGAAATTTATTTCAAGTTTATCCGACAATATCCAGTTATTGGAACATTTCAACAATTTTTATATGTAAGTACGAAAAATTGTAAGCGCTTTGTTTATCAAAATGACATGATTCGTTAGTAAATTACCCGAAAAGTTGATAAAACAAAACAACTAACAACCAACATTTAAATTATTATTCAAAATACAATTTAAAATATTCCTCAGAATTTGCCTTACAAATTAAATTTTAAGTTTTATGATTTTACTCTTTATTGTGAAGTCAATAAACATCGCTGAGTTTATAGTGCAACTTTTCAGTTCTGAAAAATTGGCATGTTTAAATAGAGATTTCATAGGTGACATTTGAACTTTTATGAAAATTGATGTTTTGTAATTAATACAAATTTTGTAATAAAACTTAATTTTAACTAGGGGGGGGGGGTTAGGGGATAGGGTTAGGGGGGGGTTAGTTTAATGGGAAAATAAATAAATAATTTGGTTCCGTTCAAGCGGTTCCGATATGGGGGATCAATTTACTATACACTTATACGAGGAAATGAGCACCCGTGAATACTCAAATAATAAAGAACTTTTAAGAATTTTTTTTTCAATCTGATAAATTGGTGTGTAATCGATAATATTCAACTGAAGGAAAAAAAATAGATGGGGGGGGGGGAGTCCAGATAATCAGGTCCACCAAAACGTTTTTAAACAATGTTTTTAAAATACAAGGTACCACCAATTTTACCCTGGGAAATTTTCCCCCCCCCTATATTTAACACTATGAAACTTGCAGAAAAAATTAATATTTTCTTGAAAAATTTTTTCCATTTGAAAGAAAAAACATTAAATAAACTCCTGATGATTTTTTTAACTTTTTTTCAGCTTACGGAAATAATGAAAATTATGATTGAAAAACAACGTTTTCATTTTTGCACTGTTAAATCAACTGAAAATTAACGTAGCTAAAAACAAGTTACGATAAGAGTTTTTTTAAATTCTATGAAAAATCAATTAATTATAAATAATAACAAAATATTTCCGTTTTATTCAAGATGGCCTAAACTGATCAATTGGTGGTCCCTATAATACTATCTTAGGTTTTAGCAAAAAGAGATATTGCAATACGAAGAATTTAAATTTTCGATTCTCAGCTTCTTTTAAACTCAACATGCAATTAAGAACTAAATGTGAATTGTTGTCATGTACAAAAATTTAAAACAATAACAAACAAATATACAAACGAATACTTTCAATTTGTTGTATAATAATATGAAATAATTTTAAACTATAAAACAGAAAATACAAATCCTGAAATATACAAATTCTCAATGATTTTAGTTTCAAGAATTATTTTCCTCTTACCCCCTCTCTAACTACTGTCTTCCACTTTCTCTCTCACTCCCTGGTGATCCAAATTTCATTTTAGTCCGGTCATGGACCGGGTACTTTAGCTAGTATATATATATATATCTTTGTGTGGATATATATATGTGTGTTTTTGCATGTGGGATCATATGCGTGCACATATATATATATCAGGGAAATTAGATATAAAGCTGACAGAATGTAAATAAACTATGCAATGATTCTTATGCATAATCCCACAAGCAAAAACACACATATATATATACATCCACACAAAGATATATATATATATATATATATATATATATATATCTTCGTGTGGATGTATATATATGTGTGTTTTTGCATCTGGGATTATGTGCGTGTGATTAAGTGTGTGCATGTGTGTATGTGTCTGTGCATGTGTGTGACATGGTATCTATGACAACGGTTTAAAAATAACTCAGACGGGAAGACGTTGAGAGAGCCAGACGTTAATTCATATATATATATATATATATATATATATATATATATATATACAGATGGCGTCGAAAAAATGTTTACTTTATATATATATATATATACATATATATATATATATATATATATATATATATATATATAAATCACAGATTCCTCAATCTTAATACCAGACACCAACATAAAGATCCAACCCTCACAACTCACTTGAGACAGCGCAAATATCATCTACTCTATCTACAGTACGAAATATAAAAACAGTGGATATGTAGGTGAAACACAAACACTTTTCAGATTCAGATTAAGCAACCTGAAATCTACAATAAAACAAAAATCTTAACTGAGTAGCATCGCACAACACTTCAACAAACCACAACACTAGAAGTGCATTTTAATTGACCACGGTTTTCCATCCATACAAACACGCAAAAATATTGAAATTAAATGGGTAACACGCTTACGCACACATACTCACGTATTAAACTCAGATTAATGTTTTCTCAGCTGGTATGATTATTTCTCTATCATTAACACTATTAGTACAGCGGAGGGTACAGAATGCGAACGCTCAATCTCCCACAATCACATTAACACGTAGAATGATGACAGCCACGAGACATTAATAATCATGCCGACACAAAAAAAAATACAGACGTGGAGCCGCAAACAACAACACAACAAGGAGAGCACCACGTAAGGAGGTCGCGGATGATACCACCAACATCAATGAAATTGTATAAATAGATGCTAAAAGGGACAGATCGGCCATTCTCTTCGTTCTGAAAAAGGGGAATAATATCCCCGAAATATTTACGAAACAAAACGAAACATAACATTGAAAAACTGAGTTTCTTATATTTCACATATGCTTCATCCTAAATTCCCATAATATAATATATATATATATTATATTATATATATATATATATATATATATATACACAAAGTGTATAAAAAAGTAATGAGATTTTTGGTACTTTTTGACACTTGTATTTTAAAATGAAAAATAACGTTCCATTCATTTTTCATTCTGTATTCTGACAAATGATAAACCCAGCCCTACTCCTTTAAATCGACGTATTTGCCTCTCATCCCACTTATGAGGGCGTGACAAAAGGACATTTTCATGTGGGCTCACCCACAAGCTGAAGCTCATTTATTAATAGAACGTTATTTTTTCAGAATACAAGGTCTGTCAAAAAGTACAAAATGTCTCGATACAATTTTGACACACCTTTTATATATATAATATATATATATATATATATATATATATATCGGAGGGGAGTCGTTAGTATACATCGCTGAAGAGACTTAATAAAGTCGAAACAGTCTGTACGGTGTTCTACATAGCGAGCCATCCTTTGCGGGATTCTCTTGTCAAGATTATTTTCTATAATTATCGAATTTTATACGATACATGCATTATAATTGCCTTCAAACAAAAATATAAATAATAATTTATTCAACAATGCTTCTATAAACAAACAAACATCCAAAAATCTTATTCACTTCGCCGAAGAGCTTACGGCCGAGTTTGTTTACTACACAATAAACGTCCACTTACCTACTATGGTAGAGGCGTGTAGTAGTTTCATTGACAAGGTTAATTTCGCAGGGATTGTTCGCTATGTACCGGCGGCCGAACGGATATGGTCTCTGACTATGCCTGTGAAGTCCCGGTTTCGATTCCTGTCGGAGGGGAGTCGTTAGTATACATCGCTGAAGAGACTTAATAAAGTCGAAACAGTCTGTACGGTGTTCTACATAGCAAGCCATCCTTTGCGGGATTCTCTTGTCAAGATTATTTTCTATAATTATCGAATTTTATACGATACATGCATTATAATTGCCTTCAAGCAAAAATATAAATATATATATATATATATATATTTGTGTGTGTGTGTGTGTTTATGGTTTCAATTATATTCAATTTGTCTACGGAAGCCTTGAAAAAAAGGGTCAAGGCCATCCGACATATTTCCTAAAATGAAGAATATCAAAATCAAAACCATACTCATCTTTTAGAATTTTGTTTTGTTTTTAATTTGTATATTTTCTTTAATGTAATCTTATTACAATATTATATGGCATAATAATATAATAACATTATACTTAATCTTATTTTCTTCGTGAATTTTTATCTGATTGTACATATTCAAAATTGTAGGTCAACTAACAACTAGATGTTTCTTGTTTACCGTCTTCCTATATCACAGATCATAGGAAATATTTTGAATATAAAGTACATTATTTTGATTTTTACGACTATTGTCCTCAACATTATTGTGGTATGTAAAATTACAACGCTTCGTCCGTTTGGATATTTTGGCTGTTGACCACACAAAGCGTCGAAGACCATTTGAAAATCTTATTCAAATAAGGACGTCATTGTTTTTGCACGCCTATCATTCCGACATGCACCACGAGGAATATTGCGATCATTTAAAAGATTGTTTATTGGTGTTTCCTGCACAACTCAAGGGGTAAAATCCAATGACGTCAGTTATTTTGGTTTAGCCCAGTCTGTAGAGTGATCGGCTAGGAACTACAAGGTTCTTGGTTCGATACCGGCCCTCGCCAACTCAGCGTATGAGTAGCACAGGGATATGTGCGGTAAAGCGAGGAGTTGATGGTAGGTGTGGCGCTCCACCTCAGATGATAAAATAATCTCCTTGGTCTAGCGCTAGTGAAAAGTGGATAGACTTCCTCGCTGATTGGCTGATACCGACTTTAGACCACCCCGACGACTTTACTTTACTTTACTATTTATTCTGACCCCGATTTGGAAAAAGCAAAAATGCTGTTTCCCATACAGCTTTGCAGTTAGATTCAAATAAACAACTTATATCATTGGTTTGATCGAGCGCTAGTGAAAAGTGGATAGACCCCATCGCTGATTGGCTGAAACCGACTTTACTTTACTTTATTTCTAAATTAATTTACTTTAAAAACAATTTGATTTAGCCTTTTCAATGACTGGTTCCCATGATGTGTTCCCGCCCTGTCGTCTGGGGCGTTAGAATAAACCGACTGCACCTCTGCAGAGGGATAAGACTCCCCCAATGGGGCTACCTGTTGGCCGTGGGTGGCGACTCGTGATGCTTAAGGATAGAGCCCAGGTGGATGAGCAGTTTATGACTTGTAATACGCCACTTTGGCCCTATCTTGGGCTAGACGGGCGGTGGAGAGGCCCCCTCCGATCAATCGGTTGGTCATGTCAAGCCCTAGCACCTATATGATTTTCCCAACCCTATTGCCCTTATGGCAAACCCCAACCCCTTTTTATCATACGGGTGCTAGAAGGCGGTGAGTGAGAGTCTACATGTCCTGGGAATGACGTTAAACTATCTGATGGGAGGTTTGGGGAATGTGGAGCACCCCTTCATCACCATTGCTTCCTGGTCCACTCTGATCCGGAGTGGTAGTACCTGTTAGGGTCCCATCTAATATTCTTTGCGAACCTCTACAACAAGGCCTCTACAATCTATAAATTATACACAAAATAGCTTTTATTACGTTTGAGAATAAAACAACAATATTAGAAACTAAAAAACCTCACGTAATTATTTATAAAACCCGGTTTTGCTAAAACTAGTACGCAAATTACCCACACTATATACTG
Source organism: Doryteuthis pealeii (assembly GCA_023376005.1). Taxonomy (NCBI): domain Eukaryota; kingdom Metazoa; phylum Mollusca; class Cephalopoda; order Myopsida; family Loliginidae; genus Doryteuthis; species Doryteuthis pealeii. The sequence goes on along the minus strand of CM042152.1, from coordinate 34,891,232 downwards.
TGGAAGCTTTTATTTCTTAGTCATATATAACAAAAGTTGAAGTATTTTAAACGCATTAATAACATGGACGTGTTTGAGACTAATCTAACACAGCTAGACTTTAATTGAGACATTGTTAATGTTTGGTTTGTTTTGTTTTATGGCATATCAACCTCAGCGGGTCATTTAATGCCGATAAAGGTTTGAAATAAATCAATTCTTAATGGATAATACATTTTTTTATAAATACATTTTTCTATTTAACCGATAGATGGGACCCTAACATGTACTACCACTCCGGGTCAGAGTGGACCAGGGAGCAATGGTGATGAAGGGGTGCTCCACATTCCCCAAACCTCCAAAACTGGAATCTCACCATCAGATAGAGTTTAACGTCATTCCCAGGACATGTAGACCCGCAGCCACCGCCTTCTAGCACCCATATGATAAAAAGGGGTTGGGGCTTGCCATAAGGGCAATAGGGTTGGGAAAATCATATAGGTGCTAGGGCTTGACATGACCAGCCGATTGATAGGAGGGGCCTCTCCGACCGCCCGTCTAGCCCAAGATAGGGCCAAAGTGGAGTATTGCAAATCATGAACTGCTCATCCACCTGGGCTCTATCCTTAAGCATCACGGGTCGCCACCCACGGCCAACAGATGGCCCCATTGGGGGAGTCTTACCCCTCTGCAGTAGGTGCATTCTAACGCCCCAGCCGACAGGGCGGACATCGTTAGTGAATAAGATACTAACTAGGATTAAATAAAGATTACTTTATAATAATTGAGAATATAACGTAAATAACTCAGGGAATAGTGACGGCGGTGGTAAGGTAGTTTCAGTTATAGAAAGACATACACATAATCTCCATTATAGTAAAGTAAGTAAAGTCGTCGGGTGGCCTAAAGTCGGTATCATCCAGACAGCAAGGGAGTCTTTCCCTTTTTCACTAACTCTTAAAAAAAGAAAAAAAAGAAATAATATTTGAAAGAGATTGTATTCTTGTGAATGTACAACAAAATCTTTAAATATTCTTGGTGAAAAGCACATTAGGTTTATAAAGTAAGTAAAGTCGTCGAGGTGGCCTAAAGTCGGTATCAGCAAATCAGCGAGAGAGTCTATCCCCTTTTCCCCAGCGCTAGACCAAGGAGATTGTTTTTGCATCTGAGGTGGAGTGCCACACCTACCACCAGTTCCTTACTTTACCGCATAGATCCCTGTGCTACTCATACGCTGAGTTTGCGAGTGTCGGTATCGAACTAGGAACCTTATGGTTTTTAGCCGAACGGTCTACCGACTGAGCTAACCCTGCCCCTAAGA
>CM042152.1:34837432-34884932 GCA_023376005.1 Doryteuthis pealeii | reverse complement strand
AGTGTTCTCAGTTACTGGTATAAAGTTTCTTCGATAATGAATCCTGTTGGTTACTAAAGTGTTCGCAGTTACTGGTAATCGTATGTCCTTCGATAGTATTGGTAAAGATCCGGCAATGCTATGTATGTCCGTCCTCACAGAGTGCAGTTTTAATTATGACCAATGTGTGGGGGGGTTAAGTATTCTATCAGGCCAGTAGTATTGCTAGTGATTGGTTACAAGAGTCAATCACGTGACCTGGCTAGTCTATAAATCTAAGAGGGTATTTATAGCACATCTTATATACCCAAATGCACCAACAGAAATAAGGCTTTATCAAGAAAACGACTAAGTCTTGTTTATTAAGTAATTAAAACAAGAAGAAATCAGCCCAAGAAATCAACAAAGAAAACCAACCCCTTAATAGAAAGACCACTAGATCAGCAAGAGAAGATGGCGGCCAAGTTAGATGCAGTAAACTGAATGTAACAAGTATGAACCATTATCTATCATGTCATCATCCAATTCTGTCTTCTATATTATATGAACTAGTACAAAATAAAAAAACACCCTCCGGGCGATGTAAAAATAGATTTTTGAAACATATTGCCTGAGGGGTGGGGGTAAAAAATTCAATGTCAGCGAGTTTGTACCCTAAGTAAGTAAAATCATCAAATTCATTAAAGGATTAAAAAATAAAACAATTTGCAATGTAAACTTTAAATATGTATTAAAATAAAACAAACTATATATAGATATATAATACCAGTCATGTATTTATTAAAACTTGTTTTAAAAAACAATGAGGACTGTCTAATGTTGCATGTTCAAATTTTGAGTATATTTATTCTATGTTATGACGATTTTGGGTAATGTGACGTAAGCAGTGACGTAGTTTTTGTTACAGACAAAAACCGGAAGCGAAACTCCATTATTAATAGATGTTTTAAAACCAATTATAATTCAAATATCGAAATTAAATATTCAAATAAAACCAATTAAAATTCATATTGTTCAGTATTTGGTAGGCAAAGAGTTAAAGAAACAAAGAATCCATTTTTCATATTTTCAGCTAAATTCTTCAATCATAATTCTAGAAAAATGTTCAAGTTAATGCTTTAATAAAGAAATGAAAATATCTTTAAATAAACAAAGAATCTAAGAACCCCAATTCCTAAGAGTATGTGTGTTATTTTTCAAAAGCTGTGATAAACGAACTAAGAGATATCACATGCAGTAAAGTTCATTAGTAGAGAAATTAATCATTGAATTTCATGTTGAAGATGATTGAATACATACAGTTATTAGTAAGGATATGAAACATAAGATATATTGAATTACAACCAGTAAAAAAGATACTATCTTTGTACCGTAATAAGTGTTACATTATATACACCCGAGTAAATGGGTATATAACAGTTGAACTTGACCACAGAGTTAAATAATGAGACGTGAAAAAAAAAAAACAATATTTTAGATATACTTCATGTGATAGTGGAAATTAATTAGACTTTGGGATAAAGAAAAATTGGAGAGTTTTGCCTAAGTCTTAGGAGGGGGCGGACGTCAGAGTCTGGGTTGAGTGTTTGAAGAAAACATATGCAAAATGAGTGTTCTTCCTCCAAGGCATTTTTACTTGGGTTTAGAATAAAATTTATAAGCTCTGAGAAAACCAACAATGTCTTGTGTTCGTTAAGAAATGTCAGCGGACGCAAGTATATCCCAAGAAGAACCCAAGTAATTTCTGTTGGATTTTTTGTTATATGAGGTGTGTTCCAATTCCCTGAATTTATAGACTATGTGAGGTCACGTGGTCTATTCCTTCGCCAATTAACAGCTGATTAACTAGTACTGATTCTTGCACAGTATACTTGCAAACGTTGACGAATGAACTTAACAATACTGAGGATTCTTTACCAGAGGATTACCAAAGATTTCTACTGGGCAAGCGCTCTTGCTTGAAGGCGAAAGGATGGCCCATAAAAACTTAACTATTTCTAGACCCAGAGAAAATGCCAGCAAAACAACCGATCCAGAATACGAGCAACTCCGTTCCAGTATAAAAGAGATCCAACCAGATCCAGTTCAGAGAAATTTAGAACAGTATAAAATAACTATGTAAACTACATAATTTTTCAATTAGACGCCACGTCACATATCGATATTTAATGACCTTACATACGACGGGGATCGTGCACTGCAGGTTCTTGCCAAACGATCAACCAACATGTCTACAAAGAGATACTGCGGAGTTTGCTTCGTTCACCGCGCGAGAAGAGGCGAGAGATGTAGCAGGACAACTCGTGGGTGCTTCACTATGATAACGCACATGCCCATACTGGCCTGAGTATCCGAAAATTCCTGGTTCAAAAGAACATCACTGTGCTAGAGCAACATCCCTACTCGCCCGATATGGTTCCATGTGATTTTTCTCTCTTTCCCAAGCTCAATGAGGTCATCAGAGTAACCCGTTTTGAGTATGTGCACGACATCAAAAAGGCCGTGACAACAAAGCTACAGAGAATCCCTGAAGAATCCTTCCGGGAATGCATGCAAGCGTGACAGAGAAGTATGGGAAAGTGCATTAGACTCCAGGGGGTTACATTGAAGGGGATAACTTGTAGTTTGTAGTTAGGAATTAAAATGATTTTTTGTGACACAAATCCTGGAACATTTCTGACATAGCTCGTACACATACTCACAAATAGATCCCGTTACCTAACAACAGTCCCGTTTATTTTAAGGTCATCCGCTTCTGTAGTGTTCTTCCAAACCTTCCTACCACTGTTTGGATCTCTTGTGCCTCTCATATATATATATATATATATATATATATATAATATATATATATAAAGATAATCTAATGAGTCAGACGAAACTATTAGTTTCACATAAAGCTCTGATGTTTGGTAGTATATTTTTACAATCAAACTTTCTGCTTGGTTTTTTCTCTCCGCAAGGATCTACCAACACGCTTGGTATATATATATATATATATATATTTACCAACCCCTCTGCATGAGAAGGGTGTAACACAAGGTCAATTTGTTAAGCGGAGTTTAACAGGTTTGAATTCAGAGTTTTCCTTCTCCTAGACTGGTTACCTAGCCAAGGTTAAAGAGCCCAGTCTGACATGCTATTTACCCATAGCTGGAGGGAGAATTGGATTTATACCTTTCCCAAGAGTATTAGCGCTATGTGAAATTCAAACAGTTTCGTCCTGGAATTGAACTCGGGTCGACGAGTCCATCTCCTATTACTCTAACCATTAGACCAAGTGCCTCTTGTGCCACTCATATATAAGTGTGCATGGCATGATGTTATCTCAATACATTTGAAGAACCATTTAAATTATTGTTTCATAATTTTTCCCTAACAGTTCCAAAATGTCAGGTTTATTCGTTACTCGATGTTCATCGTTCGTTTCTCAGTGCTCATAGCTGAACGATCTTTAAAAAACATGTGAAAAATTGTGTGGAAAAAATATGCAATTGCTGCAGAAAGATTACAGTTAAATACCCACAACATATGACGTTTGATGATAACAAAATCCGATTATCCTTCTTTCATCCGTTGCTTACACAGCACATACAGCCCCATTATTTTTTCAGACAAATCTCGTAAGAGAAGGAACAGTCAGTCTATCTTAAACCTTTGCGAAAGAGGGATGAAACTCAAATATTCACCATTTTTTTTGTGATCATCATTTTTTATTTGCGTCTAAAGCAACGAAAATCTCTTCCCTAATATATATAATATATATATAATATATATATATATATATATATATATATATATATATATGAGTAAAGAGAAAAGAAAATGAATCTGACAGTATATATATAGATAAAAAGGTATGAAAACACACAATATTGTTAAAAATGAATATATTTTATATCATTTTCATAGCTAATATTGAACAATATTTCGATTATAAAAAAATCATCATCAGAGCTTGTTTTTAAACCGGACGCATCGAGTGAGAAGAAGAAAATAATTTAAATTCAAACCAGAAGGATTGTTGTTCCAAAAGGCGTGTATGCCACGCGCTCGCTTCAACCTATGCACATCCGCTGACGCCAAGAATATGTTGCTGAATTATATTTCTTTATTGTAACAGTTTTTGAAAGATGAAGACATACGTCAAATTTAAAAATAGAAAAATTGAAATTTTGTTCAATATTAGCTATGAAAATGATATAAGATATATTCATTTTTAACAATATTGTGTGTTTTCATAACTTTTTATCTATCTATCTATCTATCTATCTATCTATATATATATATATATATATATATATATATATATATATATATTTTCATAGCTAATATTGCCCCCCATCACAAAAGCCACCTTATCTATAAGTTTACATGCAAATGTGAGATTTGCTACATTGGCCGTACTACCTTGAGACTGGAATTTCGAATCAAGCAGCACATACCCTACAACATCCGTTCTGGCAACGTGGACTGTCCCACAGCAGCAGGCATAAATAATCCGTCCACCATTGGACAACATCTATTAAGAAATTCTACTTGCGCTCGGTCCTACCACCAAGCTATGTTTTCAGTCCTTTGCAGTTCCAACAGCGAACTACAACTGCAGATTCTCGAGTCTCTTTTCATCTCCCGCACTCAACCCTTCTTGTGCGTTCAGAAGCAGTCCCAACAACTACTCCTTTTTGGTACTTCAAGCCTCAACTTATCAAACGGGGGCACTCAGAATTTTCGAACCCCCCCCACGTGAGTTGTAAGTTTCGTAATTTTACGAATTCTCTTGTCTTATTGAGAAAAAAATTTTTCCCTTTTTTCTCACTGCTTTCTGACTTTTCCGTTGTCTACAACAAAAAAAAAACTAAACTATATCACCATCTTTCAAGGAAATTTTTTCTCTGAGGAGCATTGATCGAAAAAAGAAAATCATTTCTGATTTTAAAATCTAACTAGGGTACCCTTTCTTTTCTTTTTAAGAAAAAAAATACAATTTATTTTACAACATGCATATGCTTTTACGCGTCCTTTTTAAATTCTGTACTGTAAATAAACTTTTCATATATATATATATATATATATATATATATATATATGAGGAGTAAAGGATTGAGTAATCCGACAAAATTGTGGTTGAAAATAGAGGAAAAATTCAAATAAAACAACACAACTAAATTCAAATGATATTTTCCCTCGGTATTTTATGAAGCTCTGTCAAATTTATTCTGAAATGAGCACTACAGTCAATTTTTATGTTGAAAAGTTAATTTTAGGTCGGGCAGAAGATGGCGGAGGGCGAATTGAGTGATTAGGTGTGAGGCAAAATGAAAGGAATGAAGGGAGGGTTGGATGTGTGAGTGAGGAAGTGAATAAGACGGTAAGAGTTTATTAGTGGGGCATGGTGTTTTTTTATGGGGTCATTTATTGCCAATGAAAAAATGTGATAGTCTAATAGGAGGTTAGTGTGTGAAGACAAGTGTCTGTAAATGTTTCTGAAGCTGGGGGAATGGTATATTTTTTTGTTTTGGAGTATTTTAGTGATTTTGTGATTTTTAAAATTTCACTCCCTCACTTACATTTATCTATCTATCTCTCTCTATCTCTTCTCTCTCTCTCTCTCTCTATATATATATATATATATATATATATATATATATATATATATATATATATTATTTCTTTTTCTTTTCTTTCTTTTCCTTTTGCAAAATTTCTTTGTCTTTTATCTCAATAATCTTATATTACGCGAGTAGTTATGCCGATACCCATTGTATCCAAACATTTGGTGATACCTTTCAAAACAAGCCTTACGCTTATATTAACGTTGGAACATAGGTTTTGTGCAGTTCTCAGGGACAATTTTGATCTTCTCCCACAGACAGGCAAAGTTACTGTCGTCCAAACTGTATAAATGTATTTATAACGGACTTTAACGTAGATATAGGGATAGCTAACCGGTTTGAAATAGAGCTATAACTATAGGAACAGGCAAAATTATATGACACAGTTGTAGGTTTAATAAAATGCAATTGAAGTAAAGAAACAAAAAAGTATTTTTATTTTCGAAACGGACATATAATGCCATTTTGTTTTGTTTCTTTATAATGCCATTGTTCTTCGTTTCTTTTTCAGTTGCTGCCATGAATTGGACTGGTGAGCATCGCGCTTTCATTGTGGAAACGTTTATCAACATCATTTTGTATGGAGGCATCTGAAGATCATTGTGAAGAATTCTTCGCAAATTTCTTTCGGAAAGTCTAAGAGCCTGGGCGCGTTTAAATGTGGAACGGATTGGAGACTGTTGAACTGAAGCTCTTACCGCTGCCACATTTTCTGGAGTTCTGGCGGTGCGAGGTCGGCCGGTTGATTTTCGTTTCAATGCAGAACCAGTAGCTCTGAAGTTGGTAACCCATAACAAGATCGTGTTTCGAGCTGGTACGGGATCATGTCTACCAAGATTGAAGTGCAAACGGAACGCTCTTTGTGTTGCAGTTACAGATTCGTTTGTTTTGATAAACGTTTCCACAATGAAAGTGCGATGCTTACCAGTCCAATTCATGGCAGCAACTGAAAAAGAAACGAAAAACAATCGCATTATAAAGAAACAAAACAAAATGGCATTATATGAAAAAAAAATGGCATTATATGTACTTTCCGAAAATAAAAACACTTTTTTGTTTCTTTACTTTATTTGCCTTTTATTTAACCTAGAAATGTGTCGGATCATTGTTTCTTTAATTTATTTGCATTTTATTAAACCTACAAATGTGTCAGATCATTTTGCCTGACCCTGTATTTCAGGACTTACTCTGTCTCGAGTCAACACTAAGATCCTTTGTATTCCCTATCGTGCTGTTAGTGTAAGAATAACAATAGAAATACTCTATGTACCACATCGTGTTATCTGATGAAATAATCACAAATATTCTAGTGATTAAATAGTCTAGACACCTTCACCGAGAAGATAATTAACTAAATGTTATATAGTTAAACGAACCAATAAATTTAAAACTTTGGTATGAATACTTTTTGTATTTTCCTCTCTTATATAATTCGCCTATTAAACTTGTTGTTTTTACCTATAGTTTTGAGAATTGAGTTTTATAATCCTATTTTGTGCTGGTCAAAATATAAAACTCCTGGCATCATACTACAAACAGGAATTAGATTTTAAAATATTTGATGAAATATTAAAAAATGATGGCTGTACAAATAATTTCGTCGTTGAATTTCCCTCCCTCCCTCCCTCTCTCTCTCTCTCTCTCTCTCTCTATATATATATATATATATATATATATATATATAATACAATCTCTCTCTCTATATATATATATATATATATATAATACACCGACTCCTCAGCACGAGTAGGATGTGACACAAGGTCAATTTGTTAAGCAGTGTTTAACAGGTTTGAATTCCAAGTTTTCTTTCTCCTAGAATGATTACCTAGCCGTGGTTAAAGAGCACAGTCTGCCCTACTATTTGCTTATAGCTGGAGGGAGAGTAGTTGGATTCATACCTTTCCCAAGGATATTAGTGTTATGTGAAATTTAAACAGCTTCGTCCAGGATTTGAAATCTGGACGAGGAGTTCATTTCATACGACACTATTACACCACGCACCTCCACACACACATATATATATATACATATGTGTGTGTTGTGTGTGTGTGTGTGTGTGTGTGTGTGTGTGTGTGTGTGTGTGTGTGTGATTGTGCCTGTGTAGAGGGTGCGTAATAGCTAAGAAACTATTTCATGTACAATCAATTTTCTATGAATGTGAAAGGTATTGGTATTTTATGCAGTATTCACTAATAACGGCGAACTTGTAAATGCCTAGCCCTTTGCACGACATCTTAAAACTAATGCTAAGTGAATACACTACCCAAAGGCCTAATGTAGCATTGTAAGAAAATGCTACCGGGGCACGAAATATGAAAGTTATATGAAATCTAAATGATCAAAAAAGTCGATATCTGAAAGAAAGTCTAGTTGACAGAGTTCAAATTCTCCTTCTAGCTTTTAAGAGATATTCTTGGCTTACCTACCCGAGCGAGGTCACATGTTCTAAGTGGTGACGAAGCCGTGTGATGTCATCCTCCCGGGGCTGATATGAGATTTTCTGAAAAATCCTACTATATATATATATATATATATATATATATATATATATATTCATCAGAAGTTGCTACAAAGTTTTCATTGTAGTACCATTAGTAGTTAATCCAAAATTGCCCAATATATTTCGTAAAATATAGACCATTTGTAGCTGTAGAAAAAAGTGCTACGCTCTACTACGGTTTTGATGTTCAATGTACACCTTCTTTAGGAGAACACCTGAATTCTCGTAAAGAAGTTATACCTTGAAAACAAAAACCGTGGTCGGAAGAAAAAACGTTATTTTTATATATATATATATATATATATATATATATATATATATATATATATATATATATATATGAAATGTTGTTCTGGTTCCAACGGGAGAAAATTCAATATTTTATAAAAAAAAAAGAAGGTCCGCAAAATGTATTTTGTTCTCAGATAAAATTTTTTAATTCTTCTTGTTTTGTTTGTAAAACAAAAAGAATTAAACATTTTTTTCTGAGAACAAAATACATTTTGCGGACCTTCTTTATATATATATATATATATATATATATATATATATATATATATATACAGCTACAAGTAATTGAGTCTCTTTACATCTCCTGTATACAACCAGCTCTGTGTATACAAAAACAGTTCCACAAATTGCTTCTCTTTGACATCTCAAGCCTCAACCTTTCGTGGGGTGGAACCAGAAATTTTCGAACCCCTCCGCACGGTTCGTATTTTCTCTTAATTTCTTGTTCCTATTGAAAAAGGGGGAAAAATACCCTTTTTTCAACAATTCAAACCTACGTATAATCTGCTTTCAATGTATTTCTCTGATGAGAATTGACTGAAAAAAGAATATTTATTTTAGATTATACATCTAATTATAAGGGTACCCTAACTTTCTTTTTAGAAATCTTTTCCATCGCTTTTAAGATTAAATCGCTTTTATATATATATATATATATATATATATATATATATATATATATATATATATAAATGTGTGTGTGTGTGTGTGTGTGTGTGTGTGTATCGTATATATATATACATGAATGTGCCCGTATGGTAGTATGAAACGCATAGCTAAACAAATTAGGGAAATTGGCTATGCCTATACGCATACATTATGCATATGCGCGTGTGAGTGATCCTATCTGGTGTATGCGGGCATTTCTTAACGGATGCGTTGTCTTGATGATGTGGCTTACACGCTGCATTGAAACCAATGGTAACAATTGACCCTTAAATGTATTCTACCCTTTCATAAATAAATACTGCTCTTACATCCGTGATCGAGCACTTTATTTAAATTCTGCAATATTAGAAAAAACTACGCATATATATATGTGTGTCTGTCTGTCTGTCTGCCTGTGGACTCTTGTCAATTGACGTCAGACCAAAATAAAATACTGCTGAATATGTATTTGCTTAACTGAGGGATTTTCCTGCTCATTTCATGTTATCTCCAAATGATGTTGGTCCAGATAGAAAATCGATACTGCTATGGGTTAACATTGACAATTTGCAACGGTTCAAGCCATGATCAGTCATCTCATCTGACAAGATTTTAAGCTACATGTATCTACCATTACCAGTTAGTTTAGTTTGACATGTTTAAAATGTGGGGTTTACTTCCTTTAGTAAAATGAAGAAATCATTCCGATGTAGAGAAATGTAGACAAGCACGGGATGCTACAATGGATGGAAATCTATTTCTGGTGATAATGTCGACGCTATAACGTTTCAGTCTTTCAGACCTTCTTCGAGACACGAGCTGAGTCCTTTTATTAAAGAATTCAATTCTCTTAATTACGAGTGTCTTTTGGTCGTGAGTGGATGAAGGGTGGAGTTCAACTGCTGCTGATGTGGGGTGAATGTTTGGGAAGGAAGTAGGGTTCAGCTGTAGTGTAGCGGTGGGGATAGTGTGCGTTGGGTTACGTAGTGGGTGCAGGTTGACTGTTTGGGATGGAACTGGGGTTTGTCTATGGTGGTGCATAATAGATGTTGGGTCAAATGGTAGATGAGGGTGGAAATATGGATTGATTGTCGGTGGGTTGTAGTTATAGTGGGCGTATGATTAAGTAGTATTGGTAAGAGTGATTTTATTTATTTATTATTTTTATCATTTTTTATAACGCATTGTTGCTATGGCCAGAGTTTTTCGTTTAATAGCAACTGCATATATAAGTAACTCTATGATGTCAAGGTAGCCTTGAAAAGAAACGCCCTATTTTAAACTATCTATAATTCTTTTATATACAGTTACATTTTTATGAATATCATATTGTAAAGGGTGATTGAAAAGTGACAACCTATTTTAAACTATCAATAATTTTTTTATGCAGTTATATCTTTTTGGATATCATATTGTACAGGGTGATTGAAAGGTAACTCCCTATTTTAAACCATCTATAACTTTCTTTTAGATGCAGTTACATTTTTGTAATATCATGATGTACAGGGTGATTGAAAAGTAACTCCCTATTTTAAACTATAATCTTTTATATGCAGTTATATCTTTTTGAATATCATAATGTACAGGGTGATTGAAAAGTAACTTCCTTTTTTAAACTATCTATATTTTTTTATATATAATTACATTTTTATGAATATCATAATGTACATGGTGATTGAAAAGTAACTCCCTATTTTAAACTATAATCTTTTATATGCAGTTATATCTTTTTGAATATCATAATGTACGTTTTTTTTAAAAGTAACTTCCTTTTTTAAACTATCTATAACTTTGTTTTAGATGCAGTTACATTTTTTGAATATCATAATGTACAGGGTGATTGAAAAGTAACTCCCTATTTTAAACTATCTATAATTTCTTATATGCAGTTACAAATGTATATGCATATTAATAAAGCCTGATCTACAGTATACATTTTGTATGTTATTTATTTGAGGTATTTTCTTAAAACAGTAAATTATAATAGATTTATGAATCAAACATTCATATACAATATTTCTTTTATTTACGATGGGATTATTTTTATCGACTCTTATCACCTAATGCCAATTTTTGCAATCTGTTATATATATATTATATATATATATATATAATTTTATAGAATAAGGTTCCCATAACTTCCCCTTCACTAATTTCATCCATTTATTATGTCGTTAAGTTAATACGCTCAAACATTGGAAGACTTCCAGAAATTTCAATTGTAGATTGTTCGTGGAAGTTTTTCAATTACACTACCAGCCAACTATCACAATCAGCAATTTCTCTGTCATCAGAACATTTGTAAGGCTAGCTAAATTTGATTACTAGCAAATAACAGAGAAATTGTTGAACGCATGGTTTCTTCGTGTTCTATCTGAGCTGAGTCGATGCGCCTATGAAAAGCCTATCGGTTGGAGATGGAACTATCTGCTGTGCGATAAAAATTTTCCAGTTTGGCGGTTTTTAGGTATTAGACATGTGGCCTGATCAAAAGAGACCACAACGGTTCGTGGCGGTCAATCCGCAGAACATTACAGGAATCGACTCGAGGTCTATTTGCCCTCGAAACATTATCAGCGAATCATTGTTTTGCAATCGGGCAAAACCTTTAAGATCAGAAGATGAGAGAGACGGTCACTGATAGGCAACTATAGAAACCGCCGTTTTGATGTTTAGTGAACATAGCTGGACATAACAAACATAGGAGATAACATCTTATTTTCATATAGGTCAGAACAATGAGGTAAGTAAAGTGCAAAGTACAAGGTCGTTGCCACTAGAGCAATTCTAATGCCGGGATTTTCCCCATCAAACGATTGTACATTGATTTTGGTCGGCCGTGTTTATCCTATTTACTGTGAAGTACTCCATTCAAATAGTTTTGCCACAGGCGAAGATGATGCGTATCTTCAAAGTGTGAGTGAGGCTATTGCTGATAAATTTAAGTATTATGCCCTGTCGGCAGGACATAGAATACGTGGTTAAATCCAACTTAACGGACATAAATTCCACCATCGTATGTCACCCCGCCGAAATATAAAAAATACTGAAAATCAAGGAATAAACTAAATTTAATTAAATTTTCAGTGTTAATACATTAATGAATAAAATATATAATGCACTAGTTATTTTATTTAAAAACGTTTACATTTTTTCAGGGCAATTAACTTTGAACCACGTATGTTTGTGAAGATACGTGGTTCAAAGTTAACTGACCTGAATAAATAACTGGTGCATTATATATTTTATTTAGTGCGGAGTACTCATTAATCGCCATTACTTCCAGGTCTAATCTGATCGGAGTGGTACTACCTGTTAGGGTTCCATCTATGGGTTATATGAAAAATAACATGATTTTTAAAAATTGTTCAAAATATTGAGTGTAAATAAAAAAAGAAATAATGTCTATCAAGAATGAATTACACAACACTTCTTTGGCATGACATAATCCAACAAGGGTTGTCATGCCGTAAAATCCAACCAATCAACCAAACAATTCCGAGTGTTCTTTCTCCGAAACTGGTTGCCTAACCAAGCTACACAATTCAGTTTGCTCAACTTTTTACTGATGGTGTTGAAGAATAAACAAAACAAATAGATGCGTGCCTTTGCAAGGGGCGTTAGCTCATATTAGAATACAAGGTGCTTCTTCCCGGATTAGAACTCGGGTTACCAATTCCATTTACTACGATAGTAAGCCTTACGCAAGTGCACACTTTTTCTGTATGAATTTCACATGTATACATTGAGGCATCCATATTATGTGCGAACATTTGGTGAAAATGCGATCGTTATTACGTTACTATTAATCAATTTCTTGTTTTCTGCTTTCCGCCATTTTGTATAAGGGGCAAATACGCAACCAATTAAATATGATTAGAATCGATAAAACATTTTTTGTGTTTTAACAGAATTTATTCATCTGCTTCCTCGTAAAATACGTTCTATAAAATAACATATCTACGCAAAACCTTGCCACATCTTCCAGTGTTACCCGATGAATGCCATAAAACACTGCCTATCCTGACAATGGTCGCTCCATCTCAAATAACTAGCCGACCTTATGCAAAGAAACTGTATGGAACAATTCGAAGCTAAGAAACAGGGGAGAAGAAAAAAAAGAGACGAGGAAATAGCAATCAAGAGGAAAACCAATCGCAGACCGGTCCATAAATCACAAAGAACTGGTTCTCTAAAATTGGTTCCCATAATAAGCGCCATTCTTCGAACTGGGTGGAATGGCAAGAGAAAAGACAAAGATACATTAGCAAAGAGGCGTAAACTTGCTTTAACTTGCTAACAGCATACATAAAGAAAGCATAAAGACAAAACAAATATAAAACTTGGTTTGAAAATCGCATAGGGGAGAAACTGACGGTTACAAAAAAACGATGACTTCATCTCTACGCTACTCTAACTTAGATATATATAGTCTATCACTGTTATTGAGCAGTCTTTATTAATGGATATTCTAAAGCGCATTATGAATACATACATGCATACATACGTAAGTACATACAAATACACACATACAGACACACATATGCACTTGGTTTGAACATTTCTCGTTTATGAGATTTTCAAACCATGAACTTGGTTTCATAACCACCGTTGGGTTCATATCTTCGCTAACCTCAATTATATATATATATATATATATATATATATATTATATATATATATAAAGTGTGTCATAAAAGTATCGAGATTGAAGCTGAATGTACCAATACAGAATGAATGGAACATTACTTTTTTTCTGAATTAAACTGTTCTAAAAATACCGAATTTGAAGGAACAGAACGTTAATTTTTTCAGAATATGAGATGTGTCCAAAAGTACTTAAATTACGATAATCTTTTGACACACCTTATATATATATATATATATATATATATATATATATATATATATAAGGTAAGTAAAAAAAGTATCGAGATTTTGTACTCTCTCTCTCTCTCTCTCTCTCTCTCTCTCATTCATTCTTTTTTCCATCTGTATCTATCGGTTATCGCTATTGGACAATCTTCTAACCGGGATCCAATGTCCGTACGTCGGACATAACCAAAATATAAAGTATCATTTTAAAGTGATACATGTTCTTGTGTTGGCAATTATACCTGTCCTAAACAAAATGGCATTACTTTTTGACTCACCCTCGTATATTCATGCATAGATTGATAAAAAATAATTATTCTCCATATTTGTTTTATTCTCTTATTTTTATCATATATTTATCTTTAAAGTTGTTTATTTTTATTGATATATTTTGTTATTTTATTTCGTTTTTAATTTTCTGTAATTTGATTTTTATTGTTTTTATCCTTTATTAATTTACTTTTATTTTTAATCATTCTTACAATTTTAATACATCATTGATTTATGCCCCTATATTTTTATCGAACTTTTCTAATGAAAACCGGTTTATAGTAACGTTCGCTTCATATAGGTAAATTTTTACTATTCATTATTAAATAATATTTTCAGATGGAAGAATTAGTTTCATATGTGCGTATCAGACAAGCAAGCCGAGTAAGACAAACAAGACATACTGCGTAATGCTGAAGTAAAACACACACACACACACATCAGATACGTTCTTCTGTGTGCTCCAACACATGGACACATTGATTATGTCCGACGTACGGACATTGGATCCCGGTTAGAGGATTGTCCAAGAGCGATAACCGATAGATACAGATGGAAAGAGAATGAATGAGAGAGAGGGAGAGAGAGAGAGAGAGAGAGAGAGAGAGAGAGAGAGAGAGAGATTTAAAGGAATTCGTAACCAGATGTTGACACCCTATCCACGCTACCTTAAATCAAATATAAATACTCTATCAATGACATCGAACAATGTCTGCTTGGAAATGTTTGCACCCATATTATCTACAACAAATAAATATATATAATATATATATATATATATATATATATATAATATGTGTGTGTGTGTGTGTGTGTGTGTGTGTGTGTGTAAATATAGTTATGTTTGTACATAGTTTTCTTGTTGTTGTTGTCGCTTTGTACTTGAAGTGAATTCAATTATATGCTTTTGTCTGTATTACCATCAACATTTTCAGAAATTTAGCATAGAATTATGAGTTTCTGTGCAAAATCATATTATCAACACAATCCTATACAAGTGAAAATACATATTACGCACCAGTGACATGTATAAATATGTACATTTACATACACGAATAAAGAAAATTCAATATTATTTACTTTCATATCGCTCAGAAAACAATTAGATTTTATTTAGCAAATATTTAATCTTCAAATGAAGACTAAGAGCACGTTAATTGCGTTTACGTTCACATTGTCATCTCCGATGTACAAATATGGTCGCTGGGAAGTAATTCGCGCGCTTTGAAATACTCCATTACCAGTGAAGAGAACGGTTACATGTATTCATCGCCATTATTTCCAGGTCCACACTTATCCGGAGTGGTAGTTCCTGTTAGGGTCCCATTTATGAGTTAAATAGAAGAAAATTAGTTTAAAAAAAGGTGTTTAAAAATGAGACAAAAATAATTTTCAATACGAATTAAGAATTTATAGAACAAAACATATTCGGAATAAAATAACCCAACAATGATTGACATGCCGTAAAATAAAAAACAAAAGAAAGTATAGCGAGAGTGAGAGTGAGAGACCGGGAGGGGGTAGACAGAGAGATAAAAAAATATATTTATAATTTTAAACTCATACATAGATAGATAGATAGATTGATAGAGTGTAAAGTACCCCTTCATCGCCATTATTCTCGGGTCCACACTTATCCGGAGTGATAGTTCCTGTTAGGTCCAATTTGTGAGTCAAATAGAATAAAATTAGTTAACAAAATGTTTTTAAAAAGTGAGTTAAAAAAATAATTTTCAATGCCAATCAAGAATGAAAAGAAAACATCATCGGCATATAATAACCCAACAATGATTGACATGCCGTAAAATCAAAAACAAAAAAAAGTATAGAGATTGTGAGAGAGAGTGAGGACAGAAAGACAAACATACAAATAAGGAAATATATACAAGGTGTGTTAAAAATGTATCAATACTTTTTATACTTTTTGACACACCTTGTATTCTGAAAAAAAAGTTTCATTCATTATTTTTTTTTTTTTTCAGAATACAAGGTATGTCAAGAAATGGCCAAGTTTCAAGCTGTATTTACCAAGATAGAAATGAAGAATGAATATAACTTTTTTTTCAGAATAGAAGGTGTGTCAAAAAGTACAAAAAATCTCGATAATTTTTAATACACCTTGTAAAATCTCGATAATTTTTAATACACCTTGTATGTATAATTTTAAATAAATAGATAGATAGATAGATAGATAGATAGATAGAATGATTGATTGATTGATAAACAAGTAGTTCAATTTTCCTTATTACATTTTGAAAACAACCTGGTGCTATTTTCTTTCGTGTTGTCTCTTGTCTGTTTATTTTGAACTATTAATCAAATCTATATTTTCAAAGTGTTTTGTTCTAGAACGTCTGATACAAATTTAATAACGATACATAAAACTATCAGTCGTTTCTGAAAAGAATGATGTTCCTTTTAAACATTAGATGAACAGAAAATCGTCTGTTTTTCTTTTCAAGCAATTTTTTTGGGAAACTATTTGCTCAACTTGCGATCGGTATAATTTGGTTGTTAAGTATCTCACACAGTATTGGACCTTCCTGCTCTGTATCCTGCCTGTGGTTCTGGATAAGTCTTCTCCGCGAGAATCTGGAGTCTATTTAATGCAACTCTGACAAAGAGTTTACCTGTAATGCTGAGTAGAGAGTAACTATGGTCATTGGACTTTACAGTCACAGGCGGCACTGTAATTTCAAGGGCACAACAATTATATAGTCTTCCGAGACTGCAATGCTGATAAACGATAATCTCACATAAATTATATTACCATCTCTTGTGTTGATTCATCGTGTGTACGTCTTATAATTATTCTCCTGTGTGTGACAGAAATCTGCATCACGTGATACTCAAAATCGAGAGCTTTTGGTTAGTTGGTTGGTTGGTTGGTTGGTTGGTTGGTTTTAGGACTCGTCAAAACTGATTGGGTTATTTCATGCCAAAAACGTTGTGTTTTATTCATGTAAATCTTTTGTAAACACATTTTTTCAGATTTATTTTTTTCTGTTTAACACATAGATGGAATCTTCACAGAAGAAGAAGAAGAAGAAGAAGAAGAAGAAGAAGAAGAAGAAGAAGAAGAAGAAGAAGAAGAAGAAGAAGAAGTCAGAGTGGACTTTGGAGTAATAGTGATGATAGAATACTCCGCATTCCCAAGAGTTCCAGAATTGGAACTTCACCACTAGATACAGTTTAACGTCATACCCAGGACACTAAGACCATCAGTCACCGCCTTCTTGCACATATACTATAAAAAGGGTTCGGTGTGTGCCATGAGTGCAATAAGGTTGAGGCAATTATATAGCTGCTAGAACTTGACGCGACCAGCCGTTTGATCGGAGGCGCCCCCCCTCCGACCACCCGTCTAACCTAAATATGGAATAAAAACAAGCTATTAAGTTTTATCCTAATTCTAAAATATTATAAGAAGTCCACAGAGTATAAACTCTGGTTCTTATAAAGAATTTGGTTACTTAAAGTATAATCCCCAATGCAGAACATTTCAGTAGGATAACAACAAACGCGTTAATTAAAGACATACAATATTTAATTTAAACATATGGAGGAACTAGGTTCCCCAGGCTATAACGTCACAATTGTCCAAGTACATGCAGAAGTGTATGGAAAGAGAAAAGATGTGGAAACCACTTACTGTTTATGGAGTCTGGACCAAATGGTATGCACCATGTGTGGTGCTGAGGAGTAGTGATGAGCACGTTTGTACTCGTCAAGCCAGCTTTGTAAAAGATGCTGATATTTTGGGGTTCCCCGTCACCTGACCAAACGGGACTCCTGACGCGGAAGAGTTCCTCAAACCCTGTGAGAAGATTATTAAATCAAAGAGTTAGACTCAAGTGTAAGTGGCATCTCGACCGTTGAGTCAGCGTTTCTTTATTTTTTAAATTCTTTTATTTACTTATTAATACTCAACAATGTAATTGTTACCTTCTTTCTTTCTTTTTGCTTTCTGTCTGTCTTTCTTAAACGGCTGCTAATTGTCTCTCTCTCTCTCTCTCTCTCTCTCTCTCTCTCTCTCTCTCTCTCTCTCTCTCTCTCTCTCTCTTAAACCACAGCTAATTGTTCATTTATGTTAGTTTCTTTCTTTCGTTATCTATTTTTCTTTCCCAAAGCACAACTGTCTTTTTTCTTTTTATCTCTCTTTTTTTCTTTGTTTCTGGTCGGCAATCTATCTAAGTCAAGGAAAATCCGACACAAAACATCTACAGCCTAGCGGCTTTACCCCATACCTTACTGAAAGGAAAAGCTAGGGGAGTAAAGCCCGAGAACAAATCAGGAGCCGGAATCCCTAAGATGGTGTCACGCTGAAATATTCTACTCAGCAACTTGCGACACTACCGCTGTCAAACTGCGTTGGTTCCTTACCGTTCCTTTAGATCACACCGGCACTGTAGAAGAGGGAGTATTTGCTATTTGAGCAACAGCTCATCTTTCCATATGAACCCACCCAGGTTACGTAGTTCAAAAAAAAATTGGACACTACTCCATTGTCTCACGTAGACTGAAGAATGCCAACAACAACAATCTTCGACTGTATGTTTATTTCTTTCTTTATTTCATTCTTAACAACGTTCCTGGATTTTCCCACTTATAATTATTTTACCTTCATACACGGTTGCTTGTTTTGTTCGATTTGTGGTAAAAACCCTCAAATATCCGACGACTTTCTGGAAGCAGGGAAGCAGGGAATGTCACATGGCCTCCGAAGTGCAAAAAACCCAAGGGAAATTACGAAGACAAAAACTAAAAAGATAACTTCAACCTCAAAGAGACATTACCGTAGCCATTTTCTTAAAGGCTTATGAAGCACATTTCAAATTTTTTCGAGGGCGTTCTCTTGGGAAAGCTTCAGAATTGGATGCTAACGTAACGGAGATCTCATTACGTAATTTGGCGCATGATGAAAATTCACTAGAACATGGAATGGCTACGTAATGATAATAACATATCTCACCATATATATATATATATATATATATATATATATATATATATTAATATATAGTGGGCCATAAAAGAGTGACACATAAAGATGATCATGTAGTCTTTTCACTCATAAAATAAAGTCAGATGTCATATATTTTTCAAAAATTGCCTTCTACTATCCTCAATTCAATTAGAAAAAAAAATCAAAAATGGACTTTTCTATTTATTAATACTCGTGTTCTTTAATTGTACAGCCGTATTCAGTTTGAAACACCCTCTGGATAAAAATGAGCTCGTCCAAAAGGAAATGCAACAATGTAAATACCGATTATCTGATGTTGCTTATCCATCGAATTGATATTTCTCATGAGAAATGTCACCTCAACTAAATAATGGACCATTCCATTTTCATTGTAAAGAACGAAACGGGAGAAAAAGAACATGCTACACAGAAAAAATATAATAAGAACGAAAGAAAAAAGAAACAAAGAAGAGACCATGAGATAGATAGAGAGGGTTTGAGAGTGAGGAAGCAATCGTAATGAAAAGATTAAAAGAAGGAATTAAAGGAAAAAATAGTGACAAAGAGTTAAATCAAGATGATTATACTTTTTGCATGTTGAAGTATATTGAAATAGCTCTTAAGTAAACATATCAAACGTTATAATAATTAAATTATCATACTGTGGTATATTCAGAGGTTACGCTAGTTAATACAAATGAGTGTAAGTCCCATGACTGTTGGTTTTTATTTTCTGTCAGATAATTTCTTAACTAAACACTAATGAAATGGCAAATAAAGAAAAACAGTATACACTATTTTTCATATACTACATCTTTTGGAAGCAAAGGATGTAAAGGTGGGCCCATAAAAGACTGACATAAAAATGTAATGATTTAGTTTTTTGAATCATAAGATATAGTCCAGGCCAATAATTTTTGCTATTTCGGAGAAATGGCAAAAGCTTCAAAATTGGATATTCAACATTATATGCAGTATAACATCATACCCAGGACACTAAGACAATCAGCCACTGGCTTCTAGTACATATATAATAAAAGGTTTTGGGTTTTCCTTAAGTTTCCTGTGTTAGGACAGTAATATAGTTGCTATGGCTTGACCATCTGATATACCGGAACGGGTCTCCCTGTTTCAACCGCCTAGCCTAATTAAGTACCAAAGTGGAGTGTTGCATGTCATGGACTGCTCAGCCACTAAGAATCTATCCTTAAGTATCACGGGTAGCCACCCACGACCAACAGGTGGCTCCATTATTTACTGCTCTACGTAGGTTATGTCGGTGTATTCTTTTGCCGCAGCCGGCAGAGCGGAAACATAGGAAATAAGGAATGCATTTATGTATATTTACCAACCCCTCCGCACGAGCAGGATGCGACACAAGGTCAATTTCTTAAGCGGAGATTAACAGGTTTGAATTCAGAGTTTTCCTTCTCCTAGACTGGTTGCCTAACCAAGGTTAAAGAGCCCAGTCTACCCTACTATTTATCCATAGCTGGAACGGAGAGTAGGATTCATACCTTTCCCAAGAGTACTGGCGCTAAATGAAATGCAAATTACCACATCCAGGATTTGAACTCGGTGCGACGAGTTCATTTCCCATGATTTTAACCATTATACCACGCGTTTCCTAAGGAATGCGTTTATAGGTTTTATTTGAAGTTATGTAAATCAATGGCTCTTTACTGAGAATGTTTGAGACGAGGCCTGATTATTAGCATTATCTGGATCATTTGGACCACTGTTCCCATCTTCATTGTTATATGTACAACCTTTTCTTTTATCAATTACCAATTGGACACATAGTCTAGTGGATAGAGGAGTTAGGTTAAGACAGTTCTAAGAGACAGTTATCTCTAGACTTCAGGTCCAAACCTGGTCAAGGGCAGCAGTAACATAGAATAATAATTAACACAGCTTAACGCCCCTACTCCAGCTATGGTTAGGGGAATGAGAACAGGATACCCCCGTGGACTGAATAAAGGGTTAGGTTCAATGTTCCGTGATGGTTCCCGATTACCACAAGAAGGTTCCCGAGTTCGGAAAGAATGTTCCCGAGTCCGAATAGAAATACCTGAAGAAGACCGAAGGGCACATTGGCCGAAAAGTTGTACAGATAACAATGAAGATGGGTACAGTGGTTCGAATGATCCAGATAATGCCAATGACTCTTTGTAACTTAATTGAATAGTTGGTTCGATTAACCTGAAATTTGCGAGATAAAAGGATGTGAAGATAATTATCCTTTTTATATTAAAACTAATTTGAAAAGGGATTAATTTTAAAATAAAAAAAGTCAACAGAAATCTCTTACAGTATTTCGCCCCCAGCTGATTTTTCTGAGTTTGCTACTTTACAAAAGTATGAACGGTCTTTAATTTTTAGGGTAGATCCGTCTTGAAAGTTAGAGAATATTTTTTTTAAATTCAAGAAAACCACTTTATATTTATTTTTGAACATTTATTTGTTTTTTTTATAGAAAAACAAAATATTTCCTCCCCTACCAAATAGCAATTATTTTGGCCTCACAGACCGGTTTTGTGACCAGGAGGCATATAGATTAGTCTTATTACTCAATTATTACTTCTAATCAAGTACTCATTACCTGTATGAAATAATTGGGACCAAAAGTTTAATTCTCATCTGAGTCTTTCAAAAACATATTACTATTAAATGACGAGTGTGGTACTCACTAGATGCACCATATTTGCCAACTTGGGCCATATCCAACTCGTGGTGAAGAGGTTGGGAATGTGTTACGGCACCCCATGGTGTACTGATGGTTAACAAGTAAGACTCGCAGATATATTACAAAGGAATAGCGTGTTTGATTCTTTCTGAATGCCATATGACTTACGAATTGGTGTCACATCTTACCCCTGCTCGAATGAATTCGATAAGTGTCTGGGCATCCCTTAATGTGTATCAACAAACAGGTAAAAATAATTTATACTTGCGACAATGTGTCACACCCAACCCGTGGCGAAAGGGTCGGGTAAAAAGGGAGCCTCGTGTAATATGATGGTTAGCAATTAAGCTAAGCCATTGAATTCCACTCTAAATGGGCGTTCCATACATGTGAAAGAACTTGTTTGTGTCATGTTAAAACAGGACATATTTCTTACCTACAGCTAAAACAATGTAAACTAGTACTACATGTTCCATGGTGTCATGAAGTATTAATAGATTTTTTTGTTTAAAAAAATTAAAAACATCGGAAAAACAAGAATATCCAGGGAAAACATATATTGTAGGTGAAGTTTTTTAAAAATGATCAAACAAAGAAAAATTCAAAACGAGTGTAAGTAATTATTTTCTTTATTATTTCTTTATTATTATTTTTTAACTCAGAGACAAACGTACAGAAGCAACAAGTTTGTTCAAAAATTTTATTTTTTTATTTTATTTTTTTACTTTGTTGAACCATTTACCGTTTTTCCGTTTTAATTTCAATTTCAATTTTTAAACAAACAAATTAACAATTCACCCCTTTTTTTCTTATTATTCTTTCGAAACTATTCTTAGCTTGTTAATAATTTCAGCATAATCTTTAACAAGTTATGACACATGGTCGGGTGGTCGGCGACTACACTGTCACTCCCATTAGATACCCCTCGGCTTGTTCTGTTAAGATGGGTAGTTGGAAACTCAGCATCATAAAAACAACAGATGTCAAAAGGGTGGATGAGCTTTAAGAGATCTAACTGACATCCAAACCGAGAGTTGTAGGTTTGGTTTACTTACTAATCTCATAAAACCCCAAATTGGGTAGCCTTGGAGGGCAATACATTTATGACAAGGAAAAGTCTATTTCTTCGAATTTTTTAAATAAAATTATAACTAACGCATCTTAACACTTGTATGCTTAGAAGAATGAGAACAGTTTTTCTTAGTGGTTTGATTAAAGGTTTCGTTTCAAAATTCCGTGATAGCTCATAATGACGACAAGAAGGTTCCCGAGTTCGAAAAGAAGGTTCCAAGTTCAAAAAGGCTCCCGAGTCTGACAAGAAATACCAGAAGAAGGTCGGAGTGCACATCGGCCGAAACATAGTACAGTCCGAATAATCCAAATAATACAAAAGTAAAAGTCTGTTAGATGACCTCCGCTACTTAGCGGCTATACCTCATTCCAAGGAAAATCTAGGAGAGTAAACACCGAAAATAAATATAGTGTGATGCTGAACTTCAGCGCAACCCAGAAACTCCTGCGACATTATCATTGCCAGACTCCAATGGTTTTGTTTGCCTTTCCTTTGGATTACAGTGTAGAGATGGGGACCTGTAACTTGATCGACAGCTCATCCCCCATATGAACCCATCCAGGCTACGTGGTTCAACTTGTTTTTGGACACTACGCTAAGGTCTCTTGTAGACAGAAGGATGCCAACATAGGATATTCCATACATGTGGCTTTGTGCCATAAGTTAGCAATGTTTAGTAAATTAAAAAAAAAATCCTCTGACATACTAAAAGCAAAGGAATATAGTTTACGCAAATATTTATTCCAATGTTTGCGATGAGATATAAAGCATTTCAAATGTTCATTGTTTTCATTGCTATCTTTCTTTTGAATATTAATGTATTACGAGATGCGCCCATGGAAATTCCACAATTTAATTAGAAGCAACAGATTAAAGACTACTAAGACATTTTGATGTTTTATTTATAAGTTAATTTATATCCAAATTATATATATACATATATATATATATATATATATATATAGATGTGAATATATATGTGAAAGAAAATATAGTATATACACACACACAAACACAGATACACACACACACATATATATATATATATATATATATATATATAATCGTGTCGCGCTAGCTGTACGGATATCCATGACAATCTCTTGCCAACCCTCTCAATTATTCATTGCTCACGGGAGATCCTCTGTGCGGCATCCAGTATCCGCACAGAGTTGGTCAATGTATGTCTTTACTGGACGTCCCACACTGGCGTGCCCATGTCCTAGCTTCCACAGAAGAACGTCACTTATGATATGCACCAGCGGGTGCATATATTTGCTAGTTTCTATAATATCAACCACATCACCACCAAAATAAGTCTGATTAAGAATATTTTGAATGTATATATATATATATATATATATATATATATATATGGGTTTTTGTATAAATATATATATAACTCATCAACAGACACCGTGTTTTGGCGTTTTCTGCCTCTTCAGTGTGTCTAGGCACAACAACTACCTCTGAGCAGGAGCGAAATCCGACTGACATTTCGTCCGGCCGATTCGTTAACCTCTCAGCCAATTGACAGCTGCCGTAAAAGGGTGGTGTTTAAACTATTAAATACATACATTTGTTTATATATTTTACGATCACCAGAGATATCCAGTCTGTAAACAGACGATCATATATATATATATATATATATATATATATATATATATATATATATATATATATATATATATATATATATATATATATATAATTGGATTGATTCTAATTTTTCAGCTTTCAGTCTTAAACTAAAAGTGATAGAAATATTGAGTACAAGGGGTGGGGCTAAACCATTCATAGACTAAAAGATTCATAGGCTAAAAGATTCATAGGCTGAAAGTTTCATATAATAAAATCATAACTACACTTAATGACTTGTTTTACTAGTTGGATCCAAGCACTGCAACAGCGATGGACTTAATCCATCTACTCATGAATTTTGAAAGGTAAGTTACGCCTTGATACTCATTGATATTCAGCAGGAATAATTTTTTACAATCATTTATATACACAACCACTATCAGCAAATAAAAACCAAAATAGATATACTTTACGTATAAATGGAAAAGACGGCGCTAAGTCTCCTCTTTGCGCGGGAAAATGTAAACACATGAATAAACAGGAAAAGGCGGGAATACTAAAAAAATGGCGTTCGGTATGCGCCATGTTTTTTTTTTAGATTATTTAACGCTGTAAAATGTACCTTTCGATGTGATAATTTATGTTTCTCTGTCAATCCAGGAATTGCTTCAAGGAAATCGGGACCATTTTTATTTATTCTAAAAAGTATCTACAAGTGACAGATTTGTATGAAGAAAAAAAGGAACAAAAAAAGAAGACGATTAAACGATATCGGATAGCGTCAAATCGGCTTGATAAAAAAGATATTGGAATCTTTTAAAAAGGTATAAGAGCTAACCATTTCCTGTTTCTTTCTATATATATGCGAATAATAATAATAATAATAATAATAATAATAATAATAATGAAAGAAAAATTGACACAAAAATCTAACCAAAGACTCAGTGTATTCGAAGACATGAAAAACGAATGAGATTCTTTTTTGACTCAACAAAATATGTCAAGATGACCCTTCAAAATGTATATTCAGAAATAGGAAAAGAGACAATAGATGCAAAGGAGTACTCTACGATTGAAGAATTTTAAAAAGTTTCGAGCAATATATGGAGCCAAAAGAAATCATATAATAAAAAAAGCAAGGGGGATTGTAAATGGAAATATGCTTTTAAAAAATAATGAACAACAAATGTATGAAGTGAAATAGAGGACAGTACGAATACTCTGAAACAAAAATCATCTGGAATAGATAAAATATCAAACTTTACCGTATCCTCAACAGATTTAGCGCCTCTGATTGTTATCATCTCTTTGGCTCCAGAGTGGACCTGGGAGCAATGATGAAGGCGTATTTCACATTCCCGAAGCTCCAGAACTGGAACTTCACCATCAAATAGAGTTTAACATCATACCCAAGACAATAAGTCTCAGCCACTATCCTCTAGCACATATGATAAAAAGGGCTGGGGCTTACTATAAGAGCAATAGAATTGGGACAATCTAGTCTCTGGGATAATGTTTGCCTTTAGACTATCATCTATTCAGCCTCATGAAAGAGGGTTTGAGAGGCAAACATTATTCCAGTGATAAGGAAGTGAAATCTGTAGTGAAGAACTGGCTTAAAGAACAGTCCACAGAATTTTACGGAGGAGGGATACACGTTCTCATTCAAAGGTGGAAAATTGTTATTAAGAGAAACGGAGACTGTGTGGAGAAGTAGGGATGTGATCCACAGAGGATCAGCTTCATTTTAATGTATGATGTATGTTCCTGTGTTGGTAATTATACCTGTCCTAAACAAATAGCATTACTTTTTGACACACCCTCGTAGAATTGTACCTACAAAACAACTACTATAGGACTAAAGAAATACTTAGAACAACAAATTGCATTCTATACAATAATCAACAGAAAAAGCAATAAATTTGCTAAACAACTTGACTTCACTCTGAAAGGAATTCGCATAAAAGATAAACACAGCATAATGCATTAAGAAAGAAGCGAAAACTCATGAACTAAATCAAATCAGTCGGCGGGGGCTATGCAATACACCGATTGCAGCTCTGCGGAGAGATAATACCCCCCAATGGGATCACCTGTTGGCAGTTGATGATGAATCGTAATGCTTAAGGGCGGAATCTCTCTGACCGCCCATTTAGACTAAGGGCCAAAGAGGAGTGTTGCATGTCATAGAGTGCTCTCCATCTGATCCCGTCCTGAAGCATCACGGGTCACCACCCTCAAACCACAGGTGCTGCCATTGGGGAGCCTTTCTCTTCTGAAGTCGGTATATTCTAAAGCCCCAGCCGACAGGACTACTTAGAGTCTGGTCGCTCAATGTTGGCATCGATAGCGTATAAAGAAAGGCAAGATGAAATAGGATTTTATATTAATTAGAACCTTCACAAGCACAGTGGTATACTGCAATTAGATGAATCGTATATCCACTAAACATGACCAATCACAGAATCCGAAGAAGCCACTATTCTCTGGCAGTAAAATGAATAGCAATAGACCAGATATAGGAGTTAAGAACTGTAAAAAAAACATCATGCCGTTTAATTGATATTTTAGTGCTAACATATAGTAAAATATCAGTGAAAATAAATAATAAATTAAGTGAATACAAAGACCTGGAAATAGTAATTGAAAAAGATGTGTCACTTAAACTACACCGAGCCAGCAATAGTAAGAGCTTTGAATATGACATGAAATGGAGAGATAAACACATCAACAAGGTGTGTCAAAAAAATATCGATATTTTTTTGGTATTTTTTAATACACCTTGTTTTCTGGAAAAAAATAACGTTCCATTCATTATTTTTTTTTCAGAGTACAAGGTGTGCCAAAAAAGTACCAAGTTTAAAGATGTAGAAAGATAAAAAAGAAAAAAGAATGGAACTTTTTTTTCAGAATACAAGGTGTGTCAAAAAGTATAAAATATCTCGATACTCTTTTGACACACGTTTTAGGACCAAGAAATGGAGTGATAAACATATTGACAAGATATCAAAGAGTCTCGGCTTATAGAAAATACAAAAAAATGCACTTTGCGGAACCGCATATTTCTTAGAAAAGTTCTATTAATGTGAGTAGAAAAGTAAAAATCAAAAGATTGATATAAAACTTTTAAACTATAAAAATAGTGTACAAACACAAAAATGATAGAGATAGAAATTAATATAAATTCATAAACTACAAAAATAGTGTACAAACACAAAAATGATAGAGATAAAAATTAATATAAATTTATAAACAATAAAAATAGTGTACAAACACAAAAGTGATAGAGATAAAAATTAATATAAAATTTATAAACAATAAAAATAGTGTACAAACACAATAATGATAGAGATAAAAATATATAACATAACTATAAAAATGCAAGGATAATACGAAATAAACATAGATATAAAACTTATAATCTATAGAAAAAAAATACATGAATATTAAAGTAAAAAAGATGATATATCAATTCAAAATATTTTTTGAATAAAAAGTAATGTATCAAACCTATAAGCTCTTAGCTATATATATAATACATAAATACATAAATTATAAGAAAATAATCACTAATATGAATTTTATAGAATATGAAAATATTAAATAAATGCAAAAATTATAAAAATCAATATAAAACGTCTAAACTATAAAAATGATATATAAACCCAAAAATATTAAAAATAATAATCGATATTAAAATTTATAAACGAGAAAATTAATATGTAAATAAAAATTAGTCAAAATTTCTTAAAATTAATATAAAAATTAGAAACTATGAAAATAATATATAAACTGAAAAAATAATAAAAATAAAAATTAATAAAACCCGACTAAATTACGGTGTTGTGTAAAAGAGTGACAGGAGTATCGCATTCAGTTAATATTGATGTCTTTAAAATATTTGCCAAATAAAAATTAATAGGAGACTGTGATTTTAACAGCATTGTAAGTCAGGACATTTGAATAGATGTCGGTATCGAGCAATATGCACTGACAGCAAAAGAGGAGCCGACAGACGAACTGTAGCTACCCAAACATGGCGTACCAAAACTGCGAATAGATAAGTGGAATATCTAAATGAAAAATCTATAACTTATTATAATGGAGATTGTGTGGCTTTCAGTCTGTAACCGAAACTATATCTCAACTCAAGTAACAATTCTCTGTGTTATTTACATCACATTCTCCACGATTTCATTTTTATTTAAACCTCAACTATTAATAAAATCGTTTTCCATTATTAATCTCACATTATAATACTTAATTTAGTCTACATACTAATAACATGCAATTGTATTTATATATACAACAAAATACCGGTTTCCAGTGAACGCGAAGGCTGATTTGCATATTAATATTAAAATTGATTTTAATAAATATTTGCTTGGTATTATTAATTTCTAACTGTTTGGTTTATCTTAATGAATATGAGAAAAAATCTTAAAGAAATCCATTAACAAGAAGAAAAAACTAATTTTTTTTTTACTTTTTATTTTAACTTAATAATTAAATTAGCAAAATTTAGCAATGAAAGACGTGAACTATGGAGTTGTAAGTTTCAGTAGTTCTATTTCTTGATTATACCCCACCTCCGATCCAAATTTTTTATCGCATTCTTATTTAGTTTCATTAGCCTTTCTATTTTGATATAATATTTTATTACATTAAATCTTAATACTTGCACCGGGGTGTGCATATATTTGCTAGTATCTATAAAGACGAAACATATGTGGATCTGTGTGGCAGACTGTAACTAAAAGAACGAAGGACACTTGAAAACAATCAACAAATATATATTGAATGGCCCTCAGCCAGGGAAAATTTAAAAAGAAAAGAATTATGATGATAAAGATTGTATAAGCGAAGATATTTCTAAATTAAAGAATATTAAGAAAAAAAAACTAAAACAAAATGTCTCGGTGGGAAAACCATATCAATAAATCGGATATGAAATCACCAAATTATCAGAAATCAGTAGCTGCAATTTGTGTTGAGAGCTTGGCCTCCCAAGACTTGTGTCATCCGTCCCTCTCTTTTATTGTTCGTGTCAGGTCCACAGCTCACATCCACATATAGCTATTGTACATAGGGTTTTGCTGGTCAGCATACAATGGTGTGTCCATGTGAGGGTGTCCATGGAAAACGTCAATTATGACTTGGCCCCTAGTATATCAGCATGTTTGTCGTCTTATATATCCTACTCGTGTTAATCGATTTAGTTAAATACATACTCACGCAAGTATGCATTTTACTACGGATCTCTCACACTGTCGGCTGGGGCAGAAGAATACTCGACTGGACCTCTGTAGAAGGGTAAAATTTGCCCTCCAATGGAGCCAATCAGTTACGACCATTGATGCTTAAGGATACAACCCTGGTGGCTGATCACTCCATGATATGCAACTCTCCACTTTGGTCGGGGATGTATTTGACCAATTAGCTGGTCACGTTAAGCCCTGGCGCCTATATGATTGTCCCAACCTTATTGCTCTTATGAGAAGCCCGAATCCTTTTTATCATACATAAGCTAGAAGGCGATGTCTGAGTGTCCTGGGTATGACGTTAAATCTCATCTGATGGTGAAGTTCCAATTGTGGAGCACTAGGAAGTGGAGTACCCATTCATTGCCATTACTCCCATGTTCACACTGACCGGGAGAGATAGTACCTGTTAGTGTCCCATCGATGTGTTAAATAATAAAAAGAGTTTTAAAAATGAGCTAAAAATTGATTTTAAATATTTGTTAATACAATCATGTATGAATAGAACAAAACATTTTCGGCATAAAATAACCCAGCAACGGTTGACATGCTGTAAAATCAAACAAACTAAATCAACTACGAGTATCATACGAGAATAATATGTATATAATCTAACCACAGGGACAAAAATAAAATAAAATAACCAGTAACACGTTTGCCTTTCTGCTATTGCTACTTGATAACACATTCATTGTATGACTTCACTCTACCGTATCTTACTGTCTAGCCATGACGGTGTATCTTAATTTCGAAGTATCTTCATCTTCAGAGACGTTCTCAATAGGAAAACGGTGTTGTGTGTGTATATTTCTGGACGATATAAACACTGCGTCACTTAGGATGATTGCACGTCACGCGGAAGAGACTTCAGTTGTTCAAATTTCATTCTATTTTTATTACTATTAATCCATTTGATGTTAAATTCTAATCTACTGTTAAACTGAGTTAAGTTTAATATTAAAATATTTAACTTTCAAAAACCTGTAAGTGTTCTAAGTCGGTTTATTTTTCTTCCTACATGTTTTGTTTATATTTTGTACGATGGAAATGACGATGAACGTCCAATGAGGATGAACGTAAACAATTTAGAATCATATACTTATCATGAATTTATCCATGAGTAAGATGTTATATTTTAAGTTGATTTATTTTTTTCATTTAGGCGCATTATGTACTAGTATTGTGTGTATTTGTCACGTTTTTTCTTCCAAGCCATAGTTGTATGCGTGCTACTCTACTGCTGCACCACTTAGATCCTACCGA
This sequence comes from Doryteuthis pealeii, assembly GCA_023376005.1. NCBI lineage: Eukaryota > Metazoa > Mollusca > Cephalopoda > Myopsida > Loliginidae > Doryteuthis > Doryteuthis pealeii. Next base: position 34,853,922 of record CM042152.1, on the reverse strand, counting down.
GGCATTTATAGAAAAAGGTAGATGGAAGTTGCACAAGAATGCTGCGTACCATCTTAAACAAATCGTGAAAATAACACCCCACAAGGAAGCAACTGTACGGCCACTTTCCCCCTATCACACAAATCATGCTAGTTAAACGAAGAAGACACGCTGGACACTACTGGATAACTGGGATGAAATTATACGCCAACGTTCTCCCGTGAAAAATAGCAGATGGGCACGCCAGTATGGGCCGCCAGCAAAGACATGTGCGGATACTGGATGCTGGGCGGAGGACCTATCGAGGACAATGGATGATAGGGGCGGTTGACGAGAGATTGTCATGGATCTCCATGCTACTCGGGTGACATGATGATGATGTTGAGGAGGAGTGGGAGGAGAAGAGGAGGATGAGGATGATGAGGATGATGATGATGATGAGATGATGATGATGATTGTTCCGTCCTATCATGGAACTAAAAAAATCAAGCATGAAAATTGTTATATTGGTATTTAATTCTCTGTAGTTGTCTCTGATTCAATTATGCGATTTCCGCAGATCCAGCTAATCGCTATTATTACCATGATAATCTGATCATGGTAAATAGATTTGAAAAAATATGATTCTTCCAATAAAAATGAAATATATTGATTAAAACTGGCGACAATGCTCAGAAAAGACACTGGAGATTTATCGATATTTTCATTTTGATCCCTAGAATCTGTTTGCAAGCTATAAATATTTCATCTAAACACACATGCATAAACACACATACACAACACTCACATATATATATGTATAAATATACTTGTGCGTATATATATATATATATATATATATATATATATATATAGGTATGTACGGGAATATACAAATGTATGTATATGCGTTACAATATATATACATATGTATATTTGTAACATATATTAATATATATATATATATATATATATATATATATAAAGAGAGAGATGTATATATATAATATATATATACATAATATACATATATATATATTATATATATATACATATATATATGTATAATATATATATATATATATATATATATATATATATATACATATATATGGGTGTGTGTGTGTGTGTGTGTGCGTGTGTGTGTGGATGTGTGTTGTGAAAATTGCATCCCGGTAATATGTATGTATATATTAAAATATAAAGTGTGTACATATATATATATATATATATATATATATATATATATATATATATATGTATATACATGAATTTATATGTGTGTATATATATATGTATATATATATACTGTGTACACATGAATATATATATATATATATATATATATATATATATATATATGCTGCTAAAATTGTATTCCGGTAATGACATTTCAATCAAGTTTTCAAAATAATCTCAAAAATAAAATGATGACGTGTACGATTTATTTTCAGAAATCGTAATAAAAGAAATTAAAAAAAAAAGAAAATATATTCTTTTTTTATTTATTGGCTAAGGAAACTGACAATTCAGTGTTCATCCTTAGGTGACGATTTTTCAATTGCGTATTTTTTGAGTGGCCGCCACTTGTGGCTGTCAGAAGGACAATTCTCTTCTTGACTTGAACTTAGCTCAGGGCATTTGAGTGTTTAAGAACGCATGCGCAAAGATATGTCGATATTTTTCTCAGCTAAGAATAGGAAAATTGTTGACAGTATGAAAAGAAAGGTAATAGCCGATAATGTAGAGGAAAATGATTAAATGAGAAGTGTCTATATTCAAGACGAATATGAAATCTTAGAGAGGCAAAAAGTTAAAGTATGGTAAACGAGAGAAAGAGGAAGAAGGAGAAAAGACGATTATCGGTAAAGGGATGTAAGACTAGAGAATAGGAAGAGATGCATGTTGAATAGTGTAGAGAACGAGTAATGTTGAGAGAAAAGATATAGTAAAAGAAAGAAAGAAAGAAAGAAAGAAAGAAAGAAATAAAGAAAGAGAGTATTGGGTATAAAGAAAATAAAAAGAGAACGAATAAGGTTGGGAGAAAAGATATAGTAAAAGAAGGAAAGAAAGAAAGAAAGAAAGAAATAAATAAAGAAAGAAGAAAGAAAGAAAAAAAGAGAGTACTGGGTATAAAGAAAATAAAAAGAAAGAAAGAAGTAAAAAAGAAAGACTGGTAAGACAATAAAATATGAATCAAAGAAAGAAAGAATGAATGAAAGAATGAACGAAAGAATATTAGGTATAATGAAAAAAGGAAGGAGAGTGAGTAAATGAAAAATAAGAAACACTAGAATATGAATGAAAGGAAAGAAAGAAAGAAAGAGAATATTGGGTATAAAGAAAATAAAAAGAAAGAAAGAAGTAAAAAGAAAGACTAAGAGACAATAAAATATGAATCAAAGAAAGAAAGAATGAATGAAAGAATGAAAGAAAGAATATTAGGTGTAAAGAAAAAAGGAAGGAGACTGAGTAAATGAAAATAAGAAACACTAGAATATGAATGAAAGGAAAGAAAGTAAGAATGAGCATTAGGTATAAAAAAATAAAAAGAAAGAACAGGGGTGAAAAAAGAAAGATAAGAGAAAATAGAATATGAATGAAAAGAAAGAAAAAAAGAAAGAAAGAAAGAAAGAAAGAAAAAAAGAAACGAAATAAGGAAAGAAAGAATAGTATTAGGTATAAAGAAAATAGAAAGAAAGGTAGTGAAAAATGAAAGACAAATAAGAGAAAATAAATATGAGAGAAAGAAAGGAAGGAAGGAAGGAAGAAAGAAAAAGAAGCGAAGAAAACGTTTTAGGTATAAAGAAAATAGAAATGAAAAAAAATAGAGTGATATAAAAGAAGGCAAATAAGAGAAAATAGAATATGAATGAATATGAATGAAAAGAAAGAAATAAAGAAAGATAGAGTATTGGGAATGTACAAGACCAAAGGAAATAAAATAGAAAGAAAGAAATAGATTTTTTTTAAAAAGAAACACAAACGAAATAACGGCGAATGTGTGAGAAAATAAAGATAGAAAGAAAGAAGGAAAAATCATTAAGAATGTGAAGAACATTAGAGAGAAAACAAAAAGGAAGAAATGGGGGGGGGGCAGAAAAAGAAAAGAAAAGAAAGTATATCTATAAAAAGATAGAAAGATACAAAGAAAGAAAAAGATGAATGAATGAAAGATACAACGAAATATGTGGACTATAAATAGAAATATGAATATAGAAAGTGTATGATGATGAAGAAAGAACGCGATATTACAAATAAAAATCATTGAGCGGGGGGTAAAGAAAAATGTAAAGAAACAGAAAGAAACATTAAGAATACTGTAACACATTTGAATGTTAACGTTGACTTCAATATCCTAATCCCTGAGAGCCTGTCACGGCCAGAAAGGCCCCCGAGGAAAAAGATGTGGGTTCAAATATTGTCAGAAGACTAAGCTTTATATCAAGTGCGAAAAAAGAAGCTCAAATAAAATAGATTTACTAACAATGAATAATAGATCTATATATATAATATATAATATATATATATATATATATATATATATACTAATTTCTCAGCGCGAGTTGGATACGACAGAAAGTCAATGGCTTAAGCAGTGTTTAACAATTTTGAATCTAGAGTTCTTCTCCTAGACTAGTTGCAAAATCAATTATAAAGACTCCAGTTGACCCAACTAATAGTTCGATCCATACCTTTCCCATGGGTAGCGCGTCCCATGGTGTTGTAATGGTTAGCAAGCTAGTATCGCAGATCCATTATTACTTAATAGCGAGTTTGAGTCTAACTAGAAACCTAATGTTTGTAAACATCCTACCTGTGGAAATAGTGTTACGTTGTAATATTCACGGCACTAAAACGATACATGTACCGTAGTCCTTTTTTCTTTCTTGGTACTAAAACTCCAAAAGTCACCGTGCTGAAATGGTGCCGATAAAAAATCATAACACGAGAAACATGTCGTCACAACTGCCAGCCTTTATTTTCGTGCTCGTATAGTGGGCTCCTACCAGAGAGGAGGAAAGGCAGAGAGAAAGAGAGAGAGAGAACACTACTAGATTACTGGGCTCTCATGAGGTCCGTTCCCTACGACCGCCGCCGGCAAAAAGAGGACGAACCCTTTCTTTTTTTCCCCACGTCACCACGTGACTTCCGGTCAACCCCCGACTTCCGCTTGCCACTCAATTCTTCGTTCGGGGTCACGCTACGGTCAAACCATCGTCTATCCTTTTTTAAACCTTCATCATTTCTTCCTCCTCCTTCCATTAGTAGTCCTAGCTCACAAAAGTCAGGAATATACCCATCTTGCAACAAATAGGTTGGGTAAATACTTACTTTTGTAAAGATTATTAGCGGTATGTAAATGCAAACACCCAGGGTTAGAAATCTGATCTCCGATCTTTGTATACATTTCTACGAAGATACCAACAGGTGACTCCTAATTGATCAATTATATAATATAAAACAAAGTATAACGAAAAGCAAATATATTTCTGTATATAAAATTATCCGAAAGACAGGCAGATGAATAGAGAGTCAGCTTTACACGTGAACAGAATAGTGGTCATATACTGATAATGTAATCCAACATACAAGTTTATATACATGGTTGGTCCAAAAAAGTATCGAGATTTTTTGTACTTTTTGACAAACCTTGTATTCTGAAAAAAAAAGTTCAATTCATTAATTTGTTTCAGAATACGAGGTGTGTCAAAAAAGTACCGAGTTTAAAGCTTTATTTACCAAGATTGAAATGAAGAATGAATATATCGTTAATTTTTCTGAATACAAGGTGTCTTAAAATGTACAAAAATCTCAATACTTTTTAATACACCTTAATATATATATATATATATATATATATATATATATATATGAACAAAATTTGATAAGGTAAACTGTAATATTTCTTTTGTGTTATTTATGTTTTACTTTTTCTTTATATATAATAATATATATATATATATATAATATATATATATATATATATATAATATATAATCGGTCATCCACAGACACGTGTTTCGAAGTTTACTTCTTATCAGTGCGGCTCGACTTTTAGCCGGGATCGAAACCCGACAGAATTTTCGTCTACATGGTATATATATATATATATAGTTATACCATGAAGAAATATATGTAAGAAAAAAAAACAAATTATTCAAAAGGATAAATTTGTAAGTAGATAGAAGTTTAGTCAATGTTAAAACGTTTCGTTTATTCATAAAAATCTACATCAGTACAATTGAATAATAAGGTGTTGTCTAACCAGAGTTAAATTGATTTAAAAATGAAATTCTTATCTCCTTTATAGGAAAATGTCTCATATTTCAAATGTATATTTTCGAAAACCAATTACGTCACAATTGTTTAAAGAGAATGCTGCTAACAAAAAAGTATGTTTCTCTATAATACTTTTTCTTTTTCAATTACATTTCTTCGGATCCGTTTTCATATTTTCCACTCACACACACACGCATATATATATATAATATATATATATATATATATATATATATATAATATATACCAAGCGTGTTGGTAGATCCTTGCGGAGAGAAAAAACCCGGCAGAGAGTTTGATTGTAAAAATATACTACCAAACATCAACCAGGAAGAAAAAAATTTTTGAAAAAAAGAAAAGACCAAGATATTCGTACCAACAAAAAATAATCTATTGGTATTGTATTTGGCCAAAAGAAAAAACAATTTATATGTATATATATGTATATAAGATATATATATATTCATATAACCGCTAGGAGAAGCTAATTTGTAAAAAGTGCTCGATACCTAAGTAGAGCCAAGTAATAAAGATAATCTACTGAGTCAGACGAACCTACTATTAGTTTCGCATAAAGCTCTTCAGGGCTAAAATCTGACAACTCATCTGACTCAGTAGATTATCTTTATTATATATATATATATATATATATATATAGAGAGAGAGAGAGTGAGAGAGAGAGAGAGAGAGGGGGATGAAGAGAGAGAGAGAGGGGAGAAAGGGGGAGAGAGGTGATGAGCGCACGGAAGCGATAGCATTAATCTGTTTTAATCGAACATAATAAAAAGATTTTTAAAAATGGAAAAACGGAGTGGGAGAGAAAGAGTTAAATCAAACTTATTATACTTTTTGCATATCGAACTCTTTAGCAATTGCTCTTAAGTAAATATATCAAACGTTTTAATATTTAAATTACATACTATGGTATATCCACAGGTCCTGAGAGTGGTACATAAACCTTCATGGGCTATCTAATGCCAAAGGCATCCTTTCATCAGAACGTTAATGGTACTATTAAACCGACAACTGGGAACGAGATTTGCCACACCTTTCCCAAGGATATTAATCCGAAAGTGAACATCATAGTCCCACTGGAGTCCGAACCTGCGTACTTCGATACCGTAGCCATAGAAGGTTAGCCACTATGTCACTAGTACACCACATACTTTTCTGGTTCTTGGCAAAAGTGTTAATCTGTACGGAAGAGGAAATATAATCCTTTGGCAGGAAGTGTACAGCTACCTTACATAATATAACATGTAATATAGAGAACAACGCTCGAGAACATTATACATTTTTAAACTAAACTAAAAGGTCAATTAATTGAACCAGAAGTTCTCTGTCATTTTAATGAGATTAATTTAAATTAAATACCAGATACGCTGAATTAGGGGAACAACGAATAACAATCTGCCGTCCTCTTAGAAATACAGTTTGTACATGCAATTTTAATCCTTCAAAAGAGATATTTTTCCACAATGAAAATAATTGAATTAATTTGAAATATTTATACTATGTCAGTGACATTCTTAAATCCATTTTCGTGTTATCGTTAAAAGTACGCCTGTCATTGAGAAGAGGCAAGATATTTCCATTCAGTGGCCATAATTAGCCGAACGAGTTGAATTCTTTCTTGGTACTCGACTACAAAGACTGCAAGACTCATCTAAATTGTGTATAACACCGACCCCTTAGTTACTGGTAGTGTTACGTACTGACATTTTCACAGTACCAAATCGATATAATGTTCTATACCCTTTCTTTACTTCTTTACTTCATACTTGCTTCTATATCTTGGACATCTATTCTTCTGGCCGGCTTTGCTATTCTGATCGTCTATCATCTTGGTCTGGTCTAGCGTCTGGTGTTGACTTGGGGATTCCGGTCTGGTTTCTGTTAGGGATTTCTCCTTATCAGAAGCCCTGTGTCATTGTTAGTTTTTAGGTAAACACAAGACTTCGATTACTTTGATGTTACTTTATTTGTAAATCCCCAACCCAGACATAACATAGCGCGCGTATGCAGAGTTACAGAGCATCATGGCCGACTGCTCTGCCTGACGTCTAACTGCAAACTGTGGACTCTGAAAAAGGTCCCACGGGACATCACATATTTGGCGGGCTTCTGTAATTTTCCATAGAAGGACCCGGCCATGGTATGAAAGGGGTCATCCCCTCAGAATTACAGGGGATTGACAATAATCTTATGCAACCGCATAGATTATGTAACAGTAGGATATGGCATAAGGTCAATTTCAAAGTTAGTTTGAATTTAAAGTTTTCCTTCTCCTAGAGTGAACCCTGTCTTCTCTATCCAATTAAATAAACAATTACCATGAGGCCGACAGCAATATCAATTTAATGGCTTCCTGGCGCTCGCTCCCAAAAAGGACTCAAATTTTGTCGATTATCATTCATGTACGGATGAGGATTGTTAGATTATATTCTTGGTATATGCCATAAACAGCTTCGCGTCGGAAGTATTTAGAAATAGGACGTTGTATTTTGGGGAAAAGTAATTGTTCTATTATTATCATCACGGTAACTTCCTCGCTAGATAATTACTGTTAAATACTGTCATCTGTATTGCCATTTGATATGTCAAACCTATCAACACAAACAGGTTTGTATACTTTAATTTCCAGGTTTATTATTTATGTTTTTATTTGATCTGATCAGCCTTTTTAGTGGGTTTCTAACCATCATTTAATAAATCCACAAGGAAAATTATCAGTACAATTTATCTAATTCAGTTGCAGCACCATAAAATTTCTTCAAAACTGTCGTGCTAAAAAATCCAGTCAAAAAAATCCAGCTAACATAGCAATAATCCCCTCTGAAGAGAGACAGATTTACTTTTTCCCTCCAGCTATATGTACATATCAGGACAGTTGGATTTGTAAAACCTTGTTAAAGACAATCCATTTTGGTCACTGGATAATTCGTTGGCCAGGTAATATCCCTCGCCATTTAACCTATTATTATTGGTCACTTGTTATTGGAGAGGAGTTTAACACCGTCAAGTAACGCCTGTTAGGAATACCGTTAAGGGCAATTATTCCAAATGGCAGACTGATATACCAATGAATTGAGGAAATTTAAGTGATATGTTATCTGAATATAATATTCATAACTATCCATTATTTCAGTGCAGTTTCCCTTGCAAAGGACGAATATAAACAGAGTATACCTTTGTTCCATAATAGTTGCTACATTTGCACATACATTTTGCAGGGTAAATGCAAAAAAAGTTATGAAGTAATACGAGGATACGTTTTTAGATTTACGAATGTTCTACCCACCGGAAGAAGACATATCACGTTTAGTCTGGTTTAGTTTGTCGTAGAATCGCTACTCAGATAGCATGTCTTAGGCCGAAATAAACTTTGAAATAAATAGCTGTTACATTTGCATATAAATTTCGCTTGACGCATTAAAAAACTGTTATACTTAACTGCCCCACCCGGAGGGTCCAGTGTGCTTCGGCCATTGGACCGGTAAAGTACAAATAATAGCGTCGATCCCAGGGGGCTTTCCCCTCAGGCAATACCTGCCCCCATGGGGGCAGGGCTGGGTTTATTGCCCAGCGGCTGAGGCGCCCCCTTGAGAGGGAATGCCGAGGGGATCGACGTAATTTTTGTTCTTTCCCACCCATGAGCTTCGGCTTGTGGGTGGGCCCACGTTAAAACGAGACCTTGTGCCCAGCCCATACAAGTGGGGTATGAGGCTAATACCCTTACCTGGCCTTCTGGCCTATGTCCGGTGGCTACCACCACTGGGCCGGTAATGTAATTAACATCGTGATCCCAGAGGGCCATCCTCCCGGGCAACACCTGCTCCCTTTATTTTAAAGGGGTGGGTTTATTGCTCTGTGCCTGAGGCGCAACTTGAGGGGGAATACCGAATGGTTATCATGCATGTTTTGTGCCTACCATCTCATGAGCTTCGGTTCGTGAGTGGTCCCACATTAGTAGCACCTTGTGAGTGACCTGCATAAGTTGGATGCGTGGTAAATACCTGAAAAACTGTTATGTGATAGAAGTAATACGAGGAAACGTTTTTCGATTAACGAATATTCTACGCGCCAGAAGATATTTTCCGTTTGTTATTCGTCTGTATTTTTAGATGAGACTTGATATGAATAATGTTTCGGATCGCTGTCCTCATCTTTATTATGGTATGTATAAACACAATGTGTAGGCCTCTGTGTCCTCAGGCATTGTTCAGGTGTTCCCTGTTTATCTTAGAAGCCCTGAGGTCAAGCGTTTCGCAGGCTTTAATATCGTTACCACTACAACAATTGGACTATAATGAACCAGTATGAAAAAAGACTACACAGGGATGCCGCCTGAATAGTTAATAGAAACAGCATCCCCAAAAAGGACTTATGCAGCCGCTTGTCTCTTAACACATAAACCATGAAAGTAAGACGAAAAAGTGCAGGCTGACCAGTGTGGACTGACCAGCAAGTAAGTAAAAAGTTAAGTCGTCGGAATGGCCTAATCAGCCAGAAAGCAAAATAGTCTACCCCCTTTTCCCTAGTGCTAGACCAAGGAGTTTATTTTGCGTCGGAGTTGGAGCGCAATGCCTACAATCAGCTCCTCACTTATTCCTATGCTACTGAGTTGGCGAGAGCCTGTATCGAACTAGGAACCATGTGGTGTCTAGTCGGACACTCTGCCGATTGTGCTAAACCGGCCCTACACCTTATTTTCTTTTTATTTAGAAGGTTGCGTATACCCTTTTCCTCTCAAAGTTATGGGAGTCCTGATCTTTAAATTTGCATTTAAGAATTATTCGAGGTAAGCTAAATGTATATTGTTGTTGGAATGTTTTGTTGTATGAGGTGTACTGTAACCTACCACTTAAACGAGGGCACGTGGATTAAAGCAAGCCAATCAACATGCTCGAAGACGTGGTTAGTCAACTATTTAATCACCGATCTTGAAAGTCGTTCATTTGCACGTATTCAAAACGGGCGAACGGATCTGCAGCCAAGGACTCTGCTCAATCAAAGGATTCTGCCTAACACCGAGGAACAACCAAGGATTCTTAACTAAGTAACAACCAAAGGATTCTTCACTAGGGAACAACCAAAGGATTCTGTCTAACATCGACGAACAACCAAGGATTCTTCACTAAGGAACAACCAAAGAATTCTTCTCTAGGGAACAACCAAAGGATTCTGTCTAACACCGAGGAACAACCAAGGATTCTTCACTAGGGAACAACCAAAGGATTCTGTCTAACACCGAGGAACAACCAATAATTCTTCACAAAGGAACAACCAAAGGATTCTGCCTAACACCGAGAAACAAACAAAGGATTCTATCTAACACTGACGAATACTAAGGATCTCCACTGTAAAGTGCTCTCACTTGCAGCCTAGAAATGACCAGAAAAATCCTAGCGGTTATGTTTACTTGAATTTGAATCAATGTTGGCCTAAAAGCCCAGTTAAATGCTTCAGTTACTCTACCAACTAAAATCAACCGTTTTGCAAGCAGATATTTTTAATTCTTTGTAGAGTGGGCAAATTATCGTCTATACTTTAACATTGAATTAATCAAAAAGGTGACAATAGGCAAACGTCTTTGAGCTACCACTAAATGATTACGCCAAAGGGCAATAGAAATGTTGCTCTTGTTTTAAAAGAAAACAGTCAAATTTTCATTGTATATATCGGTTACCTAGTGAAAAATGTTTCATCATTGCAGGAGTTTTATTAGAGCAATCTTACACTTAAAACGCTTAAAGAGTAGAGAAAAATGTCCAGTCCATTTCTCTTTCAAATATCCGCCCTGTCGGCTGGGGCGTTAGAATGCACCGACTGCACCTCTGCAGAGGGGTAAGACTCCCCAAATGGGACCACCTGTTGGCCGTGGGTGGCGACCCGTGATACTTAAGGATAGAGCCCAGGTGGATGAGCAGTTCATGACATGCAATACTCCACTTTGCCCTTATCTTGGGCTAGACGGGCGGTCGGAGAGGCCCCCTCCGATCAATCGGCTGGTCACGTCAAGCCCTAGCACCTATATGATTTTCCCAACCCCATTGCCCTTATGGCAAGCCCCAACCCTTTTTATCATATGGGTGCTAGAAGGCGGTGGCTGCGGGTCTACATGTCCTGGAAATGACGTTAAACTCTATCTGATGGTGAGGTTCCAGTTTTGGAGGTTGGGGAATGTGAAGCACCCCTTCATCACCATTGCTCCCTGGTCCACTCTGACTCGGAGTGGTAGTACCTGTTAGGGTCCCATCTATGGGTTAAATAGAAAAATGTATTTATAAAAAAAAATTGTATTATCCATTAAGAATTGATTTATTTCAAAACTTTACCGGCATTAAATGACCCACTGAGGTTGATATGCCGTAAAACAAAACAAACCAAACCAATCTTTCAAATACTTTTAGGTGGACATGATGTAATGCTTGTATGAAATGGACAGAGCAACCCAAGTTCATAGACAAGGCTCTTTGCATTTCATGTAGCATTAGATTTGCAAAGATTTAGGAATTATTCGAGGAAGGTTAAATGTGTGTTATGTTTACGCACCCAGTCAATAGTAAACAAGTGGCTTCCAATGGCCTAGTATAGTTGTGTTAGCGTGTGCGATGAGAGTGGCGCTCAGAGCAGGGTGCTTTCTTTTTGCCCAACTTGGACTGGAGGACCAACCTTGAACAGTAATGCGAGGTTACCTGAGTGCAGAATCGAAACACGAATACAGAAAAGATCAATGGTTAAACAAAATTGACATGTTGTCAAAAATATGATTTCACGTGAAAGCACTAAGTGACACGCGCGCGTGACACACCGGGCAAAATAGCAGGTGACGTCACAGACGAGTCGAAAAGACGCACACTCACTTGCTCCGGCGTTTTCCCAAACAGACCGGTCCCTTTCACGGATATGTCAACGATATGGCCTGCGATGTTTTCTCCTTGTAATCCTCCTCTGTACGTCTTGATTTCAGAAAGTTCAATATGCAATTGATTTCAGAACAAATGCCAACGACCTTAAATGCATTCTATATCGTTTCTGATTGGCTAATTTTCTTCCCGAAATGCATGTTGCAGGTGTTTAAAAAGTTCATAGATGTGAGTGGGAATTTGCCGTACATCTTATATCCATAGATAACAACAACTACAACAACCACAGTTATAATAATAATAATAATAATAATAATAATAATAATAATAATAATAATAATTTTTTAATAATAATAATTTTAATAATAATAATAATAATAATTTTGCAGTGCCAGCAGATCACAGGGTAAAACTAAAGGAAAATGAAAAAATGGACAAATATCTGGACCTTGCCAGAGAACTAAAAAAGTTATGGAATATGAAAGTGAAAGTGATACCAATTGTAGTTGGTGCACTTGGAACAGTCCCAAAAGTATTATAAAAGGGTTTGGAAAGTTTGGAAATCAGAGGAAGGATTGAAACCATTCAGAACACTGCACTGCTGCAATGTGCCAGAATACTCAGAAGAGTCCTGGAGACCTGAGGAGACTTGCTGTCACTCAGACTCCAGTGAAAGACCATTAGCTAATGCTGATGTGAAAACTCAAAAGGAGTAAATAATAATAATAATAATAATAATAATAATAATAATAATAATAATAATAATAAAAAATAATAATAATAATAATAATAATAATAATAATAAGAATAAGAAGAAGAAGAAGAAGAAGAAGAAGAAGAAGAAGAATAGCAGCAGAACGGACCGGTTAAGCTCAATCAATAGAGCATCCGGCCCTCACCAACAGCGCATGAGTGACACAGCTTTGATCTCTGTGGTAAAGAGGGAAACTGACGGTAGATGTGGCGCTCCACCTCAGACGCAAAAACAGCGCCCGTTGAAAGTGGATAGACTCCCTCTCTGTACGTCTGATACCGACAATAGGCCTCTCTGCTGACTTTACTTACTTTCATCAAATTTACTTGTTAATTGTATCTTTAGCCATTTTATCATTTGTATTATTAGCCAATAATTAACAACTTTATTAAAATTTACTTGTTAAATTTTTGTCCCAAAACTCTCTTTAGCCGTTCAATAATTAACAACTTTATTAAAATTTACTTGTTAAATTTTTGTCCCAAAACTCTCTTAATTAATTTTCGTTAATAAAATGTGCAATCCCTTCTTGGCCTGACCGAGAACTTTTCAGATCCATCATCTCACATGGGCATTAGTTACCTTTACTAGACTAATCAAGTAACCGGTTTAGCTCAGTTGGTATAGCAACAGCCTAAGAATCTCAAGGTTCCGGGTTCGATAACGGTCCCAGCCCACTTAGGACATAAGTAACACATATTGGGCAATCTGATCTGTGTGGTAAAGTGGGGAGCTGACGGTAGGTGTGGTGCTCTACTTTGCTTGTGAAACAGGGATAGATTCCCTCGCTGTGTAGCTGATATTGACAATAAGCTACTCCGCCAACTATATTTTTGTCTTTTTTCTTTAATCTAACTTCACGAATGTCCACAATTAGTCTAACTAAAACCTTGCTAAACATTTGTTCAAACTAGTCAGATCGGAAAAAAAAAATTAATTGAACCTTTTCTGACTTTACACGAACTTGAACACTTCTCACACCGTATTTAACTCCTTTAATTTAAGCTGTAACATTTCTTTTCCATTTTCAGTAACACTATTTTTTTTCATTTTCACTTAAGAATTCGTTACCGGAACTAATGCCAGATCTCATCTGTGAGATTCGAATCGTATAGAGTAGTTTCTCTTGAATAAGGATATTGAAATAATATAAAAGATACCAAAGAATTTTAAAAAATACATTTAAAAAATGTCATTTTCGTGTAATTGATTTGAAAATGCCATTAATGCGGTTTTTAAAAGTCTCCAACTAACGTAAAAGTGAAATTTTGATTAAAATAAAAAATAAAACGTAAACACAGCCCTAATGTGTTATTTCACCTGGCCTTTCAGAGATTTACATCTTTTTCAAAAGAAATAAAATTCGATATGGAGTACACTGTCATTAAATACATGTAGTTTCTAGAATCACTAATTCTATAAGGTGTTTGGACATTTTGAGAGAACTTGATAAAAATCTCATATAATATTCATAAATTTGCTGGAATTTTTCTTTTTTATCGGAATAACATTATATAACAATATATTAAAATCTATCTAAGCTAAATTTGCTTCAAAACAGTATAGTTATTTACTAAGCTTAGCTTAGATGTGGTACAAGGCTAGAAATATTGGATTTCCAGAGATAATCGAACTCACTAAATATTGTATGTGAGTCTAGCTTGCTAACCATGTTACTTATATGCTTAGAATCGTCCAATGTGTATTATATATGAGAAATAAAGGTTTACATAGTATATGGTGTTGATAAATTGCATACTGGTTTTTAAAAAATGTGTCTAATGAATAATTACTTGGTGTTATTGATTCCTGATATTATTGTTTTATTCTCAAATTCATCATAAGTATAATTTTATACAGAAATCAATCAAATTAAAATGAGTGTAATCCTTTTATATGCGTTTCGTTCGTCTTTCTAATTAATTTTTTTATTCATTGAATATTAAATACTTGCGCCTGAGAGTTGCATATTTTTGCTAAAGTTATAAAGAATATTTCTCTGAATGTTTGAGATGAGGCTTGAAGATTAGTATTATCTGCGTTATTCGGACTATTGTCCTCATCTTCATTGTTATCTGTACAACGTTTCGGTCGATATGCCCCCCGGCCTTCAAAGTTCCGCGATGGATCCCGATTACGACAAGAAGGTTCCCGATTACGACAAGAAAGTTCCCGAGTTCGAAAAGAAGGTTCCTGAGTCCGAAAAGAAGGTTCCCGAGTCCGACAAGAAATACCTGAAGAAGGCCGGAGGGCATATCGGTCGAAACGTTGTGCAGATAACAATGAAGATGAGGACAATAGTCCGAATAACACAGATAATACTAATAAAGAATATTCTTCATGTTTTATTTCTCACGCAAATATTGAATAACAAATTCTGAGTCGGTCGCTGTGTAATCAGCATAGTAAAAATAAAATCAAGTAAGCTAAAAATGAGAACACGTTTAGCGTAGTTTGGTTTGTAGGTTGGATTTTACAGCATGTCAATACTTGTTGGGTTTTTCATGCCGAAGACATTTTGTTTTATTCCTCTGAATTTTTTAGATAACGCTTGATAATTAGTATTATTTGGATTATTCGAATGAGAACAATAGTTCGAATAATCCAAATAATACTACCTTTTGTTTTATTCATTCTTTTAGGATGTGCATCTTTTCTTTTTTTTCAAACCCACTTTTTAAACACCATAAAGACTGTATATTTATAGTCTTTTTCAAGTATTTCTTGTCAGACTCGGGAACCTTCTCGAACACGGGAACCCTCACTCCGAACTCGAGAATCATCTCTTCGTAATCGGGGGCCTTCATGGAACTTTGAACCTAACCCTTTATTCAATCCAATTCAGTGGTCCGAATAATCCAAATAATACAAATTACCAAGTCTCATCTCAAAGATTCAGAGAGACTGTGTATTGAAGTGCTTTTAGAAAAAAAGAAAGCCTATGATTTAAACCATTTAAGTATTGAACAGCTTATCGTTACCTAACTTCAGCCTGGAAGGATTCAGAAGAATATATTTGAGATAAAAATTCACAGTTTGAATAATTCAAAGCACTGTTATCGTCTCCAAATTTCTGGGAAGCGGCATTTCATTATTTTTTATGAGTATTTGTTTTAACTTACTTCCGTTGAATTTTTATCTCAACACTCAGGTTTTCTTCAAGAACATCGATAAAAGCAAAACAACAATCACCAAAGCAATATCTGTAGTAATAATAATAATAATAATAATAATAATAATAATAATAATAATAATAACTAGCAGGACCTGTGGATATACCACAGTATGATAATTTAATTATTACAGCGATTGATTTGTTTACTTAAGAGCTCTTGCGAAAATAGTTCAATATGGGAAAATTATAATAATCTTGATTTAAATTTAAATAGTACCACTAACGTTCTGATGAAAGGATGCTTCTTGTGCATTAAATAACCCATGAAGGTTTCTGTAAAATATGCAAAAATATGCAAAAAGTGTAATAACTTTGATTTAACTCTTTCTCTTCCACCCCGTTTTGCTTCTTTTTAACTTTTTATTATGTTCGATTGAAACAGATTAATGCTATCGCTTCCGTGCGCTCATCACCTCTCCCCTCTCTCCCTCTCCTCTCTCTTCTCTCTCTC
>CM042152.1:34811563-34837332 GCA_023376005.1 Doryteuthis pealeii | reverse complement strand
ATTTGCGCTTTCGGACCGATAATACCCAACAATGAAGTATTAGAAAGCTTAAACAAAACTGACACGAATGAGTATATATCTTATTATAATGGAATTTTGTGTTGTTTTGTCTGCCTAACCGAAACATATATTCACTACACAAGTCAGAATTGCCATCGCTATTTACGTCACGTTCTCCGTGATATTTATTCTTATTTTAAACCTCAATTATTAATAAAATGTCTTACATTATTAATACTGTTGACCATATCTACAACTGATAACATGCATTATATTTATATATTACACTAAATAGCGGTATTACAGTGTGAACGGAAAGGTAATCGGCGGAAGCGATAATTTTCTAATTTTTTTTATTATTTTGAAATAGATCACTAATTTTTTGGACTGCAGCCTATTCTAGTAGTGACCACCCAAAACGCGAGCTTTAGCAGGTTTGAATCAGAGTTTTCCGTCTCCTTAGACTGGTTGCCTAACAAGCGTTAAATATCTTCAGCCTGTCCTAACTATTTACCCATAACTGGAGGAGAGTAGCTGGATTATACATTTCTCTAGGGTATTAGTGCTATGTGAACTGCCATCATTCGTCCAGGATTTTTGAACTCGTCCTACGAGTCCATTTTCCTACGACTCTACCATTAGACGCGTGCCTCCATATAATCTAAGAATGGCAAGTATTAGAAAACTTAAACAAAACTGACCACAATGGCGTGTATATAAAAATAAAAATGAGGACACAACAGTTCGAAAAATCCAAAATACACACATATAAGTTTATATTACACTATTTATCGGCGTTTTATTGCTCAGTCTCGCCCCTACTATGAGGGCATGTCTTCTAACTATATATTTCGGGAACCAGCCCATCATTAAAATTAATCATTATCTATTGCGACGCTGCTCACTCAAGGAAAAAGGTTTAAATGCTAAGCCTCTATTAAACTGCTTCATCCCTATCTCAAAGCTCCAATTCTTTAAAAGCTTCAAGACTTTTTCTTTCATCCTCTGCCTTCGTGTCATGTGATATATTTCCGCTAATTTGCGTCCAGTATTCTCTTTAACCATCTTGATTGATTGATCCTCTTACTGGAAGGATGATCTATGACCTTCGCCCGTCAGTCAGAGTTTCCGCAGGTGTTCGACTTTCTATGGGACTGCAACTAGCAATCATATCAGGCTATTACACAATAATATGCTTCGCTATACTTGATGATAGAAATGACAATAAAACAAATGCTTCTGCGTACAATTGGTTTGATCTATCGAAAAAACGTGTGTTAAGATGGGCCGAATCTTCTACTCACTTAAAACGAGTATTCACAATTCTAACCTATATTATATATACAAATGACAAGATAGATGCTAGGTGGGAATGCATTCTAGTTCAGGAACCTCTTTTTACCACACACAACACACACACACACACACACAACACACAAAAACACAAACTCACACACGCACACATACACATACACACCACACAACACACATTATAGCTTATATACATATTATTTTTGGCAGGATATTGCTTAATGAAGTCGCTACCTAATTTTGAAATTTAATTTAGTTTAATAATTTAATGAATTTTAGGCGGGCATATATGTTCCAAATGTAAGGCTAAACGAATCGAGAAAATGTCGTTTAGCTTTACATTTGGAACATTATATGCTCGCCTAAAATTCATTAATTATTAACTAATTTAAATTTCAAAATTAGGTACGACTTCAATTAAGCACATATCCTCAAAAAATTGTTCGGCTAAGCCCATGTATAAATAAACACATTTGTTTGTTACTTAACCTCATATATATAGTATATTATATATAATATAATATATATATAGATATATATATATATTCGAAAATGTAAGCCTTTGAAAACGAGGAATTCTAGTGCATTTTTGTTTTTAAGAAAAGTAAAAAGATCTAATTTTGCGTATCAGTATTCAATATATACTAACACACAACTTTCGCATATATCCACAATTTGATATTAAAAAAGGTGAAAAATCATTTACCCTAATGGACACTTTCGAGCGTTGGTTCATATAAAAGAGACAAGTTTGCTTTTACACAGTAGATGAAATTCGAGATATTTTCAATTTAAACGATGATAGCCGTACATTGTGACTAGAGATTGTGGAATTTTGAGACGCGGAGAGAGGGTATTAAGATTTCACATTAAGAACCGGGGAAAGCGTCAAAAATGCATCTGTGCCAATGACACAATCTTATTGTTGTCCATTTATGAATCCCTTCAAGGTGGCAGTAATGCACATGGAATATTATTCAAGTAGATTGGATAATGCCATCTGATGTTTCCAAGGGTTGATATTTTCAAAGGGAAAATTGGATAATAGGAAGCTTAACTTTATATTCTCTTACTCACAGCTGGTGGGCTAACAATGACATACCCATGACATCCATGATTGTTTACTGTGTACAGGAAAGTGTGTGAGGCTCATTGTGTAAGGGCTATCTGGAAGGAACTGGACTCGGATACGAGTTCAAATCCTGGACTAGACTGATGCATTTCCCATATAGTTAATACCCTTTGAAAATGTATGCATCCAGACATTCTTCCACTAAACTGGGGATGAATAATAGAACAGTCTGGACTGTTTAACCTTGATTTGTCAACCAGTCTAGTGTTGCATATCGCCTTCTTTACCGGCACTAAATATCTATATGGTACGTACTGGCCTCAAATGGCTATATGTTATATAGCGGCTTTCTTCGCTACTCTAAATCGCTGCTAAGTAAGTTAGTACGTTGCGGTATGGTATGCGTCACGTGGCGATGTATGTGTAGTATAGCGGCTTCAAATTCACGATGGCTAAATTAGCGTACGTTAGTACTGCGGTTTCATCTTACTCAAAAGCGATGTTATGTTTAGTAGTCAGCCTACTACGACTACTGGACTTCAATAACAACAGTATAACGTATGTACAAATGGAGGACCCTTCTTTATTTTCTTCGGTGTGTGGGTGGTGAAGGTGCAGGCTTACAATGGTTGACGATGACTAACTACTACCGCTTTGGGCATGCATGGCGATGTGGGGTTAAAGGGGCGCTGGTTGACGGACTTGTGACGTGAGTGCGGTCACTTCACTTGTTCTCCGCTCGCTTGTCTCCTGTCTCACTGCTGTCGGCTCGACCCTCTGGCTTTGTATGACGACACGCCTACGCATCTTTAATCTTTTGCATCATGATAACGCGACCTTTGTTATAATTTCTTTATCCTTCTCCCTGCTTCCTTGACCGAAAACTCTCTCTTCTGCTTTTTTAACTTCTTTCCTTTTACCCTGGAAAAAATCCTTTGTCATTTTTTCGTCTTTTTCTTTGTTTAATTTAACCAGAAATTCCCATTTCGTTTGTACATATATACAACACTTAGGAGAGGAAGTAACAAAATAAAGTGGACAGGAAATTACAGATAAATTGGTTAAGAGAAACGTAATAATTCAATATGATTAAGGAAAAACAAACACTTAAAATCTATTGCACAATGAATTAGATCCACATTTATATAAATAATATATATATATATATATATATAATATATATATATACGTTTTAAAAACCCGAATGGCTTAAAAATATTCGTCTGCCAGTTTCTCGCTATAGCGCGAATCTTCAGGGAATTGCTGTCCAACCATCGGTCTGTATTATAAACTGGTGTACCCATCTCAAGTAATGCCTTAATTTACTAGCAGAGTCTTTGTTTTTGTGCCTACATCTATTTGCTTAACTCGGATGGTAGGACAAAGAATGTTCCCTAAAAGATTTCGCGCTACAGCGAGAAACTGCAGTCGGAATATTTTAAGCCATTCGTCTTTTTTTCTTCGCCACGAACAGAATGTAATCAAAGTCAATTTCTTAAGATGAGTTTAACGGGTATTGATATTAGCATTTCCTTCCCCTAGACTGCTTATCTGTTTCTACTCTTTTACCCACATCTGCGGGCAGTGTTAGGCGGATGCCATACCTTTCTTCAAGTGCTATTAGCACTAAGTTTTTGATTTATTCAAAAAAACAAAGGGGGGCCCCTTCGTCTTTAAATAATTAATATAATATATTTATAATAATATTATATATATATATATTACAGGTCAGCAAAATATCTGACACATTTAGTAGGTTAATAAAATGCAAATGAAGTAAGGAAACAATGACCTGACACATTTGTAGGTTAAATAAAGCAAATAAAGGTAAGAAACAAAAAAGTGTTTTTATTTTTCGAAAGGTACATATTAATGCGATTTTTTTCCATATAATTTCATCTTTAGTTTAGTTTCTTTATAATGCCATTGTTTTTCTTTCTTTTTCAGTTGCTGCCATGATTGGACTGGCTGAGCCAAGTCCCTTACCCTTGCGGCTATTTGCGCCTGCTCAGTCTGAAGTTGAACAATTTAACTGCCATACATCCCTATGCAGTTACAGGTAATGTATATTTGAAAAGTTGCAGATTTCTAGAAATTCAAGGAATTGTCATTGCTAGAACCTACTCATGCCTAGGTTTTAAAATACAAAAACTGTCAATCCTTAGGTGTTGCTTATCCGTGTATTATTATATTTTCGTATGAGTGTCCTGTCACCTAAGCTAAATAATCGACCATTTAGTTTTTATATTATAAAGTAAAGAAATAAAGAAAAGTTAACGAGGCATTACTAACACAGGAAATGTAATTAAGAATGAAAAAAAGAACCAGAGTAGGGGAAAAATATAGATGGTGGTGGCGCTCTAAAGTAATAAAGGTATCTGTTTCAACAATCATAATGAAAACATATACTGAGAGAGAGCAGAGAGAA
The DNA here is from genome assembly GCA_023376005.1 of Doryteuthis pealeii. Lineage (NCBI taxonomy): Eukaryota > Metazoa > Mollusca > Cephalopoda > Myopsida > Loliginidae > Doryteuthis > Doryteuthis pealeii. The sequence goes on along the minus strand of CM042152.1, from coordinate 34,832,521 downwards.
GAGAGAGAGCAGAGAGAGAGAGAGAGAAGGAGCAGGAGGGAGCAGAGGGGGAGAGTGATGAGCGCACGGAAGCCGATAGGCATTAATCTTTTCAATCGAACAAAAAAGTCTAAACAAGAAGCAAAAACGGGGTGGAAAGAGAAGAGTAAATCCAAAGTTATTAACACTTTTGCAGTCATTTTGCATTATTTTTACAGAAACCTTCATGGGTTATTTTAATGCACAGAGAAGCATCCTTTCAATCAGAACGTAGTAGGCTACTATTTAAATTTAAATCAAGCATTATTTATAATTTTCCCATATTGAACATTTCGCAAGACTCTTAAGTAAACAAATCAACTCGCCTGTAATAATATATTATCATACTGTGCGTACTATCCACAGGTTTCCTGCTAGTTATTATTATTATTATATATTATTATTATTATTATTATTATTATTTACTACAGATATTGCTTGGCTGATTGTTTGTTTGCTTTTTATCTCCGATGCTCTTGAAAGAAAACCTGAGTGTTAGATAACCAATTCAACGGGAAGTAAGATTAAAACAAATACTCATAAAGAATAAATGAAATGCGCTTCCCAGAAATTTGGAGCACGATAACAGTGGCTTTGAATTATTTCAAACTGTGAATTTTATCTCAAATATATTCTCTGAATCCTTCCAGGCTGAAGGTTACGGTTAAACGATAAGCTGTTCAATACTTAAAGTGGTTTAAATCATAGGCCTATTTCTTTTTTTCTAAAGAGCACTTCAATACCACACGGTCTCTCTGAATCTTTAGAGATCAGACTTGCGTAATTTTGTATATTTGGATTATTCGCCGACCACTGAATTGGATTGAACTAAAGCGGTTAGTTCAAAGTTTCCATGAAGGCCCGATTACGAAGAGATGATTCTCGAGTTCGAGTGAGGGTACCGCGTTTCGAAAGCCCGAGTCTGACAGAATTACTTGAAAAAAGGAACTATAAATACTTACAGTCTTTATTGTGTTTAAAAGTTGGCGGTTAAAAAAAAGAAAAGATGCAGCATCCTAAAAGAATGAATAAACAAAGGTAGTATTATTTGGATTATTCGAACTTATTGTTCTCATTCGAATAATCCAAATAATTACTTAATTATCAAGCGTTAATCTAAAAATTCAGGGAATAAAAACAAAATGTCTTTCGGCATTGAAAAACCCAACAAGTATTGACATGCTGTAAAAATCAACCTACAAAACCAAACTACGCTAAACGTGTTCTCATTTTTAGCCTTACTTGCATTTTATTTTTACTATGCTGATTACACAGCCGACCGACTCAGAATTTTTGTTCATTCATATTTGCGTGAGAAATTAAAACATGAAGAATCATTCTTTAATAGTATTATCTGTGTTATTGGACTATTGTCCTCATCTTTCATTGTTATCTTGCCACACGTTTTCGACCGATATGCCCTCGGCCTTCTTCAGGTATTTTCTTGTCGGACTCGGAATCCCTCTTTTGGACTCAGAACCTTCTTTTCGCAACTCGGCAACTTCTTATCGTAATCGGGAACCTTCTGTTCGCTAATCGGGATCCATCGCGCGAACTGTTGAAGGCGGGCGGGGGGGCCGGTGGCATATCGACCGAACGTTGCACAGATAACAATGAGATGAGGACAATAGTCCGAATAACGCAGATAATACTAATCTTCAATGCCTCAATCTCAAACATTCACGAGAAAATTTCTTTATAACTTTAGCAAAAATATTGCAACTCTCAGGCGCAAGTATTAATATTCAATGAATAAAAAAATTAATTAGAAAAAGACGAACGAAACGCATATAAAGGATTACCACTCATTTTAATTTGATTGATTTTCTGTATAAATTATACTTATTGATGAAATTTGAGAATAAAACAATAATATCAGGAATCAATAAACACAAGTAATTATTCATTAGACACATTTTTTTAAAAACCAGTATGCAATTTATCAACACCATATACTATGTAAACTTTATTTCTCATATATAATACACATTGGACGATTCTAAGCATATAAAAGTAACATGGTTAGCAAGGCTGACTCACATACATATTTAGTGAGTTCGATTATCTCCTGGAAACCAATATTTTCTACCTTGTACCACATCTAAGCTATAGCTAAATTTAGCTTCAAAACAGTAATAGTTATTTACTAAGCTTAGCTTAGATGTGGTACAAGGCTAGAAATATTGGATTTCCAGAGATAATCGAACTCACTAAATATTGTATGTGAGTCTAGCTTGCTAACCATGTTACTTATATGCTTAGAATCGTCCAATGTGTATTATATATGAGAAATAAAGGTTTACATAGTATATAGTGTTGATAAATTGCATACTGGTTTTAAAAAAACGTGTTTAATGAATTATTACTTGGTGTTATTGATTCCTGATATTATTGTTTTATTCTCAACTTCATCATAAGTATAATTTTATACAGAAATCAATTAAAATAAAATGAGTGTAATCTTTTTTATATGCGTTTCGTTCGTCTTTCTAATTAATTTTTTTATTCATTGAATATTAAATACTTGCGCCTGAGAGTTGCATATTTTTGCTAAAGTTATAAAGAATATTTCTCTGAATGTTTGAGATGAGGCTTGATGATTAGTATTATCTGCGTTATTCGGACTATTGTCCTCATCTTCATTGTTATCTGTACAACGTTTCGGCCGATATGCCCTTCGGACTTCAAAGTTCCGCGATGGCTCCCGATTACGACAAGAAGGTTCCCGATTACGAAATGAGAGTTCTCGAGTCCGAAAAGAATGTTCCCGAGTCCGAGAAGGTTCCTGAGTCCGACAAGAAATACCTGAAGAAGACCGGAGGGCATATCAGCCGAAACGTTGTGCAGATAAGAATGAAGATGAGAACAATAGTCCGAATAACACAGGTAATACTAATAAAGAATATTCTTCATGTTTTATTTCTCACGTAAATATTGAATAACAAATTCTGAGTCGGTCGCAGTGTAATCAGCATATTAGAAATAAAATCAAGTGAGTTAAAAACGAGAACACGTTTAGCGTAGTTGTTTGGTTTGTAGGTTGGATATTACAGCATGTCAATACTTGTTGGGTTTTTCATGCCGAAGACATTTTGTTTTATTCCTCTGAATTTTTGAGATAACGCTTGATAATTAGTATTATTTGGATTCTTCGGATGAGGACAATAGTCCGAATAATCCAAATAATACTACATTTTGTTTTATTCATTCTTTTAGGATATGCATCTTTTTTTTTCAAACCCAATTTTTAAACACCATGTATATTTATAGTCTTTTTCAAGTATTTCTTGTCAGACTCGGGAACCTTCTCGAACACGGGAACCCTCACTCCGAACTCGAGAATCATCTCTTCGTAATCGGGGGCCTTCATGGAACTTTGAACCTAACCCTTTATTCAATCCAATTCAGTGGTCCGAATAATCCAAATAATACAAATTACCAAGTCTCATCTCAAAGATTCAGAGAGACTGTGTATTGAAGTGCTTTTAGAAAAAAGGAAAACCTATGATTTAAACCATTTAAGTATTGAACAGCTTATCGTTACCTAACTTCAGCCTGGAAGGATTCAGAAGAATATATTTGAGATAAAAATTCACAGTTTGAATAATTCAAAGCACTGTTATCGTCTCCAAATTTCTGGGAAGCGGCATTTCATTATTTTTTATGAGTATTTGTTTTAACTTACTTCCGTTGAATTTTTATCTCAACACTCAGGTTTTCTTCAAGAACATCGATAAAAGCAAAACAACAATCACCAAAGCAATATCTGTAATAATAATAATAATAATAATAACTAGCAGGACCTGTGAATATACCACAGTATGATAATTTAATTATTACAGCGATTGATTTGTTTACTTAAGAGCTCTTGCGAAAATAGTTCAATATGGGAAAAGTATAATAATCTTGATTTAAATTTAAATAGTACCACTAACGTTCTGATGAAAGGATGCTTCTTGTGCATTAAATAACCCATGAAGGTTTCTGTAAAATATGCAAAAATATGCAAAAAGTGTAATAACTTTGATTTAACTCTTTCTCTTCCACTCCGTTCTGCTTCTTTTTAACATTTTTATTATGTTCGATTGAAACAGATTAATGCTATCGCTTCCGTGCGCTCATCACCTCTCTCTCTCTCTCTCTCTCTCTCTCTCTCTCTCTCTCTCTCTCTCTCTCTCTCTCTCAGTATATTGTTTTCATTATGATTGATTGAAACAGATTACCTTTATTACTTTAGAGCGCCCACCACCTCTATATTTTTCCCCTACTCTTGTTCTTTTTTTTTCATTCTTATTACATTGTTCTGTGTTAGTATGTCCCGTTACTTTTCTTTATTTCTTTCTTTATAATAAAAACAAAATGGTCGATTATTTAGCTTAGGTGACGACACTCATACGAAATAATAATACACGGATAAGCAACACCAGGATTGACATTTTTGTATTTTGAAACTAGGCATGAGTAGAGTTCTAGCATGACAATTCCTTGAATTTCTAGAATCTTACCTTTTCAAATATACATTACCTGATAACTGCATTAGGGATGTATCAGTTAATGGTTCACTTCAGACTGACAGCCGCAAATAGCCGCAAGGGTAAGGGACTTGGCTCACCAGTCCAATTCATGGAAGCAACTGAAAAAGAAACGAAAAACAATGGCATTATAAAGAAACAAAACAAAATGGAATTATATGGAAAAAAATCGCATTATATATACTTTTCGAAAATAAAAACACTTTTTTGTTTCTTTACTTTATTTGCGTTTTATTTAACCTACAAATGTGTCAGATCATTGTTTCTTTACTTCATTTGCATTTTATTAAACCTACAAATGTGTCAGATCATTTTGCATGACCCTGTATATATATATATATATATATATATATATATATATATATATAGACGAGGCTGTTTGAATTTCACATAGTGCTAATACACTTGAGAAAGGTATGCATCCACCTACACTCCCCCAGATGTGGGTAAAAAGTAGGACAGATAACCAGTCTAGGAGAATGAAAATCTTAATTCAAACCTATTAAACTCCACTTAAGAAATTGACCTTGTATTACATTCTGTTCGTGCGAAGGGTAACTATATATATAGAAATGGGCTTAAAATATTCCGACTGCAGTTTCTCTCAGTAGCGCGAATCTTCAGGGAATTCCTTTGTCTACAATCGGAATTAACAAATAGATTTAGGCACAAAAACAAAGACTCTGCCTAGTAAATTAAGGCATTACTTGAGAATGGGTACAACCCAGTTATAAATACAGACCGATGGTTGGACAAAGCAATTCCCTGAAGATTCGCGCTATAGCGAGAAACTGCAGACGGAATATTTTAAGCCATTCGTTTTTAAAACGTATATATATATATATATATATATATATATATATATATATATATATATATAATGTGGATCTAATTCATTGGTACAATAGATAAGTGTTTGTTTTCTTGTTGATCATATCAATTATTCGTTCTCTTAACCGATTTTCTGTAACTTTCCTGTCCACGTTATGTGTTTACTTCCTTCTCCTAGACTGGTTGACAAATCAAGGTTAAACAGCCCAGACTGTTCTATTATTCACCCCCAGTTTAGAGGAAAAATGTCTGGATGCATTCATTTTCAAAGGGTATTAACTATATAGGAAATGCATCAGTCTAGTCCAGGATTTGAACTTGTGTCCGGCTCCAGTTCCTTCCAGGATGGCCCTTACACAATGAGCCTCCACACTTTCCTGTACACAGTACAATCATGGATGTCATGGGTATGTCATTGTTAGCCCACCAGCTGTGAGTAGAGAATATAAAGTTAAGCTTCCCTATTATCCAATTTTCCCTTTGAAATATCAACCCTTGGAAACACAGATGGCATTATCCAATCTACTTGAATAATATTCCATGTGCATTACTGCACTGAAGGGATTCATAAATGGACAACAATAAATTTGTGTCCATTGCACAGATGCAATTTTGACCTTTCCCCGGTTCTTAATGTGAAATCTTAATACCCTCTCTTCCGCGTCTCAAATTCCACAATCTCTAGTCACAATGTACGGCATCTCGTTAAATTGAAAATATCTCGATTTCATCTACTGTGTAAACAAACTGTCTCTTTTAATATGAACCAACGCTCGAAAGATGTCCATTAGGGTAAATCGATTTTTCACTTTTTTAAAATATCAAATTGTGCATCTATGCGAAAGTTGTGTGTTAGTATATATTGAATACTGATACCAAAAATTAGATCTTTTTACTTTTCTACAAAAATGCACTAGAAATCCTCGTTTTCAAAAGGCTACATTTTGCGAATATATATATATATATATATATATATATATATATATATATATATATATATATATGAGGTTAAGTAAACAAACAAATGTGTTTATTTTATATGGCTTTAAGCCGACAATTTTGGAGGATATGTGCTTAAATCAAGTCGTACCTAATTTTGAAATGTAATTAGTTAATAATTAATGAATTTTAGGCAGGCATATATGTTCAAATGTAAGGCCAAACGACATTTTCTCGATTCGTTTAGCCTTACATTTGAACATATATGCCCGCCTAAAAGTCATTAATTATTAACTAATTCATTTTCAAAATTAGGTACGACTTCAATTAAGCACATATCCTCAAAAAAAAATAATATATATATATATATGTGTGTGTGTGTGTGTGCGTTTGTGTGTATGTGTATGTGTGCGTGTGTGAGTTTTGTGTGTGTGTGTGTGTGTGTGTGTGTGTGTGTGTGTGTGTGTGTGTGGAAAAAGAGGTTCCCGAATAGAATCATTCCCACCAACATCTCATGTTGTCATTTGTATATATAATATATGGTAGAATTGTGAATAGTCGTTTTAAAGTGAGTAAAGATTCGGCCATCCTTACACACGTTTTTTCCATACAAAACCAATAGTAGAAAGCATTTGTTTATTGTCATTTCTATCATCAAGTATACGAAGCATTTATTGTGTAATAGCCTGATATGAATTGCTAGTTGCAGTCCATAGAAAGTCAACACCTGCGGAAACTCTGACTGACGGGCGAAGGTCATAGATCATCCTTCCAGTAAGAGGATCAATCAATCAGATGGTAAAGAGAAATCCTGACGCAAATTAGCGGAAATATATCACATGACACAGAAGGCAGAGGATGAAAGAAAAAGTATTTGAAGCTTTTAAAGAATTGACTTTGAGATAGGGATGAAGCAGTTTAAATAGAGGCTTAGCATTTAAACCTTTTTTCCTTGAGTGAGCAGCGTCGCAATAGATAATATTAATTTTATGATGCTGGTTCCCCGAAAATATAGTTAGAAGACATGCCTACAATATAGGGGCGGACTGAGCAATAAAACGCCGATAAAGTGGTAATATAAAACTTATATGTGTGTATTTGGATTTTTCGAACTGTTGTCCTCATTTTTATTATTATATTCACCCATTGTGTCAGTTTTGTTTAAGTTTTCTAATATTTCCATTTTAGATTATATGGAGGCGCGCGATCTAATGGTAAGAGTCGTAGGAAATGGACTCGTAGAGCCGAGTTCAAATCCTGGACGAAGATGCAGTTCACATAGCGCTAATACCGCAGGAAATGTATGAATCCAGCTACACTCCCTCCAGTTATGAGTAAATGGTAGGACAGGCTGAGATCTTTAACCTTCGTTAGGCAACCAGTCTAGGAGACGGAAAACTCTGAATTCAAACCTGCTAAGCTCCGTTTTGGGTGGTCATTACTAGAATAGGCTCAGTCCAAATTAGTGATCAATTTCAAAATAATTTAAAAAAATAGAAATTATCGGTTCCGCACCGCAAACTGCAAAACCGCTATTTTAGTGTATATATAAATACAATTGCATGTTATCAGTATGTAGATATGGTCAACAGTATTAATAATGTAAGACAATTTTATTAATAATTGAGGTTTAAATGAGAATAAAATCACGGAGAACGTGACGTAAATAGCAATGGCAATTCTGACTTGTGTAGTGATATAGTTTCGGTTACAGACAAACAAACACAAAATACCCATTATAATAAGATATATACTCATTTGTGTCAGTTTTGTTTAAGCTTTTCTAATACTTTCCATTGTTGGATTATATCGGGTCCGAACCGATTAAATACTATTTCTCTGAATTTTTTTAGGTGCCGTATGATAATTTGTATAATTTGTATTTGTTGTATACCATTTCTTTTCTTAATTCTATTTTTCTTCTGTTCATCTTTGGTATCTTACGTTCTTCTTCCAGCGTCTGGACCTAGTCTTGGGGACTTCGTGTCTGGTCTCCTCTAGGTCAGTCTTGTTGCCAAGACATTCATTAACCACACAACCATATTATTTATTTAAACTTTTATTTCTTAACTAAACATATTTCTCTAACTAATATAACGCGCGTGTGCAGTGAGCTTCAGCTAAGGTAGAAACATCTTATCTGTCTGACGTCCAAGCTGAAACTGAGAATCAACCAGGTCCACGTGACTTCACGTATTTCGCGGGTTTTCTGTAATATTTCATGGAAAGTCCCGCCCGTGATATGAAAAGGGGCCATCCCTTCAGAAATACAGGGGGTTGACAATAATCTATGCATAGATTATGTAACATATTTTTCAGGCTGTTTTAACGTAGTTAACATAGTTTACTTGATTTAATGATATACAGTTGATAATGGTGTAGCTTGTCCTCTTCTTCCCTTTTTTTTTCTTTGTTGATTTACCACGTCGATAACCGTTATGGTAAGCGAACTTCGAAAATGTTGATCGTGTACGTTGAAATGTAATGTGGTGCAAGGAAAAGAAAGACACGAGTTAAGGCATCAGTTAAAGAGAGAGACAGCGGAAACGAAAGAAAGGTTACAAAATGCTCCAAGTGCCGTGACTACCACCTGCTGAAGGTGATCACGCCAGTCAACAGAGTGACAGTGATAACGTTTCAATGAACACATAAGAAGAATACGAGCCCAGCAGGGAACTCAAAGAGAAAGAAAATATTGAAATTGTGTTGATGATGATGATGATGATGATGATGATGATTTACTCTCCAGTAAAAAAAAAAAAAAAAAAAAAAAACACACAAACCTTAGCTGGTAGAAAATTTAGAGTTAAATGGTGACATAGGTTCTTCATAGGTTCTGCTGACATTCAAAGAATGCAACACTTGATAAAATCATGTTTCATGCAGAACTTGCAGGACCTGTGGATATATCACAGTATCATAATTTAATTTTAAACACATTTGATTTTTCTTTTTTACTTAAGAGCTATTGAACATAGTCCAATATGTAAAAAGTATAATAATCTCCATTTAACTCTCTCTCTCACACTTTTTTTCTTTCTTTCTTTCCTTTTTTTCATCTTATCATGTCCGATTGAAACAGATTAGAATCATCGCTTTCACCCCTCTCTCTCTATCTTTTACCTTTTTTCTTTCTTACTTTCTTTCTTTTTATATTTTTTCTGTGTAGCCTGTCTTTTTTTCCTTTTTTATAATAAAAACGGAATGGTTAATTATTTAGCTGAGGTGACGACAGTCGTGAGAAATAAGAAATCTGTGGGTAAGCAATAACAGATAATCAGAATTTACATTTTTGCATTTCCTCTTAGACGATTTGGACGGTCTCATTTTTAACGATAGGGTGTTGCAAGATGAGAACGGCAATGCACGTAAGGAACACGAGTATTAATGTATATATTAGCAGAAATGTTGAGTTAAACAATAAAAAAAATATACTCCAAACTTTTCCCCAAAGCCCTTTCTGTGAGGCTTGAAATACGCTGACTGTTTCCCTTACACAAGGTAAGACACCCCTCAATAAAAAAAATTGGTGTCCTAGGAATGACATCAAACTGTATCTAACAGTGAAAAAAAATTATTGTCATGACCTCATGAAATTAGATCGCCTGAATTGACGATGTGTAATTGCTAATAATAATCAAAAAGTATGTTACAATTTATGAGCAGTTATAAATTGTGAATGTACCTGTAATTAGAATGTTAAATAAAGTTCGTTAGAATCCAAATCGGAGGTTGGGTAATTTCCCATACCCGTTTGGGATTATGATTGACATTTTAGATGATCCCAACTTCAACTTCTGGTTTTAAAAAAAGTGCCATTACAGAGGCGTGAGAATAAGTTTAGTTTTTACCGGATTTTGAAGGAGTGCAAACGTGATTGTTGGCTCTGATGGGTCGGCCTCCCCGCGGCGGAATCATTGGCTAAATTATAAAGCTTTATTATAAGAAACACCAAGTCTTGTTGTTAATTGAATGTTAAGACAATGAATAGCCCAGCACAGGAAGAAGAAATAACAAAGAAAATCTACACTCCGTAGAAGCCCTGAATATAAGTCAGCCCAGAGAAGATGGCGGCCGAAGTAGAAGCAATAAGAAGAGTAATCAAGTAAGATCTATCATCTCTAATCATCTCTCTGTCTTTCTACATTATACACCCGAGAAATCTCTCCACTGATTATATATACCCGAGCAAAAGTGTATATATGAGTATACAACAAATAGATCAACTGACCACAAGAAAAATAGTTCACCTGATTTAACGATATGCATTATCTGATAGCAAAGAAGAGATACAAAATACGAGAGGAATTAAATTATACCAGAGATAATAATCAAAAAGAGATAGATCACGTGACAACGAAAAGTAGTAGTTGATTATTTCAACGTACAGTGTATTCTGCATTTCAGTTTAGCAGTTCAGCAAAAAATGATACTTAATTCGGTTAAATCTTACTTAACGGACATAAATTCTATTGTATGTCACCCTGCCGAGAGAAAGAAAAAATACTAAAAATCAAGGAATTAACCAAATTTAATGAAATTTTCAGTGTTGATATATTAATGAATAAACAATATAATGCACCAGTTATTTTATTTGAAAACTCTTACATTTTTTCAGGTCAGTTAACTTTGAACCACGTATCTTTGAGGCGTAACACAGATTCACAAACATACGTGATTCAAAGTTAATTGACCTGAAAAAATGTAAAAGTTTTTAAATAAAATAACTGATGTATTATATCTTTTATTCATTAATGTATCAACACTGAAAATTTCATTAACTTCGTTTAAATTCCTGATTTTTAGTATTTTTTTTTCGGCAGGGTGACATACGATGGTGGAATTAAGGTCCGTTAAGTTGGATTTAACCCTTAATTTGCTACATATTCACCTGCGCGACTCCAATCCGAGGGTTAGTAGCTGTTACCATATGTAATAGCGAAAAAGATATAGTTTACCTGAATTAACGATATGTATTTGGTAATGACAGATCTTTTTCAACTTACGGTGTATTCTGACTATCAGTGTAGCAGTTCGGCAAAAAATGATCCCTTATTCATTATAAATTCACCTACACGACTAATACAGGATTATTAAATTATACTACAGGTAATAGTGGGAAAAAAGATAGTTCACCTGAATTAACGATATGCAGTAGGTAATTGCGGATCTTTTTTTTATTAATTTTATTTTTTTTGTAACTTACAGTGTATTTCGCATTTCAGGTTAGGATTTCAGCTGTAACCCTGATACTGAAGAAAAGTACTTGAATGTGTGAAAGGTTTTAAGCGAGATTTCTTGCATTAGTGATCTTGTGGATAACAGTGAACGATCCCTATCATTCAGTCTCACTGACGATTCTCTCGTGCTAGATAATATTTCCAGCCAACTTAGAGAAAAATCCTCAATATTTGTGCTTCAGTTTATGGTCCATCTCTTTAAAAAGGAAGTTTAGTTTAGGTGGGGGTGGGGAATTGATTCTTTGCTGTGGAAGATTTGGAATGTTTGCCTTTGGCAGGAGTCTTTGGGGGAACGATTCTTTAAAATAGATCGACATTTCGCTTCTAAGGATTTCATGGGGGATTTGCCTTTCTTTTTCGGAGTTGTGAGACAATTGACCGACTCATCAAACGTTACTTGGAGGTCTGCGTCAGTAAGAATCGGTTTGCCATCTGGGGTAAGCATCACGACTCTATCAACGGTTGTTAGTTCATCATACAGCTGTTTGGGGTCTCTCATAGGTAAAGGAGTCCCTTCAGTGGGTGGAACAGTGGGTTTGGTAGAACTGGGTGATTTTGAGCTGCTCAGTTTGGGTGATTTTGAACAGCTCAGTAGGAGATGAAGCTTTCTTTCTTGGAGTAGTATCTTTCGTTTCAGCTGTATATTCACCAGGAAGAATCCAATACAAGGGGGTGGGTAGTTTATACCACAGGTAACAGAGAAAAAAGATAGTTAACAGAAATTGCAGTTAGTAACGGCGGAACTTTCTTTTACTTACAGTGTATTTCGCATTTCAGCCTGAACGACTCCAATATAAGAGTTAGTAGATGATACTACAGGTAATAGTAAACATAACATAGATTACCTGATTTAACGATATGCAATTGGTGATGGTGCAACTTTTCTAACTTACAGTGTATTTCTTATTTCAGGTGAGAATGATTCCTAAGTCGTTATATAATCATCTGGACGACACAAATACGGTGGGTAGTGGATGATATCACAGGAAATAGTGAACAACAAGATAGTTCACCCGAATTGCTAATGGGGAAACTTTTTTCAACTTACAGTGTATTTCGCATTTCAATTTTGCAATACAGTTGAGAGTAATTCCTAATTCGCTACATATTCGCTTGGACAACTACGATACGACGGGTATTAGATTAGTTGGAGGTGGGTGGTGTAATGGTTAGAGTCGTATGGAATGGAATCGTCAATCCGAGTTCAAATCCTGGCTGAAGCTACGGTTTACATGGCGCTAATACCCTTGAGAAAGGTAGGAATCCAACTACTCTCCCTCTAGCTATGTGTAAAATAGTAGGGTAGACTGGGCTTTTAAACCTTGGTTAGGCAACCAGTCTAGGAGAAGGAAAATTCTGAATTCAAACTTGTTAAATCCTCTTGGAATAGTCGGTACTAGAATAGGCTCAGTCCTAATTAGGGATCTTATTTTTTTTTAGAATATACCGCAGGAAAGGTTGAAAAAAGATACTTCACAGGAGTCAATCAATTTGATTGACGATATGCAGTTGATAATTGTGAAACTTTTTTCAACATACAGGGTATTTACCACGTATCCCACGTATACGGGTGTGACACAAGGACATTTTAATGTGGGATCACCCACATGCCGAGACTCATTTGATGGTAAAATAATGAGTTGATCCCGTCGGCATTCCCCCTCAAGGGGTACACCTCAGGCACGGAGCAATAAACCCAGTCCTGTCCCTTTAAATCAAGGGGGCGTGTGTTGTCTGGGGGGGGGATAACCCCCGGGATCATGCGGTTAATTCAATACTGGTCCAGTGGCCGAAGCCACCGGACCACGCCCCGAAGAGAGGGCTATCAGTGCTTTTTCAACATACAGTTTATTTCGCATTTCAGTTTAGCATTTAAGCTGACTGTGATTCCTAATTTGTCATAAATTGGTCTGGACGAATCCAATATAAGGCGTATTAGATGATACCGCTGGTAATAGTGAAAATAACGTAGTTTACCTGATTTAACGATATGCATTTGGTAATGGTGGACCTTTTTTTTCAACATACACTGTATTCACCATTTCAGCTAAGCAGTTCAGTTCAGAGTGATTCCTAATGAAATTTGCCTAAGGTCTTGTTTATTTATGAAAAAACTGATCCGATCAATTACTTTTAGTGTAAAAGATGCAGTTCCTATTGTAGAGAATTGCGCACTTATCTCCCAATAACCCAGGGCTTTACTTTGTATTTAAAAAGAAAAAAAAGCGTCCCGTTTTGCGGAGAGTCTCTCCAGTCTGAATTACGTCTATATAGATAACAGTAAATGTCTTTGGTTGTATCAGCGACATTTCCTATCGTGCAAACTTGGAAAAAAAAAAGTCTTCTATCTCATGTCTTGCTAAGAAAAGAGATTGAGGAAACGTTCTTCTAAATTAGATTGGCTGCTCGGAAATTCTCTCTGTGTGTGTGTGGGAGTGAGAGAGAAATGTCTTCTAGAATTCTAGGAGATTAGAATTTACGGGCACAGCGTACAAAGAAACTGAGGGGCACTTTATTTTACGTTGATGGAAATATATATTCAAATTGGAAAAGAAATAGTGCTGCAAATGTGATAAAAGACATGATAAACGGTATGAACTAGAACAAATCCGTGCTAAAATATTTAACAGTTTCGTCTATAATTGTGTAGGGTAATTAACTTTAAAGTGATGTTTCATGGTTTGATTTTACGGCATGTCAATCCTTGGGTTATTTTATGCCGAAGATGTTTTATTTTATGTATTCTTGATGGGTATTCAACAATTTTTTCAAACAAAATTTTTCTTTTTCAAACTCAATTTTTTAAACTCAATTTTTAGACACATATTTAAAATCCTTTTTTCTATTTAACCCATAGATGGGACCTTAAGGGATACTACCAGTCCGAGTCAGAGTGGACCTGGGAGTAATAGTGATGAAGGAATATTCCATATAGCTCCAGAATCGGAATCTCACTAACAGATATAGTTTAACGGCATACCCAGATCATTAAGACCGTCGGGCACCGCCTTCTAGCACTTATATGACAAAAGGGCTTGTGGATTTGCCATAAGGTCAAGAAGGTGGGGACAATCATATAGAAGCTAGAGCTTAATGTGACCAGCCAATTAATCGGAAGGGGGCTATCCGACCGTCCGTCTAGTCCAAGTAAGGGCCAAAGTGGAATGCTGCAGGTCATGTACTGCTCAGCCACCAGGGTTCCATCCTTAAGCATCACGGGTCGCCACTCACGGACAGCAAGTAGCCCCACTGGAGGGTTTTACCTCTCTGTAGAGGTGCATTCGGTGTATTCTAAAGCTGACACGTCTGCATTAAAATTGAAAAATAAATAGTGCGGCAAAAATGACCACAGATATGTTAAACGGTATGAACTTGAACAAATCTGTGCTAAAATATTTAATGTGTATGTTAATAACCGTGAAAGGGATTCTCGACGGTGTCTAGAATAGGTAGTCGCCGACGGTTAGATCGAACGAGCAGGGTCGCGGCACAGAGTCGGGCGGCACCGCTAGCTACCATCGCGACGGTAAACCGGAGACATGGACACGCGGAGCGAGCCTCCGGGCCGACTGTATTCCGTGCAGGATGGGCAACGCATGCAGGCTTGACGGCCTGGAAGCATACACCAGTGAATCTACACTCGACGCGGCTCTTGACCCATCTAACGCCGCTTCATTGTTGATTTAACAGCAACGTGCCTCGATGAGGTTGTGACTGACCAGCCCCTAGGGTAGCAGTGTTCACTCAGATATCTGGGAAGGGTCTAGCAAAGGTGGCCTAATAAATACAGGATTCAGCTGAGAACTAAAAGTGCAATAAAAATGTGTCAAGTAAAGATTACCATTTTAAAAATCATAATGTTTATTTACATTTTTGCCTTACATCTTGGTGAGTTTTACTCAGTTTCCACTAACAGGTTTATTATAGATATTTCCTGATTTTATAACCTAAACAATAATTGTGATAAAGCTCCCTATGGTAATGATTACTTATAGGAAAGTAAGTATATAAACAATATATATCTTGTCAGCAGCCTACGGTATGGCGGCTGTTCACATTAGCAGGGCGAAAGCAAGAAAATATTACAACGAAAAACCTAGGATAACAATAGCCAACTGGAATGTTCGGACGCTTCTCGATCTTGAGGGACCGGGAAAACCTGAACGACGAACTGGTATCGTGGTAAAGAAACTCTCAATATGGAGTAGACATCGACACCCTTGCGGAAGTCCGCTTCAGCGATGAGGAGCAACTGTCAGAAGTGGGGGCTGGGTACAAATTCTGTTGCAAAGGCAGGCGGATGGTGGCTGTAAGTGGTTTGAGGTAAGGTGACCCGAGCACTCCACCCTGAAGCGGTCTCTACGTAAGCAGCACATAACGGACGTCTTGGACACATCTCGTACACTTAAGACTGACCATATATGTGGCCAGTGGCAAGAACTGCCGATCGCGGGCTGGGAACCTCAATTCACGTACAATCGCATACGTGAGGAAACCGGGGAAGGGGCTCATGTGTGACAGGGTACGTAAAAAACAAAGTTGTATCCGTTGGTCACCTGAGTGCTCGCAACCAAAATACTTGTCGAAATGGCCTTCTGTGAAGAAGTTGCAATCACTATATATATATATATATATATATATATACACAGATATAGATATATATACCAATATATATATATATATATATATATATATATATATATACATGCACACGCAAATATAGATATATATAAATATATATATATATATATACATGTACACACAGATATAGATATATATACCAATATATATATATATATACATATATATATATATATATATATATATACATGTATATAGATATATATATATATATATATATATATATATATATATATATATATAACACTGATAACACTGGCCTACGTTAAAAGAAAACGTTCTAATGGTCAAAGATTAACCAAGTGACCTATGATCGCCGTCTTATTCTGAATTGAAAAATACCATTCATTGAGTTTGATCACGTCTGGTTTTTAAAATGCGCTTGCATACTTCAGAACAAGTTGTACATAACAATAACACTTATTCAAAAGTCTGTGGACTCTACTTGTTACAAATAGATAGCGTTATAATACTCTTCTATACACTTCCAGTAAGAGCTTGTATCTTAGAAATTTGATCTGATTAGGAAAAATGTGTATGTCTTTTGTATTCAGCGTAAAAAAAGACATTAAAATCTCCTATCATATATTCGTCATTGAAATATCACAGGCCAGTGTAATATGACCACAACATACTGAATGAAATGAACTATAATGTGTGTCAAAAAAGTATCGATATTTTTGGCACTTTTTGACACACTTTGTATTCTGAAAAAGAAACGTTCCATTCATCATTTTTTTTTTCAGAATACAAGGTGTGTCAAATAAGTATCAGGTTTAAAGCTGTATTTACCAAGATAAAATGAAGAATGAATGAACGTTTTTTTTTCAGAATAAAGGTGTGACAAAAAGTACAAAAAATCTCGATACTTTTTTGACACAACTTGTATGCAGATATTGGACACTATGAATAAATATTTGAAGATGCCATTAACTTGAAGCGTAGAAACCTTTATCAAAATGATTTGATTCTCAAGTAAATGACCCAAAGGTGTTGAAACGTCGGAATAAAACAACCAACAAACCAGCCAACGAGAGTAGAATCAAATATTCACAATATATAATAACTAACTATTTAGAATATTCTTCTATACAAAAAAGACACAGAAAAAGTGGCAAAAATGCGTGCAGTCGAAATAGACCTGTTAAATGGTCTATTCTTTAAATTATAAGTTGGCGACTGAATATATTCTAGTCGACCAATCAAGTATGTAAAAAAAAAAAAAGATTACTTTACATGTATTTTTACTTTTATTTATTTACTAGAAGAATATTTTGCTCTTTTTATTTATTTATATTTTTTAAGAATATTCTATTTCATTTTTCTTAAAATGCTACTTCTGAACACTTTACATCATTTTATTACTGATTTCAGTGTTTGTGATTTTTATTAAGATTTTTACCAATCATCACGTCTCCATTTTTTTCCCTAAAGATTTTTGTTCATCTCTTCATTTTGTTTTATCACGCATAGAGTAATTCTATGTTATTTCTTTTTCTCTTTTAATATTACTAATTTTCATAACGTTTTCCTTTTTTGCTTTTTTAGCGTAAGTAAGTAAAGTCGTCGGGGCGGCCTAATGTCGGTATCAGCCAGACAGCGAGGACGTATATCGCCTTTTCACTAGCGCTAAACCAAGGAGATTATTTTAGCATCTGAGGTGGAGCGCCACACCTACCATCAGCTCCTTTACCACACAGATCCCTGTGCTACTCATACGCTGAATTGGCGACGGCCGGTATCGAACTAGGAACCTTGTGGATTTAACCGAACGCTTTACCGACTGATATATATATATATATATATATATATATATATATATATATATACATATATATATATATATATATATATATATATATATATATATATATATATATATATATGAGGAAAAATGAGTAAAGAAAAGAAAAGTAAATGGATAAAATGAATTTAATCGAGTGAATTAAAGTGATCGATTAAATATTTTCCATTTACTTTTCTTTTCTTTACTCATTTTTCCGGATTCAATTCCTTTTCCATTTTTACACACACACACACACATACATATATATATATATATATATATATATATATATAATGTTACGGCCTGATTTCTGTATGGTGTGTTAATATAGAAATAGTATAATTATCTCATCTTCTGTTCTACGTAGAGTGGCTTGAATTTGGTTGATGGGCCGATTATGAATTGGCTGACAATTCATACGTTATCGCCGGTATCGAACTAGGAACCTTGTGATTTCTAGCCGAACGCTCTTTCGACTGAGCTAACCCGGCCCTGCGTGTTATTTATTTAATCTTTCACCTATTGCTTACTTGTCAAAGCAGTTTTATTGATTACCTGTCCTCCAGGTCAAATCTTTTAAAATATTTCCTTTTTAAATGGAAACTGACTCTAAATTATCTTCAGCGTTTAATTCAGTTTACTTTCAAGTTTTGTGGTCTTCTTATCAGTTTTAATTAACATATATGTTTTTAGACATCGCCAAACTGTTTTTGTTATTTTTTCCTAAATTATATACAAACACAGACACACACATACACGCACATACACACGTACGTACACACACACACACACATATATATATATATATATATATATATATATTATAATATATTATATAGGGATCTGTATATATATATATATATATATAATATATATATATATATATATATATATATATATATATATAAAAGGATATGAAAACACAATGCAGTTAAAATGGTTATGTGAAGGGGATTTTATGATTTCTTCACACAACCATTTCTGACATATACTTCCTAACAAATTTAAACACATTACACCATTTTTTACATTATATAAAAATAAAATATTGAAAAAATCTGTTGCAGGCTGACCATGAACAAGTTAAAACTCTTCCTGTTTGAAAAAGAGACTGTGTATATTTTTTTTAATTTGAAATATGTCTTCTTCTTTCAAAAACTGTTACACTAAGATATACAGAATAAGTCGTTGACCGAGAAACGCGTAGCGGATGTGCTAATGAAGAAACGATTGCATGACTTGTACGCTTTTTGGAATATCAATGTTTTCGTTTTGAATTCAAATTATTTTCAGCTTCTCTCTCGATGGGTCTGGTTTAAAAACAAGCTCTGATGATGATTTTTATAAATCGAAATATTGTTCAATATTAGCTATGAATATGATATAAATATTTTCATTTTAACAGCATTGTGTGTTTTCATATCCTTTTATCTGTACATATACCGTCGGATTCATTCCCCTGCTCTTAACTTATATATATATATATATATATATATATTATATATTATATATATATATATATTATACAAGCACTTTCAATAAAGAAGATAAACTAAAAAAAAAAGGTCATTTGGCTATTATGAATTTATTTGGCCGGTAATTCCATAAATGAGCCCAGTCTCGTCGGGAATGTATTTTCTAATGGCTATCTAACGAGACTGGGCTCCTTTCCTAATAGCCAAATAATTTTTTTTTTTTTAGTTTCCTTTCTTATTGAAAATACATATATGACCCGAAAGAGTGTTGATATGTCGTAAAATAAAACAACCACATTTTTAGATAAAAGGGATAGTTGCTGTCTGGGTGGAAGGTTCCCTTGAACCAAGCGAATTATTCTTAATAATATGCTATATTGGGCATTCTACCCAGAGGTTTGAAATTAGAAACAATCTACACACGCCCCTCTAACCATTCGCTCACATATTAAAAAAAAGATCAAACAGCACGAATCAAAACGTTCACTCTGCCATATATTGGCTAACCCGGATTGTTCCAAGTCATTTATAAACAGTAAGTTCACCATTCTTGTTCATAATTTCAGCTCTGAGTCCTAGAGGCAATATATATAATATCGCTCAAACCTGAGCTCGGAAAAAAGAAGAAATTCGTCTACTATCTACAACTCAGCGGCTGTTTAGCATGTGGTTACCTGATCCTGGATAATCGCAGTCATTTTTATCCCCACTCATTAACACTTTCTTGTGTTCTCTATCTTAGTTCTTCTTCCTGTGATAATCCTCTGATGAGACTCAGTTGAAAACAAAGAATTCTTGTTAAGGATGACCACGCTTATGATTGAAATTCTCGAATAATTTTTACCTCACTAACCCGACTAGGAAACCGAGTATAGTTAAATAAATAGTAAACTCACAATCCTAGTTCAGAATTTGATCTCCTGGGGGTAGTATACATATCATCACTCGAAACCAAATCTCGAAAAAAAAGAAGAAATTCGTTTACCATCTACAACACAGCAGCGGTGCCAGCATGAGGCTATCGGATCATTTTCTATCTCCGTCATTATAACTTTCTTTTGTTTAAGTTCTTCTTCCTGTGGTAATACTCTGATGAGACTCAGTTGAAAAAAGAATTCTTGTTAAGGATGAATACGCTTATGGCTGAAATGGCCTGCGCTAACTCGCTAACCTGAAGAAAACGAGTATAGTTAAACGTAGTTATTCAGATTGTATGTTTCATCAAAACATCCGTTCTTCTTCTTGTGGTAATACTCTGATGAGAATCAGTTGAAAATAAAGAATTTTTTAAGGATGAATACGCTTATGGCTGAAATTCTCTAATAATTTTTACCTCGCTAATCCGACTAGAAAACCGAGTATAGTTAAACGTAGTTATTGAGATTGTAGGTTTCATCAAAACATCCGTTCTTCCTTCCTAGACATTTTCACCCTTTTCCTTTGCTTACACGTTAAAACCAGCAAACATTCAATCAGCAGAATTAGGAAAACAAATG
>CM042152.1:34801563-34809063 GCA_023376005.1 Doryteuthis pealeii | reverse complement strand
ATTTTATTATTTAATCATTTTTAATTATATTTTTTATATATTAATTTAATTATATTTTTTTATATATTAATTCAATTATATTCTTTATATATTACTAATTTAACTCAATATATATTTATTTAGGTTTTCGTATCTGAATTTGCCTCTTTTTTTATCTTGTTGGTTCCGTAGTTCTTTCTCCTGATCGCTTAGTTTGGCACGTTTTACCCCCAATCAACCACCAGAAATTAAATTCAATAAAATGAATAGGAATTCAAATGAAAAAGAACACAATTAATGAAGAAGCTGAGTAGAGAGGAATTATTTTCAGTTAATCTCTTTACGTTTTAATTCATTTTATTTCTTGTGTGTCTGTGTTAATGTGGATTTCCTCTTTGTCGCTTCATTCCATTAACCCCTTCTTTCGGTTTGTGATTTCTCTAAGGATTAATATCGAATTAATTTCCTTCAGGACTTAATAGTTAAAACCCAAAAGCAAATCACTTGAAAGGGGGAAAAACATGTAGTTTTATCATTTTAATTCTTTTATCTTTTAATGGATTATTTTAAGCTATGCCTTCAATTAAATTACTACTGTTTATTTAAAAAGGTATATGTTGTATTATTGTTGCACATTCATGTTATATATAGATATATATAGGTATACTTATTTTGTTGTTGTGGAACAGCGTTCAAGATCTGATATTGTAAGTTTAATGCTATGAGGGCCTAAGGCGTATGCTATTTAACGTAGTAATTAACAATAATAGTGGTTTAAATAATTAAGAAGTTAAGACTATTGAAATAGACTACTTCAGGAGTTTTTTTTTAGGGCAAATAAAATTGGTTCACTGGGAAATGGTTGGTGATTATGTAGTAAGAGCACAGAAGGTGGTAAGTTAGAAATAGATAAAATCAATTAAGTTCATAGAAGGGAGCGAACTTGCAGAATTACAGAACACGAAGGAATCAATGGAAGGTAAATTAGACTGAAACCGGGTGGAAAAGATTATTCCCTTATATATTAGTAGTTGGGGGCATGGGCTTTTCCAGTGCTCACGCTGACTGTAGTTTCTTCACTTAAGAGGACGGCTTTTTGTAGTTTCGTTTGTAGGAAAAATGTCAAAACTAGCAGCACGTAGCTTACAGGGTGGTAAATTGAAGACGCCGGATTCAAGTTGGGGTTGCTATCGGAGCCGATATGATGCAGAAGAACCCGTAATCGGCAATGAAGATAGTGCATCACTGACGACCACCCTGTATACATTCATAAGATGTATCTTACGACTGGACGTATACCTATCTTGTATAATTATTTTGTATAGCATCTTCTCTGTGGATCTGGGTAGCTGTTATCTATCGAATAACTCGATTTAGGATCTGCTATCAGGATCCTGGCTTGATTAATTCTTTATCTTTTCTTTGGGTTTGTAGGGAGGCTGAATGGAGGAGTCTCCCTTGTCATAGAGTTTGAAGAATTCTCCCGCGTCAGGAGTCCCTTTTTTTGTTCACGTGACAAGGGAAACACAAAGTCGCAGGCTATTTTAGAAACTTGATTAGAGGAGGACGTGGTGCGTGCCTTTGATTCCAGATCCAAGAAAGAGTGCGTCGTTTTCCCCTCTTTGTTTACCAGATATTTTTACATGTCCTTAAACACAGTGTGACTCTTGTATAGGTGACTTTGTTCCATCCGTAAGTCTTGAATTAAATGTTATATACTAATAATTGACTTGTCTGATATTTTCCTACCGAATGTTCTGTGTTGGGTTAATCTCCTTTGGGTAACCCAAGGTATTATAAGAATTCTCCTCGAATTCTTATAGGTTTATTCTTCTCTGTGTCCATTGCTGTGTACATTGACAGCTGTGACACGGCGAGGTTCAGTTTGTTGGCGTTTATTAATTTTTAGCGAAAGAGCAAAAGTGTAATAATTCTTTTTGTAAGTCACAGGAAATGGTTTTGTTTAAAATGGGAAACATTAAAAAACAAAATATTGTATAAAAATTGATTCTGCTGACTCTGTTTACAGATTCAATCAAAAGTGATCTGCAAGCCACTAAATTGATATGTTGTGTATTTTCGCATAAATTCGTCCTGGCCTCCTTCCCCAAAATCTACTAGGCGCTGCCTGCAGAAAAAACAACCCGCGCTACGATTGAAGTGCTAGCTGAAGCAGGGTCTGCTGAAAAACCACCCGCGCTACTATTTAAGTCCCTAGCTGTTTGAAGGTGTTTTATTTATAATATTTTTAGCAGTTTTTAGTATTTAGGGTTAGGGTTAGGATTAAAATATTTACATTTACTTGTCGAGAATAGACTGGAAAAAACGCCTTAAGCACGAGTTCTTCAACAGGCACCTATTCAGCTAGGGACTTCAATCGTAGTGCGGGTTGTTTTTTGAGAGTTTTTTTAGGGCAGGGGCCAAGACGTATTTTAACAAACAGCCCCAATATGTTTATCAAAATCTTTGAGTCCTAGGGGTGAACTTGAGTTTTGGGGACAGAAAAATAGCATGTTGTTGACGATTGCAAAACAGATACAATTTTCATATATAAAGAAAGGTCTGAACTAGTAAAAGGTCAGTCAGAGGGAAGCTTGCCAGAAGAACCATGAAACTTCAAATTGCTGACATTTTGCCACTAGAAAAATAGACCTTGTCACCAAGAAAACCTGATAAAAGAAGTAACGCTGCCCAGTTCACCTTTGCTGAATTACACAATGCTAATTAGCAACGAAGAAAACGCCAGAAAAGCACCTCACAGTGTCTTATTTCTCCGGCCTATTTGGAAAACATATTCTCTCCTTTATATATAATAATAAAACCGTTGTTATTGGTAAAGGTGTATTGTCTCGTTCTTAGCCTTGCCAACAACTACGGCAGCTCATTTCCACTAATCTTGGGACCTATGTCATAAACGTTCCGGCCAAGTTGCATCGATCGCAGTTCTGCGGATCAAAAGAACACAGTTTGGGTACAAAAAGCATCGACAGGGCAACTAGCTGGAAACAAATATGGTAGTCACGGACCTAAGACATATCATCAAGTACGTGACTAGCACGGGAACACACAGCTCGTAATTCGAAAAGCTCGTAAGTCGGTGCGCTCGTGAATCAAGGTACTATGTACTATTTTTCTTTGGCGTAATAAACATAAAAACTTAACTATATTTAGTGAATTTGTTAATACATATATTTACCAACACCTCCACACGAGCAGGATGCGACACATCGTCATTTTTTTAAGCGGAGTTTAACGGGTTTGAATTCGGAGTTTTCATTATGCTAGACTGGTAACCTAGCCATGGCTAAAGAGCCCTGTCTGCTCTGCTATTTACCCATAACTGGAGGAAGAATTGATGCATACATTTCCCAAGGGTATTAGTGCCATGTGAAATGCAAACAGCTTCATCCAGGAATTGAACTCAGGTTGACGAGACCATTTCCTACGACTCCACGCGTGAATTTGTTAATATAAGCTGACTCGTATCTCGTAACACAGAGCAACACATCGACCAAGTGACTGCTCGTAACTAAAAAAAAAAAAAAAAACTCGTAAGTTGAGACACTCGTAAGTCAAAGTATCACTGTTTTGTTGATAGAACTATATGAATTATAAAGCATGATGTGATATTTAAAACTAAATGGAAAACGCCTTGAGCAGATTGCTAAGATAATTATCTTCGTCAATGAGCGTCAATCCTACCGAATAATAATAATAATAATAATAATAATAATAATAATAATAATAATAATGGTGGTGGTGGCGGGGATTTTTGAAAATAAAGACTAAAAAACATAATGGACAAAAGCTTTTAATGCTGAAATGGGAATGCAAATTAGATGCATGTGATATGACTTCAAAATTCTTTCGATTCTTCTATTAATGTTTTTCGTTTTAATCCCCGCCTTTTTTTCCCGCCACAAATTGTTATCCGAACGCCTATCATCTTGTTTTATCTCTGTTGTTGTGTGCGCGTCTGTTTATTTCCGAAATGATTGAAGAGGACTACAGGTATGCTAATTTAAAACAAAAGCAAAACAAATGAACGGTGAGAGGGAAAATATATTGCACAAATCAAAAGAGATTAAAAGAAGCAGTGTACACCTGACATGATAAATGACTGTAGTTTTCGAACACATAACGCTAAATTAAATGGGGGTATACGTTACACATACAAGGACGGTCAAAAGTCACTTAACCTAAGCGATACACTTAACCTAAGCGATACAGTTTTATAAGCCCAGTTCTAAAATGCAAAAAAAAAGTAACTGCACTTTTTAACAAGAATTTTTATATTAAATCATTCAACAATATAATCAACAAATATCGATGAATAAATAAAAAAAGGTATCAGAAAAATCAACGGCAGGTGTTAAAACATTAAATTATGAATTTATATTAATATCGTATTGTATATATATATATATATATATATATATATATATATATATATATATATACAGAGAGAGAGAGACTGGGAACCACAAGGTACCTGATTCGATACCGGTCCTCGCTTACTCAGTGGATGAGTAGCACAGGGGTATGTGCGGTAAAGTGAGGAGCTGATGGTAAGTGTGACATTCGCCTCAGACGTCAAAACAATCTCCTTGGTCTAGCGCTAGTGAAAAGGGGATATACTCCCTCGCTGTCTGGCTGATACCGACTTTAGGTCGCCACGACGATTTATATATATATATATATATAAAAGTAATTGGTAATTTGCTTGAAGCATTGTTAAGTATGTTATAAAATAATAAAATTCGAAGGCAATACAATGCGTAAAAAATAAAGACAAAAAGATGTTTTATATGTCTAATCGATTTCAAAGCAAAGAAATCGATTAGACATATAAAACATCTGTTTGTCTTTATTTTTTACGCATGTATTGCCTTCGAATTTATTATTTTATTATATATATATATATATATATAATATATACTACACCATGTTTCTAGTGTGGCTAGACATAAAGGGTTACCTTTATTATTGAATCTATTATTGAGACAGTTGTTTGTGTTAGTATTGCAATGTATAATTTCAATTAAAATATTTTACAACATTAAATTATAGTAATTTGGGGGTTTGTTGTTTATTTTTTTAAACAATACGTAATTAAAAACAACCTTAATGCCCTAAAACCGTAACCCAATTCGTAAAATGTTAATTCATAGACTGTAGTTAAACTGTCATTGGGTACCACCAAAAAATTTTCCGTTTTAATTTTCCGACCTAAATCAGAAGTCAGCCGAAAGTTTTTATCGTTGAATTGGCAGTTCCATTTGAAAAAAAATCTTTATTGGGCACATCAGTGTAAGTTGAAAAAATATGAAGACCTACGTGAACAATGCGTCAGAAACGGATGGATAACAAATGTATTTCCTATCGAAATCGGATACCGGTGATTTATTACCAACTCGACCTTGGCATTTTTGACTAAACTTGGAATTTCTCCACCAGACAAGAGTAAATACATAAAAAAGATTCAGAAGAAAGCACTAACCGCATCAGCGTGGATATGACAGTCCTATATTGTGACATCAAACCGACAAAGTCTGGTGGTATCGGGAGATACTGGTTGGGCGCGCTGGGTTAGTGGTAATGATGCTTCGGTCCCGAAACAATGCCTGAAACCAGAGTCATCATCTGATGAAGGCTTTGTTGGTTGTAATTCTACTATGTAAATAGCAGTCATTGTATGAAGATTATATATATATATATATATATATATATATATATATATATATATTATAAAAAAGGAAGGTCCGCAAAATGTATTTTGTTCTCAGAAAATTTTTTAAAATTCTTTTTGTTTTACATATGCAACACGTGTTTCAGATCTTCTGGTATCTTCTTCAGGCTTTGATTGATAATATGAAAATGAATTTTTACATGCATGTGTATATATATATATATACACGTGAGTATTTCACCTCCTCTTCCTGTTTTTGTGGGGGTGGAATGGAATTTCATGTTTAACATTAGTCTTTGAAACAGGTGTTTTTGTTTTTTGGGTGGTTTACTAATAAAGTCATTAGCTGAATTTTTATAGTTTATTTTTATAACTTTTTTTATTTTTATTACTTTTTATTTGGGTTGTCTTGATAAAGTTTATCAGATGTTCATTTGATATATCAGGTGTGTGTGTTTGTAATGTGTTTTTTGTTCTGAAGACATTCTATGTTTTTCTACTTAAATTTATACTTTTTGGGTGTGTGTATGTGCGTATGTATATGGTTGTATTCGGTATGTATATGTGTACATACATATACATAATTAAGAGTTGAATTTTGAATTAAGAATTAATTTAAGTCTATTCATAACTATCTTTCTATCTATTTATCTATCTATTCATCTTACTTTGTTTATAACTATATATCTATCCATCTATCTCAGTCTGTTTATATCTATCTATCTATCTTTCTATCTATTTCAGTCTGTTCATATCTACCTATCTATTTCATTCAATTGATATCTATCTATCTATGTCTATCTGTTTTAGTAAGTTGATATTTATCTATCTATCTCTCTCCATACATATACATATACATGCATATACATATATATACACACACACACATATATATATATATATATATATATATATACACATACATACACATACACATATACACACAGACACATATACCCATATATACATATACACACATATATACATACATATATGCATATATCCTAGTATGTCTGTGAGCATCTATCTATCTATCTATCCCAATTTTTTTTTTTTTTAAGATATAGCAATTTATCATCTATTTTTATAAAATATTGAATTTTTCTCCCGTTGGAACCAGAACAACATTTACATATATATATATATATATATATATATATATATATATATATATATATATATATATATATATATGCGCGCAAAGATTGTGGAACGTTACATCATCATTACATCGCAGGTCACGCGCAAATTGCACGCAAATATTGAAAAGAATAACGTAGCGTTCAACCGTTATTAAACAACCATAACAGAAAAATTACAGAAACATGCATAACCTATGTATATATATATATGTGTATATGTGTATATATATATATATGTATATCAATATATGTATTGATCAAAGCCTGAAGAAGATAACAGAATATCTGAAACGTGTTGCGTATGTGAAATAAAAAGAATAAAACATTTTTTCTGAGAACGATACATTTTGCGGACCTTCTTCTTTTTTTATAAAATATTACATTTTCTCCCGTTGGAACCAGAACAACATTTTTTATATATATATAAATAAATAAATAATAAATATATTATATATATATATATTATATATATATATATATATATATATATATATTATATATATATAATATATATTCTATTTGTGTCATACTATCTTTAATAGGTACATAATTATGGGCACAATATCTTAGCTAACGTGCAACAGTTTTCAAAGATTGATATGAAATTTTAAGACGAAATTTCCTTAATTTTAAACAACATTACAACTAACCATGTAATAGAAACATCAGAATACAATTACTGATTCTTAA
>CM042152.1:34786563-34789063 GCA_023376005.1 Doryteuthis pealeii | reverse complement strand
TAAGAGTAGAGTCGTCGGAGTGTCCTGAAATCGGTATCAGCAAGACTGCAAGGGAGACTATCCCCTTTTCACTAGTTCTAGACCAAGGAGATTGTTCTTGCATATGAGTTGGAGCGCCGCACCTACCACCTGCTCCTTACTTTACTGCACAAATCCCTGTGCTACTCATACGCTGAGTTGGCTGAAACTCTACCGACTGAGGTAAACTGGTGAATATTATTACCGTGTTTCCTCGAAAATAAGACCTACCTGAAAAAATAAGACCTTGCGTGATTTTTCAGGATGATTTTAATATAAAACCTCCACTTAAAATAAACCCTAGTTGAGAGCGGCAGAATTTTGGAATCAAGTAACTTCGAGAACAATAACATTCCAGAAGATGATGATTTTATTTTTGAATGAATTATTGTTAATGAGTTTTTGAATAAAAGAACATGTTAATGGTAATAAATGTAGATTGTATTTCGTAATTTCTGTTTATTAGAAATTTTGTAATTTTCTACTTGATAATGTCGTTTTTCGATATATGAAGAATATGACACCCCCGAAAATAAGCTCTAGTGTTATATTTTGGAGCGAAAATTAATATAATCCCTGTCTTATTTTCGGGGAAACACGGTTTCTCCCATATTTTAAATGAAAGCTCAGAATATAAACCTACGAAATGCATTAGAAACGATTTTTACTATAAAAATGCATTGTAAATGATTTTTACTATAAAATTGCATTGGACAATGATTTTACTATAAAAATGCATTGTAAATGAGTTTTACTATAACAATGCATTGGAAATTATTTTTACTATAAAAATGCACTGCACAATGATATTTACTATAAAAATGCATTGGAAATGATTTTTACTATAAAAATGCATTGGACAATGATATTAACTATAAAAATGCATTGTAATGGTCATTTACGCAACCGCTTGGACTGTTAGCAACCTGGGTCTATTATGTATTAAAATGACTTAATTCGGCATTAATTGAAATGAAAAGGATTGATATCCCGTAAAACGCTACAACCAAACAAACAAATAAACCATTGTTACGCACGCACGCACACACACACACACACACACACACACACACATATATATATATATATATATATATATATATATATATTGAAATGAAAAAGAAATGGATGAAATAAATGAAAAAATATTTTCCAAAGGACCTCTCATAAAGGAAAAATATTTTTTCAAGAGAAATCCTTAATGGAATATCGTTTTCATTTTTACTGGACTCTTTTGTAGTATCAAATTAATATAATTAATTTATATGAAAATATTGGAGAAGATGATAAAAAATTAAAACTGAATAGAATTAAATGATTCGAATTGTTGAGTGTAGCTAAATGTAATGGAAATAATCATGACACGCTGACAGCACGGATTCCTATAAATCTCTCTTGCCACCCCGTCCCTATTGTTTATATTGATTATTATTATTATTATTATTATTATTATTATTATTATTATTAGCAAATATATGCACCCTCCGTGTGCAAGTATTTAAGTTTTGATATAATAAAATATCATATTAAATTAGAAAGGCTAATGAAACTGACTAAGAATGCAGATAAAAAGATCTGCAACAGAGGGGGTATAATCGAAAAATAGAACAACTTTGAAACTAACTATTCCATCATTATCCATTACTCCCGTCTTTCATTGGTAAATTTTCCTAAATTTAACTATTTAGTTAAAATAGGAAGTAAAGGATAATATTACAGTTATTTCTTTTTGTAAATAAATTTCTTTTAAGATTTATCCACGAGATTTTGTTTATATTTCTTAAGATAAAACCAAACAATTAGAAATCAATAATACCAAAGCACATATTTATTAAATAAAATTTTAAATATCAATATGCAAATTAGCCTTCTCGTTCAAACTGTAAATTGCTATTTTGTTGTATATATAAATACAATTGCATGTTATTTGTACGTAGATATGGTCAACAGTATTAATAATGTAAAACAATTTTTATTAATAACTTAAGGTTTAAAAGAATGAAATCATGGAGAATTTGACGTAAATAATTAAGGGAATTGTGACTTGAGCAGTAATATAGTTTCGGTTACAGACAGAAAAACACACAATCTCCATTATAATAAGATTATTATTATTATTATTATTGTGAGGTTTTTCAATCTACATTTAACTGGCCATTTTCCCTTAAGATTGAGTAAGATTAAATTTCCTCAGGTGTCAATATAATTGTATAATTGTCAACGGGGAATAAGAAAATCCTATCGTCTTTTGTTTAGAAGAAATTATACATTTTATTTTTTACATGATTAGATGAGTGGATGCTTATTGGCTATAGTCTAATTAATTTGTACATATTAAACATATATATATATACATATATATATATATATATATATATATATATATATACATATATATATATGTATGTGTGTGTGTGTGTGTGTGTGTGTGTATATGTATATATATGTGTGTGTGTGTGTTTGTGTGTGTGCGTAAGTATGG
>CM042152.1:34759063-34781563 GCA_023376005.1 Doryteuthis pealeii | reverse complement strand
CGCCTGTTGACATCATTTACAGTAGATAAGATATTGCTACCGAGGTATATGATCATGTACACTTATTTTAGATGTTTGCCATTCAATGTAGTTTGGGCTCCATTCTGGTTTGTTTCTTTGTATGACATATCAACTTTCGCGAGCTATTTAATGCCAAAGCCTATATATATATATATATATATATATATATATATATATATATATATATATAATTTACCAACCCCTCCGTACGAGCAGGATGTTTTCCTTCTCCTAGACTAGTAACCTAACCAAGGTTAAAGAGACTGGTCTCCCCTACTAGTTGCCCATAGCTGGAGGGAGAGTAGTTGGATTCATACCTTTCTCAAGGGTATTAGTGCTATGTGAAATGCAGAAAGCTTAGCCCAGGATTTGATCTCAGGTCGACCTATTCCTATAGAAAAACATTAGTTGCACTATTCAACCCATGGCGAGAGAGGGACTACATCTTGTGTAAAATCCAAGTTCACGAAGAGGCCAAATAAAAAAGATGATTTATCTATTATGATGGTTTGGCGAGTTCAGCTATCTACTTTTCCGTAATAGTGTGTATGAATGCGCGTGCGCAAAAGTCTGCGCCCGTGCGTCAGTGTCTGTCTGGAGATATCAAAATTGACTTATGTATCCATAAAACGTTATTCTATTTCGTTTGTCGCTTAACGTAGATAAACTATTAGCAATCTGAGCTCACATGTCGCTTCTCAGTTGTAGATAGTTTAACTCGCTAGTCAGATGCTCCGTTGTAATTTCTTTTTTATGATATATTAGAGTCGGCTACACGGCGAAGCCTGTGTAGAGGAGAAAAAAGATGGTGTAATAATCGTTTGCAGATCTATTACTACTGAATAGCGAATGCGATCCTATCAGGATGTCCCGTAAAAATCACCACGTAAAAAAAGATTTTATTTTAACCCAGCCTGGTGGGAGGTCAGGGAATTTTTTTTTCGTCAAAGTAGAGGAAATGACATCACATAATGATATAGTAAGAAATTTTAATTCAATGATTAACTATATTTCTTAAATAAAATATAAATGACGCAATTTGTTAAATTTCAAATTAATATTTCTAATTAAAAAAAAATCCCTAAAAATTAAATAAATTAATCAAATTAAAGAAAAACGATAAATAATCTTTAAAAAATAACATTATTAATTCAAAGCGTAGCCGATCGAATATTGAATTATTATAGTATATATATATATATATATATATATATATATATATATTATATATATATATATTAATCGAAAAGTGCACTGACTTTAAACCATTACGAAAAGAAAAATAAATACAAAAAAATTGAAGCATACTTTTTAAAATAAAATTTTGAATGTACTTAAAAGTTAAATATCAAATTATAGTACAGATTTTGGTCCTAATACAGAATGGCGCGCAATAGATAATATCATTAGAATCGCATTTTACGAATAAATAACATTAGATTACGGAAACTCCCGAAGGACCCTAATTTTAACCCACTTAATCAAGTGTCTGAAAGTTTTCAGGTATTTCCATGAAATGTAATGCATTTTATACTTAATCTAATGGTATTATATCTTGTGTGCTATTTTGCATTAGTATCCTGATTTTATTTGTATTTCTAATATAAGAATAAATAAATTAGCGCGATTATTTTAAAAACAATGGCTAACATGAACATTTTTTTAAAAAGTGGTTGTTTACATTTTCGAATAATGGACGCCGAAAATCTCGACATAACTATGTAAACTTTAATTTTTAGATACAAAAATTGCACAGGCATGAAATCTCTGTGAAAAATTAATGTGTTCTATTTAAAATATTAAATGCAAAGAAAAAAAATCTAAAAATCAAAATTTATCTTATTAGAAAGAATTTTGTATTTGTTTAAAAGTTAAATATCAACGCACCGTAATTATTTCGGTGTCAAAAGTGAAACTAAATGATTAATTATAAAATGTCCTCAAAAATTGTATAAATAAATAAACCGATTAAATAAACGATTGTTTATCTTGTACAATGAAATATTTACTGCAACTTTGAATCAGTTAAAAAGGTAGATTTAACATGAAAAATATGAAAAGAAAAAAGTGATTGAGCTTCCGTTATTCATTTGTTTACTTTTTAGCAAGAAACACTGAAAATGTCCGAGTAGAATTTTAACGTTAGTTTATAATGCTATTTAATTTTTAAATGTATTCGAAAATAAAATAAATCAAATCTTCATTATTTTTGCTCAAAAAGCAAGATCTAGTGATAGTGAATGTGTATATATATTTACTTTGTCGTTAATTGTTTTATTTTCTTAGTTTCCTCCGGACATACATACATTCATACACACAACTGCCCTTTGTATATATATATATAAATAGATAATACAGACGATAAATATCTATGTTAATATCTCTTTTTATTTTAATTCATGAAGCTATTTTCTTTGTGTTTTTTTTTTTTTTCATTTTCATATACTAGCAAGAAAATACCCCTCCCACTCCCGCGGTGTAAATGTTAAGCTTTTTCAACGCTACATCATAACAAAATGAAAAGAGATCTTGTAAATCTTATATTTTTTAATAATAGACATAAATATTTTAGCTGGCAAAATTCAAATGGAGGTTTTCTTTCCAATAAAACCAAGTTTCTAACATTTTAATTCAAGTTAATTAAAATATTTAAGGTTTTTTTGTGGGTGGCATCAAAACCGTTCTGACGTTTTTTTTTTTCTCCACCGAATAATAAAATATAAAATGTAGAAGTACATTAGGTGACAATTTCTAGTTTTTAAATAATTTTCTCGTAAAACACTATACATTAGGTAACTTTAGATTATATAAATGAAACAAACTATATTAAAATCAATAATATCGGGCATGTATTTATTAAAACTTGTTTTGACTAAAGTATGTACTGTATGTGGTTGCATACTTAATTTCTGAGTCTGTATAATAAAGAGTTGTTCTTTACTCCATGTATTACTGATTTTGACTATAAATTAGATACTCATTGATAAATTTACGCAATTACTGAGGATATTCTGACGTAAGCAGTGATGTAATTTCTGTTACAGACAAACACCGATTCCCCGTTATATATAGATGTAAAGGAAATCAGTCTTTCAAAACCAGGGAATGCCATACGCAGAATCTTTTATGTTTCAATACAACATATCTTTCTACATTTAAGATTTCGTCTGTGGCGCTATGTCTAGTTAATTTATAGTAGCACTATTAACGTTTGCAAACAGTTACTTTTTAATAAATGCATGCCCGGTATTATTGATTTATACATAGTTTGTTTGATTTTAATATATAATTAAAGTTATCTAACGTATAGAGAATTATGAGAAAATTATTTACAAACAAAATAGTCACATAATGTTCTTCAACATTAAATTTTAAGTTTTATTGTATGGTGAAAAACAAGTTTCTCAACTCTGCGATTCTCAAACTAAGTACTTGATTTGAGAATTGCATACGCGAAAAACAGTCAATAACTAAACACCATTGATTTAATGTTCAAACTACTCTAACAGACATACATACACACACACACACACACACACACATATTATATATATATATATATATAAATAAAGATAATCTAATGAGTCAGACGAACCTACTATTAGTTTCGCATAAAGCTCTTCAGGGCTAAAATCTGACTCTTAGATTTTAGCCCTGAAGAGCTTTTATATATATATATATATATATATATATATATATATATATATATATATATATATATATGATATGATATGATATAATTTAGTATAATATAATATATATAATTTAATTATTAAATAATATAATTGGATTTAATTTAATTATTAAATAATATAATCTAATATAATCATTAAATAATATAATATAGATATTGACATAAATATATATAATATAATTTATTTATTATTGTAAATTGAGCTCTTTTTAGGGATTTATAAAAAACCTTGTATAAATATAGATATGTTTGCACCTACTAGAGCATACAGTATGTTGGTACAGTGAGATTTCGATGATCCAAAATAGAATCATCCCTTACTTACCAGTCATTTTGATTACTTTTTACACACACACACACACACACACACACACACAAATATATATATATATATATATATATATATATATATATATATATATATATATATGAGGGTATGTATATACATATTCGAATATAAAATATGAAATAATATTAATTTAGATGGGTGTCTGTGTATATAATTAATATATTCCATGATTGGCTCCATTCATCTCATTTCGAGGTAAACCTTCTTAAATCCCGGGATTTTCGAAATGAACACAGGAAATCGTTATAAAACGAAACCTTTGTGGCACGTTTTAAAGACAATTAGAATTACACGAACAATTGGACTTTAATCTGTGCAATCAAAACCATCTTTTAAATTGTCATTCTGGCACATTTCTCTTCAGCAATTTCCCATTAAGCCTTTCGTCTGTCCAACTTCGTCTCGTAAATCTTATTCTAATTCTTATTCTGTTTATTTTAGAGTTTAATTCTATATGACATTTGATCTGTGTGTTGTTGTTTTTTAGGGGGGCATTTTTTCTGTTTTCTTTTTATTATTTTGTTTATGTTGTTTGGCACGTGCTTGTCTGGTCAAAACACTACTAAATCTTTTGGTTCACGTTACTTGTGTTGCGATTGGTTGATAAATTTTAAAATACATTTAATTGCGATAGTTATTTTTTAATTGGTAACTACGTACGGGTGGTTGGTTTGATTGTATGGCACATCAACATCTGTTGGGTCATTTTATGCCGAAAATGTTTTGTTTTATTCATTCGTTATAGGTTTACAACATTTTATTCCAATTTCTCTGAATGTTTGAGATGAGGCTTGATGATTAGTATTATCTGCGTTAATCGGACTATTGTCCTCATCTTCATTGTTATCTGTACAACGTTTCGGCCGATATGGCCTCCGGCCTTCTTCAGGTATTTCAGGTATATATCGGCTGAAACGTTGTACAGATAACAATGAAGATGAGGACAATAGTCCAAATAACGCAGATAATACTTTTTTTTTTCAAACTTAATTTTTTTAATCTCAATTTTTTATACTCATTGTTTCTATTTAGCTGGACTTTAAGAGGTACTCTCACTAAACTATGTACGGTACAAGGTCAAATATAGTAGAAAATCATATGAGACTTATTCTATGTTAACTTTCAAACAGAGAGCGGCAGTTTCCTTAGAACAACCTTATGAGAAATGAGATACATCATTAATTTTCAGTCTCCACTAAATGCTAAAATATTCCTTTACGACATCTATTTTGTTTAACCAAACTCGTTTTTACTCTACATTTTTTATTGTCAGTTTTTACATCACCTTTTTATTCAATCTGCATTCAATATATATATATATATATATATATATATATATATATTATATATATATATATATATATGTTGATACTCGTTTATACACAAACATAAATGTGAACATGCCCACAAAGAAATATCATACGGACAATTACCAAATGCTAAGCGTTCTATTAGTCGTCAACTCTTAAGCTATAAAGACAAATTGAAGGACAATTTGAAACACCTCAATATTGACTTGAGTGCCTGGGAAAATTTAGCATCAAATCAAAAAGATAACGTAAGACATGTTTCTCTAAATTAAAGAGCTTTGAAGAAAATAGATTGAAACATCGTCATCTTTTCTTTTCTTTTCAACCATATGAATATTTTTAAGATTGAACAATAAATATACGAGAAATTGTGATTTTAAATCAATAAGGTCTGATTTGTGACGTCATTGACAGGGTGTTTTTACATCCGAAAATCGTTTAAATTCGAGTTTTTTCTTCAAAATCATAAGTTTTGGAGAAAAACCCGAAGCACTTAGCAATCTTTAAATTTCACAAATTTTATAGGAAAATAATTTTGAAACTCTCTAATGTTATGGATAAATTGCGTCTTTTTTGCGTCTTTTATATTTTTTAAACAAATAGCCTTCAACTTTGCCTTATCATATATTTATTTCCACAGGTCCTAGCAACAAAAAAAAAAGAACCCGTTTGTACTTCCAGATGTCTTCTATTTGAGTGCAAAATTTCAAGGATATTGATAAAGATTAGCCACTTTGATTTTGAAAAACAAAACAGCGTGTAAAATTTATCCTAAAAAAAAAAACAGTCATATTTTTGTTTTCGGCTGTTCGACCGAAAATACGGTTTTAACTCTCTGTAAAAAATAATTCAATTGATGAAAACCGATAAAAGTTACATAATTAGGAAGATCTCTCAAGTCAATATTGAGGTGTTTCAAATTGTCCTTCAATGTGTCTTTACAGCTTAAGAGTGGACGACTAATACAACGCTTAGCATTTGCTAATTGTTCGTATAATATCTTCTTTGTGGACATGTTCTCATTTATTCTGATGTGACCGGTCCACCTAAGCTGAACCTTTGCTAGTAAAGTTTCAATGACAATATATATGTATTCCTTCATCAGAGAATTAGATGAAAAAAGCATTGTATGAGAAAGTGTTTAGAAAAACATGTTCTTATCCGTTTACAACGTTTACTTGTGAATAAACGTGAGGTGATTGGCACAAGCGAGAACGTTTGAAATATATGACGTATTTTCTTAAAGTGATATAATAAATTAAAAGATGAGAAAAATTAGAAGGAAAAGAAAATGAAAAACTAACAGATCCAGGCGCAATTTAGCTAGGTATATACTTTATTAATACTAGCAACAAAAAACACCCTCCGGGCAGTGTAAAAATACTTTTTGAAAGATAATGCCTAAGGGGATGGGAGTTAAAAATTCAATGACAGAGTGTTTGTATCATAAGTAAGCAAAATCCTCATATCTATTAAAGGAGTAAAGAAATAAAACAATTTGAAATGGAAACTTAGTCTTGAATATTAATTCTTAATCAAACTAATTATTTTGAATATTTTCCCCATGAATTTTACATAAAATCGTAGGTATTTATTTATTTGTAAACTTTTTCATTAACTTCTTGTTACTGAAAAAAGGACGAGAGTGAAAAGCAATTTTTGAAATTGCTTACTCAAATTTTGCGTGTATATAACACGAGAATATTGTGACGTAATCTGTGACGTAGAGCTGTGGCGTAGTTTTTGTTACAGACAGAAATACACACTGTCTTCATTATTAATAGAGATTGAATGAAGGTTTGATATTACAATCTGTTTCTCATATGTTTACTTTTAATTAGCCCCAATTTATGTATATAAACGGAATAGCCACGAGGTTATGTAAGAGGATAGAATTGGAATAGATTTGATTGACGATAAATTTGATTCACACACACACACACACACACACACACACATATATATATATATATATTATATATATATATATATATATATATATAGTGTATTATTGACCGTATTTTCGGTCCCTTCATCTATGTAGTTTATTGGCGTAAGCTTTATTTTACTTATTCCTTAATTAAATTCCCTAACGAAAATAAATATTGGAAAGAGAGAACAATAAAAATAATTTCATATTAAAAATGTTCAATAAATAAATTAGATAATAGAATTAATTAGAATGAAATAACGAAATTAATCTTATTCATATAAAAAAATTTAAGCAAGAATTTGATTAAAATAATCTAATGATCTTCTTCATAAATAAATCTTATTTTTACAAAATCAAACTCATTCTAGATCTGACAAAGATCTGTGTACAAAATGCGAGACAGACATGTTGGCAAGTTGAAGCTGCCAGTAAATCCGTGTCCATTAAGGTAGGTCGATTTTCACTTTTTAAAATATAAAATTGTTCATCTATGTGAAAGTTGTGTGTTAATATACTGAATACTGATAACAAAAATGAGATTTTTTACAAGAACTATTGTTTGAGGAAAATAGCATCAAAGATCGTCTGTTACATCTTAATTATTGAGGTCAAAAGCAGCATAGAAGAGGCGTCGGTGGTGATGGGAGGACACATTTTCAATTTGAATTCTATCTATAATATTTGATTAGTTTCATTTTAATAAAAGAAAATAATATTTCTGATTTAAATATTGAAAACGGTAAATTTTCTAACCAATTTCTAGGCTGAATTTTGCGAAAACGAGGATTTTTAGTACATTTTAGTAGACGACTTTGATGCTATTTCTTCAAATAATGGTGCAAGTAAAAGATCTTATTTTTTGGTATCAGCATTCAGTATACTAACACACAACTTTCGCATAGATGGATAATTTGATATCTAAAAAAAAGGAAAAAATCGACCTACGTTTAACATTTAACAGCCTAGCAATACAGTTTAACCATCTTTTTTACTGTGGGATGTGATCCACAGAGGACAATCTTCCTTTTGATGTATGATACATGTTCCTATGTTGGTAATTATATCTGTCTTAAAAAAGGCATTACCTTTTGACTCCCTCTCGTACATTAATTACTACGCTAAAACAAAGATACAGTAACGACCAGTTTCAATACACATAGAGATTCTATTAAACATAAATTAAACTTAAATTAAATTAAAGTTAGACATGAAATATAAGAATTAATATCACTACATTTCTGACTGAATTTTTAGATGAGTCTTGATATTTTGTATTATTTAAAGATTTTGACTGTTGTCCTCATCTTTGGTGATATATACACAACATTTCGGTCTATGCGTCCATCGGCCTTTTTCAGTTGTTTCATGTGGAAATCGGGAACATCAGAACCTTATCGAAGTTAATACTGTTAGGTTGTAGGTTCAATTCTGACGATGGGCGAAAATAACATAAAATACTTAACATGGCTTAACAGTTGTACCCGGACATTGAATATGAACACTCTACAGAAATGATCTGGTTGTAACTTCAGTGAAGGCTCCCGATTACGACATGAAACTCCAGAGTTCAACAATAGATGCCCAAGTTCTTCCAAGTTAAAGAAGACCGATGGTCAAATCGGCCGAAAAGTTGTGTATATAATAAAAATGAGGACAACAAAAATTATGGAGGGATTGGAACGGATTAATGACATTCCAGTTTATTCTAATGGAGAACATTTATTTGATATACGAGAGAATTGAGTTACGAGCGAAAGGAATAAAACTTGTAAGTTAAAAGAATAATGTATGTCTGTAATGTGTTGAATACCAACGTCTTTTTAAAAATTTAGTTTTAAAAAATAAAAACATTTAACCATATTAGCCCTTACCAGATTGAATTTAATTCATTTCTAAATATTACAGTTTTAAGGTAATTGGGATTTTTAAAAAACTACGGATAGAGTTTAACACAATGTCATCTAGTGAGGATCGAACTCGCTTTTCTTTATGAATGGATTTGCAAGACTAGCTTGCAAGCCATTAAACCATAATCTGACACCTAAATTATTATCCCAACCCGTGCACCACGGATTGGATTTGACATATGGTCACAATTATAGGGCATCCAGCGAGGATTGAACTCGCTTTTCAGTAGTAATAGATCTACGAGACTAGATTATTCTTTGTTTTAGCGTAGTAATTAATGTACGAGAGGGAGTCAAAAAGTAATGCCTTTTTGTTTAGGACAGGTATAATTACCAACACAGGAACATGTATCATACATCAAAAGGAAGCTGGTCCCTGTGGATCACATCCCTACTTCTCCACATTTACGGGTAAGGGATACAAGCTCTCATTCGAAGGTGGAATATTGTTATTGAGAGAAACGGTGACTATGTGGAGAAGTAGGGATGTGATCCACAGAAGACCAGAATCATTTTGATGTATGATACATGTTCCTGTATTGGTAATTATACCTGTCCAAAACAAAATGGCATTACTTTTTTACTCACCCTCGTAATTTTGTTTAATGTATAGAATATAAGAATTAATTCACTGCATCGTTTGGTAATTTAAGGCGCATTTTCGATCCTTGTTCTAAATAACTCTTATTTTTCGGTAGTTATTGATAAGAATAGTACAGACATTTGTTTTAGAAGCAATAAAAACAAATCAAATCTCTTTCTATTGTTATAGTGTAAGTTTTTAAAAAATACTCAATTAGATTCAACAGAGAAAATTTATAAACAGTAAATGTTACCGATTTCCCTAATTAAACACGAAGAACAGAAAGTAAACAGAACAACAAAAAATGATACAAGGATTACTGCAATTTACACTTTGAAAATAAATCCGTTATTGGCCAGCTACAGAAACACTTGTTGAAATGTATCACTTTCATTATCTAACTGATTAGATTATTCAACCACCTTTTGAACTTTATCGATCATTTATATCTATTAATAATGGAGGTTCGGTCTCAATTTGTCTGTAATAAAAATTACGTCACTGCTACGTCACATTACCCAAAATCGTCATAACATAGAATAAATACACTAAAAATTTGAGCTTACAATGTTAGACAGTCCTCATTGTATTTTAAAACAAGTTTAAAAAAATACATGCCCGGTATTATATATTTATATATAGTTTGTTTTATTTTAATTTATATTTAAAGTTATCAGAACTAAGTTTCCATTTCAAATTGTTTTATTTTTTTCCTCCATTAATAAATTTGATGATTTATACTTACTTAAGGTACAAACTCTCTGACATTGAATTTTCAATTCCCCCTCAGGCAATATCTTTCAAAAATTAATTTTTACATCGCCCCGAAGGCGTTATATACTTTGCTTGTTATTATAATGGAGATACGTTGTTTGACTGTTTGTAACAAAAACTACGTCAGTGTTTACGTCCCAATTATCAAAATCATTATTACATAGAATAAAGAACAATCAATATTGATAAAATATATAAAAGCAGTTCCTCATAATTCAAGCTTGGAACACTTTACATTGTAATAAATAAA
The DNA here is from genome assembly GCA_023376005.1 of Doryteuthis pealeii. Lineage (NCBI taxonomy): Eukaryota > Metazoa > Mollusca > Cephalopoda > Myopsida > Loliginidae > Doryteuthis > Doryteuthis pealeii. The sequence continues at coordinate 34,770,742 of CM042152.1, read as the reverse complement.
CTAATACACTATATAAACAATGGAATTAATTTAAAATTTGTATTACTTTAAATGGAAAGAATTATTTGCGAGATTTGTAATCAATTTTAAAATTTTTCTTGAGTAAATGCATTGCTAGGTATATAAGTCCAGAATTATTCTACATTGAGATCTCAGCGTTAAAAAGGCACAGCTTAGAATCATTCCTAACAACGAACTATCTATTAATAATGGTAATTCGCTCTCTATTTGACAGTAACCAAAACTACGTCACAGATTACGTCCGAATTACTAAAATCGTTAATACCTAGAATAAAGAACAATTAATATTAACAAAATAAATAAAAGCTGTTCCTTATAATTCAAGCTTTGAACCCTTGCCATTGTGATAAATAAACTATATATTATTTGAATAAATAACTATATAAACAATGAAATTAATTAAAGATTTGTATTACTTTAAATGGAACTAGTAGTTGATATATTGATAAAACAAAGAAACCAAACCAACCTGATTTACATATTATTCGTTTGCGATTCTGGATTACCTTAAATAATCAGATCTTTGTTGACATATTTTTATTCAAATAAACCAAACCAAATCTGAATCATATAGTCTTACTTTGCTATTCATGATTACTTTAAACAACCAGATGTTTGTTGATATATTTTAAGATATAATTCTATTTCCCATGAATCTAGATTCTCTGTTTCTCTTATCAATTTTTTGTTGAGTTCAGTATAAATAAAACTTACACAGCTAAGATAAATATCAGTGTTTTAATCACTGATGTCAAGGGCATCTGTGTGTTTTTCGAAGACAGAGTCAAGAGCCTGTGTTTCTAAGCAGCAACATCAATTGACAATGGCGTCATGAATTTAAACAAATAACCCACGTATATTTATTCTTTAAACCAGATCCAATAGAAAGACAATAACAAACTGACTATTATCCTAATAGTCAATTACTATTCTAGAGTGGCTTCTGTAGTCTGAAACTTGCGATATCCCAAGAAATACTATTGGTTGGTTGGTTAAATTTTACGGCATGTCAACCCTTGTTGGGCTATTTCAAGCGAACTTTTTTTTTCATTCATAAGCATTCAATTTTTTCAACTAAACTTTTAAACACATTTTTAAACTCATTTTTCTATTCAACGCATAATTGGGAGCCTAACAGGTACTATGATTCCAGGTCAGGGTGGACCTGGGAGTAATTGTGATGGAGGGTACTTCACACTCCCCAGAGCTCCAGAATTTGAACTTCACCATTAGATGCAGTTTAACGTCATTCCCACGAATATAAGACCCCCAGCCGCCGCTTTGTAGCACATATATGATAAAAAGCAAGCGCGTGGTGTAATGATTAATGTCATGGGAAATGGACTCGTCGCCACGAGTTCAAATCCTGGACGTGGTAATTGCATTTCACTTAGCGCTAATACCCTTGGGAAAAATATGAATCCTACTCTCCCTCCAGCTATGGGTAAATAGCAGAAGACTGGGTTTTTAACCATGGCTAGGTAACCAGTCTAGGAGAAGGGAAACTCTGAATTAAAACCTATTGAACTCCGCTTAAGAAATTGACCTTGTGTTGTATCCTGCTCGTGCGGGGGAGTTGGTAAATATATATATATGATAAAAAGGGTTAAGGGGTTTGACATGAGAACAATAGGGTCGGTAAAATCATTTAGGTGTTTGACGAGACCAGCCGATTGATCGACCGCCATTCTAGCCTAAATAAGAACCAAAGTGGAGTGTTGCATGACATGAACTGTTCAGCTACTGAATTCCATGCTTAATGCTCACGGGCCACCACCCACAACCAACGGGGGTATTTTACCCTACTGCAGAGGTGCTGGCCATGTCTTCTTCAACCCCAGCCGACAGGGTGATCTCTATTGTTTATATACACAATGTTTCGGCCGATATGTCCTCTGGTCTTCTTCAGGTGTTTCTTGGTGGAATCGAGAACGTATTTGATGAACTTGGGAACCTTCTTGTCGAATTCGACAGCCTTCATAGCAGTGTAATTGCTTAAATCATATTTCATTCATATAGATTATTATTTAAAAAATTTAAAAAGGAAAAAATAAAGAAAAATAGAGAAAATAAAGAAAAAAGAGAAAGGGGAAATAAAAAGTGGAAACATACAAACTTTTATACCCAAAAATAATGGGAGCAACTACACCGACGTATCTGTTTGGGTGTTAGTGTGGCCCTCCAGCTATATAGTTGTAAACATGTCACTTGTTCGAATACAGGAACGGTCACCCTGGTGAGTTTATATGATGCTATAGACCTGAAAGCATCTATGACCCAGGGGCATCATTGATGAATCGTCCCAAATATTTCATTTTATTTCTTTTTCAAGGGATAAAAACACCTTGTTATAGAAACTCCATTTAGTAAATATCCTGTTCTTAATCTATTCACTTCCACCATGGCGGTGAAGACGCATACAAAAATGAAATTCAACTGCGAAAGTTCCTTCCAAAATCCGTCTGAGACAAAAGAACCTCCAGGAAGCTCTCGGGGGCCTTGAACTTATCTAAATTGATCAGCGCGGTTTTATCGTCGATAATCAAGATTATTGTACAAGATGTGACAAAAAAGTATCGATATTTTTTGTACTTTTTGAAACACATTTTTTCTGAAAAAAAAAATAACGTTCAATTCATTCTTCATTTCTATCTTGGCAAATGCAGTTTTAAACTTGGTACTTTTTCGATAGACCTCGTATTCTGAAAAAAAATTATGAATGGAACGTTATTTTTTTTTCAGAATACAAGGTGTGTAAAAAAGTACAAAATCTCTCGATACCTTTTTTGACGCACCTTATACTTTTTACATATTGAACTATTTGCAATAGCCCTTGAGTAAACATATCAAATGTTGTAATGATTAAATTATCATACTGTGATATATCCAGGTAAAGACAGAAAAATACGACAGTGCTTTCACACGTGTTTTTTTTTGTTTTTTTTTTTTTGTTTTTTTCAAACATCTCTTAGATAAATGTAAAACTGCTAATATTGTAACATTTTTAGAAATTCTTTTTTCGATAAATCTATTAATAATGGAGATTAGGTTTCAATTGTCTGTAACCTAAACTATGTCACTGCTTACGTCACATTACCCAAAATCACCATGGCATTGAATAAATAATAACGAAAGTCAGAAAAATACGACAGTGTTTTTCGACATGTTATTTTTTCTGATATTTCAATCATCTTTGCGATAAGTGTAAAACTGCTAATATTGTAACATTTATAGAAATTCTTATTACTATAAATCTATTTATAATGGAGATTAGGTCGTTAATTGTCTGAAGCGAAACTATGTCACTGCTTACATCACATTACCAAATCGTCATAACATAGAATAAACACGCTCAAAATTTGAGCATGAAACCTCAATGTTTTTCAAAACTAGTTTTAATAAATTCATGCCGAGTATTATATGTTTAAATATAGTTTATTTTATTTTAATATATATACAAAGTTATCAAAACTAAGTTTCCATTTCAAATTGTTTTATTTGTACTCCTTTAATAAATTGGATGATTTTATCTACTTATCATACAAACTATCTGACATTGAATTTTAACTTCCATCCCTTCAGGTAATATCTTTCAAAAATTGATTTTTACACCGCACGGAGGGTGTTTTTTCTAGTATTAATAATGCAAAGTATACATTAGATTGACTAAAATGTAAGTATTTCATTAGATTTTCATATCTATTTTAACTGTCGTCAGCATAGCTGCATCTAGTTTTATAATAAAGGGCAGTTGGTGAGTATGTATGTATGCATGTCCGGAGGAAACTACGAAAATAAAACAATTAACAACAAATTAAATATATATACACATTCACTCTCACGAGATCTTGCTTTTTGAGCACAAATATTGAAGATTTGGTTTTCATTCGTGAAGATAATTTTAAAAAAATAGATAGTATCAACATCGGATTTATTTCTTATTTAATATTTTAAACAGGAGACATTGATTTTTCGTTTTCCAAATAAGCACATTTTTTCTGACATCCCACTAGGCTGGATCAACGCAAGGGCTATTTTATATAGGGATTTTAATGGGCGTCCAGCGAGTATCCAACTCACGATTCAGTAATAATGGATCTGCAAGACTAACTTTCTTTATCCCTTTTTTACCCAGGTGAAATATATATATATATATATATATATATTATATATATGGACATCCACAGACACCTTGTTTTGTCTTATCATGACTCTTCAGTGTGGCTAGACATTTCTAGGCTACCTCCAGCCGGGATGGAAATTCGATTATCATCGGTCAGGCTCCTTACTGCTTGGCTATCGTCAGCACCTACCCTACAGACTGCAAAGAGAATTTTAACTGATAAATGCATACATCTGTATATATGTAAAGGCCACCAAAAAGTAGTCCATCCGTACATTAGGAGAGCTTTGCCTATATATATATATATAAGATTTTTGGATGTTTGTTTATTTAGAAACGTTGCTGAATAAAGTATATATTAAATTTTTACTTGAAGGCACTTACAACGCATGTATCGCATAAAATTCGGTACTTTTTCTTATAGAAAATGAACTTGACAAGTGTAATCCCAGCAAAGGATGGCTCGATGTGTAGAATACCGTACAGACTGTTTCGACTTTATTAAGTCTCATCAGCGGTATATACTAACGATTTCCCTCCGACAGAAATCGAAACCGGGACATCAGCAGACACAGTGAAACACTAGTGAAACACTTTTATCGCCTCGGCCACAGTACACAGCTGACCATCCTAGCGAAATTAAGCTTGTCAAGCGATACTACACGCCTATACCATAATAGGTAAGGGGGCGTTATTGAGAGAATAATAACAACAAAAAGACCGAATGCCCTTCGGCGTTAATATATACCGCTGATGAGACTTAATAAAGTCGAAACAGTCTGTACGGTATTCTACACATCGAGCCATCCTTTGCTGGGATTACACTTGTCAAGTTCATTTTCTATAAGAAAAAGTATCGAATTTTATGCGATACATGCGTTGTAAGTGCCTTCAAGTAAAAATTTAATATATATATATATATATATATATATATATATATATATATACATATATAGATATAGATATAGCTATGGATATAGATATATATATAGATAGATAGATCGTCCGCCTTGTTATATTATAGTCGTGAATAATCTAGGTTTAACGCTTACTGAACATGACCGCGAATTTGTATGATAAGAGCATACACATCTGTCAAAGCGCCAAGAAAAATGTTAATATTCTATAGCTGCGTGCAAAAATCTCTTAAGAAATCACCACACACTATGTATATATATATATATATATATATATATATATATATATTGCATAGTGATTATTTATGAGAGTTTTGCACGCAGTTATATAATATTAACTTTTTCTCTAATACAATAACGTAGACAGTTAAATCTTGATTAAACAAACATAATTTGTTGGCATTATGGTATCTTGCTGTTATTTCTTCGTTGGAATCGTGTCTAAGCCTCTAAATAATGCCTGGTCACAAAATCAGCAGATGTTTGAAGGAGATACCCATGCTTATTTCGAAACAGGGGTTCAGTGTTTGTGCATGCATACACATATTTTCTGCATATCAAGATCATTGCTCAAAATTATTTGTGCATTTCCTTCTAATTCACCAGAAATTATTTTCACCACTAGTGTCAACAGATATCGAGATATGAACTGATTGAGATTCATTTACCAACCCCCTCCGCACGAATAGGATGTGACACAAGGTCAATTACTTAAGAGGAGTTTAACAGGTTTGAATTCATAATTTTCCTTTTCCTTCTGGTTAGATACTCATGGTTAAAATAACCTTTCTGGGCTACTAATTACCCATAGCTAGAGAGAGAGAAAAGGAAGAGAGAGAGAGAGAGAGAGAGAGAGAGAGAGAGAGAGAGAGACCAGGAAAATCCATGCTGTCAGTAGACCTTAATCATGATGATAATGATGATGATTCCACGCCGATTTTGGATTAAAAGCAAAAATTGCCCTATATTCATAGATTTTAAAAATATATTTCAAAATCAGAAGTCTGTTTGAAAATATATTCAGTTACGCCGATGCATTTAGAGTCTGGCCTTCAAAGGGAAAGTGTAAAAATAATTTCAAAATGTTGTGCATGCTTTATCTTAATATATATTCTAATTCATGAAACTTGTAGATGGAATATACGAGGGTGAGTAAAAAAATTAATGCCAGTAGTTAGGTACTTACCTTTCCGAATGTTATTAGCGCTAGGTGAAATGCAAACAGCCTCGTCCAGGATTTGACCTCGGGTCGACGAATCTATTTCCTATGATTCTAACCCCTCCATCACGTGATTCCAATTTATATTTATTTATTATTATTTATATTTTTTTGCGTGAATGCAATTGCAATGCGTATATAGTATAAAATTCACAGAACATTGTACAGCTGTTTCAACTTTCTGCGTGCTGAATTCCCGGTTTCGATTTCTGTCGGAGGGAAATCGTAAGTATACATCGCTGATGAGACTTAATAAAGTTGAAACAGCTGTACAATGTTCTACGTAGGGCACGATATTTGTCGAGTTCGCTTGTCATGATTATTTTCAATAATTAGCGAATTTTATACGATATACGCATTGTAATTCCCTTCAATCAAAAATATATATAAATAATAATATACTTTACTCAACAATGCTTCTAAAACAAATTATCAAATCTCGTTCCTTACGCCGGATTTAATTTGCGATCTTCTCAACGTCCGCTCTACTTTGTATAGTAGTAGTAGTAGTAGTAGTGACGTATTTATCAAATCTTATATTTATTTGTATATATAGCTTACCACACTAATCAACATCCCTTAATCGACTAAAGAAGTATATCTTGGAAGCTACGAATTATAATTTAATGACACAGTAATCAACTATTCCTATTATCTTTAATCTTTTTAGCCACGGATCACCAAATGTTTTTCACGGTGGATAATTGAGAAAATAACGAGCGAGGGCCACATTATTATTGTGTTCAATACTTGATAGCCAGAACGAAAGCTCCGAGAAAAAGATGTAAAACAAAATTTATCTGTCCATGCTATATTCATGGATGAGTGGAGTAAGATGCATAAAAACAAATTTAATAAACATATTCATTTTCAAAACAAAGAACACAACATTGCAGAAAGTTTAGTGGGATTTGTGAAATTGAAGTATGCCTTTTAAGATATCGTCAATGTTTGGTTTGAAATTACTACTGTTATGTAATCGCCGCCCAGCACCTATATTTGTGGCCTTGTGCCAGACTTGGAAAAGAACCTTTGGAAAATTGTACTACCGATTATCTTGTGTTGCTGGGTGTTTTTTGTGGAATCACCGAAAAAGTAGTTAGGAAAGATAACATCTTTTTAACGAGAGAAAGCGGACGATAAGTCTAGGATTAAGAAAAACCCAGTCTTTTGGACTCCAATAAGTCTTTGATCTTTAGGTTAGTGAACTCTGGTTGACCAGTGAGAATAGAAGGAATCGAATATTCGATTTAGTCCAGAAGGAGGTCGAAAATTCTAGAGAAGGAAGCTTCTGGAAGATTATTTAGAAATGCTATTTAAGAGACCCGTGAATAGAATCACGATCAGTTGGAGTCTGCGATCAGAGCAGTGAGGGTCCGAGAGTCAGGGGCAGTTAGAGCCAGGAGGCCGTGCGTGGCAGTTGGCAGTTGATGAACTGATGTCGCTAAGGACTAAACCCGAGATGTAATATTTTACACTGGACGAAGTTGAAAACATATTTTAAGTGTGAAGCCTGATAATTGGCAAGAAGTTAAGAGCATCACTAAAAACATATTTAAGGAAGCTGACCATCTCTCTCTCAATAAACTTTCATTGAGAAAATAAATTTACGTAAAGCAAGAAATACTGTCCACATCTTTATTTACTACACGCCAAAGAAATCGTACTCATTAATGAAAGTCATTAGCGTGTATACTTGTCAACAAGTCAAATTGGCCGTAACGAAGGGCACGCGACGGCCGTACGTAAAGTGATATCTTCCCTTGACCAAAAGAAGTGGAGGGGGATTTTGGGGCTAAGAAGGGACTGACTGCTACAGCTAGATCTGCGTTTGTAAACAAACATCGTACGTACGAAGATACGAATTGTAGTAGGCCGAGAAAGAAAAGGCACTAACGTTAAATACTAACTGGTCCCGCTACGTTGCATATTAAGAATTAAGGCCGCTACATAACACTACATCCAATCAGGAGAATTGCTTTCAAATGTGAATTTCGTTCGATGGGTTGATTTCACATATTTCAATTTTGAAAAGGCTTGCTCGCATAGATAATTTGTTCTTTTTTAAATACCGTCGGTGGGCCTGATAAAATGCATTCGCGGGTCGTAGTTTGGTGACCCCTGTTTTAAGCAATAATTTTGTCTGTGGGTGCGAACCGTAATATGAACAAATATTCATACAGGCTTGGTTTAGTTAGGTTTGATGTCTTTTATTAATGACAAATTAACCTTTGTGGGTTATGTAATAACCATCAGGGGGATTATTGTTAATAGTGATTGTTTATTTGGTGCGAGTTTTATTCGGTTTAAAGTTTTTATTTTTTTGTGGTTTATTCAGTTAGGAGAGTCTATTGCAGGAGCGTCATTAAGGTTAGTGCGTTAGTTATTCTTTAATAACTAACGCACTAACCTTAATGACGCTCCTGTTCACAGAACATTGTACAGCTGTTTCAACTTTCTGCGTGCTGAATTCCTGGTTTCGATTTCTGTCAGAGGAAAATCGTAAGTATACGATGTAGTATATTGTTGCCGGTGTTAAATTCTATTTTATTTATTATAATTTTTTTTGTTGAGGGGTGATGGATGTAAATTGGCTCAAGGTTATATATATATATATAATATATATATATATATATAGAGAGAGAGAGAGAGAGAGAGAGAGAGAGAGAACTTAAAAGCATTTTCATTAGACTTTTAGAATTTTCTGGAAATGTCCATATTGATGTATATATGGGTCTTACCACTCACAATACGCACGGAGCTAATTGATGTAGGTTTTTGATGGTTACCCTATAATTACATGTCCCTTTGTAAATTCCGACAGAAGAACATCACTAATGAGTTCGTCCTTGCTTTTTCAGGAGTGTCCAGCATGTTTGTTTTTCTTGTGTGGTTTGTATGATAGGAGGTAAGTTGAAACCTTTTGAAATTCAAATATACTTCAATTCCTTTTTTTCTTTCAAATTTCCACTAATTAAGTAAGAAAAGTAAAGTTGTCGGGGTGGCCTAAAGTCGGTTTCAGTCAGACAGCGAAGGAGTCTATCCTCTTTTCACTAGTGTTAGACCAAGAAGATTGTTCTTGCATCTGAGGTTGAGCGCCAAACCTACCACCAGCTCCTTACTTTACCGCACAGGTCCCTGTGCTACTAATACGCTGAGTTGACGAGGGCCGGTATCGAACCAGCAAACTTGTGCTTGCTAGACTGATACTCTACCGACTGAAATGATCCGAAAAGGGTTGATATGCCGTAAAACAAAACAACCAAACCTTACTCATGTTCCACATTTTTTTAACTCTCTGGCAAGGTCCAAGTATGTGTCAATCTTTTCTCTTTCCTTCATTTCTACTCTGCGATCATCCGGAAAAGGAAAATCTACTAGATGGAATGTTCGTTTTTTTTTTAATTAACACTAGGTCTGGTCTTCTGGCCAATATTAGGTGATCCGTCTGCATCTCAATGTCCTATATATATTTACCAACCCCTCCACACGAGCAGGATGTGACAGAAGGTCAATTTCTTAAGCGGAGTTCAACAGGTTTGAATTTAAAGTTTTCCTTCTCCTAGACGGGTTGCCTAACCAAGGTTAAAGAGACCCGTCTGCCCTACTATTTATCTATAGCTGGAGGGAGAGTAAGATTCATACCTTTCCTAAGGGTATTAGCGCTAAGTGAAATGCAATTTCGAACAAGAAAACTTGTGCTTGCTAGACTGACACCACCAGCTCCTTACTTTACCGCACATGTCCCTGTGCTACGCATAGGCTGAGTTGGCGAGGGCCGGTATCGAACCAGCAAACTTGTGCTTGCTAGACTGACACTCTACCGACTGAGCTAAACCGGTCACTAGTATAGAAAAAAATATCACATTATAAAATATTTTGCATGAACCTTTTGCACATTTGTTGTTTCTTGAATTAATTTATTCATTATGAACATTTTATTTTGCTCTTTTGCAGAATAGTACAGAGAGGGAGAGAAAAGAGTAATAACTTTCGCTATTCAAAGAATTCGGTTTGAACCCATTGACCTGTTCATCAATTATTGCTTTTGTATGGTGGATCCTTCCATTGGAACTCATACCGTAGTTTATAATGTTCATTTCGAAAGCCATTGTCAGTAATTATGTGAGCTATTTTTACCGTGACATTACTAAAATAAATTGAAATGAAAGAAAAAGTATCCAGTAATAACCTATAAAACTCCATTAAAGAGACATAATTGTGTGTTTAAAATGTATTTCAGAAAAACCCTGTTGTAATAAATACACAAATATAAAGACGTTTTAAAAAATCTACCTTTAAAATATCAACCGACGTGAATTCATAAAAGCTCCTCACAATGGAATATTACTTTGCTCGTAAAGAAAAATGTGTCTATATTTTGACTGCATTAAAAATGATCTGATTAATTGGCGATCGGGATAGACATAGCAAAAGCAGAATGGAAGTGGATAGAGATGTGATACAAGATCACAAGTGTGGGGCATTCAGCGAGGATCGAACTCGCTATTGAGTAGCTACAATTTATATCACTGTCATACTCATGTCTTTATGTTACATATTAATTGGATCCCTATTACTTTTTAAGGTAGTATAGAAATCCTTATGGCGATCAGTACAGATGATGGCCTTGAGAGTAAGTGACAATGCTTGACCTCACTCTCACCTTGCGTTCTGGGGATGGAACGTGAGAACGGAAGTCAATAGAAGCCCTTCCGGTTTAAGGTGTAAGCAACTCAGTTAGTTGCAGAGACAGTTAAGAGTTAGGACTTAGAAGCGAAGCTAGCAAGATGTGAGCCTCACTGCGTGATTGTCTGGTCTGGGGGATCTGGAATAAAGTAACATCAAAAGTAAATCGAAGTCTTGTTGTTATTACTAAAAGCTAACAATGACACAAGGCTTCTGATAAGAAATGATCCCCGACAAAGACCGGAGTCCCCAAGAAACACCACGACAAGACCAGACCAAGATAGAAGATAGATGATAGACGATCAGAAGACGGCCGGAAGAATAGACCAGAGTAAGACGTAAGAAGTATATAATATATAGATATATAGTGCCGGTAAAGAGGTATGCAACATATACCTAGTTAGTACCGTCAAAGAAAAGGCACTACGTAACATATATCTATTTGGTACCGTGACGACGCCGCTACGTTACATTTACGGTCAAGTCACGTTGAAAGCACCGGTTCCGGCTAAATCATCAAAGTTAAGCAACGATGAGCCTGTTCAGTATTTAGATGGATGACCATTTGAGCAACAACAGGTACTGTAAGAAACCGAATATCAAAATGACCTGATTTGGGATTAAGTAAAGTAGGCGGAGTCTTCAATTGTTGGTAACAGCTGGACTGTGAGAGAGTCTATACACTTTTCGCTAGCGCTAGACCAGTGAGA
>CM042152.1:34726563-34754063 GCA_023376005.1 Doryteuthis pealeii | reverse complement strand
GAAAAACGCGTAGCTGGTCATTTCTAATAGTTCTTTCCGCTTTCACAGAAATCTTTATACATACGATACATTTTATAGGACGGTGATATGTGTCCAAGATTTCAGTAGTCGACAATATTGCGTTTTCTTCCTCCTACTTTCACTCATTTATTCTTCTTACTTTTCTCTCTTATCTCCTCGTTTTGACCCAATTTCTTTTTACATCGCCAATTTAAAACGGACATTTTTGATTCTCATGAGGATTGCCAACCTCAGACAGAGAAGAAAAGCGTATATTATAAATAATGAAGAATAATCTGTCCGTGAGACTCAAGATCACGTCCCTGTTTGTCTTTGAAAAATGTGGTTAAAGGAACCAAATGAGCCACGAAGAATGATAATCTTCATACAATGACTGCTATTTACACAGTAGCATTGCAACCAACAAAGCCTTCATCAGATGATGAATCTGGGTTCAGGCATGGTTTCGGGACCGAAGCATCATTACCACTAACCCAGAGCGCCCCAGCAGTATCTCACGATACCACCAGACTTTGTCCGTTTGATGTCACAATATAGGACTGCCATATCCACGCTGATGCGGTTAGAGCTTTCTCCTGGATCTTTTTTATGTATTTCGTCTTGTCTTGTGGAGAAAGTCCACGTTTAGACAAAGATGCCGAGTATCTCACAATACCACCAGACTTTGTCGGTTTGATGTCAAAATATAGGACTGCCATATCCACGCTGATGCGGTTAGAGCTTTCTCCTGGATCTTTTTTTATGTATTTCGTCTTGTCTGGTGGAGAAAGTACAAGTTTAGACAAAAATGCCGAGGTTGAGTTGGTAATAAATCCCCGTCATCCGACTTCGATAGGAAGAAATACATTTGTTATCCATCCGTTTTTGACGCATTGTTCACGTAGGTCTTCATATTTTTCCAACTTACGCTGATGGGCCCAATCAAGATTTTCTTCAAATGGAACTGTCAATTCAACGATAAAAACATTATTTTGATTAACAGACCAAATGACAATTTCAGTATGCTGGACCGTTAGCGTTACAAACCCTGCCCTCATTTTAGTTCTGGAGGCAAGAATACATGTATTCATAGGGCCGGGTTAGCTCAATCGGTAGAGCGTTCGGCTAGAAACCACATGGTTCCTAGTTCGATTCCGGTCCTCGCCAACTCAGCGTATGAGTAGCACAGGGACCTGTGCGATAAAGTAAGGAGCTGATGGTAGGTGTGGCGCTCCACCTCAGATGCCAAAACAATCTCCTTGGTCTAGCGCTAGTGAAAAGTGGATAGACTCCCTCGCTGCATGGCTGATACCATGACGACTTTACTTACTTACTTTTTACAGGTATTCATAGTTTATGAGGGAGTCTAAATCATGTAAAGTTGACTAACATGTAAATATATGTTTGTTCCCGACTTCTTTATACCTATCCTTTTTCCTTTCCTTTTAGAGGTCCGTTGCAGACGACAATGGTGGCACTCCATGTCGTTCAACAGTCGTGGACACCCTAGTGGCTAGTTAATCCAATTCTGGACTGGTAGATGCAGTCACAATCTCATTACAAGGGAAATTCGCATCTGCATTTGGCAGTTTATGACAACGAAGACGTCGCCGCTCTGCAGCCCTGTTAATATTGATATTGAACCGCTTAGTTCAACTGCGGCGCGCGTCTCGCCAAACCTGCCTGCTGGAGGCCAGATCTTCTTGGGTTGAAAGTGTGATAATGCATTTCTTCAGCGACTTTCTTTCGGAAACAATATATCTCTTATTTTATATTTCTTCGCTCACTCTCTCTCTCTCTCTCTCTCTCTCTCTTCTCTCTCTCTCTTTATTTCTCTCTCTGTCTATCTCTGTCTATCTCCCTTTATATATATAATATATATATATATATATTATGATAATGGTACACGTAATAACCTACTCGAGTTTCACCATAAGAATCTTCAGGGTTACATCCACTGTGTGTATTCATATATACACATTCTATTGACTTTAATTAAAATAAATAACGTTTAACATATATTGATAAAACCACATTTAATCGCTACAGACTCTATAATAATATAGTGAAATCTCATCATTGTCATAAACCAGTAAAACAATAGCACAAAGCGGATTTCTAACAATGTTTATATTTTGATCTTAAGAAAAGGCAACTTCCGCTTTTTGGAATATTTTGAATTTTTGAATCTTGAATCGGCGTTCTTTGACTGCGGTCCTATAACCAACCATTTATCGCAAAAAATACACACGTGCAATCAACTGCAATTAATCAATATCTTGATTAATCCAGTGGATTCAACCCTGAAGATCCTCATGATGAAACTCAAGTAGGTTATTACCGTGTAACCTTATCATAATAAATTTGCTCTACCAACGTATTGAGCACTTTATATGTGTTATATCGCTACCATATCATTGTGAAGTCACCTTTTCCTCAAATACCATATATATATATATATATATATATATATATGCATCATCATCATCAATCATCATCATGTCACGCTATCAGCACGGATATCCATGACAATCTCTTACGAACCGACCCTATCACTCATCGTTCTCGGGAGGTTCTCTGCGCAGCATCCACTTTTCGCGCAGAGCTGGTCAATGAACGTCTTTGCTGGGCGGCCCACACGTGTCCATGTGCTGGCTTCCACAGGAGGATGTTACTTATGATTTGGGAATATGAGGCAGGTGATCGTACAGGTGTTTTCTCGTGGGGTGTTGTTTCCAAGTCTTATTTAAGATTGCACACAGCATTCTTGTGCAGCCACCAACTAGTTTATTCTCTAGTCGATTCGTTAAGGTTCAAGTGTGGCTTTCTATCGGTATCAGCCAATTGTCGACTCACACGTTTTCACAATATTTTTTCCTTTATTTTGAATACTGTTTGAAAACTACATATGGACCTCGAACATGTTACAGAAAACTCTTAACCCGTAAACTGTTCAAGCTAATGTAGAGGTGTCTACTCACACGTTTACACAAGATTTTGTCCCTTATTCCATATGCTGTTTGAGAGCAATATATGGCCCTCAAACGTGTAACAACAAATATGTAGGCTTTTTCTATTCAAAGCAAAGTAGAGGTATCTACTCCAACGTTTTCACAAGATATTATCCTTTATTTTAAATGCTGTTTGAGATGTTGCAGATTGACTGTTCAGTTTGTTTTGCGCGGGAAGTCGAAAAGACAAAGGAAAATTGAACTGAGAAGACAATGTCTAAAGGTAGACAGAGGGTCTGGTGTGACAAAGGACTCATCTGGACAAACGCGAATTTGAACAAAGAGAAAGGACTTCCGGTCAAGGAACAAAAGGATGTGTGGGCGGTCGTCAGTACTTAAGCGGTTATGAGGGCAGCCCAGAAGGCAGACCCCGGGAGACAGCGAAGAAAGCACAAGGTGTCTGACCGTCGACACGGTCGAGCGGGCAGTGATGCTCGCCCACCCCGTTCACCCCCCGATCGCCAGCCTGCAACATTCGTAGCGCCGTTGTCCAGCTCGTCCACCCACACGCACCCACCACGAGGGGAAAAGAAATAAACGTTAAAAGTCTTACTACTACATATGTCTACGTGTGAATCTTTATACTCCATTACTAAGACATACGACCCAGCAACAGTATATGACATGTACGATTTTGTGGCCTGAGTCGAGGCTATGCAACAGAGAATCACATATGTCCTTCAATAATGTCACAATAAAACTCTTAAGATATGTGGCTTTTGATATCTAAAGAATGTTTTCTTTTTTACTATAGCCTGAATGATTATATGCCGATAGGGCTCTTTATTATATTATAGGTGGCTTTTAAAATTTAAGGACTGTTTTCTTTTTCACAATAGACTCAATTATAATATGCCGAAAGGCCTCTCTGTCATATGATAGGTGTCTTTTAAAATCTAAAGGCTTTTATTTTTAATATAGTCTCTATATCATATGATAGGTGGCTTTTAAAATTTAAGGCCTGTTTTCTTTTTTACAATAGACTCAATTATAATATACCGAAAGGCCTCTCTGTCATATGATAGGTGGCTTTTAAAATCTAAAGGCTTTTATTTTTAATATAGTCTCTATATCATATGATAGGTGGCTTTTAAAATTTAAGGTCTCTTTGCTTTTTTACAATAGACTCAATTATATGATAAGTGGATTTTAAAATCTAAAGGCTTTTATTTTTAATATAGTCTCTTTATCATATGATAGGTGGCTTTAAAAATTTAAGGCCTGTTTTCTTTTTTACAAGACTCAATTATGATATACCGAAAGGCCTATCTGTCATATGATAGGTGGATTTTAAAATATAAAGGCTTTTATTTTTAATATAGTCTCTTTATCATATGATAGGTGGTTTTTAAAATTTAAGGTATGTTTGTTTTTTCACAATAGACTCAATTATAATATACCGAAAGGGCTCTCTGTCATATGATAGGTGGCTTTTAAAATCTAAGGACTGTTTTCTTCTTACTTTAGCCTAAATGATTATAGACCAGTTTGGTTCTCTATCATATGATAGATGGATTTCAAAATCTAAAGGCTTTTATTTTTAATATAACCTAAATGATTATATACCGAAAGGGCTATTTTGATAACCAAGACACGATCAAGTGCTGTTCTCCAGAGTGGAAGAATTAGTTGCAGTAAAGTTGGCAACTGTTATAGTGTTTGTAATTCTTTTTTTGTTCGCGCCAAGCTTGCCAGATTCAGTTTTCGATTTTGATCCGGAAAAAGCGATAATAACTCATAAAAAGATGAAAGCATCAAAAAACCTAATAAAGTCCAAATCGATTTAGTACATGATCAAAAAGCAATCACAACCATTAATCCTCAGATATTTATTCGGTGAAATCGCAATAATTTTATGACCAGTTTTTCTTTCTTCTTTTTCTTTCTTTCTTTCTTTAAGTCGTTGTTTCAGAAGGACCAACAAACAGAGGGATGTGAAATGCATTTGAGACAATTTATATATATATATATATTATAATATATATATATATATATATATATATATATATAACCAGTCAAAAATGACGTTGTTTTGCACATCAATAAACATCGATACTAACAACGAATAATATATTTATGAGTGTGTGTATAATTATAAACATCGGTGCTTTAAAAGTCTTATTTTGAGTATGAGTGTTTATATATCTATATCTATCTATCTATCTATCTATCTATATATATATATATATATATATATATATATTATATATATATGGTGTGCGTGTGGTGTGTGTGTGTGTGTGTGTGTGTGTGTGTAAAGACTCAAAAATCACTACGTTTTACTCGTCCAATAAAAACTGAAAATAATTTCGAATAATATATATATATATATATATATATATATATATATCACTACATCCCAGCAACTCCTGTGGCACCGTCGTTACCAAATCGCATTGGTTCCTACCTTTCCTTTGGGCCACAACGGCTGTGGGGAGAGGGAGGATCTGCTGCTTGTGCGACAGCTCATCCTCCATAACAATCTGTCCAGTCTACGTCGTTTTCCACTAAAAAATGGAGAGGACCGCCTTACTGATATGAAAACAACCGGGAGTGACGGAATACCAGCAGAGGTCTTGAAAGCGGTAGGGCAGCGCTGCTCCAACTGGTACACAAACTGCTAAGAACAAGGACACATCTCTCAAGACAAGCAGGACGTTACCATTGTCACCTTATACAAGAACAAAGGAGATCGGAACGACTCCAACAATTACCGGGGCATTTCCCTCCTCAGCATAGTTTGGAAAGTCTTGCGCGTGTTAAACTATGCTGAGGAGGGAAATGCCCCGGTAATTGTTGGAGGCGTTTGCAGATTCTTGCATCTCGCATCTATCCAGAATCACAGTGTGGTTTCCGAGCAAACCGGGCAACCGTGAACATGATCTTCTCACCACGCTATCTGCAGGAAAAGTGCCAGCAGAGGCAGATACCACTCTACACCGCATTCATACACCTAACGAAGGCATCTGAACTGGTCAGCCGTAGTGTTCGCAGTTACTGCACCAGAGATTGCCATTTAAAAATTGTGCTGTTCAGCCACCATAGCAGTTGCAGATTTTAAAAAGTAGACACTACGCCATCGTCTTTAGTAGACGGAAGGATGACAACTATATATATATATATAATATATATATAGTATATATATATATATATATATGAGGGGTGTTGATGCTATGTATGTATATGCGTATTGGTTTTAAAATCGCATAGGCGAGAAACTGTCAGATGCCAAGCGCCGTTAAGTTCATGTTCAAGCTGTCCTTACCATATATATATAATATATATAATATATAATATATATATATATATATATAAATAGATAGATAGATAGAGACAGACAGACAGACAGACAGACAGAGAGAGATTTTAAAATATCTAAAAGATAGGTAAGTTGGGGATGAATCTATTCGCGATAATCTATATCCACTGTATGGGGGCGCGTTGTGTAATGGTTATCGTCTTAGGAAATAGACTTGTCAACCCGAGTTCAAATCCTGAACGAAGCTGTGTGCATTTTGCATAGCGCTAATACCCTTGGAAAAGGTATGAATTCACCCTCTCTCTTTCTCTCCAGCAATGGGTAAATAGTAGGGCAGCCTGGTCCTTAAAACCTTGGCTAGATAACCAGTCTAGGAGAAGGAAAACTCTGAATTCAAACCTACTAAACTCCGCTTAAGAAATTGACCTTGTGTCACATCCTGTTCTGACGGAGGAGTTGGTAAATATATATATCTTCCGTATATCTACGATGCATGCCCATGCAGATGTACACCTATAGATCTATACAAGGATTGTTTCAAGTCCCTTAGAGTGGTAAATGTATGATAATTAATACCGAGCCATATTCACACTTCTAATAATGATGAAAACGCAACAGACCATCATTTGGCTATTATAAAATTATTTCAGACTGTAAGTCCATAAAAGTGCCCAGTCTCGTCAGATAGCCATCATATAATGGAGAAGAAAATATACTAAATTTGACAAGAAAAACAAAAAGTGATTTTTTAAATCTAAAATTAAATTTAAATTTAAAAACACACCCACATGAATATATACATATGATATTACCATCACCATAAAAATCATTATTATCATCACCGCCACTACAACACTTGATATTATTATTATTATTAATATTATTATTATTATCATTTCCTTTTGAGTTTTCACACCAGTGTTAGCTGATGGTATCTCACTGGAGTCTGAGTGACAGCAAGTCTCCTCAGGTCTCCAGGACTCTTCTGAGTATTCTGGCAGATTGCAGCAGTGCAGTGTTCTGAATGGTTTCAATCCTTCCTTTGATATCCAAACTTTCCAAACTCTTTATTATTATTATTATTATTATTATTATTATTATTATTATTATTATTATTGGCACTTTTAACTCTATCACTCTGAACTAATACCAGAAAATAATGAGAATATACGATGGTGAGTCAAAAATGAATGCCTTTTGTTTAGGACAGGTATAATTGCCAACAGAGAAGCATGTATCATACATCAAAATGAAGATGGTCCTCTGTGGATCACATCCTTACTTTTTCTATAGTCACCATTTCTACCACTAGCAATGTTCCACCTTCGAATGAGAGCATGTAATTTTTTAACAAAGGATTATTATTATTATTATTATTATTACTAGCAAATATATGCACCCTCTGGGTGCAAGTATTTAAGTTTTAATAGGATAAAATATCATGTTAAATTAGAAAGGCTAATTAAACTGAATAAGAATTCAGATAAAAAATATTTGGAACAGAGGGGGTATGATTGAAAAATAGAACAACTTTGAAACTAACTCTTCCATCATTTTCCCTTACTCCCGTCTTTCATTGGTAAATTTTCCTAATTTAACTATTTAGTTAAAATAGGAAGTAAAGAATAAAATTACAATTATGTCTTCTTATCAATGAATTTCTTTTAAGATGTATCCACAAGACTTTTGCTCATATTCATTAAGTTAAAACCAAATAATTAGAAATCAATAATACTAAACACATATTTATTAACATCAATTTTTTAATATCAATATGCAAATTAGCCTTCCCGTTCACACTGTAAACTGCTATTTTGTTGTATATATAAATACAAGTGCATGTTATTCATATGTAGACATGACCAATAGTATTAATAATGCAAAACAATTTTATTGATAATTGGGGTTTAGATAAAAAATACAATCATGGAGAATGTGATGTAAATAACTAAGGGAATTGTGACTTGAGTAGTGATAGAGTTTCGGTTACAGACAGACAAACAAACAATCTCCATTATAATAAGATTATTATTATTATTGTTATTTTTTGTTGTTGTTGTTGTATATATAATAGAAATATAATAATTAATGCTATATATATATATATATATATATATATATATATATAGACATTACTTCTGTTATCCCAAATAATTCTTTCCTATTCTTAAAAACCTCTTTAAAACTTAAAATCTACCTTTTTTTTTCAATATCAAATCCTGTCAATAAACAATAAAACAGTAACACTACCAACAATAATAACCACAATATTCCTATTAAAAATTATAATTCAATTTAAAATTCAATTTAGTCTTCATTATTATTATATTATATACATTATAAATTAAATTATTACAATTACAAATCATTATATTACACTAGTACTATTACTATTCATATCGTTATAATAATAAATTATATACTCTCCTCTAGATAATATACATAATAATAACAACAAGCCGCAATTTATTATCAATAATAAAAGTTCCTAACTACTAAATTACCAATGAATCTATATGGAAAAACAGCAACTCTATCAACGTTTTATAAGCAGACCAAACAACAAAAGAACTGTTAAAATAAAAGACTGAGGATTAAAGGGAATTAAATTATTACAACTAAAGGATTATCATTTTTATGACACTACTACCATCACTATTAATTGTACTTTCATCGTTACCTTCGCGCTGTTCTGTCCTCTTTGCTGTGAGGAATAGCAGCAATACCATTTTCTTCTTCTTGTGTATATATTCCTAAGTATAGAAGATTTAGCAAAGAATAACATTAACCCCCAGAAGAAGGAAAGTCAACTAGACAAGATGGCAGCCAGAGCAGAGAGAAGAAAAAGCAGTAACGAGAGTAATGTACATAGTAAGACTATATATATATATATATATATATATATATATATATATATATATATAATATATATATATGAAAAAGTGAATGGAAGTAAATCCGACAGTATGAAATAAATATTTTTAGAAAAAACATGTGTTTGTTTTTTCTAAAAATATTTATTTCATAATGTCGGATTCATTTCCATTCACTTTTTCATACTGTCTTTTGAAAAAACAAAATACTAGGATATCTACATCTTTCCGGTAACTAACATGGTCTTCAGTGGCTGGAACCTTGAACTTTTTGATACTTTCTTATACATTTTTATACATATTTACATAAAACTCTTTTGAGTTTTCTTTGCTTTTGATTTAATAAAATAAAATAAAATTTATTTTATTTTATTTTCAAAACAGAATATGCATTTTCAAAATTAAAAAAAAAAATTCCAGCTCCGAACTTGAACGTTTCGTTTGTACCACTTTTGATTTTGTAACGGTTTAATCACACCATCACTCTATCAACACACATCTCGCTCTTGATGAAGACCACTTCAATAAAGGGTCGAAACAGATTTCTGTCAGCGAATTATGACATCAGTGTTTGTTTTTTCTAAAAATATTCATTCATCTCTCTCTTCTCTCTCTCTCTCTCTCTCTCTCTCTCTCTCTCTCTCTCTCTCCTCTCTTCTCTCTCTCTCTCTCTCTCTCACGTGAGATGAACTCTCACCGTTTATATACCCGATTTTGAGTACATAACAAAAGGTCAAACAACATACATGATGAGCTTTAGATTGGGCGTCCTATCGTGGTGTAATGGTTAGCGAGCTAGTCTCACAAATTAAATCGTTATAAAAGAAATCGTTGAAATCTTTCTTTTGCACTGAAAACATATTTCAGTGGAGGCACGTGGTATAATAATCAATAAGTTTGCTCATCTAGACTCTATGTACCAAAAAGTATGCTCGCAATGCCAAAGAGACGGTCTTTTTGGAAAAAAAATGTGCCAAAGTGTTGTCTCCATAGATAAGCAGACAGTAACTCAGACAACCCGGTGCCATTCATAAGACTACCAAAATTTCCGAGAAACTTATGATAGCGTGAAAGCCTCCCAAGCTACAAAATATACCAATAGATTTGGCATCAATAATTTTAGCAGTTTTCTACCATTGATCAAACGGAGTAAGAATTTGTAGCTGCTCAGCTTGAGTTTTTACAAATAACAGTGGTGAAAATATACAGCTGTCATTTCAAGGCATCCTCTAGAGGTGGGGAGTCATTCTTCCTCTCTCCTTCGGTTATTTCCTATAAATCTAACATAAACAAGGGGAACGGGAGAAAGTCATCTCGTTTTATTTTATTTGAACCACGAATTCAAAAATTGAGTTCTAGCCCCATCAGGCCGATTTTACAAAATGGCTTTCTTTTTCTTTTTTCTTTCTTTTTTTTTTTTTTTTTTTAGGATCCTGTATTTTTAAAAACCCGTCTGATGATGCTAGAACTCAATTTCTGAGTTTCTGGTTGAAATAAAATATAACGGGTTGACGGTTTAAGTTTGTTTTCTTTGAAAGTTTAATATTGCTCTGTATATAATTTAACTTATTGATCATTATACATTGAGTTCATTTTAGGGATTTATAAAAATCCTTGTATGAATATATATGTTTTCACCTACAAGAGCATACAGTATGGTTGTACAGGGAGATTTCGATTTTCCCAAATAGAATTTATTTATTTATTGATCTACTAGGAAAAAAGAAGACGGGGTTAGTGTTAAGATTAGGGTTAGGGTTACGGTTACGGTTACGGTTCGTATTAGGGTTTAGGGTTAGTTTAATGGGAAAATAAATAAATAATTAATCAGTCAAGAGTGGTTCCCCTTTGTTTATGTTAGACTTATAGGAAATAACCTCTCTTTCTGTGTTCTCTCTTACGTTCTCTCAGGAAATTATACAGAGACATTCTCTTATGTACACATTTTTTATTCCCCCATACAGGGGAACAACAGAGACAGAAAAATACGTCTGGCTCCAACGGACCGCTGACCTCAACTCTCTAAATTATAATTCTATTTTCCCAGCGGTGCCTGATCACGTGATCCTCAAAGCCGAAGAGAGGCGGCGTACCAGATTACACTGGGTTGAAAACTGTTGCGGTTAAAAATATCTGACAGAAATTCTCCCGTATTTAGCCCAGTCCATAGAGCATCCGCTTAGGTACCACTAGGTTCCAGATTCAATACCAACCCTCGCCGATTTAGTGCATAAATAGGACAGCTTGGTAAAGTACGGCACCAATGGTACGCGTGTTACTTCACCTCAGATGCTAAAACAATCCACTTGTCTAGCTCTTCTGATAAGGGGATAGACTGTCTCGCTGTCTGGCTCATATCGATAATAGACATCACCACCATATTTACTTTTATGTACACTACTTACTAAAGATGATAGGCTATGTCTGTTCATTATGTAACGTTATCCTTTAACAAGAGACCAAGTAGAAAATCAAGACGGAAAGAGAGCTGTACAATTTGCCTGTATGTAGTCACCTAACCCCTCCGCGCGAGTAGGACGCAACACAAGGTATATTTCTTAAGTGGAGTTTAACAGGTTTAATTCATAGTTTTCCTTCTCCCATCTAGACTGCTTGCCTAACTAAGGTTAAAGAGCCCAGTCTGCCCTACTATTTACCCATAGCTAGAAGAAGAGTTGGATCCATACCTTTCACAAGGGTATTAGCGCTATATCAAATTCAAACAGCCTCGTCCAGGATTTAAACTCTTCTCATCGTGTCCATTTCCTTCGACGATAACCATTACACCATGCGTACCACGTAGAATTTGCCTATATGATGGTGCAAATAGTCATGCTGTTATCACCGATACTAAAGGTTTAGATGGTGGTGACTGAGGGTTTAATTGTCCCTGATATGAAGTTAAACTCTATCTGATGGTGAAGTTCCAATTCGGTGGAATGTTGAGAACACCTCATCATCACCATTATATAAAGAAAATCTTTAGAAGTCAGTAATTCTGATCAGGGGTACATATTTATTTAGTGATCAAGAATATGACACAGATTCTGTCCATGAAGGGTATTTATTTATTTACCCGACCGGTATGCGACACTGTCTGACAATGTGAGATTAGTAGTCATAGCAGCGTCCAGGCAACACGAGGTTTTGGACTCGGGACTGGCTTTCTGCCCATTATTGATAAATTTCATATCCAACCATAAAAGAATTTTTAAGCTTTTGACAGCATTCAAAGTTTTTTTTAAGGGTAAAAAAAGTATCTTAGCAAAACAGCTAGTAAATTTAATTTACCCCCTGACTTTTCAATGAAAGGATTAATGAAAAGTTTTCATTAATCATTCATTGGCGAATAAATATTTATGATTTAACTACCTATTCCCACTCTGATCCGATTTGGAAGTACTTGTTAGGGTCCCATCTATGAGTTAAATAGAAAGAAAATGAGTTTATAAAAAATGTGTTTAAAAAATTGAGTTAAAAAAAAAGAATTGAATACCTATGAAGAATGAATAAAAGAAAATGTATTCGGCATAAAATTATCCAACAGAGGTTGACATGCCGTAAAATCCAAACAACCAACCAACCAACTTAAAGATTAGTGATTGAGAGCATATAAAAAGCCAGGTTGGGCACCTCATGTGGTGTAATGATTAGCAAGCTAGATTCACAGACCATTTTTAGTGAGTTCGAATATCACTGGGCGCCCCATGCTCCTGGCCTTGTGCCGCATCTAAGCTAAGCTTAGTTAATTATATAGGGCACCTCACGTAGTGTAATGGTTAGCAAGCAATATTTACAGACCATTATTAGTGAGTTCGATTCTCACTGGACACCCCATGCTTCTGGCCTTGTGCCGCATCTAAGCTAAGCTTTAGTAAATTATATAGGGCACCTCACGTAGTGTAATGGTTAGCAAGCAATATTTTGCAGATCATTGTTAATGAGTTTTGATTATCACTGCGCACCCCATGCTTCTGGCCTTGTGCCGCATCTAAGCTAAGCTTAGTAAATTATATAGGGCACCTCACGTAGTGTAATGGTTAGCAAGCAATATTTGCAGATCATTGTTAATGACTTCGAATATCACTGGGCGCCCCATGCTTCTGGCCTTGTGCCGCATCTAAGCTAAGCTTAGTTAATTATATAGGGCACCTCACGTAGTATAATGGTTAGCAAGCTATATTTACAGACCATTATTAGTGAGTTCGATTCTCACTGGACACCCCATGCTTCTGGCCTTGTGCCGCATCTAAGCTAAGCTTAGTAAATTATATAGGGCACATCACGTAGTATAATGGTTAGCAAGCTATATTCGCAGATCATTGTTAATGAGTTCGATTCTCACCGGACCCCCCATGCTTTTGGCCTTGTACCGCATCTAAGCTTAACTTAGTAAATAACTATAAAAAGCCAGGTTGTGATTTTTAAGATAGGCAGGTCATTGACGTAACAAAATGTATTTCATTCATAGCGCCGTTTCTTTTAAGTCTTCTGCCGTATTAAGCCAAGCTTAGAATATCTCAATAGTAGAAGTGAATTGCTAGAAGCGAAAAGAAACAGCGCAAGGCGGGAAAAGAAAAGCGATGAAGACAGACATATAAAAGAACAAAGGGAGAGAACTCTGCGAAAGACGTAAAAGCAAACTAAAGAAATACGATGTACGCAAGGTCAAGGCGAAAATAAAAGAAATCAGTTGATGAAGAAAGGCCTCCGGCCGTCCATAATCAACGAACCGATGGCCGAATATTTGATGTGCACACTCCACTCAATGGTAATCGAAGGTAGCTGATCAATTAAGAGTGTTATTCAATATGTGGCAAGATCGATTGAGAATTTGGAAAATAGGCCCGGGGGCCGATTGAGATGTTTTTCTGACAACAAACGGCATTTCCCTTCGTTTCGGTTTCTACGAAAATATTCAGATATTCGCCTTTTATGACCGATTTCTTTTGAGCATATAAAGGGTATGTCTGTATTTTCTTTCTTCTTTTTTATTTTTATTTCTCATTTCAATGGAAGAGCTCCATTTCTTTGTTTACATTCATATAGGCACAAATATTCAGAATTATCAAATACACATGCGTACATAAATGTTATATATATATATTTCACTCTCTCTATTCTCTCAACACACATACACATAGGCACACACACCACACACACACACAACACACACACATAAACACACACACATTACACATACATTACACACACCACCAGGTCTCAGTTGCTAGAGCGTTCGGCTAGGAACCACAAGTTTACTAGTTCAATACCGGCCCTCGCCAACGCGTAAAAAGTAAGGAGATGATGTTAGTTGTGGCGCTCCACCTCAGACGCACAAACAATCTCTTTGGTCTAGCGCTAGTGAAAATGGGCTAGAATCGTTGATTGGCTGATACCGACTTTAGGCCACCCCGACGACTTTTTACTCTATATATAACTGCACCTCTCTTTTTCCACATCGTCAGAGTTATAGAAATAAAAATGAATCTTTCTATCTATATATGGTGATTGCCACTTCTTCACAGAAGAAAGCCAATTCTACGAGTAATTCGGTTGTGAGCACACAGAAGGCCCACGGGTCCAACTTTGTTTTTACGCAAACCGGTAACACATATGAACCCCTTCACCCTGCTTATTCTCGTAAGTGACCGTACGTGACTGATAAGCCTAGTCATAGACAGGCGGGACCTGCCACACAGGTCACATATATGGTCAGGCTTAAATGTAGGAAATGTGCCGTTTACGTAGAGACCGCCTCAAACCCCTTACAGCTACCATAAACTAGTCTTCTCCAAGCCACACTATTCGTAGCAAACCTCTCCCATTCATGTGTATTTATATGGAGTATTTTAAGGTTGTTTTTGATAACATCCCTAAAACGCTTTTTGGGCTCGTGCCTCGGATATTTCCCATATTGCAGTTCTCTTCGAGAATATTAGCTCCGAGAATCTGCCGTCTTCTATTCTAGCAAGATGTCCAGTCCAGCGCAACTGGTTTATTAATGAAAAGAGATATCTATTGTATGAAATGCCAGAAATACGAATATTTTTCCTCCATCGAATTCGTGTGTTAATATTTCTGCTTCACTATTATATAACAATGCTATCTCTCTATTTCTCTCTCTCTCACTCTCTCTCTCTCTCTCTCTATATATATATATATATATATATATATATAGAGAGAGAGAGAGAGGGGGGGAGAGGGGGATAGGTGGGTAAATAGATAGATAGATTTATTTTATTTCTTAAAAAAACAGATGGTGCAGTTTGTAAATTTAAAAAAAATGAACAAGCTGATGTCTGGGGAAAAAATGCCATACTGTCTGAAAATAATCGTCGGTATCGTAACGAATGTACAAAAAACACCGAAAGAGTTGTCTACGTTGAATATGCTAAAAATGCTCAATACAAAAAGTAGGGCAACATTATGAAGACCTAAGGAGCCAGAAATTAGCTACCTAGGTTTCTAGATTAGTTGTTAGGTGAAGCCAAACACACACACACACACACACACACACACACATATTATATATATTATATATATATATATATATATATTGGTAATTTGCTGAAGCATTGTTGAGTATGCTATAATATATCAATGATTTGAAGGCAATTACAATGCTTATAAAAAAATAAAAACAAAAAGATGTTATTTTTGTCCTTATCGATTTCGGAAGTAGGAAACTTCATCATCATCAAGAGTGCATATCAGAAATATATATTATATAATATATATATATATATGTGGTGTGTGTGTGTGTGTGTGTGTGTGTGTGTGTGTGTCTGAGTGAGGGTGTGTGGGTGTGAGTGTGTGTGTGTTAACGAAGACATGAAGGAAACGGTGCTTGGTAACTGATTGCTTCTCTTCTCTGCGATTTTAAAACCAAGTGAATATTTTGGTTTGTGTTTTTCCTTATATGCCGTTGTATGCTGTATCGTGGGATAGGTCACCCACGTGGTTCTAGTCTAGTCCGTGAGGCATGTTGGAAAGGTATTTTTTTTCTTTGCGTGAGATATAAGGCTGGTCGTTCTAATCTACTGTTGAATGAATGTTACGATTTGTTCTGTGCTTTCATTTTGAAAATTTGATGGAAATTGTTTTATTCTCTAATGTAGAGTATCTTTGCCTAATTGCGCTAACAAGATTCTCGCTACGATGTGTCATTCACCCTGTTACAGTAACATATATATAAAACGGATCTTCATTAAGTAAAAGGAATTACCCCCCCCCTTATTTAAAGTATCGTTTTTCTTCTCGTGCGTGAGAAAAATACTTAAAATGTAATTACAGTTACAGATTTATTAATTAATTAGTTGAAGAAATCATTATCCAACATTTTAATTAGTTCGATCAGAAAAAAAATCACGCACACACACATAGATATGCACACACAGAGAGGCACACACACTATTTAATTATTTGGCTCGTTTGGATCCAGCTATCTATGATGCAACAAAAACTTGATACAAGCTCGGCTCATAAGACACTGACTGCATAATCGACAGAAAGATAAAACTATTCCTAAAGGGGCATCCAGAGTACTGTAGCATTTCGGTCTCGACTGAAAGGAGTAATAACGCAGTAATAATAATAATTCTATAATCTTCTTGCTGTTGGGTCTTCCCAAAAGGGCATTATTAAAATTGATTCATTTGCACTAGTCTTATGTATCCTGGGTGTGACGTTAAATTGCATCTAAGTTTCAATTTTGAAGCTCTGCTGAGAGTGGAGTACCTTTTCATTGTCATTATTCCAAGGTCAAAATTTACACTGAGGGGTAATACCTGTTAGGGTCCTATCTAAAGGTTAAATATAAAAAAATAAGTTTGAAAGAACGTGTTTAAAAATATTGAATAAAAAAATATTGAATATCCATCAAGAATGAATAAAACAAAATGTGGTGTAAAATAACCCAAGGGTTGACATGCCGTAAAATCCAACTAGTCAACCTAGTCTCCTTATATATATTTTTTTACAGTAGTGTTTCCGCTCAGGCTTTTAGGTGGGAATTCTATTATCCTGCAAAATAGTTCAAATTAGTAGGACCTCTGGATATACGAGTCCCAAAAAATATGTTAAAAAGTAACAGCATTTCCATTTTCATTTGAAGGAGCCCATATAATATAGATGGAAATAAATCTATAGGTGCTAATCTAACTGATATCTGCATTTTTACCCCACACACACACACACACACACACACACACACACACACACACACAAACACACCACTCACATACATATATATATATATATATATGTTATAGTGATATACCCTATAGACTAATGGAATGCGCCGACGGTTACTATAAGTAACAAGGACAATTATGGCTTGAGAGTAAGCCAATGCGAGTCAGCTCATAACTCTATTGTCGAACGTATTTCCCACTTCTCTGTACTGTAATTGTCTACTCTTTTGTTAATACATGTTCCTACATTTGTTACCCCAAAACAATATATATAGGAGGTAGTTGCTGTGTCTAGCCACACTGATAAGACGGGAAACGTCGAAATATGGTGACTGTGGATGACTTATTGTATACTCCCAAAAACCGGTAGATAGTTTCTGTGTCTAGCCACA
Organism: Doryteuthis pealeii; assembly: GCA_023376005.1. NCBI lineage: Eukaryota > Metazoa > Mollusca > Cephalopoda > Myopsida > Loliginidae > Doryteuthis > Doryteuthis pealeii. Next base: position 34,736,333 of record CM042152.1, on the reverse strand, counting down.
CTGATGAGACGTGAAACGTCGAAATACGGTGTCTATGGATTACTTATATGCTCCCAAAACCCGATAGAGCTGTCTAGGAGTGATTTTAATTGATTTTCACAGCCAGCATAAAGCAATTATCATCTCTTGTTTACAGATTTGATCTCTCTGGTCATCGTAAATTATATACACAGATGTATGTATTTCAAACAGATAAAAAAACACCGCTGCTTAGTGGCAGCTGTCGATGGTCGAGGGGTTAACGGATCGGGCTGATGAAAAGTCAGTCGGGTTTCGCTTCTGGTCAGATGCAGTTGCTGTATCTAGCCACACTGATGACACCTGGAACGGTGACTATGGATGACTTATTATATATATATATATATATATATATATTGATTGATAGATAGATAGATAGAAGCAAAAAGAGCGAGAGAGAATTACTGACAGAGACAAAATCTCAAAAATTTCCGCACACAGTTAATTGAATTAATATATCTATTGAGTGTACTAGTTAGCAAGATAATTTCGTAGACCATTTATAGTTAGTCAATTTTCACTAGCGCTCCATAAATTCACGGCCTATGTGCCACATCTAAGCTAAACTTAGTAATAAGTATATATAATATATATAATATATATATAATATATATATATATATAATATAAAGACAGACAGACAGAACAGACAGATATATGCAATGGAGTGAGAGAGAATCAAACAGAGACAAAACCGTAAAATGATATTAGAATTAATTTAGAGATATTAACTATGAGTTCTATTCAATAACTTGATAAATTCACGGTATATATCTGGTGACAGAATGTTATTGGTATACCAAATACTGTTAATGTTGTGTATTCTTGTAATGCTCCAATGTTTATCGGTTGTGTAAAAAGAATCATCCTTATTTCACGCATTATTCTGTAAACCAAAACAATCTACTTTATATATTATATATATATATATATATATATATAATATATATATATTATATATATATACTAGAAAGAACCGTTGAGTCACCCACTGAGATCTCGCTAGAAAATTGGGATTAGGGAAAAGAGAGTTTGCCAAAGTGAAATATATTTTTTTAAACATTCGACCGGAGAGTTTTAAAAGAAGGAATATACTATGAAGAATACATTTTGTGCTTCTCGAGTGTGATAGCAGCCCTGCCTTGCCCTGTGAGCTATGAAGTCACACTGACAGATAAAAATTCTCTTAAAGCGGGAGTCAGATGTGTTGCTTTAAAGTTAGACAGATGTTTTCAGTCAATTTTCTTCAAAGCTCTTTAATCTAGCGAAACATATCTTATACAATTCTTTTCGAGTTTATGCTAAATTTTCCCAAACACTCAGGTTAATATTTAGACGTTTCAAATTGTCCTTCAATTTGTCTTAATAGCTTAAGAGTGGACGTCCAAAAAGAACGCTTAGCATTTGGTAATTGTCCGTATAATATATTCTTTGGAAGCCTGTTCTCATTCATTCTGACAACGTTACGAGCCGACATAAGCTGAACATTTGCTAATAAGGTTTCAATACCTGCAAAGTTACATTTTTTAATATTGTGCTATTTTTCACTCTATCATCCCATGTTATACCGCAAATGACACGAAGACAGTGCATGTGAAAGGCGTCAAGTCGGTTTATGTACTTGGTAAAGTGTCTAAGTTTCAGCACCATATACAAGAGTTGAAAGCACGACTGCTCTGTAGATATCAATTTTTATTTTAAGAGATACATATTTGGTATTCCATAATCGGTGTTTCAAATTGCCGAATGCAGTGCTTGCTTTACCTATTCTGGAATGGATCTCTTTGTCCAGTTTTCCATCAGAAGTGACTGTTGATCCAAGATATTTAAATTTTTAATGCTTTTTCATCAATGAAGACGGATGGATTGCATGCTGCGGACTGGTACAATAGTTCGGTTTTCTTTATACTGATAGTAAGTTCAAATGCTTTTGATATCTCAGAGAATTTATCAAGAATGTCTGTTGTGTCTTCTAGGCTGTGCTAATAGAGCGGCATTCGTCTGCAAAGACAAGATTCCGCTACTAGCTGCTAAGGGAATTTTTTACCTATCTTTAAAAAGTTATTGATTGTTTAGGCCACCATTTGTTCTGAATTCAACTTGTATTCTTCCGCTTAGCATGCTTTCTCGAGCATAGCAGAAAAAAATAAATGCAAATCGAAGTGGAGCAAGTCCGGAGACAAAATGTCTCCAAAGTCTTTTTGTGGAAAAATCTACGAAAACCTAAGCAAGGTCTTGGTTTGCTCTTGAGCCTTCTCCTGAGCTCGTGGGAAGACACGAAAATCCATATCTACTGTTCCTTCTAACCTGGGCGAAAAACCGCAACTGAGTTTTCTGCATATGCTGATCCTGGAGACCAAAGTTATTAATGCCTGGAATTAGCAGATGATAGACCGAAGGATTTGCCAGCAACCAAGAAGATATATCTCCCCTGTGGTTGTCACAAGTCAATATATTATATAAATAACATATATATATATACTACTATGATATGTATGTATATATAATATATATCATATTATATATATATATTAATATTATATAGCATGTGATGAAGGTATCAGGTGTATGGGTTTATGTGGAATAAGCGCAGCGTAAATGTAAGTAATATTGTGCCAAACTCCTCCACACGAGCAGGCATACGACACAAGGCCAATTTTCTTACGCAGAGTTTTTAATACAAATTTAAATTGAGTTTTCCCTTCTCTTACTGCGTTCACCTATCTCTATAGGTTAGAGCCTTGTCTGTCCCTTCTATTTACCCAGTAGGTTGGAGAGAGAGTAATTAGATGCATACCTCTCTCAAGTGTATTAAGCGCTATGTGAAATGCAAAAAGATTTGAAATCGGATCGACGAGTCGAATTCCCCACGACTCTAACCATTACACCACTTCTTAAAGGGGTAGGGCTGGCGTTCATTACCCGAAGGCGTGAGGTGCCTCAGAAGAAGATTGCCGAAGGGATACACGCAATTTTTACTCGGGTCAAGCATGAGCTTTGGTTTGTTCATGGCTCCTTACAATAATCAGACTTTGTATTTATCTGACATGGTTGGAGGTCAGAAAATAATATAGCGTAAATGCATGTAAGTATTATGTTTTTAGTAGGGTTTACATTTATTATAATAATAATAATAATAATAATAATAATAATAATAATAATATCTTTTCAGATTGTTTATTAGGTCTGAGACCTGTCAGCTGTTCCTTATAAATATTCATTTTAAATCAACAGAATATTTAATATAATTCCATAGATTATCCAACTTTTGCCTTGAAGGAGTTTAAGAGATGGGCATTCACTATTGATGAAGGTAGTTTATTCCATGTATTCACCACTCTGTAGCTAAATAATTTTGTCTTGCGTTTGCTTTACAAGATTTTTAAAGATTTTTAAAATTTTTTTAAGTTTTTTTTTTGTTTTCAGTTTTTATGAGGGGTCCTGTTATAATTCTATTGGTTGTGGGGAGGTCACATTAGGTTTTAAAGTTTTAATTTTTTTCGTATAGTAGAAGTAAATTATGTTTTCATTTTGCAGAGGAGGTCACATCATGTTTCAATTTTTCGATTTTATAATTTTATGCGGTTTGCATGAAATCTTCTTATTATAATAGAGGTTGTGTGTTTGTCTGTCTGTAACCGAAACTATATCACTACTCAAGTCACAATTCCCTTTGTTATTTACATCACATTCTCCATGATTTTATTTTTATTTAAACCTCAGTTATTAATAAAATTATTTTACATTATTAATACTGTTGACCATATCTACATATTAAAAACATGCAATTGTATTCATATATACAACAAAATAGCGGTTTAAAGTGTGAATGGAAGGTTAATTTGCATATTGATCTTTAAAATTTGATTTTAATAAATAATGCTTAGTATTATTGATTTCTAATTATTTGTTTATCTTAATGAATATGAGCAAAAAATCTCAGAGATAAATCGAAAATGAAGTCCATTTAACAAGAAGAAATAACTAATAGTATTCTTTACTTCCTATTTTAACTAAATAGTTGAATTAGGAAAATTTACCAATGAAAGACGGGAGTAATGGAATTTGATGGAAGAGTTAATTTCAAAGTTGTTCTATTTTTTCGATTATACCCCCTCTGTTCCAAATCTTTTATCTGCATTTTTATTCAGTTTCATTAGCCTTTCTAATTTAACATGTTTTATTATATTAAAACTTAATACTTGCACCGGAGGGGTGCATATATTTGCTATTATTATAAAATCGTTTCCAGTAAACAAGGACATGCCTTGCGAAGAGATTAGGGGATCCGTTGTCTAGAGCATCTTCCTAGAGACAACAGAGAAATCAACGAGGTTGCATGTGAAGAGCACAGGAGAAAGAACATTCTCCCCGAAGGAGAGCTAATTGTTGTTCTGAAATTCAGGGAAATAAGCCGTCTTGATGCGAACCCTTAGTATATTGTCTGCCAGCAGAAATTGATCAGTTGAATTTCATCCTGTATTTCATTTCTAATATGCTGAGGGCGGTCCTCTAAAAATGCAGAAGCCCAAAATCTTCTGGCAAAGTGACGGGAGGCGGGAGCTAACAATCCACACAATGGAACAGACTGAATATGGCTGTAGGATGTTCCAAATTAATAAAGCGGCAGAATATAGTAAATCATCATCATCATCATCATCATTAGTTGTTTTTTTACGGCATATCAACCTATTGGGTTATTGTTATGTTTCGCTCTCGTTTCCGAATGGAGAGATTACGTGTCAACGTTTGTTCTGTGATAGCATTCAATTTTAATGGAATGAGGATATGTTGATAGTAGACATCATTTGCTGTATACTTATCTCTGGACCGGTACTACATCGGTGAGGCTCGAACCCTCGTTGCTGGGTTGATGCTAGAGTTGGCTGACAATTCCAGGATGTTTGGAGTTTGGAAACCAACTTGTGGTGCTGGAGAACATCTTGCCTTGTGCCATTTAGAGTTTTTAGTAATAACACAAGGCCACTTCTTTTTCTCATGAGATTTTTATTTTCCCTAAGCCAAAACTGCCAAGAGCCAAAGCTCCAGGTTTCACTCTTGATGCATAATTCCAAACTCAGCCGATCTCTCACGTCTCACTCATCCTGTCACCCCCACTTAGGCTACATCTGCACTTTTCACTTTTCATCTAACACATTTTTTGTTAAAGACATTTCCGTCCCTAATTTACAAGTCTAGTGTTACACTCATATCCCCCCTCCCTCCATTATGTTAATTATTTTTATGCCAAAAGACATTTGTCCCTGTCTAAGTGAGTATAAAAAGTGGAGTGCTGTATGCTCAGATACGGGGGTTTCATCCTTAAGTAACACAAGTCGCCACTGACGGCCAACATGGGAGGTGGGGGTACTCCTATGCAGAGTTGCAGTCGAACGTATTCTAAAGCGCCCAGCCGACAGGGCTGATCATCATTAGTAAGTACTGGCCTGAAAAATAGATATACAAAATTAGATATGCAGAAAATTGGGGGCGCGAGGAGGCGTAATGATTAGAGTCGTAGGAAATGGACTCGTCAACCAGAGTTCAAATCCTAGACGAACGCTGTTGCATTTCACATAGGCTAATACACTTGGAAAGGCTTGCATCTAACTAGTCTCCCTCCATCTATGGTAAGTACTAGGAAGATTTTTTTTTTACCTTGGCTAGGTAACCATTCTAGAGGAGAAGGAAATCTCTGAATTCAAACCTGTTAAACTTCGCTAAGAAATTGGCCTTGTGTCACATCCCTTCTCGTGCGCAGGGTTTTGGTAAATATATGCAAATATGGTTTATATATATATAATATATATATATATATATATATATATATATATATATATGAGAAAATATGCAAACAAATTGTAAAGAATATCTCTTGAGAGATATCTATTGCGAAAATCCCGGAACGTTTAAAGAAATATAAAATAAAACAAAACATATTAAACCAATAATTTGTACCGGATGTGCTTGCCCTCAGAGCTCATCAGAGACAACTGACTGTTTTTTTAAAGAGATCTCAATATCAGCAGTTGACTTCGTCTGATCAAACCCAACGATACAGGTTGCATTGTCTACAAATGGCCGGCCAGTTGACCCCCGTGCTGCCACACGGTCACTAAACTAATAACGACCGGTGGTGCCTCCCTGTCTGACAGAAGTCTTATCGTCAGTTGATTGAGTTACACGTGGGAGAGGGGGAGAAAAATCCTGAGCAATCAACGAGGCTGAAGTTGATAGAGGATTTTTAGACACTTCTACACCGTCGCATAGGATAGGTACTGCCTTTTCGCATCGTGATTCCATACATCAATGTAGGGCCGTGCAGCGACCGACGCATATCTGCAGGCATATAATGAGCGTTCTTAAAACATAGATGCAGATATTATGCACGTTTAAAAGAGTATTATATTTATATTATATATGTAAATATGTAGACTTCTAAGTATATACAGTTATACATATGTAAAATATATGTGTATTCTGTGTATATATATATACATACAAGGTGTGTCTAAATAGTATCGAGAGTTTTTTGTACTTTTTGACACGCCTTGTATTCTGAACAAAAGTAACGTTCCATTCATTATTTTTTTCAGATCACAAGGTGTGTCAAAAAAGTACCAAGTTTAAAACTGTATTTGCCAAAATAGAAATGAAGAATGAATGTACCTTTTTTTCAGAATACAAGTTGTGCCAAAATATATAAAAAATCTCGATACTTTTTTGTATATACCTTGTATGTATGTATATATATATATTATACAACCAATCAGATGCACGGTGCTTTGTATTTAAATGGGTTTGTTCTACCGTCCATAAAAAAATCTCAAAAGTCAAACGTCTTTTAGCGGTTATTGTTGGTGGTTGTACCAGAGTTTGATCACCTCTGATAGGGTCAGCAGGGCGAGGGGAGTCTGATGTTGGAAGACCCGAAACTTGCTAATGAAACCCGGCGGATTTACATCACTGACGACAACCACCACGCCCCAAATGTAGGAGCGTATATTAAAGTATAAATATATATATATATATATATAAATATTATATATATATATATATATATATTATGTGTGTGTTGTGTTGTGGTGTGTGTGTTTGTGTGTAGTGTTAACGGTGGCGTGAACATGGGGTTAACGGCGCCTGGTTACTGACGGTTTCACGCCAATGCTACATTAACTCATAGAAAATGCTCTATCCGTGATACTGAGCACTGTTTACATATATGATTATAGCTCCCATATCATATATATATATATATATATATTATATATATATATATATTATATAATATATATATATATATATCTGTCATATGGAAATCTGATCTCACTGACAAGCTAATGCGACATCTCCTCCAGGCTGTAGTCATATCAGTACTGCTGTATGGCTGCACCACCTGGACCCTAACGAGGCGCCTCAAGAATAAGCTAGATGGGAGCTGCACAAGAATGCTGCGAGCAGTGTTGAACAAGTCATGGAAACAGCACCCCATAAGGGAGCAGCTGTATGGCCACCTGCCCCCTATCTCACAGACCACCCGAGTGAGACGGACTAGGTATGCAGGGCACTGCTGGAGAAGCAAGGACGAACTCATAAGCGATGTTCTCCTGTGGAAGCCAACACACGGACATGCCAGTGTGGGCCGCCCAGCAAGGACCTACATTGACCAGCTATGTAAAGATGCTAGCTGCAGAGAGGAAGAACTCCCTGGGGCGATGAATGATAGGGAAGGTTGGCGACAGATTGTCATGGATATCCGTGCTACATGCGCGACCATGATGATATATATATATATATATATATATATATATATATATATATATAGAGGAGAGAGAGAGAGAGAGAGAGAGAGAGAGAGAGAGAGAGAAATAGATAGAGCGAGAAGAGGGGGAGAGAGTGAGAGAGAGAGATGAACAGATAAACAGATAGATAAATAGATAGATCATTTTTATCCTGATGACGTAGATGTATAAACACGTTTTTTTTTTCATTTTTGAACAATTCCCTTTTTCAAATTTTTACTTCAATTCCAATTCTTTTAACTTTATATAAATTAATTAAGAAAATACTACGTTAATCTAAATTGTAATGAGAATATTTTAATTATTTTTTTCTGTTTGGAAACCGCCTGATCGATATTGACCTTGAATACGAATTGAAAATTGTTCTCACATTTTCCGTTCAGCTGATTAAAATTGGAATATTTAAAGGGAATTCAATAAAGGGATACACATTCATTACGATACGATTTTTGTCGCCATCTTTAGGCTGCAGGTGAGAGCACTTTACAGTGGAAATCTCTTGTGTTCTTTAGTGAAGAATTCTTGGTTGTTCCTTATTGTTCTTTAGTGTTAGGTAGAATCCTTTGGTTGTTCCTCGGTGTTCCTTAGTGTTAGTTAGAATCCTTTGGTTGTTCCCCGGTGTTCTTTAGAGTTAGGTAGACTAATTTAGTTGTTCCTTAGTGTTGGGTAGAATCCTTTGGTTGAGCATAGTCCTTGTTTGGACATCTGTTCATCCGTGTCGGATACGTGCAAATAAACGGTTTTCAAGATCGGCGATTGAATAGTTAACTAACCTAGCATTCGTGCGTGTTGATTGGCTGGCTCTAATTCACACGCCCACGCAGAGTCTATAAGTTTAAGTGGTGGACTTCAGCACACCTTATAGAACAAAATATTCAAAGACATGCTTATAACATAAAAAACGTCCTACCTTTTCCTTGATGTTTTCCCTTCTAATTCCAGGCATTACTAATTGCCAATTGCGGCCGGCAGGTGGCTTCATTGGATGGGGAAATGTAAACTCTCAGCAGAGATGCAGTTGGTGTATTGAACCGTCCCAGGCGACAGTGGTGTGTGCATGTGCATGAATACATATATTTTTCGAAGGTAATGCGCAATTACAAGAAATGGATAAACTAATTTTTTCAGTTCCTTTTTGTAGAGACGTGTTATCACATTTTTATCTCATATTTGTATACGGTAACATCGCACTTTGACCCAGCAATAGAGGAGGTTGATTTTTCACTTTTTTTAGAATATCAAATTCTCTCTAAAAGTTGTGTGTTGGTATGATAAAGAGAGATACAAAAAACTAGATATCTTACTTGCACCATTCTTTTAGGAACTAACATCAAGAATTGTCAACTTGTTACATATTAATTGGATCCCTATTACTTTTTAAGGTAGTATAGAAATCCTTATGGCGATCAGTACAGCTGATGGCCTTGAGAGTGAGTGACAGCGTTTGACCTCACTCTCACCTTGCGTTCTGGGGAGAACCGTGAGAAACGGAACCCCGATAGAAAGCCCTTTCCGGTTTAAGGTGTAAGCAACTCAGTTAGTTGCAGAGTCAGTTAGTCAGTTGCAGAGTTAGAAGCTAGCAAGATGTGACTCTCCACGCGCATTGTCTGGTCTGGGGATCCGGAATAAAGTAATATCAAAAGTAAATCGATGTCTTGTTGTTATTTCTAAAAGCTAACAATGACACAAGGCTTCTGATAAGAAATGGTCCCCAACAGAACCAGACTCGGACTCCCCAGATAAGAAATACCAGACCAAGATAGAAGATAGACGATTAGAGAAGCAGAAGACGGCCAGAAGAATAGACGAGAAGAATAAGACATAAGAAGAATATAACATAATAGATATTTGGTACCGTGACGATGCCGCTACGTTACAAACTAAAATGGACCAAATGTCCTCGTTTTCTAACATACTGGACTGCAATATCATAGTTGGCAAGTCTGAACTC
>CM042152.1:34719063-34721563 GCA_023376005.1 Doryteuthis pealeii | reverse complement strand
TTTTTTGCAAATTTCGCTAAGGTAACTGAAACGGAGAAGAATTCTGTTGTCTTTATCATTGATGGACAAACAATCAAACGGATGACGTTTATTTGAATTAGTAGGACGAGAATTGAGTTTCAGGGCGAACGTGGGGTTGGGTATCTGGGGTCAGTGGGGATCCAGCCGAGTCAGTTAGAATTAGAAAGATGAGATGCTTCTAGTTGATTATCACATTGTTTGTGAGGTTGACTTCAATATCCTCTTTCATTTACTTCAGAGGAAAAGCGATCGAGTTATGTTTTCAATCAGTCTCCTTATCATTATTTAAGAGGAACATAAAATTCTAAGACAAGGATATACACAATAAATGGTTTGTATCAAGGTACACATCGGTGTATACATATAGACATCAAGATAAATGAATTTACACACTCATACACGTATCCTTTAATATATATATATGTAAAAATGTAGAAAAACACGAAATATCCTAAATGATGAATATCTATTCTAATAGTAATGTCGACGCTATAACGTTTCGGTCTTTGCAACCTTCTTCAGGACAGGTGGTAAGAACTTGTAGAGGAGGCTTTAATTTTTTGCTTTCTCGATTTTACTCACTAATGTAATATATATATATATATATATATATATATATATATATATATTATTGTCTATATTTTTGAAGGCAATCACAATGCGTATATTGTATGAAATTCGATAATTATTCAAAATAATCATGACAAGTAAACTCGGCAAATAACGAGCGCGACGTGGAACACCGTACAGCTGTTCAACTTTATTAAATCTCATCAGCGGTGTATACCTACGATTTCCCTCCGACAGAAATCGAAACCGGGAACCCAGAGCCACGGCCTGGTGGCCCAGGGATAGAATCTCTGATTCTGCGTGCTGGGTTCCCGGTTTCGATTTCTGTCGGAGGGAAATTGTAGGTATACACCGCTGATGAGACTTAATAAAGTTGAAACAGCTTTACGGTGTTCCACGTGGCGCTGTTTATTTGCTGAGTTTACTTGTCATGATTATTTTCAATAATTAACGAAGTTTATACGATATACGCATTTTAACTGCCTTCAAAAAATATAAAGAATAATATACTTTACTTAACAATGCTCCAAAAAGCAAATTTTCAAATTATATATATATATATATATATATACATATATGTGTGTGTGTGTGTGTGTGTGTATTTATATATGATGTATACAAGTATGTATTTCTTAATTATAGTTTAATTCGCTTAGTCTCTGTTTGTACGAGTGTTATCATTTTATTATTAATTTGAATTATAACCAGAAGTCTGTTTTTAAAGTATAATGCTATAATTTCGAATCCAAAATTCAAATAATTAAGAACGGAAGAAATATATATATATATATACAAATGTCATTATAATTCAAAATTAAAATATTTTTATCAAGTAAATAATTCAATTAATGTTATCCGTATTTTATTATTATTTTATTGTTCATAATTATATAGTATTTTAATTAGGAAATATTATGTTAGTATCCGTTTAGGCAGGTAAATTTTTTTTATCATCATAGAGTATTTATCTCTAAATTAAGGTATCGTGGACATTTAGGCAACGCTACCTTATAATTATATATATATTATATATATATATATATAATATATATATATATATATATACCAAACTTGTTGGTAAACCCTCGTGGGGAGAAAAAAACAGCAAATAGTTTAAAGACATACTACCAAACATCACCTGGGGAGGAAAAAAAAAATGGAAAAAAGAAAAGACCAAGATAATCGTACCAACCAAAAATAATCGATTGATACTACAATACTTGGCCAAAAGAAAAAACAATTTATATGTATATATATATATATATATATATATATATAAGTAATATACATTCATATAAAAACCGCCAGCATATACTAAAACTAATAAGTAAAGGGTGCTCAATATCTAAGTAGAGCAAATAATAAAGGTTTATCTGACTCATTAGGTTTATCTGTATTTATATATAGAGAGAAAGAGATATATTTATTCCCAGACACGTGTTCCGAGTTATCAAGTCTCTTCAGTGTGGCTAGACATTTTGTGAGCTACCTACAGAAGGGATAGAACTCCGATCGATTCAGCAGCAGTCGGACAGCTTAGCAGCTCGGCTACGTCACCCACAGAATGCGAACTGGATCTTTAACTGTTTTAATACACACATCTGTATGTATGTACAGGCCCCCATAGAGTGCTCCATCCCTTTTATAGGAGAGCGTTGCGTTGGATATATATATATATATATAATATATATATATATATATATATATATATATATATATATATATGTTGAATTAAACAAAAGACACATCTCCTGTTTAACAATTTCATTTGTAATTTTTTCAAGTTTTCTGGCCAACTGTTCAATATTTGGGTGGAATTCGTGGATTAGTCCACCAAAGTTCATGTCCCGAGTACTTTCGGCACTTCGAAGTGCCATCATCAGGGGTTATGTGTTCCAGTTTGTTCAAA
>CM042152.1:34699063-34714063 GCA_023376005.1 Doryteuthis pealeii | reverse complement strand
GTCCTCGCCAACTCAGCGAATTAATAGCACAGGGTCTGTGCGGTAAAGTGGGGATCTGATGGTCTAGCTTTGGTCTAACGGTAGATGATGTGAGGATAGACTCCCTCGCTCTCTGGCTGATACCGACATTAGGTCACCCCGTCCACTTTACTTACTTATTCAGTATATTTACACACAACTTTCGCATAGATGCTATTTAAAAAAAGTGAAAAATCGACCTACCTTATGAGACACGCAATGCGTCAATGCCAAATAAGCGCCTTGGTGGTGTTTTTTGTCTTTGGTTTGCTTTAAACATTTAATTGCATCGATAAATTACCGTGTCGAGACTCTTTTCAATTCTTGGCCCAGTGCGCATGTGCGGGGAATGCGAAGTGCTCTAGAGACAGCCAAAACAAAAGACATTGTACAAGAATGTCTTGAAGTTCAACCGTTCCGTCACAATGGTGCCATTAACAGGATTTCCATTTCTTGCCCTCGGGACGAGACAGGTTGGATGAGGAAGAAAATTGACAGTAATAAATCATAAATTTTAAAAAGAAAAAGAAAAAGGACCAACAATTTCTTTGCGGCTTCTGCTGGCGTCGAATATTTCCAAATTATTAGAATTAGACGCCACTCCAATTAAATTTGAAATAATTATTATTGTTTCCCTAATTTTCAATCTGCTGTATTTCTCCCTTCCTTTTTAACGTCTTTTTCCAGGGCTTGCGTGTACTTCCATCCCCGCAAAACTCTCGACTTAGCGGTAGGACAGCAGCTTGCTTCCGGGCGGAAAGAGAGAGAGTTTCATATAATTTCAATGAATACTTCTTTATGAAAATTGACACGTAGTTGAATGGGAATTCTATATTATTAATATGAATACTTCTTTTATGAATATTGTTATGTATACAGTAAACAGTATAAAACATCCTGGTGTGGGGCTATAATCATAGGTTGAAAGTGGGATTTTCAGAGCCTAGCAAATGCTCTCTCAGTTTCTCTTTCTATTAGAAAGTCGAAAGAATTATTATGGGTAAATTAAAGATTTATTGTAACGATTCTGGTTGCCATTTTAAGCGTTTAGTTCCTTGGTAAATCCATTGTTTAGTTTTTTGTTGTATTGCTTGAAATCCTATGAAGAAAAATAAGTGTAGATTCAGTAGATACTCCTTGTGGCAGGAAGTCTGTTGTATTCATTGTAATCTTAGGTAAAAAAAGGTGTATTTCAATCAGATACTCCTTGTGACAGAAAGTCTATTATATTCCTTGAAATCCTAGGTAGAAATAAGTGTAGTTTCACTACTCCTTGTGGCAGAAAAGTCTATTATATTCTTGAATATCCAAGGTAGAAAAAGTGTGAGTTTCAATAGATACTCCTTGTGGCAGAAAGTCTATTAATTCCTTGAAATCCAGGTAGAAATAATGTAGTTTCAATAGCAATACTCCTTGTGGGAAAGTCTTATCATATTCCTTGAAATCCAAAGGTAGAAATAAGTGTAGTGTCAAGTCAGTAGATCGCAAGGTAGAAATGTGTAGCTAGATACTCCTTGTGGCAGAAGTCTATTATAATCTTGAAATCCAAGGTGAATAAGTGTAGTGTCAATAGATACTCCTTGTGGCGAAAGTCTATCAATCCTTGAAATCCAGGTAGAAATAAGTGTAGTGTCAATAGATACCTCCTTGTGCAGAAAGTCTATTATAATCCTTGAAAATCCAAGGTAGAAATAAGTTGTAGTGTCAATAAATAACTCCTTGGGCAGAAAGTCTATTATATTCCTTGAAATCCAAGGTAGAAATAAGTGTGTTTCATAAAATACTCCTTGTGGCAGAAAGTCATTATATTCCTTGAAATCCAAGTAGAAATAAGGTGTAGTGTCAATAGATACTCCTTGTGGCCGAAAGTCTTTATATTCCTTGAATCCAAGTAGAAAATAAGTGTAGTGTCAATAGATACTCCTTGTGGCGAAAGGTCTATTATATTCCTTGAAATCCAAGGTAGAAATAAGTGTAGTGTCAATAAAATACTCCTTGTGGCGGAAAAGTCTATTATATTCCTTGAAATCCAAGGTAGAAATAAGTGTAGTGTCAATAGATATCCTTGGGGCAGAAAGTCTATTATATTCCTTGAAATCCAAAGTAGAATAAGTGTAGTGTCAATAAATACTCCTTGTGGCAGAAAGTCTATTTATTCCTGAAATCCAAGGTAGAATAAGTGTAGTGTCAATAGATACTCCTTGTGGCAGAAAGTCTATTATATTCCTTGAAATCCAAGTAGAAATAAGTGTAGTGTCAATAGATACTCCTTGTGGCAGAAAGTCTATATAATCCTTGAAATCCAAGGTAGAAATAAATGTAGTGTCATGATAAACTCCTTGTGGCAGAAAGTCTAATAGACTCCTTGTGGCAGAAAGTCTATTATAATCCTGAAATCAAGGTAGAAATAGTGTAGTGTCAATAAGATACTCCTTGTGGCAGAAAGTCTATTATAATCCTTGAAATCCAAGGTAGAAAATAAGTGTAGTGTCAATAGATACTCCTTGTGCAGAAAGTCTATTATATTCCTTGAAATCCAAGGTAGAAATAAGTGTAGTGTCAATAGATACTCCTTGTGGCAGAAGTCTATTATATTCCTTGAATCCAAGGTAGAAATAAGTGTAGTGTCAAATAGATACTCCTTGTGGCAGAAAGTCTATTATATTCTTGAAATCAAGGTAGAAATAAGTGTAGTTTCAATAAATACTCCTTGTGGCGGAAAGTCTATTATATTCCTTGAAATCCAAGGTAGAAATAAAGTGTAGTTCAATAGGATACTCCTTGTGCGAAAGTCTATTATAATCTTGAAATCCAAGGTAGAATAAGTGTAGTGGTCAATAGATACTCCTTGTGGCAGAAAGTCTATTATATTCCTTGAAATCCAAGGTAGAAATAAGTGTAGTGTCAATAGATACTCCTTGTGGCAGACAGTCTATTATAGATCTTGAAAATCCTAGGTAGAAATAAGTGTAGTGTCAATAGATACTCCTTGTGGCAGAAAGTCTATTATATTCCTTGAAATCCCAAGGTAGAAATAAGTGTAGTGTCAATAGATACTCCTTGTGGCAGAAATCTATTATATTCCTTGAAATCCAAGGTAGAAATAAGTGTAGTGTCAATAGATACTCCTTGTGGCAGAAAGTCTATTATATTCCTTGAAATCCAAGGTAGAAATAAGTGTAGTGTCAATAGATACTCCTTGTGGCAGAAAGTCTATTATATTCCTTGAAATCCAAGGTAGAAATAAGTGTAGTGTCAATAGATACTCCTTGTGGCAGAAAGTCTATTATATTCCTTGAAATCCAAGGTAGAAATAAGTGTAGTGTCAATAGATACTCCTTGTGGCAGAAAGTCTATTATAATCCTTGAAATCCAAGGTAGAAATAAGTGTAGTGTCAATAGATACTCCTTTGTGGCAGAAAGTCTATTATATCCTTGAAATCCAAGGTAGAAATAAGTGTAGTGTCAATAGATACTCTTGTGGCAGAAAGTCCTATATATTCCTTGAAATCCAGGTAGAAATAAGTGTAGGTCAATAGATACTCCTTGTGGCAGAAAGTCTATTATATTCCTTGAAATCCAAGTAGAATAAGTGTAGTGTCATAGATACTCCTTGTGGCAGAAGTCATTATTATATTCCTTGAAATCCAAGGTAGAAATAAGTGTAGTGTCAATAGATACTCCTTGTGGCAGAAAGTCTATTTATATTCCTTGAAATCCAAGTAGAAATAAGTGTAGTGTCATAGATACTCCTTGTGGCAGAAAGTCTATTATAATCTTGAAATCCAAGGTAGAAATAAGTGTAGTGTCAATAGATACTCCTTGTGGCAGAAAGTCTAATTATATTCCTTGAAATCCAAGGTAGAAATAAGTGTAGTGTAATAGATACTCCTTGTGGAAGAAAGTCTATTATATTCCTTGAAATCCAAGGTAGAAATAAGTGTAGTGTCAATAGATACTCTTGTGGCAGAAAGTCCTATTATAATCCTTGAAAGTCCAAGGTAGAAATAAGTGTAGTGTCAATAGATACTCCTTGTGGCAGAAAAGTCTATTATATTCCTTGAAATCCAAGGTAGAAATAAGTGAGTGTAATAGATACTCCTTGGTGGCAGAAAGTCTAGTTATATTCCCTTGAAATCCAAGGTATGAAATAAGTGTAGTTTCCCTAGATATTCCTTGTGGCAAGAAAGTCCGTTGTATTCTTATAAATCCTCCTCTGCAGATCTTGATTTCAAAAAGTTCAATTTGCAATTGATTTCAGGACAAATACCACCGACTTTAATGCGGTCTATTCTGTTTCTAATTTTTTACCGAAAATTCAGATCTCTGATATTGTGTAATTTCATAAATATGACTTGGATTTTTGCATGCATGTTATACATAGATAGTCCAACACATTTTCAATCGATGTAAGATCTCTTTGTAATGTAAATGTGGCAATCTAGCAGACCATTATTAATGACTCCGATTCTCACTGGTTACTGTGTTCTTCAGGCTCTGCGCCAACAACCATTTTACCTTTCTTCTTTTATGGGATGATGCCCTACAATTAGCAACCATTTTTTTGTCGATGTAAGTAAGTAAAGTCGTCGGGGTGGCCTAAAGTCGGTATCAGTCAGACAGCGAGGGAGTCTATCCCCTTTTCACTAGCCTAACCAAGGAGATTGTTTTTAGCGTCTGGGGTGGAGCGTCACACCTACCATCAGCTCCTTACTTTACGGCACATATCCCTGTGCTACTCATTCGTTTCTAGACAAGTGCTCTACGACTGATTAAGGAATAAATATATTTAGTAATGGACCTAAATGTAGCCATTTGACCTCAGGAGCGGAAGGAACGTCAAAGCACGTTGGTTCACAAATCTGCCCCCATTTATTTTAAAGATGTTAATATTTCTTTCTCGAAAATTAAGGCGTGGTGTGACATTTTTTCAGTCAGAGTTGAAATGATACACCATTTTATTAATAAACTGTTTTCGACCAGTTTTGGGGAGAAGCGGTGGCTTAGCCACAATTATTCGATTCGACAATTTTCATCATAACTTGACTACATATATTCAATTTGCATTATACTCAAGCTTTCCTTTACGACATTTTGTTGCATATTTAATGGGTGTACTATCAGTTATGCACGGTTCATGTAGAGAAATTATTTGAATTTGAAATAACAGAGAACCGTTAACAATAGACATTTTACGAACGTTTTATAACCTTAGTTTGACCCCTCTTCCGTTTGCCAGTGCAAGCGTGAGATAATTCAGTTAATTCTAGACAGTCTCTAGTTAGCCGACGACAGATGAAGACGGTTAGCCAGTCTCTCACCGCAGTTGAGGATCCGGGTCCAAGCGAGAGCTTGAATAAAAATGTGAATTCACGAAAGAAATGTCTTGAGTTGTTAATAAAGAACAAACTAACAACCAGAGAAGCTCGACAACATCTTAAGAAGACCCTAGCTAAAGAACAGACGAGCCAGATAGGAGAGGGTCGACCGTTGGACAGCTAGATACTTTGTTTAAACAATTGATTTGGTTTTGGCTTCGTTAATTGTTTGTTCTATTTTTTTTTGGGGGGCTTTGTTTTAGTTTTTCACTTTTTTATGGGGTGTCTTTTTTGTTTTAAGACGGTTGTTTCTTTTAATTGTTGTTTACGGTCTAATCCCCTAATCACCGCACCGGTTCCCACTAGATCACCGAAAATAAGCAGAGATGATCCTGTTCAATAAGTTAAGCAGCGAGGAGCCTGTTTAATATTTAGATGAGTGACCATTTAAAGCAACAGTAGGTACTGTAAGTAAACCAAATATCAAAATGACTTGATTCGGCGTTAAAGAATTCGAAAAGTGTTCATATGCCGTAACTCAACACACCTATACCTTTTAGTGTTTTTTTTTTTGTTTTATTTTGTAGATTTTTTTGTTGTTTTTTTTTCTGTTTGTTTTTTTTTACTAGCTATCTCGTTTCTTTTGTTTGCTACTGTATATTAGGCATTGAGAAATATCACTGAAGTCAGAAAGCTGATTAATTTAAATAGTTTCACTAAGTAGCCAAGGAGACTTAAAACAAGTTATACAATTATTTTGCAGACGTTGATAGCGCCATTGAGTTGTTTGAGCCGTCGAAGCCACTTTGGATCCACGCAGCACTCTCAGAGAAAGACGCAATGTCTAATTAACACAAACAACAGAATGTTTTGCTTTTTAATCTGCCAGCAGCCATTACAATTAGCCATATGTGTATAATCGCTTTCCATTTCCAGACAATGGCGATGTCAACAATTTGCGACACACGACCGCCTTCACAAGGACTTTTATTTGTTCTAATTTGCATATGCCCATTGCCTTATCCGTTTATACGCACTCGCACACGAGTATACACATACGCTCACACAGGCATATACACGAAAACATACAGGCATACTCATACGTAAACATACAAATATTTGGAGGTACGCACAGCGTATTGATTATAGTAATTGAAAGTAGATCCGAGTTCAGATCCTGGACAAGACTTTTTGTGTTTCACTTAGCACAAGGTTTGAAGGACCGTTGTAAAATCATGAGATGGTAAAAAACAAAATGTTAGTTTACTGTTAGAGAGGGAAATACTGAGAATTTGGGGATGGTGTATGAAAGGCTACCTGTCTACTTCTGACATCTGTAATTATTTTTGGTACAAATGTACAATATCGCGCATGAGATAATATCATTAGATAACGTATAAAAAGCATTACATTCCATTACATTTCACGGAAATCCTCGAATGATTTGAGACGCCACAGTTAGTTAGTGTTACAGTTTGTGTTAGGGTTAGGGTTAGTGCTAAAGTCAGGCTACTTCGAGAGTTTCCGTAATCTAATGCAATTTGTATATAAAATGCGATTCTAATGATGTTATTAAAATGTAATTTTCAAGACGTACCATTTTTAATATAGCAGGTAATTTTTACGTTTATATTTGTTATATAATAATGTAAATATTTTAACTCCGTTTTTATTTTATAACGGCAAACTTTTAGCGCCTCCCTTCATTTATTCTTTTTATTTATTTATTTATTTATTTATTTTGTTAAGGTTCTTTCCTCCCCGATTGGATATATATATATTATATATATATATATATATATATATATATATATATATAAACAACTTTAGCTATTTTCAGCCGACAGTGTATTTGGGAGAATATGTGCTTTTTAATTTTAGTCAGACTAATTTTTTGAAAGTTAATTCATTTATGGTTTAATCCCCCTAATTAACCATAAATGAATTAACTTTCAAAAAATTAGGTCTGACTAAAATTAAAAGCACACACATATATATATATATATATATATATATTATATATATATATACAAGGTTTGTTTAGAATGGCTTTTTGCCGATAATTTTTTGGAGAATAAGTGTTTAATTGGAGTCGTACCTAATTTTTGAAAATTAATTAATTAATAATGAATTAGGCGGGAATACCTATTAAATGTATGGCTAAACAAATCGAGAAAAATCAATCTCTGTATGTACATTTCGGCCTATTAGGCCTCATCAGCAGAGCTATAGATCGGAAGACCGCCCTGTGCGTGATTTGAAACCGGACTGCCAAGCTGACAGGCCGATCCCATAACCCAACACCAAACGAACTTCTTAGATTTTATGATTTGTTTAGAGTAGGTTAACATTCCTCTTCTAGTGACTTTTTTATTACACGACGATGTGGTAAGTTGTAAACAAGGTTTGTTTAGAAATGGCTTTTTGCCGATAATTTTTTGGAGAATAAGTGTTTAATTGAGTCGTACCTAATTTTGAAAATTAATTAATTAATAATGAATTAGGCGGGAATACCTATTAAATGTATGGCTAAACAAATCGAGAAAAATCAATCTCTGTATGTACATTTCGGCCTATTAGGCCTCATCAGCAGAGCTATAGATCGGAAGACCGCCCTGTGCGTGATTTGAAACCGGACTGCCAAGCTGACAGGCCGATCC
Organism: Doryteuthis pealeii; assembly: GCA_023376005.1. Classification (NCBI taxonomy): domain Eukaryota; kingdom Metazoa; phylum Mollusca; class Cephalopoda; order Myopsida; family Loliginidae; genus Doryteuthis; species Doryteuthis pealeii. The sequence continues at coordinate 34,706,067 of CM042152.1, read as the reverse complement.
CATAACCCCAACACCAAACGAACTTCTTAGATTTTATGATTTGTTTAGAGTAGGTTAACATTCCTCTTCTAGTGACTTTTTTATTACACGACGATGTGGTAAGTTGTAAACAAGGTTTGTTTAGAATGGCTTTTTGCCGATAATTTTTTGGAGAATAAGTGTTTAATTGGAGTCGTACCTAATTTTGAAAATTAATTAATTAATAATGAATTAGGCGGGAATACCTATTAAATGTATGGCTAAACAAATCGAGAAAAATCAATCTCTGTATGTACATTTCGGCCTATTAGGCCTCATCAGCAGAGCTATAGATCGGAAGACCGCCCTGTGCGTGATTTGAAACCGGACTGCCAAGCTGACAGGCCGATCCCATAACCCCAACACCAAACGAACTTCTTAGATTTTATGATTTGTTTAGAGTAGGTTAACATTCCTCTTCTAGTGACTTTTTTATTACACGACGATGTGGTAAGTAGTAAACAAGGTTTGTTTAGAATGGCTTTTTGCCGATAATTTTTTGGAGAATAAGTGTTTAATTGGAGTCGTACCTAATTTTGAAAATTAATTAATTAATAATGAATTAGGCGGGAATACCTATTAAATGTATGGCTAAACAAATCGAGAAAATCAATCTCTGTATGTACATTTCGGCCTATTAGGCCTCATCAGCAGAGCTATAGATCGGAAGACCGCCTGTGCGTGATTTGAAACCGGACTGCCAAGCTGACAGGCCGATCCCATAACCCAACACCAAACGAACTTCTTAGATTTATGATTTGTTTAGAGTAGGTTAACATTCCTCTTCTAGTGACTTTTTATTACACGACGATGTGGTAAGTAGTAAACAAGGTTTGTTTAGAATGGCTTTTTGCCGATAATTTTTTGGAGAATAAGTGTTTAATTGGAGTCGTACCTAATTTTGAAAATTAATTAATTAATAATGAATTAGGCGGGAATACCTATTAAATGTATGGCTAAATTAAAGGGGAAAAAGGATTAAGAAAAACAATTCAACTCACTTTTAAGCCTTTTTAGAATATACATTTAACGTTAGTGTTTCAAGTTTTATTCTAACCCGATTAAATAATTTTTATATATAATTGTTAAACGAGTTTTTAACCGAATATATTTGGGAATCCAGTTTTTATGGAAACATGCATCTTTTAGAATTCACTATTTTCACCCGATTTATTTTTTTAGTATAACATTCTTCAACTAAGTCTACATACTGTGAGGCCCTTCGCATTTCATAAGACATATAAATACAGTATTCACTTTCGACCAACGAAATATTTTAATAAATCGATAATTATTAATTTGGTTAATTGTTAAACGAGTTTTGCTAAACGTATTTCTTACACTTCATCATTTACATCCGATTTAATTTTAATTTTCTTATACTACTTTAGAAAATATTTTCTTAATTAAGTGTATATACCTTTCAGTCATTCGCATTGCAGTTCGTAAATTTTAGAAACTTGAATCCTGTATTCAATTTCGACCATCGGCATTCTTTCGAATTCGGCATAATTTAATGGTTGAAATTTCGATCAAATATTTTCAATTGTTATTACTTATTCCTTTCTGTTTCACAAATTTATAATTTTTTTCCTTATATTTTACCCCGAGAGTATTGAGATTGCCGTTTAATTTTTTTTTTATATTGAACAGTATATTTTAATCCGGGCACATATACGTGTGTCTGTAGATAGATTTACTATCTTATTATAATGGAGATTGTGAGTTTGTATGTCTGTAACTGAAACTATATTACTATACAAGTCACAATTCCCTTTGTTACTTACATCACATTCTCCAGGATTTTATTTTTATTTGAACCTCAATTATTAATAAAATTGTTTTACATCATTAAGACTGTTGACCATATCAACATACTAATAACATGCAATTGTATTTATATATACAACAAAATAGCAGTTTACAGTGTGAATGGGAAGGCCAATTTGCATATTGATCTTAAAAATTTTATTTTAATAAATATATGCTTAGTATTATTGATTTCTAATTGTTTGGTTTTATCTTATTGAATATGAACAAAAATCTCGGGGATAAATCTTAAAAGAAATCCACTAACAAGAAGAAATAACTGTAATATTATTATTTACTTCCTATTTTAACTAAATAGTTAAATTAGGAAAATTTACCAATGAAAGACGGGAGTAATGGAGTTAGTTTCAAAGTTGTTCTATTTTTCAATCATTCTCCCTCTGTTCCAAATCTTTTTATCTGCATTCTTATTCAGTTTCATTAGCCTTTCTAATTTAACATGATATTTTTTAATATTAAAACTTAAATACTTGCACCCGGAAGGTGCATATATTTGCTAGTTTATATAAATATTTTACGCGTCTTTTCGCTTTCATCGTAATATTTTCCCCTTTAATTATTGGACAGTATTTTAATCTGTGTGTACTTAGATAATTATGTATTTTTAGTCAGTGTGTGTGTGTGTGTGTGTGTGTGTTTGTTGTGCTTTAGTGATGGTAATTGTTTTGGTTTATCTATTTTTTTTTAATATTAAAAAGAAATGGGCTACTTACCGGTAGGCCCAGCCATGCCAATGAATTATTAAAAAAGTGTCTGAACCACGTGAACCTGTTTTAACACATACTCTGAACGCTGATTGGCTTCAGCCATAGACAATCAGATCTACAGGCGCCGAGGTATGCGTTGGCAGAACTCTATTTAAAGCCTGTTTATCTGCTAGCGATGAACAAGATGGGTGGTGCACTAGAGTTTGAAGCTCTCTAGTGGGGGTCTAACAGGCCTGTGGGTATTATTTTGAAAGACCAACCCCCCCACCACCACAATGAACCAGTTAATAATAAAATAACTGACGACGACACCCAGTGCTATTTAATAGCACAGGCGTATCTCAAAAATATACGTGAGTAATATTTAACTATCAAAGAAAGAAAAAATTAACAATCCGTCATTTGACTGTAATAAATTTATTTCGACCAGGGACTCAAATAAGAGTCTAGTCTCATCATATATTTTTACAAAAGACTGAGAAAATTTAATATAGAAAATATTCCACAAGGAAATTCTACAAGAAATTACACAAGAAGAACTAATTTTCTTGTGGAATATTTTTCTATACGATATTCTCAGTCTTTTGTAAACACTATCTGATGATACTAGACTTATATTGTCACTGGTCGAAATACATTTATCATAGTCAAATGACAGTTTGTTGAGTTTTTCTTTCTTTGAAAAGTTATATATATATATATATATAATATATATATATATATATATATATATATATATATATTATAAAAAATATTATCAATCAAAGCCTGAAGAAGATACCAGAAGATCTGAAACACGTGTTGCATATGTAAAACAAAAAGAATTAAAAAAATTTTTCTGAGAACAAAATACATTTTGCGGACCCTCTTTTTTTTTATAAATATTGAATTTTCTCCCGTTGGAACCAGAACAACATTTTAATATATATATATATATATATATATATATTATATATATATATATATATATATATTAATGTATATATATGTAATGTATATATATGTATACATATATATATAATATATATATATATATATATATAATGTAATATATATGATGTGTATATATATATATGCATATATATTATATACATATATATATATGTATACGTATATATATATACGTAATATATATACGTATATATATATGCATATACGTATGTATATATATATATATATATATATATATATATATATATACTGTACCGGACTACAAAGATGAAACCTCTCATGAGAATCACAATCTTTATAGAATCTATTTGACTGCCAGATTATCTTGCTAAAATGATCTTTATGTCAAGTGTTTAGAAGTTTTTTCTTTCTGTCTTTTTTTTGTTTGTTTTGTTTTGTTAATCAATCATCGGTATTAAAATGTATATGTACGTCAGTGTCCCTAACCACTTATATGCTTAGAGGTCACCAGTACGAATATGAATTAATGGAGATGCCAGAAGATTTTCCCACAGACTGAAGCTATCAAAAAACCCTTGGGTCTAAAGGATCTGACAAGCACGGTAACTTTCCTGAAATACTGAGTGAACATGACAGTCTTTAAAGTTGATTCAAGTAGATCCCAATGTGGTTCATAGCTGTCAACTGAATTACACCGCTGATCAATTAATAAGAATTAGGAAGTATCTATATATTAATACACGTGCTCTTTAAAAGGACGCCCGTTATCCTCTTGCAACACCCTCACGTTACAAAATGAGATCGTCCAAATCTTCCAAGAGGAAATACAAAAATGTCAATCCTGATTATCTGGTATTGCTTATCCGCCGAATAATAATGCTTGATCACCTCAGCTAAATAATGCACCATTCCGTTTTTATCATAAAGAAAGGAAACAAAAGGATATGCTACTCATAAAAAATATATTAAGACAGAAAGAAAGAAAGTAGGGGATAATAGAGGGACGAGTGGGCGCACGGAAACAATTACGCTAATATTTTTCAATCGAGCATAATGAAAAGATGAAAAGAAGAAAGCAAAGAAAAGAGGATTGAGAGTTAAATCAAGATGATAATACTTTTTACATAATGATCTATTTTGCAATAGCTTTTAAGTAAAGATATCAACTGCTGTAATAATTAAATAATCACACTGTGATATATCTACAGGAACTGAGAGCAAGATAAGTTCCCAGGGAACGTATAAATTACCGACGAACTATTACAATGGGTTCGATTATCGATTATTCCAGCGCGTCGGTTACCTCAGTCGGTAGAGAAATCGCTTAGGAATCGCAAGGTTACGAGTCCTCACCAAGTTCATGAGTAGCACCTCTTGTGAGGTAAAGTACTTGGCGCTTCACTTAAAGGAAAAAAATCTCCCCGGTATAACGCAAGCGAAAGGGGTATAGAATAATAGCTAGGGGTTAATCCTAGGTCAGGCTGTTATTTTTAGCCTTGATTAAACAACCAGTATAGGAGAAGGAACATTCTGAATTCAAACCAGCTTTGCTCCGCTTAAAAATGACTTAATGTAAGATATTGCCCGTGGCTAAAATGCTGAAATAAACACACACACACACAGGACACACACACAGACATATATGCATTTATATATATATATATATATATATATATATATATATAATATGTGTGTGTGTGTGTGTGTGTGTGTGTGTGTGTGTAGAATTAGACAAAAGGCACGTCTCCAATTTTATTAACAATCTTTTCGAGCTTTCTGGCCAACTTTTTTTACATTTGGATTGAACCCGTAGATTAGTCCACCGAAGTTTTTATCCCAAGTAATTTCGGCACTTCAAAGTGCCTTCATCAGGTATGATGTGTTTGTGTTCCATTTATATATATATATATATATATATATATATATATATGATATAATGAAAAAACAAAAGATGTTTACAACTGAAATAGGCTCATCAGGAGAGAAGTGTGCAAACCGTTTCGGGGCCAAATCTCTCGACGGTTTTAAAAAGCAACACCGGCCCATCCTCAACTAATATGAGGACCCTTTCGCATTATAATGCATCAACCGCACGTGGGTCGGTCATCAACAAAAATAAGACGGGAAAATGACCGTTATTAAAAACAGAACGCTGCTAGTCAAACGTTGGAATTAATTTTTTAAAAATGCGTTGTCTGTATTAAAAATAATATGAATTTTATTTTAAAATAAAATGAATTTTATTTAAAAATAAAATGAATCTCATTTTTAATTTTAAAAATAATCAGAAGCATTATAGTAATAAAATAAGACTCAAAAAAGTCTGATGTAGAGGTATAGAAAAGTGTAAAATATGTATAAAAAGTGTATATAGAATATCAAAATTATTGTAATACATTCTCCGTATGTTAGAGGTATTGACGCACACTACGCATCATTCATATACATGATGACTCATAGAATGGATGACGAAAACCCACCTGAATCATGGAAGAGAATAATTTGTATTATGATGATCTGCGCCAGCTATCAAAATAAGGAGATTATGGTTGCTGCCTAATGCTTCCTGAAAACTGTAAAAACAATCAAACATGAACTGGAGAATTGCAATGGAGACTACAAGGCTTTGGCTATAAGAAAGCAACGTAACAGACGATCTGATTGCGTTCATACCGCAGAATTCCTCGAAATTCTACAGAAAAAAGTATTGGAGAACCCTGGCATTGTAATTCAGAATTAAGAATCTTTTGAGCAAAGTGAAACATCCTGAACCACAAACAATCTGGTTATTTTCCGATGATCAATAGCAAGATCAAAAACACAATACTCAGAATAACAGATGATTTACATAGAGTCCAAAGGACACTCATCATGACTAAATTTCCCCAACGTGTGATGGTTTTCGGATGTGTGTCCTCCGAGTGTGATGTGATGCCTCTGTATCAGGTTGAATTCAGATGCCTACGTGAAGTTGCTAAACACTATAGTCAAGCCCTGGGTAGACAATGGTAGGCCATATGTATTGCAGCAGGATTCGTCCCCCTGTCACACCTCTGGAAAAAGTCAAAAATGGTTTTCCGCGAATTTTTAAGACTACAACAGTCCTAATATTTGGCCTACGAACTCCCCAGATCTTAACCCCATGTGTGATTATGTATGTAGTGCTGTTGTGAAAGACACCGATCGCCGTGCCAGTACTACAAAAGCCCAGTTAATCGACAGAATTAAAGTAGTTTTTGAGACCCTCACATTAACATCAGCTTGCTCCAGGTTCCGGAGCAGGATTGAAGCTGTGATCGACGCTAATGGCAGTTATTTTCAGTGAAAGTTTTTGACAGTAGTGTAATTTCCGTGCCTGTTGAATTTCTTTATAATCTATCTATTTTTTTCTTTTTCCTTATGAAACTGTCAAAATTATCCGAACACCCTGTATTGTTTAATGTGTGTGTGCGTGCGTGCGTATAATATATATATATATATTATATATATATATATATATTATTTGTTAATGTATGAGTAGTAGCTTACCGGTGGGTA
>CM042152.1:34664063-34694063 GCA_023376005.1 Doryteuthis pealeii | reverse complement strand
TTTTAATCAGCTGAACGGAAAATGTGAGAACAATTTTCAATTCGTATTCAAGGTCAATATCGATCAGGCGGTTTCCAAACAGAAAAAAATAATTAAAATATTCTCATTACAATTTAGATTAACGTAGTATTTTCTTAATTAATTTATATAAAGTTAAAAGAATTGGAATTGAAGTAAAAATTTGAAAAAGGGAATTGTTCAAAAATGGAAAAAAAACGTGTTTATACATCTACGTCATCAGGATAAAAATGATCTATCTATTTATCTATCTTTTTATCTGTTCATCTCTCTCTCTCTCACTCTCTCCCTCTCTCTCTATCTATCTATTTCTTTCCCCCCACCTCTCTCTCTCTATCTATCTATTCTTTCTTTCTCCCCCCCTCTCTCTCTCTCTCTCTCTCTCTCTCTCTCTATATATATATATATATATATATAATATATATATAACATGAGTTGATGTAGCATAGGCGTGAAACCGTCAGTAACCGGGCGCCGTTAAACCCATGTCCACGCCACTTTAACACACACAACACACACACACACACACACACATTATATTATATATATATATATATATATATATATATATATATACAAGGTATATACAAAAAAAGTATCGAAATTTTTTATACTTTTTGGCACAACTTGTAATCTGAGAAAAAAAGGTACATTCATTCTTCATTTCTATTTTGGCAAATACAGTTTTAAACTTGGTACTTTTTTGACACACCTTGTATTCTGAAAAAAATAATGAATGGAACGTTACTTTTGTTCAGAATACAAGGTGTATCAAAAAGTACAAAAACATCTCGATACTATTTTGACACACCTTGTATGTATATATATATACACAGAATACACATATATTTTACATATGTATAACTGTATATACTTAAAAGTCTACATATTTACATATATAATATCTTATTATAATGGAGATTGTGGGTTTTTCTGTCTGTAACCGAAACTATATTACTATACAAGTCACAATTCTCTTAGTTATTGACATCACATTCACCATGATTTTATTTTTATCTAAACCTCAATTATTAATAAAATTGTCTTACATTATTAATACTGTTAACTATGTCTACATACTGACAACATGCAATTATATTTATATATACAACAAAATAGTGGTTTACAGTGTGAACGGGTAGGCTAATTTGCATATTAATATTAAAAAATCGAATTTAATAAATATGTGCTTAGTATTATTGATTTCTAACTGTTTGGTTTTATTTTAATGAATATAAGCAAAAATCTCTTCAATGAATCTTAAATGAAATCCATCAACAAGATAAAATAACTGTCATTTTATTCTTTACTTCCTCTTATAACTAAATACTTAAATTAGAAAAAATAACAATGAAAGACGAGAGTGATGGAAGAGTAAGTTTCAGTTGTTCCATTTTTTATTATACTCCCTCTGTTTCAAATCTTTTATTATACTCCCTCTGTTTCAAATCTTTTTATCTATATTCTTATTTAGTTTCATTAGCCTTTCTAATTTAATACAATATTTTATTACATTAAAACTTAAATACTTGCACCCGGAGGGTGCATATATTTGCTAGTAAATATAATAATCTTTTAAACGTGCATAATATCTGCATCTATGTTTTAAGAACGCTCATTATATGCCTGCAGATATGCGTCGGTCTGTGCACGGCCCTACATTGATGTATGGAATCACGATGCGAAAAGGCAGTACCTATCTTATGCGACGGTGTAGAAGTGTCTAAAAATCCTCTATCAACTTCAGCCTCGTTGATTGCTCAGGATTTTTCTCCCCCTCTCCCACGTGTAACTCAATCAACTGACGATAAGACTTCTGTCAGACAGGGAGGCACCACCGGTCGTTATTAGTTTAGTGACCGTGTGGCAGCACGGGGGTCAACTGGCCGGCCATTTGTAGACAATGCAACCTGTATCGTTGGGTTTGATCAGACGAAGTCAACTGCTGATATTGAGATCTCTTTAAAAAAAAACCGTCAGTTGTCTCTGATGAGCTCCGAGGGCAAGCACATCCGGTACAAATTATTGGTTTAATATGTTTTGTTTTATTTTATATTTCTTTAAACGTTCCGGGATTTTCGCAATAGATATCTCTCAAGAGATATTCTTTACAATTTGTTTGCATATTTTCTTCATATATATATTTATATATATATATATATATATATATTATATATATATATATATATCGTTCTCGTTAAAAACAAGACACGAGACCATACCATCGTTTCCTACCTGATGATGGCAAACTGTATTGCCGAAAGCGCTCGTTTTGAAACCTTTGGTGGACTATTACACCAGTTACACCCCGAAACCAAAAAGACGGCCCGAAAATTAGAAAGGATTAACCAAAAACTTATCCGACAAAAATTGTCTGTACAGTTCAACAAAACTTTTATATATATATATATATATAATATATATATATATATATATATTTGTATTTAAAGATTTCCTTCTCCTAGAGTGATTACCTAACCAAGGATTTAAAAAATTATCCTAGTACTTACCCATAGATGGAGGGAGACTAGTTAGATGCAAGCCTTTCCCAAGTGTATTAACCCTATGTGAAATGCAAGCAGCTTTGACTAGGACTTGAACTCTGGTTGACGAGTCCATTTCCTACGACTCTAACCATTACGCCTCCTCGCGCCCCCAATTTTCTGCATATCTAATTTTGGATATCTATTTCTTAGGCCAGTACTTACTAAAGATGATCAGCCCTGTCGGCTGGGGCTTTAGAATACGTCGACTGCAACTCTGCATAGGAGTACCCCACCCCCCATGTTGGCCGTCTGTGGCGACTTGTGATACTTAAGGATGAAACCCTCGTGTCTGAGAATACAGCACTCCACTTTTATACTCACTTAGACAGGACAAATGTCTTTGGCATAAAATGATATAACATAATGGGGGGAGGGGGATATGAGTGTAACACTAACTTGTAAATTAGGACGGAAATGTCTTTAACAAAAATATGTGTTAGATGAAAATGGTAAAGTGAGATGTAGCTAAGTGGGGGTGACAGGATGAGTGAGACGTGAGAGATCGGCTGAGTTCGGAATTATACGTCAAGAGTGAGACCTGGAGCTTTTGCTCTTGGCAGTTTTGGCTTAGGGAAAATAAAAATCTCATGAGAAAAAGAAGTGGCCTTGTGTTATTACTAAAAACTTTAAATGGCACAAGGTAAGAATGTTCTTCTAGTACCCCAAGTTGGTTTCCAAACTCCAAACATCCAGGAATTATCAGCCAACTCTAGCATCAACCCAGCAACGAGGGTTCGAGCCTCACCGATGTAGTACCGGTCCAGAGATAAGTATACAACAAATGATGTCTACTATCAACATATCCTCATTCCATTAAAAATGAATGCTATCACATAATAAACGTTGACACGCAATCTCTCCATTCGGAAACGAGAGCGTAACGTAACAATGACCCAATGGATTGATATGCCGTAAAAAAACAACCAACTAATGATGATGATGATGATGATGATGATTTACTATATTCAATTTGGAACATTCTACAGCCACATTCAGTCTTTCTCCATTTGAAACCACCCTGTCTTTTCCATTGTGTGGATTGTTAGCTCCCGCCTCCCGTCACTTGCCAGATCTTTGGGCTTCTGCATTTTTAGAGGACCGCCCTCAGCATATTAGGAAATGAAATACAGGATGAAATTCAACTGATCAAATTTCTGCTGGCAGACACTATACTAAGGGTTCGCATCAAGACGGCTTATATCCCTGAATTTCAGAACAACAATTAGCTCCCTCAGGGAGAATGTCTTTCTCCTGTGCTCTTCACATGCAACCTCGTTGATTCTCTGTCGTCTCTAGGAAGATGCTCTAGACAACCGGATCCCCTAATCTCTTCGCAAGGCATGTCCTTGTTTACTGGAAACGATTTTATAATAACTAGCAAATATATGCTCCCTCCGGGTGCAAATATTTAAGTTTTAATATAATAAAATATGTTAAATTAGAAAGGCTAATGAAACTGAATAAGAATGCAGATAAAAAGATTTGGAACAGAGGGGGTATAATCGAAAAATAGAACAACTTTGAAATTAACTCTTCCATCAATTTCCATTACTCCCGTCTTTCATTGGTAAATTTTCCTAATTCAACTATTTAGTTAAAATAGGAAGTAAAGAATACTATTAGTTATTTCTTCTTGTTAATGGACTTCATTTACGATTTATGTCTGGGATTTTTGCTCATATTCATTAAGATAAAACCAAATAATTAGAAATCAATGATACTAAGCATATATTTATTAAAATCAAATTTTTAAGATCATTATGCAAATTAACCTTCCCATTCACACTGTAAACCGCTATTTTGTTGTATATATAAATACAATTGCATGTTTTTAATATGTAGATATGGTCAACAGTGTTAATAATGTAAAATAATTTTATTAATAACAGAGGTTTAAATAAAAATAAAATCATGGAGAATGTGATGTAAATAACAAAGGGAATTGTGACTTGAGTAGTGATATAGTTTCGGTTACAGACAGACAAACACACAATTTCCATTATAATAAGAAGATTTCATGCAAACCGCATACAATTATTATAAAATCGATTTGAAAGATAAAGTGACACTCTCCAAAAAATTGAAACATGATGTGACCTCCTCTGCAAAATGAAAACATAATTTACTTCTACTATACGAAAAAATTAAAACTTTAAAACCTAATGTGACCTCCCCACACCAATAGAATTATAACAGGACCCCTCATAAAAACTGAAACAAAAAAAACCTTAAAAAATCTTTAAAAATCTTTAAAAATCTTGTAAAGCAAACGCAAGACAAAATTATTTTAGCTACAGAATGGTGAATACATGGAATAAACTACCTTCATCAGTAGTGAATGCCCCATCTCTAAACTCCTTCAAGGCAAAGTTGGATATGGAATTATATTAAATATTCTGTGGATTTAAAATGAATATTTATAAGGAACAGCTGACAGATCTCAGACCTAATAAACAATCTGAAAAGATATTATTATTATTATTATTATTATTATTATTATTATTATTATTATTATTATAAATGTAAACCCTACTAAAAACATAATACTTACATGCATTTACGCTATATTATTTTCTGACCTCCAACCATGTCAGATGAATACAAAGTCAGATTATTGTAAGGAGCCATGCACAAACCGAAGCTCATGCTTGACCCTAGTAAAAATTGCGTGTATCCCTTCGGCAGTCTTCTTCTGAGGCACCTCACGCTTCGGGTAATGAACCCAGCCCTAGCCCTGTAAGAAATGGTGTAATGGTTAGAGTCGTGGGAAATCGACTCGTCGATCCGATTTCAAATCCTGTTTGCATTTCACATAGCGCTAATAGATTTGAGAGAGGTATGCATCTAATTACTCTCTCTTACTCCAACTATGGGTAAATAGAAGGGCAGACTAGACTCTAACCTTGACTAGGTAACCAGTCTAGGAGAAGGAAAACTCAATTTAAACTTGTTAAACTCTGCGTAAAAAATTGGCCTTGTGTCGTATCCTGCTCGTGCGGAGGGTTTGGCAAATATATACATATATTTACGCTGCGCTTATTCCCACATAAACCCATACACTTATACCTTCACTCACACGCACACACACACACACACACACACACACAGACACACACACACATATATATATATATATATATATATATATATGACTGTGACAACCCCAGGGGAATATATCTTCTCTTGGTTGCTGGCAAAATCCTTGGTCCTATCATCCTTAACAGTCTTAATAACTTTGTCTCAGGATCAGCACTATCAGAAACTCAGTGTGGTTTTCGCTCAGGTAGAGGAACAGTAAATCTGATTTTCTGTCTTCCATGGCTCAGGAGAAGGCTCAAGAGCAAAACAAATACTTGCTTATGGTTCTCGTAGATTTCACAAAAGCCTTTGACACTGTGTCTCGGACTTGCTCCACTTCGATTTGCATTTATTTTTTTCTGCTATGCTCGAGAAAGCATGCTAAGCGAAGGAATACAAGTTGAATTCAGAACAAATGGTGGCCTATACAATCAATAACTTTTTAAAGATAGGTAAAAAATTCCCTTGCAGCTAGTGCGGGATCTTGTCTTTGCAGACGATGCCGCTCTATCAGCACAGCCTAGAAGACACACAGACCATTCTTGACAAATTCTCTGAGACATCAAAAGCATTTGGACTTACTATCAGTATAAGGAAAACTGAACTATTGTACCAGCCCGCAGCATGCAATCCATCTGTCTTCATTGATGGAAAAGCATTAAAAATTGTTGACATATTTAAATATCTTGGATCAACAGTCACTTCTGATGAAAAACTGGATAAAGATATCCATTCCAGAATAGGTAAAACAAGCACTGCATTCGGCAATTTGAAACACCGATTATGGAATACCAAATATGTATCTATTAAAATAAAAATTGACATCTACAGAGAAGTCGTGCTTTCAACTCTTGTATATGGTGCTGAAACTTGGACACTTTACCAAGCACATAAACCAACTTGACGCCTTTCACATGCACTGTCTTCGTATCATTTGCGGTATAACATGGGATGATAGAGTGAAAAATAGCACAATATTAAAGAATGTAACATTGCAGGCATTGAAATCTTATTAGCAAATGCTCAGCTTATGTGAGCTGGTAACGTTGTCAGAATGAATGAGAACATGCTAAGCGTTCTATTGGACGTCCGCTCTTAAGCTATTAAGACAAATTGAAGGACAATTTGAAACGTCTAAATATTAACCTGAGTGTTTGGGAAAATTTAGCATAAACTCGAAAAGAATTGTATAAGATGTTTCGCTAGATTAAAGAGCTTTGAAGAAAATGGACTGAAACATCCGTCTAACTTTAAAGCAAACACATCTGACTCCCGCTTTAAGAAAATTTTATCTGTCAGTGTGACTTCATAGCTCACAGCAAGGCAGGGCTGCTATCACACTCGAGGAAGCACAAAATGTATTCTTCATAGTATATTCTCTTTTAAAACTCTCCGGTCGAATGTTTAAAAAAAAAATTTCACTTTGCAAACTCTCTTTTCCCTAATCCCAATTTTCTAGCGAGATCTCAGTGGGTGACTCAACGGTTCTTTCTAGTATATATATATATATATATATATATATATATATATATATATATATATTAAGAAGATTATTTTGAGAATAGTGCGTGAAAATAAGGATGATTCTCTATACACAACCGATAAACATTGGAGCATTACAAGAATACACAACATTAAGAGTATTTGATATACCAATAACATTCTGTCACCAGATATATACTGTGAATTTATCAAGTTATTGAATAGAACTCATAGTTAATCTAAATTAATTTTAATATCATTTTGCGGTTTTGTCTCTGGTTGATTCTCTCTCACTCTATTTCATATGTATGTCTGTCTTTCTCTCTCTCTCTCTCTCTCTCTCTCTCTTCTCTCTCTCTCTCTATATATATATATATATATATATATATATATAATAAGTCGTCCACAGTCACCGTTTCACGTCTAATCAGTGTGGCTAGACACAACAACTACATCTGACCATAAGCGAAACCTGACTGACTTTTCATCAGCCTGATCCGTTAACCTCTCGGCCATCGACAGCTGCCACTAAGCAGCGTTATTTTTTAACTGTTTGAAATACGTACCTCTGTGTATATACTTTACGATCACCAGAGATATAAAATCTGTAAACAACAGATGATCATTGCTTTATGCTGGCTGTGAGAGTCAATTCAAATCACTCATAGACACCTCTATCGGGTTTTGGGAGCATATGAGTCATCCATAGACACCGTGTTTCGACTTTTCACGTGTCATCAGTGTGGCTAGACACAGCAACTACCTCATATATATATATATATATATATATATATATATATTATATATATATATATGGTAAAAATGCGCATATATCAGTCAGATTAGCAGTTATAGATTTATTTCAATCTATATTATATGGGCTTCTTCAAATAAAAATGGAAATGCTGTTACTTTCTAACATATTTTTGGGGACTTGTATATCCAGAGGTCCTACTAGTTTTAACTATTTTTGAGGATAATAGCATTCACACCTAAAAGTCTGAGCTGAAACACTACAGTAGAAAAAATATATAAGAAGACTAGGTTGGCTAGTTGGATTTTACGGCATGTCAACCCTAGGGTTACTTTACACCACATTTTGTTTTATTCATTCTTGTTGGGTATTAATTTTTTTAATTCAATTTTTTTAAACACATTCTGTCAAACTCATTTAAAAAAAAAATCAAACCCTTAGATAGGACCCTAACAGGTATTACCCCTCAGTGTAAATGTTGACCTTGGAGTAATGACAATGAAGAGGTATTCCACTCTCAGCAGAGTTTCAAAATTGAAACTTCAACATTAGATGCAATTTAACGTCACACCCAGGATACATAAGACTAGTGCAAATGAATCAATTTTAATACTGCCCTTTTGGGAAGACCCAACTGCAAGAAGATTGTAGAATTATTATTATTACTACGTTATTACCTCTTTCAGTCGAGACCGAAATGCTACAGTACTCTGAGATGTCACTTCTCATCCATTTATACATTCATATTCCCCATTTCACTCATCCCCCAACACTTCACTCATTCCCCCGCACTTCACTCATTCCCCAGCACTTAACTCGTTCCCAAACACTTAACTCATTCCCCAACACTTCACTCATTCCCCAACACTTCACTCATTCCCCAAACACTTCACTCATTCCCCAACACTTCACTCATTCCCCAGCACTTCACTCGTTCCCAAACACTTAACTCATTCCCCAACACTTCACTCATCCCCAGCACTTCACTAATTCCCAAACACTTCACTCATTCCCCAGCACTTCATTCATTCTTCTTATTCATCTACCCCATCTCATCACCATTTTATTGTATCCCTTAGCTGAGAAGTAGCCACTATGGCTTTACTTAAAGTCACATGAGAACTAGTTAGATCCTCAGTTGACAGTCAAACCCGGATTGGACAGACGTGTTTCACCAAGGCTGTCAACTCCGCACAATGAGTTAGTAAATAAAGAAGCCAAAAAAAAATCTCCAAATAACATGTGACAATTTGTACTTGGTTAATTGTTACCAGCAGCAAGCAACAAACCCTGCCCACCCTTCATTGAATAAGCAACATGGATTACCTTTTACAAGGTTAAAGCAATTAAACTATCCTATTTACTCCTATTAAAGCTCAAACTCTAGTCTTGCTATTACATTCACTTTCAGACTAATCATCATCATGTCATGCATGTAGCACGGGTATCGACAACAATCCTACGCCAACCCTCCCTATCATTCATTGCACCTGGAAGCTCCTCTGTGGAACAGCCATCATCTTCACATAGCTGGTCAATGTAGGTCCTTGCTGGGCGCCCCACACTTGCATGACCATGTGTTGGCTTTCACAGGAGAACGTCGCTTATGAGTTCATCCTTACTTCTCCAGCAGTGTCCTGCGTGCCTTGTCCGTTTCACTCGGATAGTTTGTGAGATGGGGGGCAGGTGACCGTACAGCTGTTTCCTTGTGGGGTGCTGTTTCCATGACTTGTTCAACACTGCTCGCAGCATCCTTGTGCAGCTCCCATCTAGCTTATTCTCAATACGTTTAGTTAGGGTCCAGCTGGTGCAGCCATATAGCAGCACCGACAGGTAAGGTTTTCATCTGTAAATTTTACGTGTTGCATAATCTAGGAATAGTTGTATCCTTCTGTCGATTATACAGTCAGTGTCTTCTGAGCCGAACTTGTGTTAAGTTCTAATTACTCAATTTTTGTTGCATCATAGATAGCTGGATCCAAACGAAGCAAATAATTAATAGTGTGTGTGTCACTCTGTGTGTGAATATCTATGTGTGTGTGTGCGTGATTTTTTTCTTTCTGATCGAACTAATTAAAATGTTGGATAATGATTTCTTCAACTAATTAATTAATAAATCTGTAACTGTAATTAAATTTTAAGTATTTTTCTCACGCACGAGAAGAAAAACGATACTTTAAATAAAGGGGGGGGTAATTTCTTTTACTTAATGAAGATCCGTTTTATATATATGTTACTGTAACAGGGTGAATGACACATCGTAGCGAGAATCTTGTTAGCGCAATTAGGCAAAGATACTCGACATTAGAGAATAAAGCAATTTCCATCAAATTTTCAAAATGAAAGCACAGAACAAATCGTAACGTTCATTCAACAGTAGATTAGAACAACCAGCCTTATATCTCACACAAAGAAAAAAATACCTTTCCAACATGCCTCACGGACTAGACTAGAACCACGTGGTTGACCTATCCCACGATACAGCATACAACGGCATATAAGGAAAAACACAAACCAAAATGTTCACTTGGTTTTAAAATCGCAGAGAAGAGAAGCAATCAGTTACAAGCACCGTTTACTTCATGTCTTCGTTAACACACACACACACACTCACACACACACACCCTCACTCAGACACACACACACACACACACACATACACACACACACACACACCACACACACACACACATATATTATATATATATATATATATTTCTGATATGCACCTCTGATGATGAAGTTCCTACTTCGAAATCGATAAGAAAAAATAACATCTTTTTGTTTTATTTTTTATACGCATTGTAATTGCCTTCAAATCATTAATATATTTATAGCATACTCAACAATGCTTCAAGCAAATTACCAATATATATATATATATATATATATATATATGTGTGTGTGTGTGTGTGTGTGTGTTTGGCTTCACCTAACAACTAATCTAGAAACCTAGGTAGCTAATTTCTGGCTCCTTAGGTCCTCATAATGTTGCCCTACTTTTTGTATTGAGCATGTTTAGCATATTCAACGTAGACAACTCTTTCGGTGTTTTTTTGTACATTCATTACGATACCGACGATTATTTTCAGACAGTACGGCAGTTTTGTTTTTTTCCCCAGACATCAGCTTGTTCCTTTTTTTAAATTTACAAACTGCACCGTCTGTTTTTTTTTTAAGAAATAAAATAAATCTATCTATCTATTTACCCACCTATCCCCCACCCCCCTCTATCTCTCTCTCTCTCTCCTCTCTATATATATATATATATATATATATAATATATATAGAGAGAGAGAGAGAGAGAGAGAGAGAGAATAGAGAGATAGCATTGTTATATAATAGTGAAGCAGAAATATTAACACACGAATTCGATGGAGGAAAAATATTCGTATTTCTGGCATTTCATACAATAGATATCTCTTTTCATTAATAAACCAGTGGCGCTGGACTGGACATCTTGCTAGAATAGAAGACGGCAGTTTCTCGGAGCTACTATTCTCGAAGAGAACTGCAATATGGGAAATATCCGAGGCACGAGCCCAAAAAGCGTTTTAGGGATGTTATCAAAAACAATCTTAAAATACTCCATATAAATACACATAAATGGGAGAGGTTTGCTACAAATAGTGTGGCTTGGAGAAGACTAGTTTATGGTAGCTGTAAGGGGTTTGAGGCGGTCTCTACGTAAGCGGCACATGACGAATGTTATGAACACATTTCCTACATTTAAGCCTGACCATATATTTGACCTGTGTAGCAGGGCCTGCCTGTCTAGGACTAGGCTTATCAGTCACGCACGGTCACTTACAAGAGTAAGCAGGGTAAAGGGGTTCATATATTTTACCGGTTTGCGTAAAAACAAAGTTGGACCCGTGGGCCTTCTGTGTGTTCACAACCGAACTACTCGTAGAATTGGCTTTCTTCTGTGAAGAAGTGGCAATCACCATATATAGATAGATAGAAAGATTAATTTTTATTTCTATAACTCTGACGGTGTGAAAAAAGAGAGGTGCAGTTATATAGAGAGTAAAAGTCGTCGGGGTGGCCTAAAGTCGGTATCAGCCAATCTGCGAGGGAGTCTATCCTATTTTCACTAGCGCTAGACCAAAGGGATTGTTTGTGCGTCTGAGGTGGAGCGCCACACCTACCATCATCTCCTTACTTTTTACTCGTTGGTGAGGGCTGATATCGAACTAGTAACTTTGGTTTCTAGCCGAACGCTCTAGCGACTGAGATAACCCGGAGTGTCTGTGTGTGTGTGTGTGTATGTGTGTATGTGTGTGTGTGAGGTGTGTATGTGTGTGTGTGTGTGTGCCTATGTGTATGTGTATGAGAGATAGAGAGAGTGAATTATATATATACATTTATGTACGCATGTGTATTTGATAATTCCTGAATATTTGTGCCTATATGAATGTAACAAGAATGGAGCTCTCCATTGAAATGAGAAATAAAAATAAAAAAGAAAGAAAGAAATACAGACATACCCTTTATATGCTCAAAAGAAATCGGTCATAAAAGGCGAATATCTGAATATTTTCGTAGAAATCGAAACGAAGGGAAATGCCGTTTGTTGTCAGAAAAACATCTCAATCGGCCCCCGGGCCTATTTTCCAAATTCTCAATCGATCTTGCCACATATTGAATAACACTCTTAATTGATCAGCTACCTTCGATTACCATTGAGTGGAGTGTGCAACATCAAAATATTCGGCCATCGGTTCGTTGATTATGGACGGCCGGAGGCCTTTCTTCATCAACTGATTTCTTTATTTTCGCCTTGACCTTGCGTACATCGTATTTCTTTAGTTTGCTTTTACGTCTTTCGTAGAGTTCTCTCCCTTTGTTTTTTATATTGTCTGTCTTCATCGCTTTTCTTTCCCGCCTTGTGCTGTTCTTTTCGCTTCTAGCAATTCACTTCTACTATTGAGATATTCTAAGCTTGCTTAATACGGCAAAGACTTAAAAGAAACGGCGCTATGAATGAAATACATTTTGTTACTCAATGACCTGCCTATCTTAAAAATCACAACCTGGCTTTTTATAGTTATTTACTAAGTTAAGCTTAGATGCGGTACAAGGCCAAAAGCATGGGGCGTCCGGTGAGAATCGAACTCATTAACAATGATCTGCGAATATAGCTGCTAACCATTATACTACGTGAGGTGCCCTATATAATTTACTAAGCTTAGTTTAGATGCGGCACAAGGCCAGAAGCATGGGGTGTCCAGTGAGAATCGAACTCACTAATAATGGTCTGTAAATATAGCTTGCTAACCATTATACTACGTGAGGTGCCCTATATAATTAACTAAGCTTAGCTTAGATGCGGCACAAAGGCCAGAAGCATGGGCGCCCAGTGATATTCGAAGTCATTAACAATGATCTGCAATATGCTTGCTAACCATTACACTACGTGAGGTGCCCTATATAATTTACTAAGCTTAGCTTAGATGCGGCACAAGGCCAGAAGCATGGGGGTGCGCAGTGATAATCAAACTCTTAACAATGATCTGCAAATTGCTTGCTAACCATTACACTACGTGAGGTGCCCTATATAATTTACTAAAGCTTAGCTTAGATGCGGCACAAGGCCAGAAGCATGGGGTGTCCAGTGAGAATCGAATTCACTAATAATNGCCTCATCAGCAGAAGCTATAGAGGGAAGACCGCCCTTGTGTTGATTTTTTCTCGATTGTTTAGCCATACATTTAATAGGTATTCCCGCCTAATTCATTATAATTGATTCATTTTTCAAAAATTAGGTACGACTCCAATTAAGCACATTCTCCCAACAATTATCGGCAAAAAGCCATTCAAAACAAACCGTGTTTACAACTTATCATTATCGTCATGTAATAAAAGTCACTAGAAGTGGAATATTAACCTACTCTAAACAAATCATAAAATCTAAGAAGTCCGTTTAGTGTTGGGGTTATGGATCGGCCTGTCAGCTTTGGCAGTCCGGTTTCAAATCACGCACAGGGCGGTCTTCCGATCTATAGCTCCTTGCTGATGAGGCCTAATAGGCCGAAATGTACATACAGAAGATTGATTTTTCTCGATTTGTTTAGCCATACATCTTAATAGGTATCCCGCCTATTCATTTATTATTGATTAATTTTTCAAAAATTATGGTACGACTCAATTAAGCATTTATTCTCCAAAAATTATCGGCAAAAAAGCCATTCAAAACAAACCGTTGTTTACAACTTATCATATATATATATATATATATATATATATATATATATATACCAACCACCTCGGCCACGAGTAGGATGTGACACGCGGTCATTTTCTTAACAGGTTTAAATTTAGAGTTTTCCTTCTTAAGGACTGATTACCTAGTCATGGTTAAATAAAACCAGTTCTGCCGCACTATTTCCCCATACTGGAGGGAGAATAGTTGGATTCCTACCTTTCCGATGGTATTAGTGCTATGTGAAATGCACAGGCCTGGTGCAGGATTTTTGAACTCGTCGCGGTGTGTTCATTTCCTATGCCAAACCATTACACCACGTGCACTAATTAGACATACACAATAATCGTTTACGGCAAACCCACCTGATATAAATCTATGTTTGGGGCAGTCATTTCCTTTATACTGTTTTTTTATTGTTTAATTCTTTTAGAGATTCAAATTTTTTCTTATTATTTCTTTTCCCAAGATTAAAAATGTTTGGTTTAAATTTGTATGAAATTGTGAAACGATCTTTTCAAGCGTGAGAATATAATTCATAACTTAAAAAATCTATCATCAATAAATAACGAACAACGCACGACTACAGCAAACATTTCTTTAGAACTCGAAAAATTCATAATCTACCGCTACACACACACACACACCACACACACACACACACACACACACACACAGAGACACACACACACCACACACACACCACACATTATTACTATATATATATATATATAAAATATATATATATGTATGTATATATTTATATGCACACATAGTGCATAGACAATAGATAGAAAGAGAGAAGAGAGAGATGGGGAGGGAGAAGGAGTTGAGAGCCAGACGGACAGAAAAAGAGAATTTATTTGTGAGGGTTTAATGAATGAACCTGATATATATATAGATCATATAATAATATATATATATATGATATATATATATATATATGGGTGGTGTAATATATATGTGCTGTGTATATTATATATGTAATATATACTAATATATATATGTGTTATATATATATGTATATATATCATATGTATAATTATATATGTATATATATATGGTATGTATATATATGTGCTATATATAATATGTTATATATATGTGTTAATATATATGTATATATATGTTGTATATATATGTATATGTATGTGTATATAGATAGTGTATATATATGTATGTATATATATGTATATATATATATATTATTATATATATTACGAGAGAGAAGAGAGAGAGAAAGAGAGATAGAGAGAGAGAGAGAAGGTCAAAGATAGAGACAAATACAGAGATAGATAGATAGATAGATAGATAGATAGATAGATAAGGTGAGTTATTTGATGAGGAGGCGATGTATGAATAAACAGAAGGAAAATGAGGTCTAGCTTTCATCATACAATCGTACAATCACACTTATTTCTTTAACAGAAGCCACATTTGTTATTGTAATACAGTAAAATTTGTGTAGTTTCTATGTAATTTTTTGAAATTACAGATAATCATTGCTAGGAAAGAAATTGATATTGTCCTGAGAGATATAGAAGTCACTAACAATTATCTTAATATTGTGGTCATATAAATGTTTTAAATTTAAACTATTTTTGTTAATTTAGACACTTCGAATTGGTGTCGCATTGCTGATAGAGTAGGTCGATTTTGGGACTGTAACATGTAGCGAAAGTTGCAAAATCTTATATAATGGAGATTGTGTGTTTTTCGTCTATAACCGAAACTATATTTACTAATTGAGTCACAATTCACCATAGTTACTTTACATCACATTCTCCATGATTTGATTTAAACCTCAATTTATTTAATAAAATTATCTTACATTATTAATACTGTTGACCATATCTACATTCTAATAACATGCAATTGTATCTATATACACACAAAATGGCGGTTTGCAGTGTGAATGGAAGGTTAAACTTTACATATTAATATTAAAAATTTGATTTTAATAAATATGTGTTTAGTTTATTGATTTTTAATTATTTGGTTTTATCTTAATGAATCATTATAAAAGTCTCGGGAATAAATCTTAAAAGAAATCCATTAAACAATATAACTGTATTCTATTCTCTTACTTTATTACTAATTCTATTCTTTACTCTTTATCCTAATTTAACTAAAAGTTAAATTATGAAAATTTAGCAATGAAAGACGGGAGTGAAGAAAAAGCAAGTTTTAGTTGTTCCCTCTCTGTTTTCAAATCTTTTTTCGGCATCTTATTTAGGTTTCATTAGCCATATTTTATTACATTAAAATTTAAATACTTGCACCCGGAGGGTGCACTATTTTGCTAGTTAACAATAATGAATTACCACACAAAATATTTTCTTCGAAGCATTGCCTTCATTTGACGAAATATATTTTCAATCTTTTAAAATGTTATCACTGTTACAGCTAATATGAGGTAAAAAGCAGTAAATCGGGATGCGTGTGCGTGGTGATGGGGCATATTTTCAATTTGAATTGTAGTTATAATATTTTATTCGTTTGGTTTTAAAATGATAACGTTTCTGTTTTAAATATTGAAAGTGATAAATTTCTGACCAAGAGGATAGACTCCCTTGTTGTGGGCTGATAGTGACAATAGGCCACTCTGCAGAAGTAACTTTTTTGTTTCAAGCATCAAAATGTATTACTCCTGCCTTTGCGGTTCTTATTAGAAATTCAAAATATTTGGAACGGATTGGTTTTGTTTCTTTGTTTAATGGCATGTTAACCTCGTGGCGTTATTTAATACCCAAAACCATCATTGTAGAAGAACAATAGGCGGTACTATTTAACATGTAGTCCAGCATGTTAGAAAAGGAGGATATTTGGTGCCATATTAGTGGACGATTCTTGATGTTAGTTCCATCAAAGAATAGTGTAAGTAAAACATCTATTTCTTTTTATCTCTCTTATCATACCAACACACAACACTTTACTATTTGAGAGAATTGATATTCTAAAAAAAGTGAAAAAATCAACCCCTCTATTGCTGGTCAGGGTGCAATGTACCGTATAACAAATATGAGATAAAAATGTGATAACACGTCTCTACAAAAAGGAACTGAAAAAAATTAGTTTATCCATTTCATTTAATTGCGCATTACCTTCGAAATATATATATATTCATGCACATGCACACACCACTGTCGACTGGGACAGTCAATACACCAACTGCATCTCTGCTGAGGGTAACCTTTCCCCATCCAATGAAGCCACCTGCCGGCCGTAATTGGCAATTTGTAAGCCTGAAATTAGAAGGGAAAATATCAAGGACATTTCTAGACATTTTTATGTATAAGCATTTGTTTGAATATTTGTTCTATAAGATGTGCTGAAGTCCACCACTTAAACTATATAGACTCTGCGTGGGTTGCGATTAGAGCCAGCCAATCAACACGCACAAATGCGTTGGTTAGTTAACAATTCAATCGCTGATCTTGAAACCGTTCATTTGCACGTATTCGACACGGACGAACAGATGTCCAAACAAGACTATGCTCAGCAAGGACTCTACCCAACATAAGGAACACCGGGAACAACTAAATGATTCTACCTAAACTCTAGGGAACACCGGGGAACAACAAGGATTCTAAACTAACACTAAGGAACACCGAGGAACAACCAAGGGATTCTACCTAACGTCTAAAGAACAATAAGGAACAACCAGAATTCTTCACTAAAGAACACAAGAGATTTCCACTGTAAAGTGCTCTCACCGCAGCCTAAAGATGGCGACAAAAATTCGTATCGGAATGCATGTGTATCCCATTATTGAATTCCCTTTTAATATTCCAATTTAATCAGCTGAACGGAAAAATGTGAGAACAATTTTCAATTCGTATTCAAGGTCAATATCGATCAGGCGGTTTCCAAACAGAAAAAATAATTAAAATATTCTCATTACAATTTAGATTAACGTAGTATTTTCTTAATTAATTTAATAAAGTTAAAAGAATTGGAATTGAAGTTAAAAATTTGAAAAAGGGAATTTTCAAAAAGAAAAAAACGTGTTATACATCTACGTCATCAGGATAAAAATGATCTATCTATTTATCTATCTTTTATCTGTTCATCTCTCTCTCTCTCACTCTCTCCCTCTCTCTCTATCTATCTATCTTCTCCCCCCACCTCTTTCTCTATCTATCTATTTCTTGTCTTCCCCCCCCTCTCTCTCTCTCTCTCTCTCTCTCTCTCTTATACTATATATATATATATATAATATATAATATAACATGAGTTGATGTTAGCATAGGCGTGAAACCGTCAGTAACCGGGCGCCGTTAACCCCATGTCCACGCCACTTTAACACACACACCACACAACACACACACACAACTATATATATATATATATATATATATATATATATATATATACAAAGGTATATACAAAAAAGTATCGAAATTTTTATACTTTTTGCACAAACTTGTAATCTGAGAAAAAAAGGTACATTCATTCTTCATTTCTATTTGGCAAATACAGTTTTAAAACTTGGTACTTTTTTGACACACCTTGTATTCTGAAAAAAATAATGAATGGAACGTTACTCTTTGTTCAGAATACAAGGGTGTATCAAAAAGTACAAAAAACATCTCGATACTATTTGACACACCTTGTATGTATATATATATACACAGAATACACATATATTTTACATATGTATAACTGTATATACTTAAAAGTCTACATATTTACATATATAATATCTATTATAATGGAGATTGTGGGTTTTTCTGTCTGTAACCGAAACTATATTACTATACAAGTCACAATTCTCTTTAATTATTGACATCACATTCACCATGATTTTATTTGATGTAGACATACATTAACAGTTTAAAATGTAAGACAAATTATTATGAATAATTGAGTTTAGTTAAAAATAAAATCAATGGTGAATGTGATGTCCAATAACTAAGAGGAATTGTGGATTGTATAGTAATATAGTTCGGTTACAGAGCAGAAAAAACCCACAATCTCCATTTAATAAGATATTATATATGTAAATATGTAGACTTTTAATTTATATACAGTTATACATATGTAAAATATATGGTATTCTGTGTAATTATATATACAACAAGGTGTGTCAAATAGTATCGAGATGTTTTTGTACTTTTTGATACACTTGTATACTGAAACAAAGTAACCTTCCATTCATTATTTTTTTCAGGAATACAAGGTGTGTCAAAAAAGTACAAGTTTAAAAACTGATTTGCAAATAGAAATGAAGAATGAATGTACCTTTTTTTCTCAAGATTACAAAGTTGTGCCAAAAAAGTTATAACAAAAATTTCGATACTTTTATTTGTATATACCTTTTATAAAATATATATATTATATTATATATATAAATATATGTGATGTGGTGGTTGGTGTGTGTGTGTGTTAAAGTGGCGCTGACATTGGGTAACGGCGCGCCGGTTACTGACGCGTTCACGCTATGCTACAATTAACTCATGTTATATATATGTATATATATATATATATATATAGAGAGAGAGAGAGAGAGAAGAGAGAGAGAGGGGGGAGAAAAGAAGAAATAGATAGATAGGAGAGAGAGAGAGGTGGGGGAGGAAAGAAATAGATAGATAGAGAGAGAGGGAGAGAGTGAGAAGAGAGAGATGAACAGATAAAAGATAGATAATTAGATAGATAATTTTTACCTGTATGACCGTAGATGTCATAAACACGTTTTTTTTCCATTTTGAACATTCCCTTTTTCAAAAATTTTACGTCAATTACAATTCTTTTAACTTCATATATAAATTAATTAAAGAAAATACTACGTGTAATCTAAAATTGTAAATGAGAATATTTTAAATTATTTTTTTCTGTTTGGAACGCCTGATCGATATTGACCTGAATACGAATTGAAATTGTTCTCACATTTTCCGTTCAGCTGATTAAATTGGAATATTAAAAGGGATTCAATTAATGGGATACACATGCATTCCGATACGATTTTGTCCCCATCTTTAGCGCAGTGAGAGCCAACCTTTACAGTGGAGTTTCTCTTGTTTTCTTTAGTGAAGAATTCTTGCGCTGTTCCTTATTGTTCTTTAGAGTTAGGTAGATCCTTTGGTTGATTCTCGGTGTTCCTTAGTGTTAGTATAGAAATCCTTTGTTGTTCCCCCGGTGTTCCCTAGAGTTAGGGTAATAGAATCATTTAGTTGTTCCCGGTGTTCCTTAGTGTTGAGGTAAGAGTCCTTTGGCTGAGCATAGTCTTTTTGGACATCTTTCGTTCCGCTGTCGAATACGTGCAAAGAACGGCTTCAAGATCAGCGATTGAAGTGTTAACTAACCACGCATTTGTGCGGGTTGATGGCTGGCTCTAATCCACGCACCCACGCAGGTCTATAAGTAAGTGGGCGACTCAGCACATCTTAAGAACAAAATATTCAAACACATGCTATAACATAAAAAATGTCCTAGAATGTCCTTGCATATTTTCCCTTCCTAATTTCAGCTATTACAAATTGCCAATTTACGGCCGCAGTGTGCTTCATTGGATGGGGAAGGTTACCCTCAGCAGAGATGCAGTTGTTGTATGAACTGTCCAGTTCGACAGTTGTTGTGCATGTGCATGAATTATATATAAATTTCGAAGTAATGCGCAATTAAATTGAAATGCGAAAACTAATTTTTTCAGTTCCTTTGTGATAGAGACTGTATCACATTTTTATCTCATATTTGTATACGGTAACATTGCACCCTGACCAGCAATAGAGGAGTGTTGATTTTTTCACTTTTTTTAGAATACAAATTCTCTCAAATCAGTATAAAGTGTGTGTGCGTAATGATAAAGGAGAGTAAAAAATAGATGTTTACTTACACTATTCTTTGAGAATAACATCAAGAATCGTCCACTAAAATGGACCAATATCCTCCTTTCTTAACATGCTGCGACTACATGCTTAAATAGTACCCCTATTGTCTTCTGACAATGATTTTGATTAAAGAACGCCCGAGGTATAACATGCCATTAAAACAAAGAAACAAAACCAGATCCCGTTTCCAAATATTTGAATTCTATAAGAACCCCAAAGCAGGAGTAATACATTTGATGCTTGAAAACAAAAAAGTTACTTCTGCAGAGTTGGCCTATTGTCACTATCAGCCAAACAACAAGGGAGTCTACCTCTGTCCAGAAAATTTATCACTCAATATTAAAAACAGAAACGTTATCATTTTAAACCAAACGAATAAAATATTATAACTACAATTCAAATTGAAATATGCCCCCCATCACCACCAACACCTCCGATTTACTGCTTTTTACCTCATATTAAGCTGTAACAGTGATAACATTTTAAAAGATTGAAATATATTTCGTCAAATGAAGGCAATGCTTCGAAGAAAATATTTTGGTGTGGTAATTCATTATGTTAACTAGCAAATATATGCACCCTCCGGGTGCAAGTATTTAAATTTTAATGTAATAAAATATGCTAATGAAACTAAATAAGATGCCGATAAAAAGATTTGAAACAGAGAGGGAACAACTAAAACTTGCTTTTTCTTCACTCCCGTCTTTCATTGCTAAATTTTCATAATTTAACTATTTAGTTAAATTAGGATAAAGAGTAAAGAATAGAATTAGTAATAAAGTAAAGAATAGAATTACAGTTAATATGTTAATGGATTTCTTTTAAGATTTATTCCCGAGACTTTTTATAATATTCATTAAGAAAAACCCAAATAATTAAAATCAATTAATACTAAACACATTTATTAAAATCAAATTTTAATATTAATATGTAAATTAACCTTCCCATTCACACTGCAAACCGCCATTTTTGTATATATAAATACAATTGCATGTTATTAGAATGTAGATAGGTCAACAGTATTAATAATGTAAGATAATTTTATTAATAATTGAGGTTTAAATCAAATCATGGAGAATGTGATGTAAATACTATGTGAATTGTGACTCAATTAGTAATATAGTTTCGGTTATAGACAGAAAAACACACAATCTCCATTATAATAAGATTTGCAACTTTCGCTACATGTTACAGTCCAAAATCGACCTACTCTATCCAGCAATGCGACACAATTCGAAGTGTCTAAATAACAAAAATAGTTTAAATTTAAACATTTATATGAACCACAATATTAGATAATTGTTAGTGACTTCTATATCTCTCAGGACAATATCAATTTTCTTTCTAGCAATGATTATCTGTAATTTCAAAAAATTACATAGAAACTCACACAAATTTATTCTGTATTACAATAACAAATGTGGCTTCTGTTAAAGAAATAAGTGTGATTGTACGATTGTATGATGAAAAGAGCTAGACCTCATTTTCCTTCTGTTTATTCATACATCGCTCCTCATCAAATAACTCACCTTATCTATCTATCTATCTATCTATCTATCTATCTATCTCTGTATTTGTCTCTATCTTTGACCTTCTCTCTCTCTCTCTATCTCTCTTTCTCTCTCTCTCTCTCTCTCTATATATATTATATATATATATATATATATATATATACATACATATATATATAATATACATATATACATATATATTACACACATATATATACATATATAATATACACATATATATAATATATACATATATATATATACATATATATACATATATATATAACATATATATATACACATATATATATATATACATATATATATACACACACATATATTATACACACACCACACATATATAATATATATATATATATATATATATATATATATATATATATATCAGGTTCATTCATTAACCTCATCAAATAATTTCTCTTTTTCTGTCCGTCTGGCTCTAACTCCTTCTCCCCCTCTCTCTCTCTCTCTCTTTCTATCTATCTGTCTATACATCTATGTGTGCATATATAAATATATAATACAATATATATATTTATATATATATATATATATATAATGTGTTGTGTGTGTGTGTGTGTGTGTCTCTGTGTGTGTGTGTGTGTGTGTGTGTGTGTGTGTGTGTGTGTGTGTGTAGCGGTAGAATTGTTTCGAATTCAAAGAAATGTTGCTGTATCTTGTTTGTTGTTTATTATTGTGATAGATTTTTAAGTTATGAATTATATCACGCTTGAAAAGAATCGTTTCACCAATTTCAATACAAATTTAAACCAAACATTTTTAATCTTGGGAAAAGAAAAATTAAAGAAAAATATTGAATCTATAAAAGAATTAAACAATAAAAAAACAGTATAAAGGAAATAGACTGCCCCAAACATAGATTTCATATCAGGTGGTTTGGCGTAAACGATTATGTGTATGTACTAATTAATGCACGTGGGTAATGGTTAGGCATAGGAAATGAACACGACGCGACGAGTTCAAATCCTGCACCAGGCTGTGTGCATTTCACATAGCACTAATACCATTCGGAAAGGTAGGAATCCAACTATTCTCCCTCCAGTTATGGGGAAATAGTGCGGCAGACTGGTTTATTTAACCATGACTAGGTAATCAGTCTTAAAGAAGGAAAACTCTAAATTTAAACCTGCTTAAGAAAATGACCGCGTGTCACATCCTACTCGTGCGGAGTGGTTGGTATATATATATATATATATATATATATATATATATATATGATAAGTTGTAAACACGGTTTGTTTTGAATGGCTTTTTGCCGATAATTTTTGGGAGAATAAATGCTTAATTGGAGTCGTACCTAATTTTGAAAATTAATCAATTAATAATGAATTAGGCGGGAATACTATTAAATGTATGGCTAAACAAATCGAGAAAAATCAATCTCTGTATGTACATTTCGGCCTATTAGGCCTCATCAGCAGAGCTATAGATCGGAAGACCGCCCTGTGCGTGATTTGAAACCGGACTGCCAAGCTGACAGGCCGATCCATAACCCCAACACTAACGGACTTCTTAGATTTTATGATTTGTTTAGAGTAGGTTAATATTCCACTTCTAGTGACTTTTATTACATGACGATATGATAAGTTGTAAAACACGGTTTTGTTTTGAATGGCTTTTTGCGATAATTGTTGGAGAATAAGTGCTTAATTGGAGTCGTACCTAATTTGAAAATTAATCAATTAATAATGAATTAGGCGGGAATACCTATTAAATGTATGGCTAAACAAATCGAGAAAAATCAACACAGGGCGGTCTTCCGATCTATAGCTCTGCTGATGAGGCCTAATAGGCCGAAATGTACATACAGAGATTGATTTTTCTCGATTTGTTTAGCCATACATTTAATAGGTATTCCCGCCTAATTCATTATTAATTGATTAATTTTCAAAATTAGGTACGACTCCAATTAAGCACTTATTCTCCAAAAAAAAAATATATATATATATATATGAAAGTAAGTAAACAAACGATGTGTTTATTTTTATATGGCTTTTTTGCCGACAATTTTTGGAGGATATCTACTTAATTGAAGTCATGCCTAATTTTGAAAATTAATTAGTTAATAATTAATGAATTTAGGCCGGCATATATGTTCAAATGTAAGGCTAAACAAATCGAGAAAATGTCAATCCCTCTATGTACATTTCGACCTATTAGGTCTCATCAGCAAGGTTATAGATATGGGAGACGTGTGTGACTCGAAACCTTGACTGCCAAGCTGACAGGCGGGGATTCTAATCACTACACCAGCTAGCCTATCTCAGATTCTTCGTTCGTTTTGAACTTATTTATATACAACTTTTGGGGGGACTTGTCGCACGACAGTATGAAAGTAAGTAAATAAACGATGTGTTTATTTTCGATATGGCTTTTTTGACGACAATTTTAGTCATACCTAATTTTGAAAATTAATTTTCAATAATTATGTTAATAATTAATGAATTTAGGCGGCATATATGTTCAAATGTAAGGCTAAACATATATATATATATATATATATATATATATATATATATATATATATATATATATATATATATGTGTGTGTGTGTGTGTGTGTGTGTGCGTGTGTGATATTATGAAAAATTGAAAAACATAAATTCTAAATGAAGTAATTTTTATTTCGCCTATGCTGCAGTGTTTCGATCTATTTCAATAGATCTTCATCAGGGCTTTTGTTAGTTTGAATAAAAAATAAATGTATCACAGACAATAAGAAATCTGCGGGACTCGTTTGCTTTTGTCGGTCAGTCTATTTAAAATTATTGAATTTAGACGCATAGCGCTCATGGATGTTTAACCGTAAACTCTTTTTTATCATATATGTGCTAGAAGTTAGTGGCTGAGGGTCTCCATATCCTTGGAATGACGTTAATCTCTAATTGATGTTGAGGTTCCAGTTCTGGAGCACCTCTTCATTACCATTGCTCCCGGGTTAACTCTGACCCAGATTAGTAGTACCTGTTAGGGTCCCATCTATGGGATAAATAGAAAAATGTGTTTATAAAAAAATGAGTATCCATTAAGAATGAATTTATTTCAAAATTTTGTCGGCATTATGATATACTGTAGAATAGAACAAACCACCACAAACCGAATCACTACTACATAGCCTGGAGAAAGCAGCACTAAACATCAGCCTCTATGTGAATTCCAAGTTCATGTGTTTTAAAAAGAAAGGAGAGATCTCCAAACTCGACGGTAAGCCTCTAAATCCAGTAAAACAATTCACATACTAAGGTAGTTGTATCAGTGCTACAGTATTTAACACTAGCAGCGGCTACCCGGCGTTGCCTGTGTAGAGGGGGATTTTTTAAATGTTAGTCTCTCAGGTCCATAGGGCATCCTATGGGGATCCAACTCACGATTCAGTAATAATTTATAACTGAATCAT
Source organism: Doryteuthis pealeii (assembly GCA_023376005.1). Classification (NCBI taxonomy): domain Eukaryota; kingdom Metazoa; phylum Mollusca; class Cephalopoda; order Myopsida; family Loliginidae; genus Doryteuthis; species Doryteuthis pealeii. Next base: position 34,668,200 of record CM042152.1, on the reverse strand, counting down.
GAGTTGGACCCTCGCAGGATGCCCCATTAAAACGCACACGTAAAAAAAAATCTTGCGTTGATCAAGCCACTCTAAAAGAAAAAATAATGTCTACTATTTATAATATTAAATACAAAAAAAAATATGCTGTTATCATTTAAATTTTATTTTTAATCATCTTCACGAATATAAATCAAATCTCTATTATTTTTTCTCAAAAACCAGGCCCTGGTGATATTTAATGTGTATATGTATTTACTTATTTTCGAAGTTTCATCCGGACATACAGATTCACACAACTGCCCTTTATATATGTATAGATTAAAACTTAAATACTTGCTCCCAGAGGGTGCATACCCTTGCTAGTAATAAATAATAGGTAAATAATCAGTTTAGATGATTTTCCCACCGTGAAACTCACCGGTTCGGTTAGAATCCGCATTGGTGATTCTAAGCTTTAACCCAAAAATCCTATACCACCTCATTCCACCCGGCCAGAAGTCTCATTCGTTTTCCTAATCCACCCCAAATGAGAGCCTTTGTTTAAATTTAATATTAAACATATTTAGAAGTCTTTGATTTAAGGGAAATAACTGGTAACTCTAGATGCAAAGGTCATTTTTAGCCATTTTTTATATATCCGTATAGGAATGCTCTGGACTTAGAAAATTCTCAACAGAATGTTAAGAGTTAACTGATAGACTATATCAGTAAGCACGAGTATTTATTGTGTTTTTGTTTTTTTTTTTTTTTTTTTGGAGGGGGGGGGATTTGTTCTTGTTGCTTTTGTTGTTTTTTTGTTTTTTTGCAAATTTCGCTAAGGTAACTGAAACGGAGAGAATTCTGTTGTCTTTATCATTGATGGACAAACAATCAAACGGATGACGTTATTTGAATTAGTAGGACGAGAATTGAGTTTCAGGGCGAACGGGGGGTTGGGTATCTGGGGTCAGTGGGGATCCAGCCGAGTCAGTTAGAATTAGAAAGATGAGATGCTTCTAGTTGATTATCACATTGTTTGTGAGGTTGACTTCAATATCCTCTTTCATTTACTTCAGAAGAAAAGCGATCGAGTTATGTTTTCAATCAGTCTCCTTATCATTATTTAAGAGGAACATAAAATTCTAAGACAAGGATATACTCAATAAATGGTTTGTATCAAGGTACACATCGGTGTATACATATAGACATCAAGATGAATTTACACACTCATACACGTATCTTTTAATACATATATGTAAAAATGTAGAAAAACACGAAATATCCCAAGTGATGAATATCTATTCTAATAGAAATGTCGACGCTATAACGTTTCGGTCTTCAGGACATGTGGTAAAGATCTTGTAGAGGAGGCTTTAATTTTTTGCTTTCTCCATTTTACTCACTAATGTGTATATATATATATATTATATATATATATATATATATATATAATTTATTGTTTATATTTTTGAAGGCAATTACAATGCGTATATCGTATGAAATTCGATATTTATTGAAAATAATCATGACAAGTAAACTCGGCAAATAACGAGCGCGACGTGGAACACCGTACAGCTGTTCAACTTTATTAAATCTCATCAGCGGTGTATACCTACGATTTCCCTCCGACAGAAATCGAAACCGGGAACCCAGAGCCACGGCCTGGTGACCCAGGGGTAAAATCTCTGATTCTGCGTGCTGGGTTCCCGGTTTCGATTTCTGTCGGAGGGAAATCGTAGGTATACACCACTGATGAGACTTTATAAAGTTGAAGCTGATTTATGGTGTTCCACGTTGCGGTCGTTATTTGCCGAGTTTACTTGTCATGATTATCTTCAATAATTAACGAAGTAAGCAAATTTTCAAATTATATATATATATATATATATATGTGTGTTGTGTGTGTGTGTGTGTGTGTGTGTGTGTGTGTGTGTGTGTGTGTGTGGTGTGTGTGTGTGTGTATATTATGTATGATTAATATGTTCTTAATTATAGTTAGTGTGTTTGTACGAGTGTTATCATTTTATTATTAATTCGAATTATAACCAGTCTGTTTTAAAGTTAAATGCTATAATTTCGAATCCCAAATTCAAATAATTAAGAACGGAAGAAATATATATATATATATACAAATGTCATTATAATTCAAAATTAAAATCGTTTTATTAAGTAAATAATTCAATAAATGTTATCCGTATTTTATTATTATTTTATTGTTCAAAATTATATTATATTTTAATTAGGAAATATTGTTAGTATCCGTTTAGGCAGGTAAATTCTTATTTTTTTTTTATCATCGCTTGAGTATTTATCTCTAAGTTAAGGTATCGTGGACATTTAGGCAACGCTACCTTAAATTATATATATATATATATATATATATATATATATATATATATATATATATATACCAAACTTGTTGGTAAACCCTCGCAGGAGAAAAAAACGGCAAATAGTTTTAAAATATACTACCAAACATCACCTGGGGAGGAAAAAAATTGGAAAAAGAGAAAAGACCAAGATAATCGTACCAACCAAAAATAATCGATTGATACTACAATACTTGACCAAAAGAAAAAACAATTCATATGTATATACATATAAGAAATATACATTCATATAAAAACCGCCAGGATATACTAAAGCTAATAAGTAAAGAGTGCTCAATACCTAAGTAGAGCAAATAATAAAAGTTTAAGAAGGGATAGAACTCCGATCGATTCAGCACTAGTCGGACAGCTTAGCCGCTCGGCCACGTCACCCACAGAATGCGAACTGGATTTTTAACTGTTTTAATACACACAACTGTATGTATGAACAGGCCCCCATAGAGTGCTCCATCCCTTTTATAGGAGAGCGTTGCGTTGGATATATATATATATATATATATATAATTTTTATTTTTGTTATTAATATTGGAGAAATGATTATAAAGTGCTCAATTATTTCTTTAAGAGCTGTATTTATTTATTTATTTAAGTCACCAATACATTTTGTATTGATGACTTAAATAAATAAATAAATATATATATATTATATATATTATATATATATATATATGCATGCCGAATTAAACAAATGACACATCTCCTGTTTAATTTCATTTGTAATTTTTTCAAGTTTTCTGGACAACTTTTTAATATTTGGGTGGAATTAGTGGATTAGTCCACCAAAGTTCATGTCCCGAGTACTTTCGGAACTTCTAAGTGCCATCATCAGGAGTGATGTGTTCCAGTTTTTCAAATTATATTAATGGGTGTGGAAGCTGGAAGTACTCGGGACATGAACTTTGGTGGACTAAACCACGAATTCCACCCAAATATTAAAAAGTTGGCCAGAAATCACAAATAAAATTGTCAAACAGGAGATGTGTCTTTTGTTTAATTCAACATGTATAAATGAAAGAATGCTACCCAAATACACACACATATATATATATATATATATATACATATTGCTACGTGTGTGCATGAGTGTGTTTTATATTATTCTTATTTAATGAAATGCATTATTTGTATAAGATTTATACATAATTGACAAAAAATACGATATCCTCTATCTCTTGAACTATATATGATAAACACATTTATGCTCGTTTTTATTTCTTATTTTTATTCTCCATAGTACTCACTTAAAATTGACCAAATGAAATTGTCATCTCCTCAATATACTTCTATCTCTCTATACTATCTAATTACATTGGCCATTATATGCAATGTTGGCTAAGAAAGGCAATCTTATATGTTTGGTCAATAAAATTAATGAAAAGTAAAATGATACCTCAAAATACTATCCTAATCACAATCGACGTTAAATCTCTATACTCCAATAACGATATTCCAATAAGTATCATAAAATAATAATAGTCCGAACAAGATAGTAGCAAAAATAACAGTAATATATATATATATATATATATATATATATATATATAAAAGGGAGGAAAAACTCAACACCGTTATTCCTTAATAAATTTATTTCGACCAAAATTGGGGCCTTTACAAATCTAAGTTGATTTAACAAAGCTCCCCAAATCAAGTGTGATCAGATGGATAATCATTAATAATTTGAATTGCTTAACAGAAGAATTTTCTCAATGTAGAATCTTTTCCCAATTTTTTTTTTCCACAATATATACATTAAAAGACTGTCACTATGGTGACAGGAAGTCATGGC
>CM042152.1:34609063-34659063 GCA_023376005.1 Doryteuthis pealeii | reverse complement strand
TTCTTATATTTTATATGAATACTTCTTTAAATATTGTTATGTAATACAGTAAACAGTATAAAACATCCGGTGGGGCTATATCATAGGTTGAAAGTGGGATTTTCAGAGCCTAGTAAATGCTCTCTCAGTTTCTCTTTCTATTAGAAAGTCGAAGAATTATTAAGAGTCCTTATTGTAACGATGCTGGTTGCCATTTTAAGCGTTTAGTTCCTTGGTAAATCCATTGTTTAGTTTTTTGTTGTATTCCTTGAAATCCTATGAAGAAAAATAAGTGTAGATTCAGTAGATACTCCTTCTAGCAGTAAGTCTGTTGTATTCCTTGAAATCCAAGGTAGAAAATAGTGTAGTATGAGTAGATACTTCTTGATGCAGTGAGTTTATCATATTCCTTGGAATCATAGGTATAAAGAGTACAGTTTCAGTAGATATTCCTTGTGTCAGAAATTCTGTTGAATTTCTTTGAAATCCTAGGTAGAAAAAGTGTAGTTTCAGTAGATACTCCCTTGGGGCAGGAAGTCTGTTGTATTCATTGTAATCTTAGGTAAAAAAAAGGTGTATTTTCAATAGATACTCCTTGTGACAGAAAGTCTATTATATTCCTTGAAATCCAAGGTAGAAATAAGTGTAGTTTCAATAGATACTCCTTGTGGCGGAAAGTCTATTATATTCCTTGAAATCCAAGGTAGAAATAAGTGTAGTGTCAATAGATACTCCTTGTGCGGAAAGTCTATTATATTCCTTGAAATCCAAGGTAGAAATAAGTGTAGTGTCAATAGATACTCCTTGTGGCGGAAAGTCTATTATATTCCTTGAAATCCAAGGTAGAAATAAGTGTAGTGTCAATAGATACTCCTTGTGGCAGAAAGTCTATTATATTCCTTGAAATCCAAGGTAGAAATAAGTGTAGTGTCAATAGATACTCCTTGTGGCAGAAAGTCTATTATATTCCTTGAAATCCAAGGTAGAAATAAGTGTAGTGTCAATAGATACTCCTTGTGGCAGAAAGTCTATTATATTCCTTGAAATCGAAGCTAGAAATAAGTGTAGTTTCAATAGATACTCCCTGTGGCAGAAAGTCTATTATATTCCTTGAAATCCAAGGTAGAAATAAGTGTAGTTTCAATAGATACTCCCTGTGGCAGAAAGTCTATTATATTCCTTGAAATCCAAGGTAGAAATAAGAGTAGTTTCAATAGATACTCCTTGTGGTAGAAAGTCTATTGTATTCTTTTTACTCCTAGGTAGAAATAAGTGTAGTTTCAATAGATACTCCTTGTGGCAGAAAGTCTGTTGTATTCTTATAATCCTCCTCTGCAGATCTTGATTTCAAAAAGTTCAATTTGCAATTGATTTCAGGAGAAATACCACCGACTTTAATGCGGTCTATTCTGTTTCTAATTTTTACCGAAAATTCAGATCTCTGATATTGTGTAATTTCATAAATATGACTTGGATTTTTGCATGCATGTTATACATAGATAGTCCAACACATTTCAATCGATGTAAGATCTCTTTGTAATGTAAATGTGGCAATCTAGCAGACCATTATTAATGACTCCGATTCTCACTGGGTACTGTGTTCTTCTGGCTCTGCGCCACAACCATTTTACCTTTCTTTCTTTATGGGATGATGCCCTACAATTAGCAACCATTTTTGTCGATGTAAGTAAGTAAAGTCGTCGGGGTGGCCTAAAGTCGGTATCAGCCAGACAGCGAGGGAGTCTATCCCCTTTTCACTAGCCCTAACCAAGGAGATTGTTTTTAGCGTCTGGGGTGGAGCGTCACACCTACCATCAGCTCCTTACTTTACAGCACATATCCCTGTGCTACTCATTCGTTTTCCAGACAAGTGCTCTACCGACTGATTAAGGAAATAAATATATTTAGTAATGGACCTGAATGTAGCCATTTGACCTCAGGAGCGGAAGGAACGTCAAACACGTTGGTCACAAAATATGCCCCCATTTATTTTAAGATGTTAATATTTCTTTCTCCGAAAATTAAGGCGTGGTGTGACATTTCTCAGTCAGAGTTGAAATGATACACCATTTTATTAATAAACTGTTTTCGATCAGTTTTGGGGAAGCGGTTGGCTTAGCCACAATTATTCGATTCGACAATTTCATCATACTTGACTACATAATATTCAATTTGCATTATACTTAAGCTTTCCTTTACGACATTTTGTTTCATAATTAATGGGTGTACTATCAGTTATGCACGTTTCATGTAGAGAAATTATTTGAATTTGAAATAACAGAGAACCGTTAACAATAGACATTTTACGGACGTTTTATAACCTTAGTTTGACCCCTCTTCCGTTTGCCAGTGCAAGCGTGAGATAATTTAGTTAATTCTAGTCAGTCTCTAGTTAGCCGACGACAGATGAAGACGGTTAGCCAGTCTTTCACCGCAGGTGAGGATCCGGGCCCAAGCGAGAGCTTGAATAAAAATGTGAATTCAAGAAAGAAGTGTCTTGAGTTGTTAATAAAGAACAAACTAACAACCAGAGAAGCTCGACAACATCTTAAGAAGACACTCCCTAAAAAACAGACGAGCCATATAGAAGAGGGTCGACCGTTGAACAGCTAGATACTTTGTTTAAACAATTGATTTGGTTTTGGCTTCGTTAATTGTTTGTTCTATTTTTTTTTTGGGTGGGGGGCTTTGTTTTAGTTTTTCACTTTTTTATGGGGTGTCTTTTTTGTTTTAAGACGGTTGTTTCTTTTAATTGTTGTTTACGGTCTAATCCCCTTCAAAGCACCGCACCGGTTCCCACTAGATCACCGAAAATAAGCAGAGATGATCCTGTTCAATAAGTTAAGCAGCGAGGAGCCTGTTTAATATTTAGATGAGTGACCATTTAAGCAACAGTAGGTACTGTAAGTAAACCAAATATCAAAATGACTTGATTCGACGTTAAAGAATTCGAAAAGTGTTCATATGCCGTAACTCAACACACCTATACCTTTTAGTTGTTTTTTTCTGTTTTATTTTGTAGATTTTTTTTGTTGTTTTTTTTTCTGTTGTTTTTTTTTACTAGCTATCTCGTTTCTTTTGTTTGCTACTGTATATTAGGCATTGAGAAATATCACTGAAGTCAGAAAGCTGATTAATTTAAATAGTTTCACTTAAGTAGCCAAGGAGACTTAAAACAAGTTATACAATTATTTTGCAGACGTTGATAGCGCCATTGAGTTGTTTGAGCCGTCGAAGCCACTTTGGATCCACGCAGCACTCTCAGAGAAAGACGCAATGTCTAATTAACACAAACAACAGAATGTTTTGCTTTTTAATCTGCCAGCAGCCATTACAATTAGCCATATGTGTATAATCGCTTTCCATTTCCAGACAATGGCGATGTCAACAATTTGCGACACACGACCGCCTTCACAAGGACTTTTATTTGTTCTAATTTGCATATGCCCATTGCTTTATCCGTTTATACACACTCGCACACGAGTATACACATATGCTCACACAGGCAGATACACGAAAACATACAGGCATACTCATACGTAAACATACAAATATTTGGAGGTACGCACAGCGTATTGATTATAGTCATTGAAAGTAGATCCGAGTTCAGATCCTGGACAAGACTTTTTGCATTTCACTTCGCACTAGGTTTGAAGGTTCCCGTTGTAAAATCATGAGATGGAAAAAAAACAAAATTTTAGTTTACTGTTAGAGAGGGAAATACTGAGAATTTTGGGATGGCGTATGAAAGGCTACCTGTCCACTTCTGTCTTCTGTAATTATTTTTGTTACAAATACACAATATCGCGCATGAGCTAATATCATTAGATAACGTATAAAAAGCATTACATTTCACGGAAATCCATGAATGATTTGAGACGCCACAATGAGTTAGTGTTACAGTTTGTGTTAGGGTTAGGGTTAGTGCTAAAGTCAAGCTACTTCGAGAGTTTCCGTAATCTAATGCAATTTGTATATAAAATGCGATTCTAATGATGTTATTAAAATGTAATTTTCAAGACGTACCATTTTTAATATAGCAGGTAATTTTTACGTTTATATTTGTTATATAATAATGTAAATATTTTAACTCCGTTTTTATTTTATAACGGCAAACTTTTAGCGCCTCCCCTCATTTATTCTTTTATTTATTTATTTTTTATTTATTTTGTTAAGGTTTCTTTCCTCCCCAGATGGATATATATATATATATATATATAATATATATATATATAATATATATATATATATGTGTGTGTGTATATATATATATATATATATATAATTATATTAAAGGGGAAAAAGGATTAAGAAAAACAATTCAACTCACTTTTAAGCATTTTTCGAATATACATTTAACGTTAGTGTTTCAAGTTTTATTCTAACCCGATTAAATAATTTTTATATATAATTGTTAAACGAGTTTTTAACCGAATATATTTGGGAATCCAGTTTTTATGGAAACACGCATCTTTTAGAATTCACTATTTTCACCCGATTTATTTTTTTAGTATAACATTCTTCAACTAAGTCTACATACTGTGAGGCCCTTCGCATTTCATAAGACATATAAATACAGTATTCACTTTCGACCAACGAAATATTTTAATAAATCGATAATTATTAATTTGTATAATTGTTAAACGAGTTTTGCTAAACGTATTTCTTACACTTCCATCATTTACATCCGAATTTAATTTTAATTTTCTTATACTACTTTAGAAAATATTTTCTTAATTAAGTGTATATACCTTTCAGTCATTCGCATTGCAGTTCATAAATTTTAGAAACTTGAATCCTGTATTCAATTTCGACCATCGGCATTCTTTCGAATTCGGCATAATTTAATGGTTGAAATTTCGATCAAATATTTTCAATTGTTATTACTTATTCCTTTCTGTTTCACAAATTTATAATTTTTTTCCTTATATTTTACCCCGAGAGTATTGAGATTGCCTTTTAATTTTTTTTTTTTAATATTGAACAGTATATTTTAAATCCGGGCACATATACGTGTGTCTGTAGATAGATTTACTATCTTATTATAATGGAGATTGTGGGTTTGTATGTCTGTAACCGAAACTATATTACTATACAAGTCACAATTCCCTTTGTTATTTACATCACATTCTCCAGGATTTTATTTTTATTTGAACCTCAATTATTAATAAAATTGTTTTACATCATTAAGACTGTTGACCATATCAACATACTAATAACATGCAATTGTATTTATATATACAACAAAATAGCAGTTTACAGTGTGAATGGGAAGGCCAATTTGCATATTGATCTTAAAAATTTGATTTTAATAAATATATGCTTAGTATTATTGATTTCTAATTGTTTGGTTTTATCTTATTGAATATGAGCAAAAATCTCGGGGATAAATCTTAAAAGAAATCCACTAACAAGAAGAAATAACTGTAATATTATTATTTACTTCCTATTTTAACTAAATAGTTAAATTAGGAAAATTTACCAATGAAAGACGGGAGTAACGGAAAATGATGGAAGAGTTAGTTTCAAAGTTGTTCAATTTTTCAATCATACGCCCTCTGTTCCAAATCTTTTTATCTGCATTCTTATTCAGTTTCATTAGCCTTTCTAATTTAACATGATATTTTTTTATATTAAAACTTAAATACTTGCACCCGGAGGGTGCATATATTTGCTAGTTTATATAAATATTTTACGCGTCTTGTCGCTTTCATCGTAATATTTTCCCCTTTAATTATTGGACAGTATTTTAATCTGTGTGTACTTAGATAATTATGTATTTTTAGTCAGAGGGTGTGTGTGTTTGTTGTGCTTTAGTGATGGTAATTGTTTTGGTTTATCTAATTTTCTTTAATATTAAAAAGAAATGGGCTACTTACCGGTAGGCCCAGCCATGCCAATGAATTATTTAAAAAAGTGTCTGAACCACGTGAACCTATTTTAACGCATACTCTGAACGCTGATTGGCTTCAGCCATAGACAATCAGATCTACAGGCGCCGAGGTATGCGTTGGCAGAACTCTATTTAAAGCCTGTTTATCTGCTAGCGGTGAACAAGATGGGTGGTGCACTAGAGTTTGAAGCTCTCTAGTGGGAGTCTAACTGGCGTGTGGGTATTATTTTGAAAGGCCAACCCCCCACCACCACAATGAACCAGTTAATAATAAAATAACTGATGACGACACCCAGTGCTATTTAATAGCATAGGCGTATCTCAAAAATATACGTGAGCAATATTTAACTATCAAAGAAAGAAAAAATGAACAATCCGTCATTTGACTATAATAAATTTATTTCGACCAGGGACTCAAATAAGAGTCGTCTCATTAGATAATTTATACAAAAGACTGAGAAAATTGAATATAAAAATATTCCACAAGGAAATTCTACAAGAAATTACACAAGAAGAGATAATTTTCATGTGGAATATTTTTCTATACGATATTCTCAGTCTTTTGTAAACACTATCTGATGATACTAGACTTATATTGAGTCACTGGTCGAAATACATTTATCATAGTCAAATGACAGTTTGTTGAGTTTTTCTTTCTTTGAAAAGTTATATATATATAATATATATATATATATATATATATATATATATTTAAAAAATATTATCAATCAAAGCCTGAAGAAGATACCAGAAGATCTGAAACACGTGTTGCATATGTAAAACAAAAGAATTTTAAAAATTTTTCTGAGAACAAAAAACATTTTGCGGACCCTCTTTTTTAAATAAAATATTGAATTTTTCCCGTTGGAACCAGAACAACATTATATATATATATATATATATATATATATATATATATATATATATATATATATATATATATATATATATATGTATATGTATATATATGTATACATATATATATAATGTATATATATATGTATACATATATATATATGTAATATATATATAATGTAATATATATGATGTGTATATATATATATGCATATATATACATATATATATGTATACGTATATATATATATATATATATATATATAACGTAATATATATACGTATATATATATATATGTATACGTATATATATTTACGTAATATATATACGTATATATATATATATATATAGTATGTATATATATATATATATATATATATATATATATATATATATACTGTACCGGACTACAAAGATGAAACCTCTCATGAGAATCACAATCTTTATAGAATCTATTTGACTGCCAGATTATCTTGCTAAAATGATCTTTATGTCAAGTGTTTAGAAGTTTTTTCTTTCTTTCTTTTTTTTGTTTTGTTTTGTTAATCAATCATCGGTATTAAAATGTATATGTACGTCTGTGTCCCTAACCACTTATATGCGTAGAGGTCACCAGTACGAATATGAATTAATGGAGATGCCAGAAGATTTTCCCACAGACTGAAGCTATCAAAAAACCCTTGGGTCTAAAGGATCTGACAAGCACGGTAACTTTCCTGAAATACTGAGTGAACATGACAGTCTTTAAAGTTGATTCAAGTAGATCCCAATGTGGTTCATAGCTGTCAACTGAATTACACCGCTGATCAATTAATAAGAATTAGGAAGTATCTATATATTAATACACGTGTTCCTTAAAAGTATGCCCGTTATCCTCTAGCAATATCCTCACGTTACAAAATGAGATCGTCCAAATCTTTCAAGAGGAAATGCAAAAATGCCAATCCTGATTATCTGGTATTGCTTAACCGCCGAATAATAATGCTTGGTCCACCTCAGCTAAATAATGCACCCTTCCGGAAATCAAAATGTATCCTTTTTTCTCATTTGACTTCATGTCACCATGGTGACAATCTATAAATGTAAAAATATCTTCTTTTTTTTTTTCTTTTTTTTTTTTCTTTTTTTTTGAAAAGAAAAAATGTTCAGTTATGCAATTCAAATAACTTGATTCTCCCATCTGATGAGACTGGATTTTGGGGAGTTATATTAAATCAACTTATATTTATAGTGGCCCCATTTTTGGACGAAATAAATTTATTTTGGAATTACGGTGTTGAGTTTTTTCCTTCCTTTCTATGATATATATATATATGTATATATATATATATATATATATATATATATATATATATAAATAAAATAAAGTAGGTCGTCTGATGATCTCTTTCGTGATGCTAAGAGTTGTGTGATGTTTATATATATATATATATATATATATATATATATATATGTGTGTGTGTGTGTGTGTGTGTGTTGTGTGTTGTGCATACACAGACAAATAAATACACATACCTACATCCACACATATACAGGGTGTTCGGGATAAATTTGACATACTTACATTTGGTTATTTTTCTCCATAGGTTAGAGGTATTGACACACATTACGCATCATTCATATACGTGATGACAGATAGAATGGATGATGAAACCCACCTGAATTATGGAAGAGAATAATTTGTATCATGATGATCTGTGCCAGCAATCAAAATCAATACTGCCTGAAAACTGTAAAAACACTCAGGCATGAACTGGAGAATTGCAATGGAAACTACAAGGCGTTGGCTATAAGAAAGCAACGTAACAGACGATCTGATTGCGTTCATACTGCAGAATTCCTTGAAAATCTACAGAAAAGGTATTGGAGAACCCTTGCATTGCGGAATTAAGAAACTTCTGACCAAAGTGAAACATCCTGAACCACAAACAATCTGGTTCTTTTCCGATGATCAATAGCAAGATCAAAAGCACAATTCTCAGAATAACAGATGACTTACATAGAGTCCAAAGGACACTCATCGTGACTAAATTTCCCCAATGTGTGATGGTTTTCGGATGTGTGTCCTCTGAGTGTGATGTGATGCCTCTGTATCAAGTTGAATTCAGATGCCTACGTGAAGTTGCTAAAAACTATAGTCAAGCCCTGGGTAGACAATGGTAGGCCATATGTATTGCAGCAGGATTCGGCCCCTGCCACACATCTGGGAAAAGTCAAAAATGGTTTCCGCGAATTTTTAAGACTACAACAGTCCTAATATATGGCCTACGAACTCCCCAGATCTTAACCCCATGTATTATTATGTATGTAGTGCTGTTGTGAAAGACACCAATCGTCGTGCCAGTGCTACAAAAGCCCAGTTAATCGACATAATTAAAGTAGTTTTTGATACCCTTACAATAACATCAGCTTGCTCAAGGTTCCGGAGCAGGATTGAGGCTGTGATCGACGCTAATGGCAATTATTTTGAGTAAAAGTTGTTGACTTTAGTGTAATTTCCGTGCCTGTTGAATTTCTTTATAATCTATTAAATTCTGTAGTTACCAAGCATTTTTTCTTTTTCCTTATGAAACTGTCAAAATTATCCCGAAAACCCTGTATATGTATATGTGTGTGTGCGTGCTTGCGTATATATATATATAATATATATATATATATATATATATATATATATATATTTGTTAATGTATGAGTAGTAGCTTACCGGTGGGTATGAGTACGATCGTTGGAAGCGCACAGTATCCAGGGGTTAAGACTGAGAAAAGACAAATACAAAGTGCTCAATACAATGTAGAGCAAAAATATATTTTAACAATGGAAAGGAGTAACCTACTCGAGTTTCATCGATTGATTCTTCAGGATTACATTTAATCTAACTGATGTAACCCTGAAGAATCAATCGATGAAACTCGAGTAGGTTACTCCTTTCCATTGTTGAAATATATATATATATATATTTATATATAACCTAAAAGTAGCACACCTGATCCTCAACTTCGCGAAACTTTTGGGATCTTTTATATATTAGATAAATATATATATATATATATATATATATATATATACAAATATGCATATATTTTCACACCGCTCGCATATATATATTATATATATATATATATAATATATAAATATATATGAAAATGTTCGGAGGGAATGAAATAAGAGACAGTGGAACTTTTCATGCGTTGGTAAAATAGCAACTGATAAGATTCCACATCTTATATTCTTTCTTTGCGATCATCTGAAGCGGAAACAGGGTGGGGACAAATGCTCTTGTGCAAGTGCGTCTAGTGGGCCAAGCCAGCGGTCCGTGTAACTGTATTAAGGCATTATCACCGGGCCATGCCACCATTTTGCCGACCTTCCCGCTGACCGTTAACTCGATCAGCGAATGAGCTGAATATGGACGGCGTGCGTATCACCGGAAGGTCCACCTTCTTTTTCAAAAAAAAAAAAAAAAAAAATAGAGAAATAGAAAAAAGAAGCCTTAAGTCAGTTGCTTTTCATCGACGCCTGCTTCGGTTGCCCCCCACAACTAGCACCACCTCCCCCGTCGCAACACCAATAAAATCGTTGCGACGTCTGTTACTGTTGCAAAAGATGATTGCCTAGCCCTTATCAGTGTTTTGTTCGACTGACTAAAGATTCTGCCGATGAGAACAGCGACTGCTATACATCGGTCAGTTAATTACCGAATAGAATCTGGCTTTTCGGTATTTTATCTTGTTTAGCCGGTTTCTTGTTTTGTTTTGCTTGGTGTTTTATAATTTATTTTTGACTGTTTTCTATTTTACCAAAATTATTCTATTGTGTGTGTCCAAGTCACAAGTCTCTCTCTCTCTCTCTCTCTCTCTCTCCTCTCTCTCTCTCTCTCTCTCTGTCGATTTCTTTCGCAATGTTCTCTTTCTTTTCTGTCCTCCTGTCTCACTCCCTCTTTATCCCCCATCCCTATCTCTCTCTTTCTCTTATTCTCTCCTCTCTCTCTCTCTCTCTCTCTCTCTCTCTCTCTCTCTCTCTCTGTGTGTCTAAATCTTTCTTACTGTCTCTCCCTGTATCTCTCTAACACTATGTGTCTACCTCTTGGTCCACGTCGCTGTCTCCGTATCCCTCTCACCCTATCAATCTATATATTTTTCTCTCCCTCGATCTATATTCTTCTCTCTCACCGTGTATATTTCTCTCTCTCTCTCTCTCTCTCTCTCTCTCTCTCACTCACTCTCTTACGCACACTCACACACACACACACACACTTCTCTTTATTCAACCATTTGTTTATCCTTATATTGTCTAGTTGTTGCTGATTCAATTTCATGTTAACCCTCAGAAAAATTCCGTCTTAGGTTATCTTCCATTAAAGGCACACAGATATAAATATAAATACACATACAAAGGCATAGACATACATATATACACACACCTACACACACACACATATATATACATATATATATATATATATATATGTAAGTGAGAGAAGGGATAGAAATGCAGATTTTCCGCATTTGTCTATTAATCTGTATGTATTTTTCTCTTAACCTCTCTCTCTCTCTCTCTCTCTCTCTCTCTCTCTCTCTCTATCTATCTATCTATCTATCTCTATCTCTATCTGTTTCTATCTTTCTCTCTTGTTTGTATCTGTCTGTATGTAATATTCTCTCTCTCTCTCTCTCTCTCTCTCTCTCTCTCTCTCTCTCTCTCTCTCTCTCTCTCTCTCTCTCTCTCTGTCTCTGTATCTGTATCTGTTTCTATCTTTCTCTCTTGTTTGTATCTGTCTGTATGTATATTTCAATCTCTCTCTCTCTCTCTCTCTCTCTCTCTCTCTCTCTCTCTCTCTCTCTCTCTCTCTCTCTCTCTGTATCTGTATCTATCTTTCTCTCTCTTTTGTATCTGTCTGTATGTATATTCTCTCTCTCTCTCTCTCTCTCTCTCTCTCTCTCTCTCTCTCTCTCTCTCTCTCTTCTCTCTTCTCTTCTGTTCTATTTTTGTATCTGTATGTATGTATATTTCAATCTGTCTGTCTGTCTGTCTGTCTGTCTCTCTTTCTCTCTCTCTCTCTCTGTATCTGTTACTATCTTTTCTCTCTTTTTTGTATCTGTATGTATGTATATTAAATCTCTCTTTCTCTCTCTCTCTCTCCCTCCCTCTCTCTCTCTCTCTCTCTCTCTCCTTCTCTCTCTCTCTGTTCTATCTTTCTCTCTTGTTTGTATCTGTCTGTATGTATATTCAATTTCTCTCTCTCTCTCTCTCTCTCTCTCTCTCTCTCTCTCTCTCTCTCTCTCTCTCTATCTATCTATCCATCTCTCTCTCTCTCTCATCTTTTTACCTGTCCGCAGTTCGCTCATTTTTTTAGTTTGCCTCTTCCCACTCTCTATATAACTATTACTCTTTCTCCATCTCTTTCTCCATCTCTTTTTTCTTTTCTTTTCCTTTCATTTACATTTTCTCTTTCAATTTCCATTATTTCCATTTTCTTTCTTCTCTTCTTCTTGTACCTTGATGGTTTCTTCCTCTTTAACTTACTTTTTTATAATTTTTCCAATATTGAACTTTTCTTCTTCTACTTCTTCTTGTCGATCAATACTTGGTCCGGTCTCCTGACCGGGATTAGGTGATCAGTCTGTACTTCGAAGTCCAACAGGATTTTTGCGTCTCATTCTACAGGAGAGGTTCAATTTTGTGCATATACCATTTAGTTGTATGGGGAAAATTGAAGTTCTTGCACAATTCCCAGTGGATTACCTTTCCCACAGAGTCGTGACTAGTCTTGTACTCACTTTGTGCTAGTTTGCTGCATTCGCTTATTATACGATTGACTGTTCCGTCTGTCTCCATACATTTTGCACCTGCTATTCGGTTGCGTCTTATCTATTTATTTATTTATATATATTTTTGCCTTTATATAGTTTGATCTAATGGCATTGTCTTGTGCTGCGATTATAAGCGATTCGGTTTTTCTCTTGAGGATTCCTTTTCTTACCTATATCATGTCTTCTGGTGTGATATCTCTTGAAGTAAGTAAAAGTAAAGTCGACGGGGCGACCTAAAGTCGGTATCAGCCAGTCAGCGAGGGAGTCTATCCCCTTTTCAATAGCGCTAGACCAAGGAGATTGTTTTTTAGCATCTGAGGTGGAGCGCCACACCTACCATCAGCTCCTTACTTTACCGCACAGATCCCTGTGCTACTCATACGCTGAGTTGGCGGGGACCGGTATCGAACTAGGAACCTTGTGGTTTCTAGCCGAACGCTCTACCGACTGAGCTAACCCGTCCACTTGAAGTACCCATATAGTATTTTGGGGGGGTTTTTTTGTTTGTTTTTGTTTTATGTATTTCTATTTGTCAATGTGCTTTTCCTGGCTGCTGCAATTAGTATTTCCTTACTTTTTATTAGTGTATTGTCATGAGCTCGGATTGTCGTATCTACAATACCTTCAATTTTGGCTAGACACTTTCCCCCTTCTTTTCTTGGCACAGATAACCTGTCATTGCGTCTCTCGAGTGAAATTATTATTATTATTATTACTTACTCCTTTTGAGTTTCCACATCAGTGTTAGCTGATGGTCTTTCACTGGAGTCTGAGTGACAGCAAGTCTCATGAGGTCTCCAGGACTCTTCTGAGTATTCTGGCAGATTGCAACAGTGCAGTGTTCTGAATGGTTTCAATTCTTCCTCTGATTTCCAAACATTCCAAACCCTTTTCCAATCCTTTTGGGACCGTTCCAAATGCACCAACTACAATTGGTATCACTTTCACTTTCATATTCCATAACGTCTTCAGTTCTCTGGCAAGGTCCAGATATTTGTCCATTTTTTTCATTTTCCTTTAGCTTTACCCTGTGATCTGCTGGAACTGCAAAATCACCCAGTTGACAAGTTCTTTCTTTTTTGTTTAACAACACTAGGTCTGGTCTTCTTGCTGGGATAAGGTGATCCGTTTTTATTTCAAAGTCCCAGAAAATTCTATGTGTTTCGTTCTCAAGAACAGATTCTGGTTTATGCATATACCATTTTGTTGTATGGTCAAAATTAAATTTTTTGCATAATTCCCAGTGGTATTATTATTATTATTATTATTATTATTATTATTATTATTATTATTGTTTTTGTTGTTGTTGTCTATATACTAATACACGTTTTCCTTAATTGTCCGACTGTTGTCATCTTGCAACACCTTAAGAATGACACCGTCCAAATGGTTCAAGATAAAATGTAAAAATGTAAATTCTGAATTATCTGGTGTTGCGTATCTTCCGAATTCTTATTTACTCATGAGTGTCGTCACCTCAGCTAAATAATGGTCCATTTCGTTTTTATTATAAAGAAAGGACGGGAATTAAAAGGACAAGCAAATCAGAAAAATATGATAAGAAAGAAAAAAGTAAGAAAAAACAGAGTGGGGGAAAATGAGAGAGAGAGAGAGAGAGAGAGAGAAGAGAGACGAGAGAGAGAGAGAGAGAGAGAGAAGAGAGACTTGGCGTGGAAGTGATTAAGCTAATCTGTGTCAATCTAATGTAATGAACATATGAAAATAATAAAGGAAAGAAAAAGAGGCGAAAGAGAGTTAAATCAACATTATTTTATTGTATATATATATATATATATATATATATATTATATATATTATATATATATACATACATAATAATATATATACATTAACTTTTTCGCAAAGTAAGCATATCAAACGCTGAAATAATTGAAATTATTATTATTATTATTAATTATATTTATTATATTATTTATTTCTTCTTTTCTTCCTTCTTCTTCTTCTTCTTTCTTCTTCCTTCTTCTTCTTCTTCTTCTTCTTTCCTTCTTCTCTTCTCTTTCTTCTTCTCTCCTATTTTGTATTTTCTCACTTCTCGTTTGACTATTATTAAATATTTTTTCTCATCTTCATCTCGCTGACATTTAAAAGTAATCTTCATTCTTTCTCTCCTTCTGAATCTTTCTTCTTAAACTACTGAATTTTTTATAGCCTTTTGTATTTTCAATAATACTATAATTTCTCATTGAATTCAAAATCGATCTTTTTTTTTTCAGGTAAAATATAGACGTCCTATGTCCATGGTCTACTACCCCCATATACACAAAAGCGACGTATGAATAACACGTAGCGATTTGACGATACCATAAATGGCCCGACACCCAAATAGGCGCCTATCTCGTTGCTGACACTATTCTTAACGTCAATCCTTGAGTTACATTATTCTGATTAAATAAATAACTCTACCATTGTCGCTTTTACATTGCCTACCGAATCGTCTTTTTTTATATCCTTTAGCATAACTGTTTCGTCAAGTTTACTTAAAATAGGAATAACATTAGCGTAATATAAATTTGATTTATTGTACTTATGAAAGAAGAATTTTATTTGCTATGATTTTAAAGTCAATTATCTGAAGACGTCTTTAATTTTCCATCGTTTTAAACTTCAGGGTGCCACACCATTCTGATATTAAGCAAATTTATTTGTATGCATATTCCTCTCAAATATGACAATGAGAATGGAAATAAATCTGGGCAATTTGGAATTCGTTTGGACCAATTATATGAAGAAAGATAGACAGAGATAGATAGAAAGAAAGAAAGAAAGAAAAGAAAGAAAGAAAGATGGGCATAAAGAAAGAAAGTGATATAGAAAGAAACAAAGAAAGATAGAGATTGGATGATAGAAGACAGAAGCAGACAAAGAAAAAAGAAAAGAAAGAAAGGAAGAAAAGACAATGAAAGAAAAAAGAAGAAAGAAAGAAAGAAAGAAGAAAGAAGAGCAGACATACAGACAGACATATTGAAAGAAATAAAGAAAGAAAGAAAGAAACAGACAGGCATATGAAAGAAAGAAAGAAGAAAGAAAGAACGAAAGACAGACAGACAGACAGACATATTGAAAGAAAGAAGAAAGAAAGACGACAAGACAGATATTGAAGAAAAGAAAGAAAGAAAGAAGAAGAAAAGAACGAAAGAAAAAGACAGATTTAAAGAAAAGAAAAGAAGGAAAGAAAGACAGACAGAATGATGAAAGAAAGAAAGAAAGAAAGAAAGAAAGAAGACACAGACAGACAGACAGACATATTGAAAAAAGAAAGAAAGAAAGACAGACACACCAGACAGACAGACAGACATATTGAAAGAAAGAAGACAGAAAGAAAAGAAGAAAGAAAGACGGGACAGACTATTTGAAAGAAAGAAAGAAAGAAAGCAAGAAAAGACAAACTGACAGACATAGAGACATAACTGTGTATTTCATAGAATAGGTTTGGAACGAAATCTTCACCGATACAAATAGTATTCATTAAACAATACAGAAATGTAAATTGAGAAATATGAACAGAACATGATTCGTCAGTGTCTCTAAAATGTTGTAAATAGTCTTCCGTATGGTCCACACATCTTTGCCAAGGTTCTTAAAATTGTTTTATGCCATTTGCATAGAATTCTACTGGTTTTGAAGCGAACCAGTTTTCCAAATCACCGTTAACTTCTTCAGCGGACATATACAAAGTAAGCCCACAAGAACAAAGAACCAGCTTTTAGTTTATGTAGGTGCGTGGACTAATGGTTAGACTCGCAGTAAATGGACTCGTCAACCCGAGTTCAATTCATGGACGAAGCTGTTGGCATTTCACATGGCGCTAATACTCTTGGGAAACGTATGAATCAAATTCTCCCTCCAGCTATGGATCAAAATATGATAAGAAAGAAAGAAAAAAGTAAGAAAAAACAGAGTAGGGAAAAAATGAGAGAGAGAGAGAGAGAGAGAGAGGAGAGAGAGAGAGAGATACTTGGTGCGAGGAAGTGATTAAGCTAATCTGTTTCATTCTAATGTAATGAACATAAGAAAAGAATGAAGGAAAGAAAAGAAGCGTGAAAGAGAGTAAATCAACATTATTTTATTGTTTATATATATATATATATATATATATATATATATATATATATATATATATATATATATTGAACAGTTTCGCAATAGCTCTTAAGTAAACATAACAAACGCTGAAATAATTAGATTATAATTATGGCATTCTGGACTCTTTAACCATGGCTAGGTAACCAGTCTAGGAGAAGAAAAACTGAATTCAAACCTGTTAAACCCGCTTAAGAAATTGATTCTTGTGTCGCAACCTGCTCGTGAGGAGGAGGAGTTGGTATATATATATATATATATATATTATATATATATATATATATATATATATATATATACAAAAGTAAAGTTTTTCATAGGAGAAAAACAGGTTTATAGTCTGAAGGGGAAAAGTTTGGTGAGTACGGTGCACGAAGTAATACCGTAAAACCAAATAAATGTTACTTTGTATAGGATGAGGCTTTCGTTCCAATCCTATATTTCAATATATGGTTTCAAGTTATTATCATTAATATTATAATAATAATAATAATAATCTTATTATAATGGAGATTGTGTGTTTTTCTGTCTGTAACCGAAACTATATTACTAATCGAGTCACAATTCACATAGTTATTTACATCACATTCTCCATAATTTTATTTTTATATTTAAACCTCAATTATTAATAAAATTGTTTTACATTATTAATACTGTTAACCATATCTACATACTAATAACATGCAATTGTATTTATATATACAACAAAATAGCAGTTTACAGTGTGAACGGGAAGGCTAATTTGCATATTGATTAAAATGTAATTTTAATAAATATATGCTTAGTATTATTGGTTTCTAATTGTTTGGTTTTTTTATTTTAATGAATATGAGCAAAAATCTCTTCAATTAATCTTAAATGAAAATCCATTAACAAAAAGATCTGTCATTTTATTCTTTACTTCCTCTTTAACTAATTAGTAAAAAATATCAATGAAAACGGGAGTGATGGAAGAGTAAAATTTCAGTTTGTTTTTTTTCGATTTATATCCCCTCTCTTTCAAAAATATTTTCTGCATTCTTTTATTTAGTTTCATTAGTGTTTCTAATTTATTATAATATTTGTCATTACATTATTAAACTTAAATACTTGCCTCTGTTTCAAATCTTTTATCTGCATTCTATATTTAGTTTCATTAGCGTTTTTCAAATTTAATATAATATTTCATTACATTAAACTTAAATACTTGCACTCTGTTTCAAATCTTTTTATCTGCATTCTTATTTAGTTTCATTAGCGTTTCTAATTTAATACGATATGTCATTACATTAAAACTTAAATACTTGCACCCGAGGGTGCATATATTTGCTAGTAATATTAATACCTTTGTGAACAATTATATCTTCAAATAGCTATTCATAGTCATTTCTTAAATGTTTTTGGCTACGAATGTATCTATTTTGGCAATCTATAACAAGACCAAAATTATTAAATCAAACTCTGATAATGGATTAATGATACAGAGTAATCAAATAAGTCTCTCTCAACTAGTCAAACTAGTCCCATACATTTTTCAATCCAATTTGTAACTGAATAATATTTTTGTAGAGTCTCTGTACACGCTTTACATTATTTCTTAATAATCCAAATTTTAAATATAAATATTGTATACATTCATTTTGTAAGATTTGCATCCATTCTCCTGGTGTTAGTCGTCAACTCAAACCGCCCTGTCTGATGGGGCAGATGAATACACCGACTGCATCTCTGCCATAAGGTAAAATTCACCCCAATGGACCCGCCAGTTTGCCGTGGGTAGCGACTCGTGAGGCTTAAGGATGGAAACCTGGTGGCTGAGCAGTCCACGACATGCAACACTCTACTTTGGGCCAGACGGACGGTCGGAGATACCACTTTCGATCAATCGGCTGGTCATGTCAAGCCCTACCATCTATATGATTGTCCCAACCCCATTTTCCTTATGGCAAACCCCAACCCTTTTTATTTTACATGTGCTAGAAGGCAGTGGTTGAGAATCTTAGTGCCCTACATATGACGTTAAATTATATCACATGGTGAAGTTCCAATTTTGAAGCCCAGCGGAATGTGGAGTACCCCTTCATCGCCATTACTCCCAGGTCTACTCTGACCCAGAAAGTGTTTCAATTTTTTGAATACCCATCAAGCATGAATAGAAGAAAACGTGTGGGGATTTTTAAAAATACGAAAATAAAAATAAAAATAAAATTTAAAAAAAAAAAACAACTCCCATGGGCCTAAACCGGAAGAACCTCTCTGCGCATGTCCAACAAAAAGGACTGACTCCCTACCCCAAAAAGAATACCTCGGCCATTTGAATTTAGGCCGCAACTGAGTGCAGACTTTTTCCTGGCCAGGGCATATCTCCTTGCTATGGCCGACTATGCCCCGTACAATAAAGTCTAAGTCGTAAAACTACCTCTTGCCTTTGTCTCTTTCCATTCTCGTGCCTTTTTGGTCTTTTTTGTTCCTAAGTTCCATTTCAGGTGACCAGCCCACAAGAAAAAAGAACCAGTCCAAACGAACTTAACTTAGCCCCATAAACGTCATCATCATAAAATAAGGTTTGAAATTCCAAGAAACCAAACAAACAAATTCAAATTATTCTCTCTTTCTCTGTCTGTCTGTCTGTCTGTCTGTCTCTGTCTCTCTTTCTCTCTCTCTCTCTCTCTCTCTCTCTCTCTCTCTCTTCTCCTCTCTCTCTCTCTCTCTCTCTCCCATTATCTTTGTCTCTGTCTCCATCGTCTCTGTCTGTCTGTATGTATTGTATGTGTGTATCTTCTCTCTCTCTCTCTCTCTCTCTCTCTCTCTCTCTCTCTCTACTAACTCTTTGTCTCTGTCACTGTCTGTCTGTCTGTCTGTCCCTCTCTCTGTTTCCTCTCTCTCTCCCCTCACTTTATCTTTGTCCCTGTCTCTGTCTGTCTCTGTCTGTCGGTCTCTCTCCTCTCTCTCTCTCTCTCTCTCTCTCTCACTCACTCACTTTATCTTTTGTCTCTGTCTCTGTCTGTCTCTGTCTGTCTGTCTCTGTCTGTTTCTGTCTGTCTGTCTGTCTCACACACACACACACACGCGCACGCACGCATACACACTTCGTCTCTGTCTCTGTCTCTCTGTTTCTGTTTCTCTCACTCAGTTTATCCTTTCTCTCTCTCTCTCTCTCTCTTCTCTCTCTCTCTCTCTCTCCTTCTCTCTCTCTCTCTCTCTCTCTCTCTCTCTCTCTCTCTCTCTCTCTCTTCCTCTGATTGAATCGTTACCAATTCACCTTATTTATTGAATAAAGCCTCTAGATAAGGTTCGATGTCAGAGAAACAGATATTCAATAGAAAATTACACAGCCACTTTAAACTTTAACCCTTGTTATTTGTTTCTCTCTTGGTGTTAAATAGCTTAGATAATAAATGGAGGATGTTTGGATCAATCAGTTGGACTTGATGACTTTGTTGTCGTGAAAAACGAGATGACCAACTTAGAAATATCTTTTGTTTTTGGTTATCTGATTTCACCGAGGAGACAAACATCAAATGATTTAATTGCACAGAGCAAAAATGAGTTGGTTAGGAAAATAGATAGTCTATTTGAAAATTGTGGATGGTAACAGTCTTGTCAGTGCTTCAATCTGAAAAGATGAAATAGAAATAGATCTGTACATACTGAGATAGATAGATAGATAGATAGATAGATAGATATGAAAATGCTGAGATATATAATTGATATATAGATGTTAGCATAATGAGATAAATAAATAGATAGATGTGAACATAGATAGATAGATAGATAGAAAGATAGATAGATGTGAATATGCTCGGATAGATAGATAGACAGATAGATAGACAAATAGATAGATAGATAGTTAGATATATATATAGATAGATGTCAACATCCTGAGATAGATAGATAGATAAATAGATATTAATATGATAGGTAGATGAATCGATGTTAACATAAATAGATAAATAGATAGATTTTAAAAAGATAGATAATCAACAAACTAAGATAGATAGATATGAACAAAGATATATATATATATATATATATATATATATATATATATATGTGTGTGTGTGTGTGTGTGTGTGTGGTGTGTGTGTGTGTGTGTGTGTGTGTGTGTCTTGGCTTGTTTTTTCGATTGTGCGGTAAGAGGTTGCGTCCCTTAGACCAACTGTGTTATTTTTTCGTAA
This sequence comes from Doryteuthis pealeii, assembly GCA_023376005.1. Lineage (NCBI taxonomy): Eukaryota > Metazoa > Mollusca > Cephalopoda > Myopsida > Loliginidae > Doryteuthis > Doryteuthis pealeii. The sequence goes on along the minus strand of CM042152.1, from coordinate 34,638,267 downwards.
ATAGTGTATTATTTACGTTTTCGACCGCCGACTTCCGGTCACGATGATTCGGCGCTAATTCAATCCTCATCCTGTTTCTACCTTGCCACGACACACCATTAGACGTGTGCTGACTTTCTCCCTCTCAGAAGTTTATTACGGGCACCCGGTAAGGAAATTTCTTATCTTCGCTCCTAACATAAATAGCTAATTTGTTACCGGCTATTTTCTACTGTTTACTTTATCTGTTGTCCGACCTTGATTTCTTCTGTTCTATATATGAGAATCTTGCCCCTCGTATTATTTTCTAATTATTGCCTATTATCTTCCCGGACCCTTGTATGACATGTATTGTTATTATTTCTCTCACTCTTACTATTAGCACTTAGTAAAGTTATTTCGTATTCCTAGCCTTGTTGGCATGGTGTTTATTCCCGAGTAATCGCTTATTCTTCACCGCTGCTTCACACTTAGTTATGTCTGTTCGACCCAGCCTTTCAGTCGAACACCTTCCTAGACAACTTGTCTCGAAAAACACCTCGCTTCATTCATTTTCCCTACTCTCAGTACAAAGTCATTTATCTGTCCTCTCGTCACTATAAGCACTATTCACTGAGTGAATCCGGTATCACGACTTCATAAGGGACCCTCGTGTTTATCGTTCCCTCCTCCTCCTGTCTCTCTCTGGTCCCTACCTCTTCCTGTGTCCCTGTGCTGCTGCTACTATTAACGATGTTATCGTCTCTGCCTGCTCTGCCCATTTAACCTCGTGTCCCTTATCTCATCCGCTCCTGTAATTTCTTATACTTTTATTACTTGCCTTTTGTACCTTGATTTGCCTTGTCTGTCATATGTTTATTTTTTCTTTCCAGCTTTTTACCTCTTTCCTGCTTGAATAAATTCATTATAACTACACCCCCAGGTTATGTGTTTCTGGCAGGAGGGTTAACTACCTGCGATGAAAATTGTGTCTGACCTTGGCAATAGAGTCAGACCACCTACTAGAGGTATAATCTATATATTCTATATTATATAATACATACTATATCTATACATCTATATATGAGAGAGAAGGAGAGAGAAGGGGGATATACACAAGACCGATAGGTAGATAAAGAGAGATAGTACTGCCACAGACAGATAATGAACAGTCACAGAATAGATAATAGATAAATAGATAGATAGATAGATAGACAGCACAGACAGTGTGTGTTGCAGATAGATAGAAGAGGAGAAAGAAGTTGAAATATTAATCAGCTGATAAGGCTTATTTTACGTTGAATATAAAATAAAATAAAACTGGAAAAAAAGCTCTAGCCGGGTCATAACTACAATCTTACTGTGTGATTTGACCAACTAGTCTTTTAAAAAGCGCTTGGAGAAAATGCTTGATTGAAATTACACAAAGATGATTCGTGAGTAAGTAAAGTTCAAATGTTGCTTGTCATGGACTGTTCAGCCACCAGAATCCCGTCCTTAAAAATCACGGTTCGCGGCGAACAAATAGCGATATTTTGAGGGATTTTACCACTCTGCAGAGGTGCAGTCGGAGTATTCTACAAACAGCCAACATCGTGCCCTAAACACGGGTGTTAACATAAGGCTATGCTTACTGATACTTATAGACGTCCGTTGTAGATGATGATGACCTCACTCGACATGGAGGAAAACTTGTGTGTGATATATCTTAGAAAGAGGGTGCAAGGAGGTATCTATTAGATAGATAGATAGATAGATCGATAGACACAGACAGTGTTGTTGATAGATAGATAGAAAGAGAGAAAGAAGTTGAAATATTAATCAGTCCACTCTTGGGAGCCCGGCAATTGGTCTAATGACAGGGGAAAGTCCGAGATGACTGGTCTGCCGAGATAGGTCTTCTGCAGAGTGCTGGTCAGGACAAGACAGGTCTTCTATCTTACCTGCTACTAGTATCATAAAAACTAGTACCACCTGTTCTATGGTCGGTTTGTCGGCTACTAAACTGGTACCCCCTTCAGGCATCCAATTAGACAGATAACGTCTGAAGATCACAAACACGAGAAACTGTCAGTAACCTGACGCTGTTGATTCCATGTCCACGCTACTTTAACTTAGATATAAATGCTCTAACCATAATATTGAGTAATGTTTACTAATAAATATCTCACCCTATTATATATATATATATATATATATATATATATTATATGTATGTATGTATGTATGTATATATATATATGTATATATATAAGTTAAGAGAAAGGAAATGAATCCGACGGTATGAGTATAGATAAAAGGATATGAAAACAACATAATATGCTGTTAAAGTGAAAAGATTTTATATCATATTCATAGCTAATATTGTTCAATATTAGCTATGAATATGATATAAAATCTTTTCACTTCAACAGCATATTGTATTGTTTTCATATATCCTTTTATCTATACTCATACCGTCGGATTCATTTCCTTTCTCTTAACTTATATCTTGTCTTTGGGAACACACACATTTGAACGAAAACTTCAGGCATGCCTCGACTTGCTTGTTGGGGTGGGTGGGTGTACACTCAGTAAAAACAAGGGCTGACAAAGTGGGGATGAGCTTCTGGCAAGCCAATGACCATCCTCATCAATAGTAGTAGGATTAGGGTACTTACTACTCACATAGATACCCAATACAAGCTGGCGCTAGGGTGCAATCACTGGGACTTCCGAGGAGGCTTACCTCTCGTGAAGGGATTCAAAATTACATAAGTCTATACTCATGTGGGAATACACACATGGTGTTCTGGTGTTACTACGTCACACGGTGGCCGAATACTTTGAACATTTTTATGAGGACTAGCAAAAACACACCCTCCGGGTGGTGTAAAGATTATTTTTAAAAGATATTTCGAGGGGCGGGAGTTAAAAATTGAATGTCAGACAGATTGTATCATAAGTACGTGAAATCATTAAAAACATTTTTAGAATTGAAATGGAAACTTAGTTTTGATTACTTGAATAATATATATATATATATATATATATATATATATATATATATATATTATATATATATATTAATGTGATAATTTAAATATATATTGAAATAAACAAACTATATAAAAATATATAAACAGGGCATGCATTTGTTAAAATTTGTTTTTATAAAAATGATGATTGTTTAATTTGCATGCTCAAACTTTGAGTGTATTTAATCTATGTTATGACGATTTTAGGTAAGGTGGCGTAGAAAGCGACGTAGTTTCAGTGACACACAAATAGAAACATAATCTCCATTAGGAATAGATATCTACCTGCTCTTAATATGTATGTACAGGACCCATGTCAAAATTTGCATTGGCTTTCAGAATTCTGTTATCGTATTTTCCCCTCAGTATAGATGCCCTTATTGATTATATGTCATAAACATATATTTACATCTTTCTGTACACGGTGTCTTCACAAGAGTTAAGTAAAGAGACTGATACGCGTTGTACTTGGAAAAATATAATCATTGCCGACAAGCCTTGGCATGATATGATATAATAATATATATATATATATATATATATATATATATAGATTGATTTTTCTCGATTTTGTTTAGCCATACATTTAATAGGTATTCGCTAATTCATTATTAATTAATTAATTTTTCAAATTAGGTACGACTCCAATTAAGCACCTATTTCTCTCCCCAAAAATTGTCGGCCAGAAAAAAATTCCAAAACAAACCGTGTTTACAACTTATCATATCACCGTGTAATAAAAGTCATAGAAGTGGAATATTACCTAACTCTAACAAATCGTAAAATCTAAAGAAGTCTGTTTTGGTGTGGGGTTATGGATCGGCCTGTCAGCTTGGCAGTCCGGTTTCAATCACGGACAGGGCGTCTTCCGAATCTATAGCTCTGCTGATGAGGCCTATAGGCCGAGAATGTACATACACGATGATTTTCTCGATTTGTTTAGCATACATTAATAAGGTATTCCCTGCCTAATTCATTATTAATTAAATTATTTTCAAAAATTAGGTACGACCTTCAATTAAGCACTTTTCTCCAAAAATTATCGGCAAAAAGCCATTCTAAACAAACCGTGTTACAACTTATCATATATAATATATATATATTTATATATATATATATATATATAATATATATCGCCGAAGAGCATAAAGCACCGTGTTTGTTGTTCACTTAGCGTTCCTTGCCTCATATGGTAGAGTCGTCCCAGTATCATTGACAAGTTATTTCACAGGAATTTCTCGGTGCTGTATCGTGGCTGAGGCAGTATAGTTTCTGACTATCCTGCTGAAGTCCCAGTTTCGATTTCTGTCGGAGGGAGATCGTTAGTATACATCGCTGATGAGACTTGATAAAACAGCTTGCTGTACGATGTTCTACACGCCGAGATTCTTTGCGAGAAATCACTTGTCAAATTATTACTTCTATAAATTAACGAATTTTATGCGATATGCGCATTGTAAGCCTTCAAGCAAAATATAACTATTAATATATAATATATTTATATATATGAGGAAAATGGGATTGGAATGAATCCGACAGAATTTCTACCTACTCCTTTCCCTTCTATATCCTTCCTTATCTTTCCCAAAAATGTCTCCTATATCCAATCAAGTTTTTACCTTATCGCAAAACTTACCCACCTACCTACTTCTCCATCTATAAAACACTTGTATGATCCTAATGATTCAATAAAGGCTGAGGAAGCAGAATTTAACATACAGCGAATTATACTACACATTTGTTCTTTCATTCCTTATTTTACCTCAGACACACACACACACACACACACACACACATAATATATATAATATATATATAAATATATATATATATGAAAATGCTCACATGGTTAGTTGATGCAACTTTCACAATGATAAGACAGCGATATAACAAATATAACGTGCTCAATACGTTAGTAGAGCAAATTTATTATCATAAAGGTACACGGTAATAACCTACTCGAGTTTCACCAGGAGGATCTTCAGGGTTAGATCCACTGGATTAATCAAGATGTTGATTAATTACAGTCGATCTTCAGGTTTAAGTCCACTGGATTTAACCCTGGAGATCTTAATGGTGAAAATCGAGTAGTTATGACCATGTACCTTTATGATAATATATATATATATATATATATATATATATATATATATTCGTAGGCTGATTACCAGTTTAGTGGTATTATAATGATTCTAAGCTGGTCCTTCCTTCCTGTTGGAATATTTTTGGTATATAGTTCCCCACCTGAATCTATAGTCTAGCCTAAGTCACGTGGTTTATTACTACAGCCTATCACCAACCATACTGTGCGGCCGATACACTACTTAAACCCCCCACATTGGCCATAATTCGAATTGCACTCATTGAGGAAGGACACAGGATTACCAATACTCAGGACTTACCAAGGATCCAGTTCCACTGAACAAGCGCTCTGGCTTAAGGCCAACAGGGATCTTTACCAAGGGATTACCAAGGATTACCAGACGATTATCAATACTCAGGAATCTTTACCAAATGATTACCAAGGAAGGCCCAGAGGATTTCTCCTAAAAACTTAACATTTAACACTTCAAACGTCGGCATGTTAGAGAGGTCAGGTTCAATTACAGAGCTCGATGTTCAATTTTCTAAACAGAGCAATGTGATTGGTAAATAAAAATGCCAAACAATCGGCTATTTTGTGGTTATGGATCCATTATCCATTATCTGTAGGCAGAAATGGACCCATAACCGCAAAATAGCCGATTTTTAAGCCTGATTTGACTGATTAATAAATACATAGGTATATATGTTACGGTCAATAGAAAGCTAAAATCCATAGATAACTTCAGTCAAATATAATTAAATATATATATATATATATATATATATATATATATATATATATATATTATGGGTGAGTTACTCTTATCCCATTGGGAAATCAGATATGAAGGGCTGAAATAAATGTATATCAGATAAACTAAGCTTTTGATTTATTAATGTTACACTTCGTATATATATATATATATATATATATAGATATATATATATATATATATATATATATAATTCAAAAGCTTTTATATGTATGTTTGAGTTTTCTACTTTGGTTGTATCCTATCACAGATATACTTGCTATCATTCACCTACATATCCACTTACACAGGTACAACTAACATACACACATATGTATGTGTGTGTTAGGATTTGGTTGTGTATCTATGAAATATTGAACTTGTGGGATTAGTTTTGTATATAATTGTCAGTGTACGAACGCGTCATTTCAAAATAGTTTATCTTGGAAAGAGAAATGTTTTATTTATTCATGACGTAAAACGAACAGACATTTTGTCCCAGTTAAATTCTTGTCTTTTATCTAGTGCTTATGGGACATCAAATCTCAGAAAAAGATTTGAATTTATGATCGAAAGACCGACATAGATTTTTTCCAGCTCAATCACGCACAGCCTTTGTCACAAATCTTGATTTTGCAACAACATATTAATTTCTCTGTCTCTTTTCCCTACCCCACCACCCCCCCCTCTCTCTCTCTCTCTCTCTCTCTCTCTCTCTTTCTCTCCTCTCTCTCTCTCTCTCTTCTCTTTCAAGATTCATCCCACCGTTCCCATCTTTACTTCTCTTTTCCTCCCCAACTTAACCTAAATATCATATCTCTCTCTCTCTATACACACACACACACTCACACACACACATATATATATATATATATATATATGTATATATATATATATATATATATATATATATATATATATATATATAAATGTATTATTCTCAGTAGGTACACTGTATAATTATGCTTGTAAATATATATCCATATTTTATCATGTAAAACTGTTTGTTTTCTTTCCTTTGTTTTATGATAATAATAATAATAATAATAATAATAATAATAATAATAATAATAATAATAATGCTGATGTGGAAACTCAATAGGAGTAAATAATAATAATAATAATAATAATAATAATAATAATAATAATAACATGTAGGACCTGTGGATATACCACAGTATGATAATTTGATTATTATGATATTTGATATGTTTACTTAAGACCTATTGCATAATAGTTCGATATGTAAAAATTATCATCCTGATTTAACTCTCTCTCTCACTCTTTTTTCTATCATTCGTTCTTTTAATCAATTCATTATGTTCATTGAAACAGATTAGCCGGTTCGCTTCCGTGCACCGAGGATAACCCAGGGTTTAACATGCTGTAAAATCAACCAACCAACCAACCAACCAACCAAATGTTTATCATTCTCAGAAGAGAACCCAAGGTTTGACATGTGGTAAAATCCAACCAACCAACCAAACGTTTATCATTCTCAGACGATAACCCATGGTTTGAAATGCCATAAAATCCAACCAACCAATCGTTGATCATTCTCAGAAGATAACCCAGGATTTAACATGCGGTAAAAACCAACCAACCAACCAACCACTCAATGTTGATCATTCTCAGAAGATAACCCAAGGTTTGACATACGGTAAAAACCAACCAACCAACCAACCACTCAATCGTTGATCATTCTCAGAAGATAACCCAAGGTTTGACATACGGTAAAAAAAACAACCAACCAGCCAACCACTCAATCGTTGATCATTCTCAGAAGATAACCTAAGGTTAGACATGCTGTAAAATCCAACCAACCACTCAACCAATCTTGGATCATTCTCAGAAGATAACCTAAGGTTTGACATGCGGTAAAATCCAACTAACCAACCAACCACTCAATCGTTGATCATTCTCAGAAGATAACCCAATGTTTAACATAGGGTAAAATCCATCGAACCAACCAATCGTTGATCATTCTCCCAATCTTTGATCATTCTCAGAAGATAACCCAAGGTTTGACATACAGGAAAATCCATCCAACCAACCAATCGTTGGTCATTCTCTTAACATATCCTTGTGCCAGACTTGGTTCAGTCCAACAAGTGTCTCAGAGTCCCCAAACGGTTGTACAAATTTAGTCACACAATAAATGAGAAATAAAGTGCTCTACAAACACTTCCGTATCGATCATTGGAATCCTTAAAATGACAAGGACTTGAATACATAGCCAGTGGCACGAATTGTGAATTTCAAGAAGAAATTCATCACACGGCATATTGCTCCAGTTCAATATCAACGCCTGGAAGTAGCACTTAACGAAACTTAATTTCATCTGACACGCATCCAGCATAGAGACGTATCGGATTTCAATCAATGTCAATACACTATCAACGGCATACGAGATCGGTCTGACATCGCTTTAATACTGGGCATCAATAGAAAATTTCAACTTTAACTTTAATATATAAAACTTTAATTCAACATATAACATTTAATACGGGGGGCAATCTGATTTTACTAACCTATTAAATAACCATTACATAATATATAATGATGGGAGGCAATCTGATTTTACTAACCTATTAAATAACCATTACATAACATATAATGAGGGGAGGCAATCTGATTTTACTAACCTATTAAATAACCATTACATAACATATAATGAGGGGAGGTAATCTGATTTTACTAAGCTATTAAGTAACCAGTACATAATATATAATGAGGGAGGCAATCTGATTTTACTAACCTATTAAATAACCATTACATAACATATAATGAGGGGAGGTAATCTTATTTTACTAACCTATTAAATAACCATTACATAACATATGATGATGGGAGGCAATTTGATTTTACTAACCTATTAAATAACCATTACATAACATATAATGAGGGCAGGCAATCTGATTTTACTAACCTATTAAATAACCATTACATAACATATAATAATGGCAGGCAATCTGATTTTACTAACCTATTAACTAACCATAACATAACATATGATGATGGGAGGCAATCTGATTTTACTAACCTATTAAATAACCATTACATAATATATAATGAGGGGAGGTAATCTTATTTTACTAACCTATTAAATAACCATTACATAACCATTACATAATCTTAGGGCCGGGTTAGCTCAGTCGGTAGAGCGTCCAACTAGATGAACGAGGTTCCTCGTTCGATGCCGGCCCTCGCCAACTCAACATATGAGTAGCACAGGGACCTGTGCTGTAAAGTAAGGAGCTGATGGTAGGTGTGGCGCTCCACCTCAGACGTAAAAACAGTTTCCTTGGTCTAGCGCTAGTAAAAGGGGATAGACTCCCTCGCTGAGACCGAATTTAGGCCACCCCGATGATGTTACTTTACATAATGTTAATTAGCATCTTATTTATTAAGAATGTCTCTATTAAGGTCCATCTGAGATAGATTTGCCTCAAAACAGCCCATATTATTAAGGTATTTACCTCGCATCCCACTGATGCACCGGGCGATAACCAAGCCTTGCGCCTTTAAATTAATGGGGTAGGTGTTGCCCGGGGCACGCCTCCCTAGGAATACACGCCGTTAAAATCATTAACAAAAACAATCTCCGAAAGCCCAATGTTATTAGGATATTTACCACGCATTCTACGTATGCGGGTATGACACAAGTTTTTATTAATATGGGACCACTCACGAATCGAAGCTCATGGGATGGCAGGCATAAAAAAAGGTGTGAATCACCTCGGCATTCCCCGCAAGGAAGGCGCCTCAGGCACTGGGCAATAAACCCAGCCTGCCCCTATCTACATAGGTTTCTTGGCCACTACATACGATACTGATGATTATTTTCAGAAGGTACAGGTGTGTTGGTCTTTTCCTTCTTAAATTTTTTCCCCAGATATAAGACTGGATTTTTTTTTATTTTGAAAACTGAGTTATCTGGCAGAAATTAGAAATAAAAAAATTATATATATATATATATATATATATATATATATAATAAATAAATACTTTGTATTTGTTTTTTTCGTCTTAACCCTATACTGTGCGCTTCCAACGATCGTACTCGTATAAACCACTACTCATACATAACGTATATATATATATATATATTATATATATATATATATATATATATAGGTGTAAAAAAAAGTATCGAGACTTTTGTACTTTTTGACACCTTGTATTCTGAAAAAAATAATTTCATCGTTCATTTCTATCTCGGTAAATACTGCTTAAAACTCCGCAGTTTTATGACACAACTTGTATTCTGAAAAAAAAAAATTTTTTTAATTAAAAAAAAAGTTCTATTCATTGTTCATTTCTGTCTTGGTAAATACAGCTTCAATCTCGATACTTTTATGATACACCTTGTATATATATCTATGAGGAAGAATGAAGAAAAAAAGAAAGTTCAAAATGTATAATAAAAGATGAATTTAATCATTATTATTCATTCTGTACTTAATTTAATTTACTGAATTTACTTAACTTATTGAATTTAGTAATTTATTATCCATTCTGTACTTTATTTTCTTTATTCATTCTTCCTCATATCATCGGATTCAATTCCAATTCCATTTTTACATATATATCTATATACGTAACAGAACTTAATTTCTGGTGGGATGGGAAATGGACGAATGTATCTCTTCATATCGGTATGGGTAAATACAAATGTGTCAACAGTTTTGCAATGAAATCTTTAACCTGTCATTTGCAATCTATGCATTTCGTTCTCGAAACAATAAAAGATGCTACAAGCTTTTGAGCGTACCTTTGAAAAGATTAACAATACTACAACGTCGTGAGAGCGCGATTTACAATTATCTTTTCGAACCAACAAAATTCGCTCGTAGCCCCCGTGTCAAGAACTAAAATTGATTACGTATGCGCTAGAGGGTTTAAACAGATCTTTTTATCTTATTATATTATTTTTTTTTTTTTTTATTCTTTCATTTGGATAGCGACCTCGTTTCGTTCTCGAAACAATAAAAGATGCTACAAGCTTTTGAGCGTACCTTTGAAAAGATGACCAATACTACAACGTCGTGAGAGCGCGATTTACAATCATCTGTTCGAACCAACAAAATTCGCTCGCAGTCCCCGTGTCAAGAACTATAATTGATTACGTATGCGCTGGAGGGTTTAAACAGATCTTTTATCTTATTATATTATTTTATTCTTTTCTGTTTTTTATTCTTTCATTTGGATAGCGACCTGTCACTGGCCATGTGCTCCGAATGCATCGCCATTGCCAAGTGCAAGTGGACAGCGCATTTTACCGTTGGGAAATTCAATACTTTATTCAAAACAGGCGTTCTTCACGTGAAATTGAGAGTGTAGGTTATTTCGCACCAAAAAAAGAAAAAAAAGCCACTGAGAATAAAAGACAATGTTATAAGACAACGTTGCCTTACCCGTTGCTTTACACGCCGCGGATTTTGACATCACACATTCTAGATATTTGCGAATGTTCGCTTTCCTGCCGGCTTCGCTTTCTCTACCTCTGTGGGTTTTTCTATTTATCACTATTTGAGTGCGTACCCGTACACTCACATTATATATATATATATATATAATATATATATTATATATATATATATATATACATACACACGTGTTTTCTATGGGCCCAACGGGAGAAAATTAGATAAGTTATAAAAAAAAAAAAAAAAAGCTCTACAAAATGCATTATGTTTTTTTTATTTATTATTATTTATGTTTTATTTTTATTTATAATAATTTAAAAAAAAAATATTTTTATAATAATAATAATTTAAAAAATAACATATTTTGAGGACCTTCTTTTTCATAATATATATATATATATATATATATATATATATATATATATATATATATTACCAACCCCTCCGGACGAGCGGGATGTGACACAAGGTCAATTTCTTAAGCGGAGTTCAACAGGTTTGAATTCAGAGTTTTATTTCTCCTAGACCGGGTTGCCTAACCAAGTTTAAAGAGCCCAGTCTGCCCTACTATTTACCCATAGCTGGAGATAGAATATATATATATATATATATATATATGTGTGTGTGTGTGTGTGTGTGTGTGTGTGTGTGTGTAGAAAATGTAGAACAAACTCGGGACGTCACAATAGATGGAAATTTATTAGTCGTAGTGTCGATGTTCGAACTTTCATTGTCCTGAAGATGGTTTCCTTTATAAAGCGAAATTTTCGAACATCGACACTACGAAATCATCTTCAGGACAATGAAAGTTGTCAAGGAGAAAAAAAGGATTAATGTAATTAAAAGGTGATAGATGTTTTTTTTTCTCCTTGACTACTTTCATTGTCCTGAAGAGAGTGTCCTTTATAAACCAAAATGTTCGAACATCGACACTACGACTAATAAATTTCCATCCATTGTAACATCCCGTGTTAGTTCTACATTTTCTCCACATACTGTCGTATTAATTTCCACATTTTACTCCCAAATATATATATATATATATGTGTGTGTGTGTGTGTGTGTGTGTGCGTGTGCGTGTGTGTGTGTATAATTCAATTCAATTATTAATATAATTTAATTATTAATATAATTCCTCTATTTATCAAATTATATATTTCTGTGCCCACGAGGTTGGGTGCTGCAGATAAGAGCCCCGTATTGGAAAGTCGTTGCCTTGAAGGTGACCTTGTCCTCTGTAGTCCTGCGATAGACGTCAAGACAAATATAGGTTAGGTGTCTGCGCGAGAATTGCCATTGACTAGAGTATTCAGCATTTTCCGTTTGTGGCGTGTGCTGGTGGCCCAGGCGATGAGTTTCCGCATCTTCTCTCTTTGGTCGCTAGTTTGATCTCTAGTGGCAGAGATCGTGGTATGCACTTCTGATGAAACCTAATAAGGTCGAAACAGATTTCCAGTGCTCCGGACGTCACACACAGTCTTTGCCGAGTTGTCTGTTCATGGTAATTTATTTGAATTGTATTTTTTTTTTTAGATGAAAAAGGTCCGCGTTCTTCTGCGGTTTTCGTTTCATAAGTTGAAAGTTACAATGTAAGTCTTAACTTCTAGACTTTCTCGGTCACCTGACTGAGATTATATAATCACAGCTAAGTTCTGAAATTGATCTCAGAATCAAATTAGATTAAATCATTTGATACTAACAGTTTCGGCTGTAAGAGAACTGTTTAGACACATTCTTAATAATCTAGACTATTTAATAATAGATTCAGATATTAAAATCCTTATAGCCATTGTAGGAGTTCAGTTGTTCTGTTCTTCATAGAATCCAGTTTGTTTAATTATTGTCTGTAGATTTTCCTCTGTAATATATAAGTCTACATCTGTAGTGAGTTGGTAATCCTAGTCAGTAGGTTTCTTCTCTAATACAAGTTTCTTCTCTATACAAGTCCAAGTCAGGAGTTAGTTGGTAATCGTAGTCTGTAGTGTTCCTTGTAATATGTATAAGTCCACGTCTTTGGTGCTAATCCAAAAGATATGTCTTTCTGACAGAAAGTTCAACCAGTAATTGATTTGAGGACAGTTGTAAACGATCTTAAATGTTTCCTGTATTCGTCTCTTATTGGCTAATATTTACCAGAAGTGTCTGCCGTTGTTGAAAATGTTCATAAAAATATATTGTGTAAAGCTTTATTTCTTAGTGATGTATAAGACACATTGCATCATTTAGAATGCACTAAAAACATGGACTGTTTTGAGGCAAATCTAACTCTGATTTTCATAGAGATAGTGTTAATGAATAAAATCTATTCTCTCTATATACATAATTTTTATAATGAATTAAATACTCATTGATAAACTAACGTAATTCCCGAGTGTAATATGACGTAAGGAGTGACGTAGATTCGGTTACAAACAGAGACACACCGAACTCCATTATAATAAGATATTGCAATCCTAATGACTCACACTATTCAAATAGAAGATAAATTTCTTAACATTGCCCAACAGATGGCGCTAAGTGTTTATCATAAATCCAATATATTGTCGCCTTTGTTATCCGATATATCCTGTTTTTGTAAGCATTGTCTCTTTTTGCCCTCACAATTCCAAGTGAATTCATTTGTCGATTTTATTTCATCATCTTTCTTCCTTTCTTTATTTTATTATTCATTGTTATTTTATGCCTTCCACTGTTTCCTTTTTCTCGATTATCTTCTTTCTTTTTTTTTTCTTTCTTTCTTTCTTCTATCTTCTTTCTTTCTTTCTTTCTAGTTTTCTTAGTTCTAATCTTTTTTCTTTCTCTAATTCTTTAATATTTAGTGGTTATCAAAATTATTATCTACTTTTTTCTTTCTTTCTGTTTTGTTTCTTATGTTCTTTCTTTCTTGTTCTTTCTTTCTTTCTTTCATTCTTTCTTTCTTTCTCTTTTGTTTCTTATGTTCTTTCTTCCTTTCTTTTTCTTTCTTTCTTTCTTTCTTTCTTTTCTTTCTGTTTTTTCTTATGTCTTCTTCCTTTCTTCTCTCTTTCTTTCTTTCTTTCTTCTTTCTTTCTTTCTTTTCTTTCTTTTTTCTTTCTTTTTTCTTCTTTCTTTCTTATTCTTTTGTTCTTTGTTCTTTCTTCCTTCATACTTCATTCTTTTTTCTTTCTGTTTTTTTTATGTTCTTTCTTTCTTTCTTTTTTCTTCTTTCTTCTTTCTTTCTTCTGTTTTGTTTCTTGTTTTCTTTCTTTTCATTCTTTTCTTCTTTCTGTTTTGTTTTGTTTCTTATGTTCTTTTTCTTTCTTCTTTCTTTCTTTCTGTTTTTTTCTTATGTTCTTTCTTTCCTTTCTTCTTCTTTATTTTTCTTTCTTTCTTCTTTCTTCTTTCTGTTTTTTTTCTTGTTTTCTTTCTTTCTTCTTTCTTTTCTTTCTTTTTGTTTCTTTCTGTTTTGTTTTCTTATGTTCTTTTCTTCTTTCTTTCTTTTTTTCTTTCTTTCTTTCTGTTTTGTTTTCTTATGTTCTTTCTTTCTTTCTTCTTTCTTTCTTTTTCTTTCTTTCTTTCTTTTTTTGTTTTGTTCTTTCTTTCTTTTTCTTTCTTTCTTTCTTCTTTCTGTTGTTCTTTTTTTTCTCTTATTTCTTTTTCTTTCTTTTCTTTTCTTTCTGTTTTCTTTCTTTCTTTTCTTTCTTTTTGTTCTTTCTTCTTTCTTTATCTCTGTTTGTTTCTTTTCTTTTGTTTTCTTATGTTTTCTTTCTTTCTTTCTTTCTTTCTTTTTCTTCTTTTCTTTCTTTTTTCTTTCTTTTCTTTTTTCCTTGTTCTGGATTGGTGTCTTCGTTTTCTTTTTCTTTATAAATTTTTATTTTCTTTACCAATTCATTTATTTTATCTATCTTCTTTCTTTCTTTCTTTCTTGGTTGTTATCTTTCTCCACCCTCTCTCTCTCTCTCTCTCTCCTCTCTCTCTCTCTCTCTCTCTCTCTCTCTCTCTCTCTCTCTCTCTCTCTCTCTCTCTCTCTCTCTCTCTCTATTCATTCTTTCTTTCAATCTTTCCAGGTCGTTATCTTCCTTCATTCTTTCATCCTCTATGGTTATAATTCTTTCTTGGCTGTATTTTTTGATTTCAGATATTCGAATTACAACTAGTACATTTCTGTTCTCTCTTTCTGTTTTATTTGCGTTTTGTTGGGTTTTTTTTTTTGGGGGGGGTCCCCTCTCCCCCTCCTTGCACATCCTTCTTTACCTACTTTCATATTCATATTTCCTTTCATTTACATTTGATCTTCAGGTTTGTTGTAAAGGTCGTCCCTTCAACCAAATAAATATGATCATGATTAGTTTGAAAAGAATCAGCTCACCTAGAAGAGTTTTTTGTTTTCTAATTAGTCGCAATGTCGCGAATATGATTGATTAGATGAATAATTCTAGTGGATATATAGACAACTAAGATCCATCAAAGGTCACAAATACCTTATATATCCTTTGTTTTTGTAGGAAGCGCGTGGTTTAATGGTTAAATTCATGGGAAATGGACTCGTCGCCCCGATTTCAAATCTTGACGTGGTAATTGCATTTCACTTAGCGCTAATACCCTTGGGAAAGGTATGAATTCTACTCTCCTTCCAGCTATGGGCAAATAGTAGGGCAGTCTGGGCCCTTTAACCTTGGTTAGGCAACCGGTCTAGGAGAAGGAAAACTGAATTCAAACCTGTTAAACTCCGCTTAAGAAATTGACCTTGTGTCACATCCTGCTCGTGCGAAGGGGTCGGTAAATATATATATATCCTTTGTTTCTATATTATTATTATTATTATTATTATCATATTATATTATTACTACTACTACTACAACTAACTACAACTACCACTATTATTATTATGTTACATAGAAAATAATGTCCGATCTTATTATTTAAAATGCAATATCTCCCTTTCTCAGTCGGTAGAGCGTCCGACTAGGTTCCAGGTTCGATACCGGCCCTCGCCAACGCAACGTATGAGTAGTACAGATATCTGTGCGGTAAATTGAGGAGCTGATGGTAGGTGTGGCGCTCCGTCTCAGACGTCAAAAACAATCTACTTGGTCTAGCGCTAGTGAAAAGAGGATTTACTCCCTCGCTGTCTGGTCGATACCAACTTTTGGTCTCCCCGACGAATTTATTTACTTTCTAAAACAATCTATATAATAATATTGGTGTTCCGTTATCATCTTGCAACACACTCTGGTTAAAAATGAGACTAATTGTCCAACATATAAGGCAAAAATGTAAATCTTGATTACCTGGTGTTGCTTATCTGCATAATCATTATTTCTAAGTAGTTTCGTTACCTTAGCTAAATAATGGACCATTCCGTTTTTATCATAAAGAAAGAAAGGGAAGAAAAAGGACATGCTACAAAGGTAAACTATAATAAGAAAGAAAGAAAGAAAGAAAGGAAAGCAGGGGGGATTAGGAAGAGGGGTAGAGTGCGCAAAAGCGATAACGCTTATCTCTTTCAATCGAACATAATGAAAAGATGGAAGGAAGAAATGGAAAAAAAAAGAGCGAGAGAGAGTTAAATCAAGATCATTATACATTTTAAATATTGAACTATTTAGGAATAGCTCTTAAGTTAACATAACAAACGTTGTAATAATTACATTATCATACTGAGGGGTATATACACAGGTCTTGCTAGCCTATATGTCAATACTCGTGTTCCTTAAAAGTAAGGCCCGTTATCATCCTGCAACACACACTGGTTAAAGAATCTCCAAATCATGAATAAGTTCTCGTGCCTCGAGTAAATATTCAGAAATTTCTCATAATGAACAATATAAAGGATGTTTCAGAAAAATTTTATATCATTTCTTAAGTCAATTAAATTGACCAATCCTCCTTCAAATGAATTATATTTTAACACCATGTGTAGAAACAATTCATTATGTTTAATGCTTCATTTATTTTGGGGTATATCTACGAGCCATTGACGACTTTACTTACTTTCTAAAACAATCTATATAATAATACTGGTGTTCCTTAAAAGTACGACCGTTATCATCTTGCTACAACACTCTGGTTAAAAATGAGACTGTTTTGTTTTTGTTTTACGGCATATCAGCTCTTTTGGTGTTAATTACTGCCGAATCAAATCATTCTGCTATATCAGTACCTGCTGTTACTTAAATGGTCATCCATCTAAGTATTAAACAGGCTCAATGCTGCTTAACTTCAGTGAACTAGCAAGAACCGATACCGACAACTGAATTTACCGTAAGCCACTAGAAAAGAAAAGATATTAAGTATCGACTTTTTTTATATCTACATATTAATATTCGTGTTCCTAAAAAAATACGACCGTTATCATCTTGCAACTTCCTCTGGTAAAAGATGAGACCAACCAAATCGTCTGAGATGAAATGCAAAAAATGTAAATCCTGATTATCTGGTGTTGCTTATCCGCAGACTTCTTATTTCTCCTGAGTGTCGTCACGTCACCAAAATAAGGGACCATTCGGTTTTTAATATAAAGAAAGATAGTGGAGAAAATGGACATGCAGCATGTAAAATATATAACGGTAGTGAGACTCTAGTTTTAGGTATATGTGTATATAGAGACACCTTTTCATTGTCAATACTTCCAGGGTCACTCTGTCCCTGAAAGTAAGAGTAAAGGTTCGTTGTATGAGAAAAACTGGACTGTTTGGGACAGGGAAGTGTTTAAAATGATTGTGAGATGTATTCTAGCTCTCTGTGAACCGGATATTAATGAATTGTGACACTATCTTTTTGCCTCATGTATAAAGCATGTGAGCCACCATAAAGATTACATGGCTTCAAATGAAACAAGTCAAATGCCCTCCTTACCTTTTATTCCCCTTGTCTCGGTTTTTTCCCTTTTCATAAATATGGAACGACCGCTATTATTTGAATCTGAAAATAAATCCAGAACTCTAAAATGAGACTCCCTCCCTACTATAACTGCCCCTGCAATTCACCCAGTTTAAAACTCACATTCTACAGGCTTTAAATCTACATTTTAATACGCTTGTTCCGAAATTTCCAATAGCTCAAGATGTAATGCAAAAATGTAAATGTAGATTATCCGGTGCCGCTTGACCACAGATTTCTTATTTCTCCCATCTTATTTGCCTCAATTTTACTTTTTTTTCTATCATGTAAAATTTAGTACAGAGACGATTGAATATAAAAATAATTGTATATTATATTTTAAATTAAAAAGTGGATAAGACTTTAAACCACTCTGAAAAGAAAATTACTGTCTCCTATTTAGAATATTAAATGCAAAAAAAACGAAAGTTATTACATTAAAGAGAATTTTTAATTTATTTAAAAGGTAAGTAAAAAAAATGACAATACTTATTACAATGAAATAACACTAAATCCTACTTCGATCATTGCTAGTAATTTCTCGCTAAAACTGATGATATTTTAGCTAGAAATTCCTAACAATGGCTGAAGTAGGAATATAGTGTTATTTCATTGTAAATTTAATTTTAAGTATCTTGGAAAATATAAATCAAATCTTTATGATATTCAACAGAAAAAGCAAGCACTGGTGACAGTGAAAGTGTATATATATTTACTTTGTCGTTAATTTTTTTATTTTCGTTGTTTCCTCCGGACATACATGCACACACACATACATGCATACAAACAACTGCCCTTTATATATGTATAGATAGATAGTATCTTAGATGAACATGTTTTATAGAAAACTGTTCCGTCGGATTTTTGGCGCAGATTTTATGCGGTATTCAATCGAAAGTATTACGATGAAATTCAGTATTCGAAAATGCCGCATTCATTTCATTTAAATTTCAATCCCCGCCAGAGAACGACGCCTTAAGCAAGCACTGTTGATATGTCGATGGAACGTAAAACCTACATTAGAGAGAGGATCATGAATAAAAATCCCCTGCAAGTAATAAAGAAAAAGTAGATTTCTTAATATCCTTCGCAAGGCAGAACCCCTTCAGAGAGTTGCCAGGCCTGAAGACATTATATATATATATATATATATATATATATATATATATATGTGTGTGTGTGTGTGGTGTGTGTGTGTGAAGAGAGAGGAGAGAGAGAGAGAGAGGAGAGGAGGAGAGATTTATATAGATACATATATATGTATTTATAGATAGATAGAGACATATATATTTATATACATAGATACATACATATGTATATATAGATAGAGACATATATATGTATATACATAGATACATATATAGAGATAGATAGATACATATATATGTATATACATAGATACGGATATATGTATATACATAGACATATATAAAGAGAGATAGATACGTATATGGTGTATATGTATATACATAGATACATATAGATAGATACATATATACGTATATATGTATATGTATATACATAGATACATATAGATAGATACATATATACGTATATACAGAGATACATTTAGATAGATACATATATGTGTATATACATAGATACATATATATGTATATATATATACATAGATACATATAGATAGATACATATATACGTATATACAGAGATACATATAGATAGATAGATACATATATATGTATATAGATAGATACATATATATGTATTATAGATAATATTTAGATATTTATGCATAGATACATAGATATATATATGGGAGAGAGAGATTTATATAGATACATATATATGCATTTATAGATAGATAGAGACATATATATATATATACATAGATACATACATATGTATATATATAGAGAGACATATATATGTATATACATAGATACATATATATAGTGATAGAAACATATATATGTATAGATAGATAGATAGATACATATATATGTATATACATAGACATATATATAGAGATAGATACGTATATATGTATATATGTATATACATAGATACATATAGATAGATACATATATACGTATATACAGAGATATAGATAGGTTGATAGATAGATATGTACATACATAGATACATACATATGTATATATGTATATACATAGATACATATAGATAGATAGATACATATATATGTACATATATATGTACATACATAGATACATATATATGTATATACATAGATACATATATATATATACATGCTATATATATATATATATATGCATATATATATATATATATATATATATATATATATATATATATATATATATAAAATGGGCCTTTCTAAACAGAAACTTTCTGTGCAAGCATGTAATAATCAAAACTTTTTTCCTCGTGAATATCTTTACATATGTACTTGAAAAGGTCCATTAAACTCTTTAGTTCTCAGTGTTTTGTTTTTGTAACATATGTCTGTAAATATGCATATAGATGTCAAATTATTATTTCACAGAAGAAAACGGGTAGAAATACATATGTAATATAACTCTCATATTCCAACGACAAATATGTCTACCCTGAAAATAAGGTTTTCAAAATCCACCTGCTCCAAAGCCACACAAAACCAAACGACAATGGAAAATACCGGGTGGTTCAGAAAAACATTGATATAATTTCTTACTCTAAAGTTAATTTGAAAACTTCACGTTCATATTGAACTATATTGCAATACCTCTTAAGTAAACATAGCAATCATTGTAATAATTCAATTATTATACAGTGATATACCCACAGGTGCTGCTAGTTAAGCATAATATCTTATTATAATGGAGATTGTGTGTTTTTCTGTCTGTAACCGAAACTATATTCCTACTCAAGTCACAATTCTCTTAGTTATTGACATCACATGCTCCATGATTGTATTTTATCTAAACCTCAATTATTAATAAAATTGTCTTACATTATTAATACTGTTAACTATGTCTACATACTGACAACATGCAATTATATTTATATATACAACAGAATAGTGGTTTACAGTGTGAACGGGAAGGCTAATTTGCATATTAATATTAAAAAATCGAATTTAATAAATATGAGCTTAGTATTATTGATTTTTAACTGTTTGTTTTATTTTAATGAATATAAGCAAAAATCTCTTCAATGAATCTTAAATGAAATCCATTAACAAGATAAAATAACTGTCATTTTATTCTTTACTTCCTCTTATAACTAAATACTTAAATTAGAAAAAATAACAATGAAAGACGAGAGTGATGGAAGAGTAAGTTTCAGTTGTTCCATTTTTTATTATGCTCCCTCTGTTTCAAATCTTTTATTATACTCTCTCTGTTTCAAATCTTTTTATCTGTATTCTTATTTAGTTTCATTAGCCTTTCTAATTTAATACAATATTTTATTACATTAAAACTTAAATAATTGCACCCGGAGGGAGCATATATTTGCTAGTCTAAATATATTTTTTAAAGCCTATAGTTAATGTATAAATGTATTTTCTTTTAGTATTATTTGGAACGTTCTAACTATTGTTCTAATCTTTATTGTTATCTATACAATGTTTCGGTCAATGTGCCCTCCGGCTCTGCCAACACTTTCTAGCATATATATAATGAAAAGCGTTAGGGGCTTGCCAAAAGTGCAATAGGATTTTGACTATCGTACAGGTGCTCGGGCTTGACGTGACCAGCCAATTGTTTATTAGATTGAAGAAATGATATCATGTTTTCTTAAACATCCCGTATAATGTTCACTATGAGAACTTTCTGAATATTTATTAAAGCCGGCTTTCTGTACGAGAATTTATGGTATGAGAGTAGGAAGATTATGTTGCCCGAATTAGCTTTCCTAGTCCTGAATTATCTGTGCTGGAACAATGGCTTTAGTGGGAAAAATGCAGCTATCTCACCCAGCGAGTAGGTAAGAAATGCTTAACTTAGAAGTGTGATATTCTAAATATGTAATGATTTTCTCAACTCAGCGTAGTTTGGCATGATATCAGAAATATGGGCTACCCAGGGAAAATGGCACGAAACACTAATTGGTCAGTGAAGATGGAACTCACTACTCAATATTAATGAATTGCGAGGCAAGATTACTGCATTTACACCACGTGGACGAATACCTTATAATAATGGGTATTCGGTGTCTCTTTGTAACATAAACTACGTCACTGCTTACGTCACATTACCCTCAAGAATTGCGTAAGTTTATCAATGATTATCTAATTTATAGTCAAAATCCTTAATTAATTAATTCATAGAATAATTCTTATTCATTAACAATGTCTCTATGAAAATCTGAGATAGATTTACCTCAAAACAACCCCTGATATTAGTGCGTTTGAAATCCTGCAATGTGTCTTATATATCGCTAAGAAATAAAGGTTTGCGTTATATATGGTGTGGTTAATTTGCATACTGGTTTTAACACAATCGGGTTTAACACATAATTACGTGGTGTTATTGATCTCTAATATTATTGTTTTAGTTTCCAACGTATCAAAACCAATCCTATGAATGAGTTTATATAGAAAATATTAAAATATAATTAGAATAAGTGTAATCCTTTAATATACGTTTTAATTTAATTTCGTTAGTCTTTCTAATTTACTATATTTCATTACATTAAAACTTAGATATACTCACGCCTGCTTAGTAGGGCTTAGGTTTGGCATGAGGCTGCATATACAGGGCACCCAATGATAATCTAAACCACTGCACAATTAATGAATTGCGACATCAGGTTGCTATTCATTACATCAAGTCGAGGAGTTTTAGGTTTGGCACAAGGCTGCATATATGGGCAGTCAATGAGGAACGAAATCACTACTCAGTATCAATGGCCAGGTAGACAAGGTTGGTGACAACGACGAGGTGCTCTTAACTTAATCTTGCACTGCGTCTAATTAGTGAGAATGAGATTTGAAAGTATATGTTGCATCTGTCAACCAGGTGGCGCCAGTTCAAGCACCGACCATTGCCAAAGGTAAGAAAGACGTAACTGTGTTGAAGAAAAGTTTCTAATATTTATTGAATTTAGCTTGGTTCATTAGCGGTATTTGGAAACTAGGAAGTCTGTGTTGACTAATACAGTACAGGACCAGACAAGAATAAAGAACAATATTATGTACCATCAAACTATCAAATAAACCCTTGTTGGCTCGGACTTTAGAAAACATCGACTGCACCTCTGCAGAGGGGTAAGACCACACCATGTGACGACCTGTAATATTTAAGTATGGAACTCTGGTGGCTGAGCAATCCATATGTAACACTCCACTTTGGATCTAACTTAGGCTAGACGGGCAGTCGGAGAGGCACCTCCGACCAATCGGCGTGTCGCACCAAGCACTAGCAAATAGAATTTAACAGGTTTGAATTCAGAGTTTTCTTTCTCCTAGACTGGTTGCTTAACCAAGGTTAAAGAGCCCAGTCTAGCCTACTATTTACCCATAACTAGAGGGAAAATAGTTGGATTTATACTTTTCCCAAGGATATTAGCACTATGTGAAATGCACACAGCCTTGTTCAGAATTTGAACTCTCACAAACCATCCAAGTGAGATATGCTGGGCACTGCTAGAAGAGTAAGGACAAACTCATAAGAGCTGTTCTATGTTCTATATGATTGCCCCAACCCTATTGCCCTTGTGGCAATCCACAACCCTTTTTATCATGTATGTGCTAAAAGGTAGTGGATGTGGCTTTTAATGCCCTGTGTATGACGTTAAACGGTATCTTCTAACAACGTTCCAATTTTGTAGCACAGGGTAACGTGGAGTACCCCTTCATCACCATTACTTCCAGGTCTATTCTGACTCGGAGTGGTCTTCAATACAAACTTTGATACAGTTAGAATAGATATCGCAATCGAAAATCACTTTTTTTTACAAATAAAAAATAGAAAACAGACATTGGATAATTTGCAAGTTCAATTCCGATAATTGAACAGGATTTATTTTTGTCGATGTTTTTTTTCCTCTGATTTGTGATTATCGATCTGTCTGAAAATGTCTGAAAAGAAAATTTTATTAACTCAAATCATTTTTCTTCATTTCTTTTCCTTTATTTTTCTTTAAAGATTTGAGAATAGGAGTATTGTTTTCTTTTCTTGCTCTTTATCATTTAATACGTATGCATATAAATTAGTTGCATTGTTTTGATCTGGTGTGATATTATTCTGAATACATTATATATATATATATATATATATATATATATATATATATATATATATATATATATATATATATATATATATTATAGATTATATAAATATATATAATAAAGAAAAAGAAGAGGACAAGAATATAACCACAAAAAAGACTGAAGCATGTACATTTCTGCTAACCATCTCTGAAGATAAATTCTACTTTGAAATCGATAAGACAAAAATAAACAACTTTTTATTTTATTTTTATATGCATTGTAATTGCCTTCAAATTATTAATATATTTTAACATACATAACAATGCTTCAAGCAAATTACCAATTACTATATATATATATATATATATATATATATTCCATCAGAATGATATATATGTGTGTGTGTGTTGTCCTCTCTCTCTCTCTCTCCATCTCTTCTCTCTCTCTCTCTGTGTGTGTGTGGTGTGTGTGTCTATAGATATACATATATCATTCTGAAGCCATAATATATATTTGCATTCAGAATTATACATATAGATATATAAATAAATGAATATATAAATATATATATATATATATATATATATATAATATATATAGGAAATTTTTATTTATAGAGAGAAATTTTATTTTATATAATTGGAATAATCATGACAAGCAAATTCGGTGAATACCGCGTGCGACGTGAGGAATATTATATACATAAAATGTCTCTATAAATAAAAAAAATTCCTATATTTCTGTGCTCAGCATGGGTGTGAGTACGTGGATGCGTGCCGTCATGCCGGGAAGACGTGACTCTGAGAGGTAACCAAACGATGCTGCTAAAACAACACGTCAGGTTATAGTAGTGGCGCACTTATCATTGACAAGTTGATTTGGCAAGTTTCGTGTGTGGCGCGTTCCGGTTGGCCTCGGGGTAGAGTCTCGAACTCTGCATTCTGGGTACTCCGGTTCGATCTCTGTCGGGGGCAGATCGTAGGTATACACTGCTGATGAGACCAAATTAGGTCGAAACAGCTGTACAGTGTTCCTCACGTCGCACGCGGTATTGGCCGAAATTTGCACGATTATTCCAATTATATATATATATATATATATATATATATATATATATTATATATATATTTGATAATTGAATTATATTACCATGACCAGACAACTCGGCCAACACCATTTGCGACATCCAGAACACTGGACAGCTGTTTCGACCTCATTTGGTCTCATTAGCAGTGCATACCACAACCTCCGCCTAGAGATTGAACCAGTGGAGGAGGCGGAGACTATATATATTATATAATATATATATATATATAAACATTGTTGTAAGTGTAACAGCGTGAAGAATAAATATAATATGATAGATAAGACCTGTAAAATGGTTTAAAATATTAAAATTTATTCATGAATACATATTTAGTATTGAGTGTTCTTCAGAAGTTGCAATATCACATACATGCGCGCCTATGATAGAAAATGCATTTTTTTACCATTCTGTCTACCATGTTTATCATTATATATATATATATATTAAAATTTGAAGGCAATACAATGCGTATAAAAAATAAAAACAAAAATATGTTTTTTTTTTGTCTTATCGATTTCAAAGAAACTTTATCATCAGAGACGAAAATCAGAAATGGACGTGCTTAAGTTTGTTTGTTTTTGCGTGGTGATACTTTCTCTTTTTTCTTCTTTTTTTGCGTGGTGATACTTTCTTTTTCTTTTTTTTTTCTTCTTTTTTCCCTCTTCTTCTTTTCTCTTTTCCCCTCCCTTCTCCCTTAAATATATATATATATATATATATATTATATATATTATATATATGGTGTCAGGGAGTACATGTATTCTTTATAGATATATGTGATGGATGTTGGGAAAGTGTTTTCGATGTCTTTGAAAAATTGTAAGATAAGGAATAAAAAACAAAATTCAAAGAGATGAATATCGTGTTCTTTATCTTCTTTATTTATTCTAATATCTCGGGTGCCATCAGCCTTTGTCAAAGGTTCTGATAAATTGACTGTTTTTATCACTTCTTTAACAATCAGTCTAAAAAAACCGTTTGTCAAAGGGTATAGGTACCCCAAATATAAGGAGAAATAAAGAAAATTAAAACATTGTATTCATCCCTTTGTACTTTGTTTTTTCCTTATCTTATATTTTTCTATGCTTCAAACAAAAAAATTCCCAACATCTATCACACACTCAAGTTCTCAAACCTGGTAGATTTTTTGGAAGGAAATTTGGCTGACGATCACCGTGATCCCGTGATCTGTTAAGTGACCGTAATATATGTACCTATATATGAATGTATCAGTTAATTGCTGATGCCCGAGAGGTTAGGGAATCAGACTGATCAAAAATAATTTGAGTTTCGTTCGCGGTAGGATGTATTCTGCTAAGTCTAGCCACACTGAAGAAACGAGATACGTCGAAGCACGGTGTCTGTGAATGATCATATATATATATATGTCTCTTAGTTTTTCATTCAAATAGTGTCGGTGTTTAGCGTTACTCTTTAAATTATATTCATTACGTATTTTAATATATATTTGTTTAGATATCTTCATTTAGATATTAGTTTGATTCTTTATGTTTATTGGAGATAAATTCTAACATCAAGTTTCAATCACACGCCCATGAATAAAGTATTACATACATTTTTAGATGAGAGGGCACTAATTGATTCTAATAGATTTAATAACTAACACAATGACCTTAGCAGCTCTCTAAAAATAGAATAATCAATTAATAAATAAATGAGGGAAAACATCTTACTGATTAAAACCTAAGAAACCCTACACTACACTACAACCAACAATCCAAAGAGGACGACCATCAAAATGGTCGAAAGCGCTTGGGTAAAAAAATAAGGGATAATTTCTCCGCCATCTGGATTCCGATCTAAGATAAACTACTAGAAGATTTAAACGTCTACAACAGAAGATCATAAAGAAGGAACATTCGGTAGTCTTTAAATATACCTGCCTAAATTAGTAAGGTAAAAGTAAAGTCGTCGGGGTGGCGTATATTCGGTGTCAGCCAGACAGCGAGGGAGTCTATCCTTTTTTCATTATGGCTAGACCAAGGAGATGAAGTGTTATTTTTTCTATTGTGTATTTTCAATGCCTTTTTTAGCACGTTGTATGAAGTTTAAAGGGTATTGTAATTTAAGAAAAATACTTTTCAATAATGTTAAATTCCTCTTCTAAATATTTCTTATTACATATCCTAAGTGCTCTAAGACAGAAACCTATTATAGTACCGCTCTTTATCCTATTGTTGTGGTGGGAATAAAAATGGATGTAGTCGTTTTTCTTAGTATTCTTATGATAAACTTTAAATTCTAAAATGTTGTTATTGTTTATAATAAGTGTGTCTAAAAATGGTAGGGTGTTGTTTTGTTCAAGTTCATGAGTGAAATTAATGGAGGGTTTAACATCATTTAGTTTGTCAATTCTATCAGTAAATTACAGGTTTTTTTTGGTAAATGAATAACGTGTCATCGTGTTTGCGTCTGAGATGAAGCACCACGCCTATCATCAGCTCATAGATGGGACCTTCAATCCTTTACACTCTTAACATTTTGGGATCTTTTGTTGGCATTTCAGTATTGGTTTTTCTTTTCTTTCTTTTTTTGCTTTTTCTTTTCTTTTCTTTTATTGTTTTTTTTTCAAGGAAAGCTACTTTTTAATAAGCTCAGTAGGTTTTTATATTTATTATGATCTGAAAAGCGAGTTCGGTCCTCGCACAGATCCATGTACTACTCATACGCTGAGTTGGTGAAGGCCGGTATTAAAACCAGGAACCTTGTGGCTCCTGGTCGGACTCTCTACCGACTGAGCTAAACCGATATATATGTGTGTATGTGAGTGCGCTGCGTGTGAGTGTGCATGTGTATATGTGTGTGTGAGTGTGTATGTGTATATGTGTGTGTGCGTGTGTATGTGCGTGTGTGTCTTTTTAGGTAGTGTGTGTGGTGTATGAAGAATTTGAATCCACCCCAGGTGTCTTGTCCAAGACTAAGTTAAGCCTATTAGAGTTTAATATCTCCAGCTGTGAGAAGTGTTCACTAAACGAGTCTTGTACACCATAACTAATGTATCCGTTTCCATCAAACTACGTGTCCCACACAGATGGCAATGTGCCAAAGTAATCAATGTTTCTCGAGTTTTCCAGACACATCATTAATACTTTATAAAACTGGAGCCTCAACAGATACTTTTTTACGAAGCCAAGTTCAGTTTTAAAACATACATTAGTGGCTATCACCATATCTTCATCTTAGTATATTACTAAACCTATTAGTGTGTATGCATGTAGCTATGTATATAGTTTACCAATCCTTTCGCCCTGGTTAGGATATGACACAAGGTAGCAAATATGGGCATCCAGTTAGAATACCAACCTTTTTATCATATATCAAATAGAAAGCGGTGGCTGAGGGTCTTATTGTCCTGAGTATCACGTTAGGACTTGGCACGGATCAGAAACAAATGGAGAGCCACCATTCGGAATGGAATAAAGGATTTTGAAGGGAATCGAATTGAGAAATTAAAGGAGGCAAGATCAATGACAAAGGGGGCGTTCGACTCAACCACCAATTCTTTCCGGCATCCCTCACTCTTGCTCTACGTGTGGCCTCATCTGAAAGTCGCTGGCTGGACTGAAATCTCACAATCGCCATAAACAATCGAGCTGATTTTGCTTTTAGACACACATACGTCGAAATCGACGGGAGAGTCCATCATGACGTTAAACCTCATCGCATGATGAAGTTCCAATTCTGGAGTGCCCTTTCATCGCCATGACACCCAAGTTCATCATGATCGGAATGGTGATACCTGTTAGGGTCCATCTATGGGTTGAATTGAAGAAAAATGTGTTTAAGAAATGTCAAGAGTTTTACAAAAAAGTCAATAACCATCAAGAATGAATCAAACTGTCTCCGGCATAAAATATCCCATCAAGGGTTGTCATA
>CM042152.1:34599063-34604063 GCA_023376005.1 Doryteuthis pealeii | reverse complement strand
CCGGTACAAATTGGTCGATGAAAAACGTATACAGAACAAATTTAAAATCCTGTGATCAAGACCTACAGACGAGGATTACAAGAAATACTAATATTAGACATTTTTCTATTAAGGATTTGAAGGAATTCTTCTGACTAGAATAACCAGGAGATTTACTGATTCCAAACACTTTTCTACTTAGGATTTCAAGGAACACTGCCGAGTAGAATTACAAGGATTAGCCAACTTAATACAAACACAATACTGACTTGGATTTACAAACAGAAGAACAAAACGCCTAAAATGGCGACCAGTTTTAACACATACATACACACCCGTATGCATATATATACATGGTGTGTCAAAACTGTATTGAGATTTTTGTACTTTTTGACACACCTGATATTTTTTTAGATATGAATGGAACGTCAAGTTTAAAGCTTTATTTTCCAAGATAGAAATGAACAATGAATGGAACGTTATTTCTTCAGAACACAAGGTGCGTCAAAAAGTACAAAAATGTCGATACTTTTTGACACCACTATATATATATATATATATATATTATATATATATACATTATACTAAAGCTGAGATAAATACCTTTCATTTCCCTAAGTTTTTTTCTATTCAGATTATTGACACAATATTTATACTAAAATATTCCTTGGTTTCAGGACTACTTAATATTTGAAAAATTCCACTTTAATTGGTTTTAATTAGTCGTAATTAGCAATTAAGTCAAAAACTTACCCGTCCCTCACTGCCATTCTGCATATTACTCTAACCCTCTCTATATTTGAGTAAGACTGAACGGAGAGTTATTGTGTTAGAGACATTTAACTATGTTAAAACTAATTTTAAGATAGGGGTGAGCGGGCTTTGCGTAGCTCATGTAGAGCAGTAGTGGACTCGCCTTTCCAAGCCAGCCTCCTCTCCAGTAGACATATAAAGGATTATTTTGCTGCATCCTCGGGGAAGGGGGATGCGGATTCTAACGCGGGACTTACGGGTTGCGAAATCTGTCTTGTTCGGGCAAACTGTTTTTTTTTTTTTTTAAAAGCTCGTTACTACTGTGCATTTGAATCTGTGTTGGTCGGGCTAAAATTTATTTTGCGAAAGAGTTTTTAACTCATAACTGCACTGAGTCAAATGTTGTGTTTAAGTCTGTTGTGCGCGAGTATTGTTGTTTCTTCTTTTATCTTTTTCCCTAAAAAGCTGTTTGAGGCGTTTGTTAAATGTGATATGAAAGCGATATTTTACCCACCCCCAATGTCTTTACTCGACAAGTAAATGTAGATATTTTCTATTTGATTTTGTTAATGATATATTTTTATTTTCGAAATTCGGTCATATTTACTTAAAATATTTTTACAATTGTTTTGAATAAAATACAAAAACATTTTATATGGGGGTGGGTAAATATTTGCATTTACTTGTTAATAAAAAAAACCTGGGGATGGGTTACTTTTAACGGCTTTCAAATCACTAAAAGATATTAGTCGATAAAAATGCTTTCAAACCAAATTTGGGGATGGTAACATATTTACTTGTCGAAAAAACTTGGGAAGGTCGCTTAAATAATCAGTTTATTATCCCATTAACGTTTCATAAAAAACGCCTTTAAACAACTAGGGAGTCCGCACAGCTTAGTGTTTTAGGGCAGGAGGCCAGGGCGCATTTATGCGATATGCACCTTTTTTTGTCTAAGTCGAAAAGTAGTAACATGAGGATGAGTTAAAACAATTAAAAATAATATTACACATGTAATTTATTTTTAATGCATTCTATACTAGGCACTGCAAAATATCTCTATTTGCAAAAACACATCTACCCAACCCCACCCGATTGAATAAAATTAACAAAAATCTGGGAATTAATCCGATTTTAATGAAATTTTCAATGTTGATTTATCAATGAATGGATTTTATAATGCATCAGTTATTTTATTTCAAAACTTTGATTTTTTTTCATATCATACAATTTTGACCCCTCCCCTTAAATTTTTTGGGTGATGTAAAATATTGGTGGGGCTATTTGCAGAATTACCTCCCGGTCTCCCGCTTTAAAGAAGTCTAGGCGGTGATAGAACAATCCCACCTACGGATATAGTCCCAATCTTATGCGGTGCTAACTGAAAAAAAATCAGGAACCGTGAGGCTTCTAGCCGAATACTCTACCGGAGTCTGCTGTAAATAAATGCGAACAATCTTTTGTAAAAAAAAAAGATATAAATAAATAAAATAAAATTGAATATATAAAAATTCGAAAACATGTCTGCTTTAACATGATTAGTAAACTTGATTTTTTTTAAATAATCTAAATCAGAGAATTATTTCAAATCAACTTATTTGCAAACTCTAGACGAATACTCTATCGTAGTCTGATGTAAATAAATGAGAACAATCGTTAGTAAAAAAATAAAAAATAATAAAAAAAGATATATATATAAATTTGGAAAACATGTCTTATTTAACATGATTATTAAACTTCTTTTTTAAAAATAGATTAGATAAATATTTAATAAGAAATATTTCCTGTTGAGTAAAGGTACTTACTGAGTTTTATTTAAAAATATGGAATTTTATTCAAATGAGCAAACATTGACCCCCACACTTTAAGTGAAAAGAGTTTTCTTCCAAGCCATAGTTGTATTATTGCTAATGTACTACTGCACCACTTGGACACTAACATAGCACCTAGATTATAAGCTAGATGGGAACTACTCAAGAATGTAATATGTAATTTTAAACAAGTTGTGGAAGCAACACTCCACGAGAAAGTAGCTATATACCCACTTGCCACTTATCACAAAAAACATCCGTGTGAGATGAACAAGACATGCTGGACACTGCTGGAGGATTTAGGACGAACTCTTAAGTGACATTTTTCTATGGAAACAGGCAAGCCAGTGTGGACATGTGAGCAAAGAAATACATTGACCAACTCTGCACATACACTGAATGCTGTACAGAGGACCTCCTGAGAGCAATGAATGATAGGGTAAGGTTGGCGAGGGATTGTCATAGATATCCATGATTCAAATCTTAATTACCTATAATTAGAAATTAACTAAGTGAAACTTCCATTGTTTTTTCCTTTGGTCAAATGAAAATGTTTACTCCAGTTTGAATAACTTATATGGATAGTTTGGCAAAACTTTAAATTAATGAAATTATTTTATCATGTGATTTTTCCAACAATCTAACCCGGGCTCAATGGGGGACCCGTTGGGTCACCATTCTTCTAGTATATATATATATATATATATACGAATGCATCTACTACTTCAAAAATATGTTTTTCGTTGCTTATTTTGTAGCAATGACCTAAGGTCCAAACAAGGGAATAGCAATTAAACAATGAAATACTACAGATAAATGTTTCTATATGTCTTATCACTTCTGTTCATATATATATATATATATATATATATGACAAACTATAATGGCTGTACCACCTACACTATTGATAAGCTAGATGGGAGCTACCAGAATAGCGGTCCTGAATAAGTCGTGGAATTATAGGCATGCAGGACATTGCTGGAGAAACAAGGACGAGATCGTAAGCGACGTTATTGTGGAAGCCAGCACATGGACACGCTAATGTGGGCCGCCCAGTCAGGACCTACATTGGTAAGGATGCTGGCTGCTGCGCGGATTTGATAGGAAGGTTGGCGAGAGATTGTCATGGATATCCGTGCAAACTGCGCGACATGATGATGATGATTAAGTAATTTGGACATTTTTAAAGTGTTATCAATGAAAATTTAGAAAAAAATGGGATTACAATAAAAAAGGATTAATAGGCGTGTTATTTGATTCATGCTTTGAATATGAATGTTGCTATTTTGAGGTTGTGTTTTCGTGGTTTATCTGGAAATAATGATCGGAGAGCCAAAAGTTGAAGATAACACAGTTCTACCACCAACGTCGGTGTATGTGCGTATGCATCTTTATGCATGTATGTGTTTATAATAAATATATATATATATATTTATATATATATATATATATATATATATATATATATTCATATTTATATCTGGGTGTGTGTCCTTTTGTTTGTGTAGTGAGAAAGAGAGAGATAGAGAGTAGAGAGAGTGAGAGAGATAAAGAGAATGTACTTTAACAAATAGCACTTGTCCGTTATCACTCGTTTTGACAGGCATCTTAAGTTCATTTGTGTATAATATATATATATATATATATATATATATATATATATATATATATATATATACATATATATATATACTAAATAAATTATATATGTATATATCAAATACACTATATATATACATATGTATATGTATGTATATATATATATATGTATATGTGTATATATATATATATGTTATATATATATGTGTGTATATATATATATGTATACATATGTATATGTATATATAAATGTAAATATATATGTATATGTATATATATAAGTATATGTATATGTGTAAATATATATATGTATATGTGTATATATATATGTATATGTGTATATAATACATATATATGCATATATATATGTATATATATATATATATATATATATATATATATATATATATATAATATATATATAATTTATTTATGTTATCAGCGACCAACTTTAATCCCAATACATAAATTAGTTGCTGATTTACAACATCTGGTTCAGGGAAGTCATTGCTTAGAAAAAACAACAATATAACTTTAAAAAAAAAATACAAGCGTCTCTCGTTTATCTATTTATTCAAAGAAACAAAAAAAAATACAATTTTATCTTGGTCTGAAGCGCTTTTTGTTATTGTCGTCTTTTTATTATCTTTTAACATTTTGTCTATTTTCGTAAAGTGCAAGAGTCGAAGAGAAAGTTTAAGATGATGTTCGTAATGATAATGAAAAGAAACTGTAGTCAAATAATAACAATTATGATATAGGGATGGTGATGAGACTGAACTTCAGTTTTCCTCTTACTCAATATGAGGTTTACGCACAGCAAACGCCATTAAATTGAATTGGGGATATTAGGAAAAT
>CM042152.1:34589063-34594063 GCA_023376005.1 Doryteuthis pealeii | reverse complement strand
TTAATTATAATAACATAATTAAAAATGCTTCAAGCAAATTACCATTACTTTATATATATATTATATATATATATATATATATATATTATATATTATATATCGTCATCATCATCCTGTCGCTCTGGCAGGCATGGATATCCCATGATAATCCCGACATCCTTTCCTATCATTCTTGGCCCTAGGAGGTCCTCTGCGCAGCATCCACGCAGAGTTGATCCATGTACATCTTTGCTGGGCGACCTTTTCTGGAGGAAACTGCGAAGATAAACAATTAACAACAAAGTATATATATATATATATATATATATATGAGATTTGATAATTTGCTTTAGAAGCATTGTTGAGGGAAGTATATTATTATAATTATATATTATATAATATATATATATATATATATATATTTGCTTGAAGGCAGTTACAATGCGTATATCGAATAAAACTCGATTATTATTGAAAATAATCATGACAAGCGAACTCGGCCAACATTGTGCTCCACGTAGAATCGTACAGCTGTTTCAACTTTATTATATTAAAGCGATGTATACTTACGATTTCCCTCCGACAGAAATCGAAACCGGGAATCCAGCACGCAGAATCAGAGACTCGACCCCTGGTCCACCGCTAAGTAGCGCACAATACATGCGAAATTAACTTGTCATGGGTAAAACAGTTACTACTATACAAAGTACAGTGGACGTTGAGAAGATCACAAATTAGGCCTATGCCGGGTAAGCTGAGATTTGATAATATATAATTATATATATATATATATATATATATATATTATATATAATTATATATATATAATAAATAATAGTGCATTGGATTTTCTTGGCATTTAATATTCTAAATAGGAGACATTGATTTTTCTTTTCAGAATGTCTGTGCACATTTTTATGTAAGGTTTTATGGGGCATCATGCGAGGATCAACTCACGATTCAGTTATATTGGATCTGCGAGACTAACTTTGTTGGCTCTCCTTCTACTCGGGTGACGCCGAGTAGCCTCTTCTAGTTCTAAATAAATGGGAAACACGTGGTTCTTAAAAACGTTAAATTCCAGCTAGTATTGAAAAGTCGAGAGAATATTAAGAAGACAAAGAAATCTTTAGCATCCCTCGTATTGTTCTTGTAATAATTTGCACACTTACACAGAAACATGCACACAATCCACATAACGAAACTCAGACATACATACAAACAACTCAAAACACACACACACATATATACACACACAATGGGGCGCGTGGTCTAATGGTTAGAGTCGAAGGAAATGAACTCGTCAACGCGAGTTCAATTCCATGGAGAAGCTGTTGGCATTTCACATGGCGCTAATACCTTTGGGAAAGGTTGAATCCAATTCTCTTCCAGCTCTGGGGTAAATAGCAGGGCAGACTGAACTCTTTACCATGGCTAGAGAAGGAGAGTCTACGAGAAGGAAATCTGAATTCAACCTGTTATATCCGGCTTTAAGAAATTGACCTTGTGTCGCATCTGTTCGTGCGGAGGGGTTTGGTAATATAATATATCTATACAACAATCATACATATACACAACAGAAACACACCAATCAGACACACCGAAACATATCCATTCACCACAAAACACGCAAAATACGCACCTTGGCTCTATCTTGGGCATAGACGGGCGGTCGGGAGAGGCCCTCCGATCAATGCTGGTCAGGATCAACCCTAGAACCTATATGATTTTCCCAACCTATTGCCTTATGGACGCTCAATCTTTTTATTATATGGGTGCTAGAGGCCGTGGGCTGCGGGTTACATGTCTGGAATGACGTTAGAACTCTATTTGAGGTGAGGTTACCAGTTTTGGAGGTTTTGGGGAATGTGGAGAGCACCCTTCATCAACCATTGCTCCCTGGTCCTCTGACCGCAGATTGTGGTGTACCTGTTAGGGTCATCTAAAGGTTAAATAGAAAAATGGAGCTGATAATAACAAAATGGTATTATCCATTAGAATTGATTTATTTCAAAACTTTATCGGCATTAAATGACCACTGAGGGTGATATGGTAAACAAAAACAAAACAAAACCAAATATGCACACTAAAACACGAAACAACCCACAACACATTTCACGCACAATTAGCACACAAATAACAAACAAGCATCATAAAACATGAAACCGCACAAATTAGTAAAGAACTACCGAGTGTGTCCATATTACTTAGGTCTTTACTGTTTGTCCAGTGCGATTTTTAAATTCGACTAATTGTATTGGGAATTTGAAAAAAGCAAAAAAATTAATGGCGCACTATTTGAATTAGCGCTTAGTAAAAAAAATATAAAATCTCTCCCAACAATTGGACTGGAATAATAAAAATGTCTCCTTTAGAGAAGAAATCATCTTGAATATGATTTAAATGTCGCTGGTACGGCGTGGAAATTTGAGAATATTTCCATTTTGTATGAATAGAAGGCAAATTGTATGACGAGTCATAATAGGTGTAACAGAGTAACACACTTGGGAGAAGGAAAATAAGAATGAGTGAATAATGAATAATGATGATAGGCATCTTGATAAATGAATATTTTCGAGGAGGGAAGTTGTAAATTTTACATTTTAGAGGAAATAGTTGGACAAAGTCATGTTCTTTGTTTGTAAATCCCGATAAATATATCCCGATTTCTAAAATTGGAATGGTCAGTACGTAAGTATTTGGAATGTGTTTTAAAAGTGATTACTTGGAAAGTGAAGAAGGATGAATCTTGGTGTAAATAATAATAAGATGTGGAATCAGTGTGTGACGTTAGCGGTGGGTTGACGTGGTTATGCAGTGTAAATAGATAATTAAAAAAAAACAGAATTAGTTCAGTGGGTATGTGACGTCGAAGTATGATTTTTGCTTATATATATATATATATTTAGTAATATATATTATATGATTATATAATATATAGAGAGAGAGAGAGAAGGGAGAGAGAGAGAGAGCTATGACAAATTGCCAATCATACTCAGCATAAATACTTATGCTCAGAGCAATTGAAATAGACACCAATTTTTGAGAGAACATATTTTATATATATATGATAATTATATATGTGTGTGTGTGGTGTGTGGTGTGTGTGTGGTGTGTGTGTTTGGTATACATATAAACACACAACACACATATATAAGTTCAATATACTATAATAATACGTAATATAATATTAGGAAGGCGCGTGGTTGGTATGGTTATAGTCATGAGAATGGACTCGTCGCGGTTCAATCCTGGACTGGTTTAATTGCATTTCGCTGGAGGCGCTAATACCATTGAAAGTATGAATCTACTATCTACAGTATGAGTAAATGTAGACGACTGAGCTCTTTAACTTGGTTAGGCAACGTTCTAGGAGAAGTAAAATCTGAAATCAACCTGTTGAATCGCTTGAAAAATTGACCTTGTGTCGCAGTCCTGCTCGTGGCGGAGGGGTTGGTATATATAACTATATTATATATATATATAGAGAGAGAGAGAGAGGGGGTGACAGAGACTGTAAATTGTGAATCAATACTACACAATAATGCTTTGCTCAGATAATTGAAATAGACACATTATTTGAGAGACGTATATTATATATATATATTAGTATATATTATTATATAGTATGATGTTAGAGAGAGAGAGAGAGAGAGACTATTTAGAACATAGGAATAATAATACAATATAATCTTTTGCTTAGGCATTGAAAATAGACACGATTTTGAGAGAACATTTCGCTCTAACAGTGCAAATGATGGACTCATAACTTGGCTTTTAATAAAACTGTTTTGCATGCGCAGTAAACGTCGTTTATGAACATCCATTATGGATAAGAAGAGGGAGAAAAAAAAAGAATTCAAGTCTTTCTCGTTTAATGGGCGTTTACAATGACGCTGAACATAGTGGAAAAAAAACTATTAAAGACACACGAATAATGTAATTACATGTGGCAAGTAGAAATGTTGAACAAGTCAGTGTGCAGGTGTTTAGTGCATTGCTTAAGAGTGGCTGTCGCGTGGTAGATTTGTCGATAGGGGGGCAACTTTTTAGTAAAGAAATCTCCGTCCAAGACAACGCCGCGTGGGTAATGTCTAGTCCGTTAAAGTAAGTTAATTGATTTTGGAATATCCTTGCAGGTATGTATCAGCCTTGTTTGCTGTTTCTTTTTCCTTCGATTGAGAACAGTGAGACGTTGATTTTCACATCAAATACATGTTTATCCAAAACAATTTATTACCAGTGAGTTTTACAAAGGTGGAGGCAACTTATTTTGATATAGTTGAATAGCTTAATTGGAATACAAAAACTTGCTTTGGATGTCGGTCTAAAAAAAAAAGAACATGTTGAAAGTATTTGTATAAAATTCCTTTTTGTCACCATTTTTTCATTTATATTGGGCAGGCGTTTCGGCTGAAACCAATGGTTCTAGTTCGATACCGGTCCTCGCAACTCAAGGCGTATTGAAGATTGCACGGGATCTGTGCGGTAAGAAGAAGCTGTGGTAGGTGTTGACGCTCCACCCAGATGCTAAAAAATCTTCTTGTTCTAGGCGCTATTGAAAAGGGGATTACTTCGCTGATGGCTGATACCGACTATTAGGCCGCCCGGTCGACTTTACTTACTACTTACTACTATAATATATATATATATATATATATATCTATATATTATTATTATTAGTTAATGTGTACCATTAGTCAACATTATATTTTGTAGATAATATGGTGCTATATTTCTGCGAGATGTGCTCAATATCATTGATAGAGCTTTATATTTGAATAAGATAGCAATAGAGCATGGAGTTCAACACCTGCTTTCTAACTATTATCTATCAGTTTTTTTATGCTGTTTTTTCTATAGTCTCAGTCCTATTTTCATACATATTCAGAAAACATTCTATCTATCAGTCTATCTACTGTCGTAACAGGTGTGACTCCATGTCTATGCTATCTTAATTCAAATATAAATGCTCTATCAATGATATTGAGGCCTATTGCTCAGAATATAGCAATATTATC
>CM042152.1:34554725-34588963 GCA_023376005.1 Doryteuthis pealeii | reverse complement strand
TGAGGATTCTAAAACGGCCCTATAGCCGACAGGCGGACTATAGTTAGGAACACCACTTATATGTTATTCATTGCAGTATTTGTATAATAGTCACATTTGTTTATATAGTATCAAGTATTTTTAAAACTTTGGGCCGAAGTTAAATCGTTTGTTTTTCATACTGATAACAGATTACAAATTACACGATGTAACTTTTTTGTTCCTTATTTGGTGTTATTCCAATGCGTATACTTATGGTAAATAGGAAAAGATTATCTTCTCTTAAATCTTCGCTTCTGTCATCTGGTTAATTGACATTTTCAAAATATTATGATGTCTATATTTGGGAGCTGATATGTGAAAGGGGTTTGCATTATAGTTGCAAATCTTGAAAGACTATTAATTATTTTTATTGCGTTTTGTATAAATCTAATATACATATATGCAAATTTTGACCTATATTTTGTTTAATTCAAAACTTATGTAAATGAACATGTGTAAGTTTTCCCTTTTACATAGAAAATAGGTTTCTTATATTTTATTCATTCAGAGCAGAAATTTAAAGTTAGAATGGAATAATGATTAATTCTATACTTTAAAAACATAATCAATTAAGAAATAACACATACACTCCAGAAACAATAGTTTGTGTTCATAGTGTAATCAAAAGATCCATGCACATACACACACACACACACACACACACATATATATTATATATAGTATATATATATATATATATATATATAAGTGTGTGTAAAAAAAGTATCGACATTTTTGCGCATTTTGACACACCTTGTATTCTGAAAGAAAAGAATAACGTTCCATTCACATTGTTCAGTTTCTATCTTGGTAATATGTATATATATATATATATATATATATATATATGTATGTATGTATGTGTGTGTGTGTGTGTGGTTGTGTGTGTGTGTGTGTATATCTTGCGGCGCGGAAAAACTGGCTGATGCATTTGGTAAATAAGAAATGTAAATCAGTGAGTCTGAAGAAAAACTTAAAAAAGTAAAGACGGTACGTCTAAAAGTAATCGTCGTATCATAATGAATGGCCAAAAGAAAAACAACACCGAAAAAATGTGCCAACGTTAAATATGTAAAAAGTGCTCAATACTCTAAGTAGAGCAAAATTATACGGAGTAATCAATCAGAAACTAACTACATAATTTCACCTAACCGCCCATTCAGGACAATTCAAAGTAAGAATTAAACCTGTGAGCCGTTAGGCGAAACCTAGGAGGATAGTTTTTAAACTCTTTAATTTTACTATATATAATAGTACCAAAAAAAGTATCATGATTTTTTTTGTACTTTTGGGCACACCTTGTATTCTAAAAACATACAACGTTTCATTCATTCTTCATTTTTATTGGTAAATACAGCTTTAAATTGGTCTTTTTTGAACACTTGTATTCTGAAAAAAGAATGAAGTGTCAAAAAGTACAGAAATAATCTGTATTCTTTTTTGACACACTTGTATATATACACTGTATAGTGTAATAATAATATGTTGTGTGTGTTGTGTGTGTGTGCTGTGTGTGTGTTGTGTGAAAGTGTGTGTGTGGTGTGTGTTGTGTTTTCTATATTATTGCTGCGCGCTGGAAAAACAGATGGTGCAATATATAATATATATATATATGCTTCTATGATAGTTGTACTATAAATATATATAGTCACGTTGCCAGCAAATATATGCAGCCCTCCGGGTGGCAAGTTATATTTAAGTTTTTAATGTAATAAAATTATTGTTTATATGCAGAAAGGCTAATGAAAACTAATAGAATGCGATAAAAGATTGAAACAAGGGAGTATAAAAAAGATTTGAAACAGAGGGGGTATAATCGAAAATGAACACTAAAACTTACTCTTCATGCAACTGTCTCTCATCTTCTTGTTATTATTTCTAAATTAAAGTATTTAGTTATTAAGAGAAGTAAGAATAAAGTGACAGTTATTTTATTCTGTTGATGGATTTCATTTAAGATTCATTGAAGAGATTTTGCTTATATTCATTAAAATAAACAAAACAGTTTAGAAATCAAATAATATAAGCAATATTTTATTAAATCGATTTTTCTATATTAGATATGCAAATAGCCTTCCCGTTCACACTGTAAACCACTATTTTGTTGTATATATATAATATAATTGACAATGTTGTCAGTAATGTAGACTAGTTAACAGTATTAATAATGTAAGACAAATTTTATTAATAATTTGAGGTTAGATAAAAATAAAATCATGGAGATGTGATGTCATAACTAAGAGAATTGTGTCTTGAGTAAGAATATAGTTTCGGTTACAGAAGAACAAACACACAATCTCATTATAATAAGATTATCTTTATTTAACAGTATTATATAATATAATATTATAAGTATTCGGAATTCAGGTATGAAACTTGGCTAGATAACTATAAAACAATTGGAATCATCATTCCCTCCGAAATATCACCATTGGTCGGAATCCTTGTCTGAATCCAAACCTAAACTTATAGACTCTGTTGTGGTGCATGTGATTCCCCAACGAGCTCGAATAAGTAGTTTAGGTTAACTAGATCAATTGAATTAAATAGCCATCGATCTTAAAGCCGTTCTAATGCACGTATCGACACGGTACAAACGATCTGCAACCAACTACTCTGGTCAACAGAGGATTCTAAACCCACACTTAAGGAACACTGTATCTCATTCTTAAGTGCTCTTACTTTCGCCTTAAAATGGCCACAAAAATGTACTAACCATCAGTTTCCATAATGGATCATTATTTATAAACGGAAATCCAACGGATACACTGAGTTGTATATATAATATATCTATTATACACATTATATAATAATATATATATACTGTACATTTCAGTGAGAACGAGAATGAAGGGTTCGTATGTCTGCTCATACTTATGATGAAAATGTTGAAAGTGTACTTTGTGTACTTATTTCACTATAAATTAAAAGAAAAACTCACTTGACAGAATGCATAAACAAAACTAGCACTTAAATCGAATCGTCTTTCCACCACTTATCTATCTATTATCCTTTCTGGTCTTTGTCTTCTCTTTACTAATCTTTCTCTTTCTGTCATTGATTCTTCTTCTTCATTTCTTTCTTCTTATATCTTGATGCTCATTCTCAGTCTCACCCCAACACCCATCTATCGATCTAGCTATCAGAACTATTTTCAACTTACATTTTCTATTTATCATATATTATCTATCGAACTATCTATCTATATTCAGTCGATGTAATGTTCTCCATGTTCAAACCCTTCTTTGAATTTTTGTTTGAGGAAAACATAGAAAGATGCCTCTCAAATATTCATCCGCTTCTCTCTCTCTTCTCTCTCTCTCTCTCTATATATATATATTAATATATATATATATATATGTAAGCTACAGGTCTGAACTTTGTGTATTTAGTCTCCCTGTAGTATAGAGGTACTATCTATTATATAGCGGTTTCTCCTTGCTGTAACATTTTGTAAGTTTTTACATGTTTTAAGATTTCTTTAAGTATTCTCTTTGGGTCTGTCTCACTCATTCTCTGTCTCTTCAGTCTCTGCTCCTCTCAGTCTCTGCTATCTTAATCATATATATATATATATATATATATATATATATATATATATATATATATATATATATATATGTATATTTATGTATATATATATATATATATATTCAATCTATATATTTATTATCAGTATAATATATATATATATATATATATTATATATATATATATATATATATATATATCTATATAGGGAACCACTTCCTGCGCTTTAAAGATGTCTGCAAGAAAAATATGAAGACATTCACATTAACACAACACATGGAGGCTTGTGGCAGAGAACCTGTGACCTGGAGACTTCTTCAAACAAGGAACGAAAAGGGTGAAAAAAGAGAGGAAGTAACCGTCATGGAAAAGAGAGCCAAAAGGAAGGAGATAACAGCAACACAAGAAAGCATCATTGTTTGTTTGCAATCACTGCACCAGGGATTGCCATTCAAGAATCGGTCTGTTCAGCCAGTCACGCAGTTGCAGATTTAGACAAAGACACAAATAGACATGCCATCGTCTCTAGTAGACGAAAATATGCCAACAAATAATATATATATATATATATATATATATATATATATATATATATATAATTTTCTTAATATCTGATCTCTACAGAATCTAAACCCTTTTGTATACACATATTCGCAAACATTCATGTTTTTATCTATATATCTATCTATCAGTTTTTTTTTATACCTGTTCTTTTTTAAATCAAATCTGTGTATGTACATATAAAATATTCTATATATGTATGCTTGTATGTATCTATCTTTGTGAGGGACGGCAGTGATCTGTAAAGATTATACAACTGCTTTCTAACTATCTATCTATCAGTTTCTCGATGCATGTTTTTCTATGTCTAAGTCTTTTTTTTATACACATATTCAGAAACATTCTATCTATCAGTCTATCTAACTGTCAGTAAACAGGTGTTGACTCCATGTCCGTGCTACCTTAATTTAAATATAAATGCTCTATCAATGATATTGAGCACTATCTGCTTAGAATATAGCACCTATAGTATCTACAAAATATAATGTTGACTATGTCATCATTAACTATATATACTATATATATATATATATATATATATATATATATATATATAGTAGTAGTAAGTAAGTAAGTAAAGTCGACGGGGCGGCCTAAAGTCGGTATCAGCCAGTCAGCGAGGGAGTCTATCCCCTTTTCAATAGCGCTAGACCAAGGAGATTGTTTTAGCATCTCAGGTG
Source organism: Doryteuthis pealeii (assembly GCA_023376005.1). Classification (NCBI taxonomy): domain Eukaryota; kingdom Metazoa; phylum Mollusca; class Cephalopoda; order Myopsida; family Loliginidae; genus Doryteuthis; species Doryteuthis pealeii. Next base: position 34,584,170 of record CM042152.1, on the reverse strand, counting down.
GAGCGCCACACCTAACATTAGCTAATTACTTTACCGCACAGATCCCTGTGCTACTCATACGCTGAGTTGGCGAGGACCGGTATCGAACTAGGAACCATGTGGTTTCTAGCCGAACGCTGCAATATAAAAATGAAAAAATCGGTGACTAGAATAAGTATTTTTATTAGAAATACTTTCAACATGTCTTTTTTTTTTTAGACCGATCCAAAGAATTTTTTGGTTTATTTCCTTATTAGCCTATCAACAATGATCAAAATAAGTGCCTCGACCTTTGTAAAACTCACTGGAATAATTGTTTTGGATAATACATGGTATTTTGATGAAAATCAACGTCTCACTGTTCTCATCTGAAGGAAAAAGACAACAGCAACAAAGGCTGACTATATACCTGGAAGGATATTTCCAAAATCAATTTAACTTACTTTAACGGACTAGACATTACCCACGCGGCGTTGTCTGGACCGGAGATTTTTCTTTACTAAAATAGTGCCCCCTATCGACAAATCTTTACCACGCGACAGCCACTCGCTTAAGCAATGGCATCTAACACCTGCACACTGAGTCAACTTTCTCTTGCACATTGTAATTTATCGATTATTCCGTGTGTCTTTAATAGTTTTTTTTTCCGACTATGTGTAGCGTCATGTAAACGCCATTAACGAGTAAGAGACTTGAATTCTTTTTTTTTTCTCCCTTTCTTTCCATAATGGATGTTCATAAACGACGTTCTGCGCATGCAAACAGTTTTTATAAAGCAAGTTATGAGTCCAATCTATTTGCACTGTTAGAGCGAAATGTTCTCTCAAATATCGGTGTCTATTTTCAATGCTCTAAGCAAAAGTAGTTATATGTGTAGGTATTATTCCTATGTTCTAAAAGTCTCTCTCTCTCTCTCTCTCTCTCTATATATATATATATATAATATATATATATATATATATATATATATACGTTCTCTCAAATATTGGTGTCTATTTTCAATAGTCTGTGCAAAGCATTTATTTGTGTAGTTTATGATTCACAATTTTACAGTCTCTGTCACTCTCTCTCTCTCTCTCTACATCATACATATATATATATATATATATATATATATATATATACCAACCCCTCCGCACGAGCAGGATGCGACACAAGGTCAATTTTTCAAGCGGAGTTCAACAGGTTTGAATTCAGATTTTTACTTCTCCTAGAACGGTTGCCTAACCAAGGCTAAAGAGCTCAGTCTGTCTACTATTTACTCATAGCTGGTAGGATAGTAGGATTCATACCTTTTCCAATGGTATTAGCGCTCAGTGAAATGCAATTACCAGGTCCAGGATTGAACGCGACGAGTCCATTTCTCATGACTATAACCATTACACCACGCGCTTCCTAATATTATATTAGTATTAATTATTAGTAATTACTATTATATATGTGTGTGTGTGTGTGTTATATGTATACAAACACACACACACACACACACACACACACACACACACACATATATATATATATATATATATAAATATGTTTCTCTCAAAAATTGGTGTCTATTCTCAATGCTCTGAGCATAAGTATTTATGTGTATTATGATTGGCAATTTGTCATAGTCTCTCTCTCTCTCTTCTCTTCTCTCTCTCTATATATATATATATAATATATATATATATATATATATATAAGCAAAAATCATTGACTTCGACGTCATCATACCCACGTTGAACTAATTCTGTTTTTTTTAAATTATTACTTACACGTGCATAACACGTCAACCCACCGCTAACGTCACACACTGATTTCCACACTTATTATTATTTTACACCAGATTCATCCTTCTTCACTTTCCAAGTACATCACTTTTAAAACACATTTCTCAAAATACTTAAACGTACTGACATTCCAATTTAGAATTCGGATATTTTATTTATCGGGATTTACATAAACAAAGACATTGACTTTCCAAACTATTTCTCTAAAATGTGAAAATTTACACTTCCCTCCTCGAAAATATTCATTTCAGTATGCCTATCTATCTATTAATCTTATTATTCACTCATTTCTTTATTTTCCTTCTCCCAAGTGTGTTACTCTGTTACACTTATTGACTCGTTCATACAATTTTGCCTCTATTCATACATAATGGAAATATTCTCATAATTTTCCACGCGTTTCCAGGGACATTTAATCATATCATATGGGATTTCTTCTCTAAAGGAGACATTTTTATTATTCAGTCCAGATTGTTTGGGATGAGATTTTATATTTTTTTTATAAGCGCTAATTCAAATATGCGCTATGTTTTTGCTTTTTTCAAATCCCAATACAATTAGTCGAATTTAAAACACACTGGACAGAACAGTAAGCCTAAGTAATATGGACACACTCGGGTATTTCTTTATTAATTTGTGGGTTCGATGTGTTTATGAGTGCTTGTGTATGTATTTGTGTGTATTTGTGTGTATTTGTGCGTGTGCGTTGGTGGGTGTTTTTGTGTGTTAGTGTGCGTATTTGGTTTTGGTTTTGTTTTGTTTTACGGCATATCAACCTCAGTGGTCATTTAATGCCGATAAAGTTTTGAAATAAATCAATTCTTAATGGATAATACCATTTTTTTATCAGCTCATGTTTTTCTATTTAACCTTTAGATGGGACCCTAACAGGTACTACCACTCCGGTCAGAGTGGACCAGGAGCAATGGTGATGAAGGGGTGCCACATTCCCCAAACCTCCAAAACTGGAACCTCACCATCAGATAGAGTATAACGTCATTCCCAGGACATGTAGACCCGCAGCCACCGCCCTCTAGCACCCATATAATAAAAGGGATTGGAGGTTGCCATAAAGGCAATAGGTTGGGAAAATCATATAGGTTCTAGGGCTTGACGTGACCAGCCGTTGATCGGAGGGGCCTCTCCGACCGCCCGTCTAGCCCAAGATAGGGCCAAAGGTGCGTATTTGTTGCTGTGTTTTTGTGTGTGAATGTGTATATGTTTCGGTGTGTCTGTTTGGTGTGTTTGTGTGTGTATATGTATGAGTTTGTGTGTATATATATATATATTTACCAACCCCTCCGCACGAACAGGATGCGACGCAAGGTCAATTTCTTAAGCGGGATATAACAGGTTGAATTCAGAGTTTTCCTTCTCCTAGACTCTCCTTCTCCTAGCCATGGTTAAAGAGTTCAGCTGCCCTGCTATTTACCCATAGCTGGAGGGAGAATTGAATTCATACCTTTCCCAAAGGTATTAGCGGCATGTGAAATGGCCAACAGCTTCGTCCATGAATTGAACTCACGTTGACGGGTTCATTTCCTTCGACTCTAACCATTAGACCACGCGCCTCCATTGTGTGTGTATATATGTGTGTGTGTGTTTGAGTTTGTTTGTATGTATGTCTGAGTTCGTTATGTGTGATTGTGTGCGTGTTTGTGTGTAAGTGTGCAAATTATTACAAGAACAATACGAGGGATGCTAAAGATTTCTTTGTCTTCTTAATATTCTCTCGACTTTCAATACTAGCTGGAATTTAACGTTTTTAAGAATCACGTGTTTCCCATTTATTTAGAACTAGAAGAGGCTACTCGGCGTCACCGCGAGTAGAAGGAGAGGCAACAAAGTTAGTCTCGCAGATCCAATATAACTGAATCGTGAGTTGGATCCCGCATGATGCCCATTAAAATCCTTACATAAAAAATGTGCACAGACATTCTGAAAAGAAAATCAATGTCTCCTATTTAGAATATTTAATGCAAGAAAATCCATGCAGCTATTATTTATTTAATAATATATATATATATATTATATAGTATATATAATATATATAATATATATATATAATATATTATCAAATCTCAGTTCTTACGCCGGGGCATAGGCCTAATTTGTGATTTCTCAACGTCCACTGTACTTTGTATAGTAGTAACGTGTTTACCCATGACAAGTTAATTTCGCATGTATTGTGCGCTACTTAGCGGTGGACCAGGGTCGAGTCTCTGATTCTGCGTGCTGGATTCCCGGTTTCGATTCTGTCGAGGAAATCGTAAGTATACATCGCTGTTAATACTTAATAAAGTTGAAACAGCTGTACGATGTTCTACGTGGAGCAGCAATGTTGGCCGAGTTCGCTTGTCATGATTATTTTCAATAATATCGAGTTTTATTCGATATAGCATTGTAACTGCTTCAAGCAAAATATATATATATATATTATATATAATATATATATTATATATATATAATAATATATACTTCCCTCAACAATGCTTCTAAAGCAATATCAAATCTCATATATATATATATATATATCATATATACTTTGTTGTTAATTGTTTTCTCTTCGCAGTTTCCTCCAGAAAAGGTCGCCCAGCAAAGACGTACATGGATCAACTCTGCGTGGATGCTGCGCAGAGGACCTCCTAGGGCCAATGAATGATAGGAAAGGATTCGGGATTATCATGGATATCCATGCTGCCTGCCAGAGCGACAGGATGATGAATGACGATATATATATATATATATATATATATATATATATTATATATATATTAAAAGTAATTGGTAATTTGCTTGAAGCATTTTAATTATGTTATTATATATTAATGATTTGAAGGCCAATACAATGCACATAAAAATAAAAACAAAAAGATCTGTTTTTTTGTCTATCGATTTCAAAGTAAACTTTATCTTCAGAGACGATTTTCGGAAAATTTTCCGAAATCGTCTCTGAAGATAGTTTACTTTGAAATCGATAAGAGAAAAAACAGATTTTTTGTTTTTATTTTTTATGTGCATTGTATGGCATTCAAATCATTATATAATATATATATATATAATATATATAATATATATATATATATATATATATATAAATGCGAATAAGAAAATTGCATAAAATACCAGTTGCTACTATAGAGAGCAGCTCTAAAATCTAAAATATTCAAAATTTTGTACTGGATTGGAGAAATTAGAAAAAAATTATTTATCTACACTTGATGGAACCAAACATATTCATCAATTGTTGATGCGTAAATAAAATCTTATAGTAGAGATTGAATGTCCATCTAACCGAAACTACGTGATCAACGACGCCTAACTATCTATTATCAAGTTGACACGGAGTTCGCATGTCTGGAACCAAAGCTACGTCACTGCTTTCGTCACAACATCCCAAGAATTGCGTAAGCTTTTTAAATAAGTATTTAATTTATAGCGAAATCATTAATACATAGAATAAAATCTTATTATTAACAAGGTCTCTTTCCAAATCTGAGTTAGATTTGCCTCAAACAGCACATGTTATTAGTGCGTTTAAAATCCTGCAATGTGTCTTATATAACAGTGTTGGGATTATCTTCCCATTTACCTGTAAGAGTTATCTTCCCCCTGATTTGTTGCTTGTTCTCACCAGGGGGTATAGTATTTAAGCGCCTGGTTCAAACGCTTCTTTCTCTTTCCGGTTCCTCAAACTACGAGACACATGGGTTAGATTCGGGTCTATTCCCTTCTCGTTGGGATTTGCCCCCCCCCCCTTACATTACTGTAAGTTTTCACACAGCATGGACTATTCCTAGTCTCATGTCTGTGGCTTTTATGTTTATCTTTTAACATTCATGAATGTGTCTTTCTCTTATTTATGTACACCTTGTATTATGTACCCTTTTATCCATGTGCTGTATACGTATTAAATGTGTTGTTTATCAAACCTTTGTCGGAGTTTGTATCTTCAGTATAATATCACTTTTAATTCCTACAACAGGTTTAATAAAAGGTTAACACGATATATGTTGTAGTTAATTTGCATAAATAATTAAGTAATGTTGTAGTTAATTTACATTAACTGGTGGTGTAATGAATAGCAAGCTAGTCTCAATGATTAATTATTACAGGAAATCGAGCTTGATCCACTCTGGATGCCCCGTAATGACAACATCGTGTCACATCCTACCCTGGCTAATGGGTTTGATAAATACCTAAATGCTCAGACAATGGAGAGAGAGAGAGACAGAGAGAGAGAGAGAGAGAGAGAGAGAGAAGAGAGAGAGAGAGTGTGTGTGTGTATGTGCGTGTGAGAGAGTGAGTGCGTGTATGCCTTAGTCCGTGTATGTGTATGAGAGAAAGAGACCGTGTGTGTGTGGTAGAGAGAAAGAGAGAGAGAGAGAGGAGAGAGAGAGAGAAGAGAGAGAGAGAGTGGTATGGAGGGAGGAGAGGTAAGAGAGAGTAAGAGATAGAGTATGTGAGTGGGTGAGAGAGCGCGCGTGTCTGTGATAGAGAGTGCTGAGAGAAGAGTGTGTGTGTGGACAATGAGAAGTGTGTGTGTGTGTGTGTGTATGGTCGTGTGAGTGAGTGGCGTGTGTGTGTGTGTGCCTTCATGTGGTATGTGTATGAGAGAAAGAGACCATGCGGGATAATAGATAGATAGATAGATAGAAGATAGAGAGAGAGAGAGAGAGGTGTGTGTGTGTGTTGTGTGTGTGTGTGCTGTGTGAGAGAGAGAGAGCAAGCGTGTTCTGTGTCTCTGCATGTGTGTGTGTGTTGTGTGTGTGTGTGTGAGAGAGAGAGAGAGAGAGAGAGAGAGAGAGAGAGAGAGAGAGAGAGAGAGAGAGAGGTTATCACACTGTGTTTGTGGGTGTATTTTAAGCGCCCGTCTGTGAAATATTTTCATCGATTCGCCAACAAAGTAATATTTAGCTTTACTTGAATTCGCGCCAAATTTATTTTCCTTCAGGAAAGTTTCCGTCTTTTTTTTTTTGATTTTTTTTTTTCGAATTTATTTATTATTTATTTTATCTAAATGATATTCAATTTACGCCGGGCTTTTTCTAACAAACAACAAATAAATTTATTCCCTGCTCAAAAGCACTTTAAGAATATGATTAGAAAAAAAATATGAGTCCAAATTGTTATGTACTCAGGAGGCTATTTTATTAGTCTCTCGTCGTGTTATACGTAAAATTTATTGCTAAATACTTGTGCAATGTGTTTCACCCTTACACGATTATCTATACATATATAAAGGAAGATTCGTGTTAATGTATCTATGTATGTACTAGCGGCTATCCGGCGTTGCCCGGGTAGAGGGTGGAATAATAAATGTTAGTCTCACAGATCCAATGTTGTTTTGGTCTTACATAATTGATTTATGATTTAATCACGAACGCAACTAATGATTTTCCTTTTCTCTTACTATTCAAATCCTAATTTTTAAATATCTTTCCAGATATTATTTTTGCACAAAAAGCAAGCTATGATGATCGTATGTGCACATATAATATATATATATATATATATATATATATATCTATATTATAATATATATATATATATATATAGTGTGGATTGTCACTGTTTCAGCTTTTACTAAAACGGTGGGCCAGTATTATTGGAAGAGTGCCCAATATAAAATAGAGCTGTTATATAAATAATAAAATAAATATATAAAGGTTTTACATATCTATTTATTTGATGACAAAGGAACAGTGACTGTTTCTTCGTCATCAAATAAATAGATCTGTAAAATTTTATATATTTATTTTATTATTTTATATATATATATATATATATAATATATATATATATATATATATATATATATATTGAGTTAATGGTTTATTTTTCGTAGTTTCATCCGGTCATACACACATACCCACAACTGCCCTTTATGTATGTGTATTTGAATATGTTGGAGCAGGCTAAATCTCACCTTGCCTGGGTTTGTATAGTATCGACTAAATTTAATTTCTAACAAATTTTAAATCTTATATTGTTCACCATTGATTGAATATATATATATATATATATATATATATATATATATATATATATAGTATATATATATATTATGACGTGAAAACTAGACAGAAATGTACCTAAGCCCGTTATATCTTTACCACAATATAGCAGCAGCAAGCTAACAACGCGAACATTCAAAGATTGAGACCGAACGTTGATGGAATAATATTAGCCAACCGGGTGATAACATTTTGGCGTTAAGAATAAAGAGATTGGTCTTTATTATATATATTGTCGTTAATTTTTTATTTTCGTGTTTAAATCCGGCCATACACACATCACAACTGCCCTTTATGTATGTGTATTTGTATATGTAGGAGCTGGTAAATCCAGCCTTGTCTGGGTTGTAATAGTAAATGCGACTAAAATTGATTTTACAACATTAAATCTTATATTGCTCACACATTGAATTTGCAATAATAATATATATATATATATAATTATATATATATTTAATAATATTATATATAATTATGAGGGACGTGAAAACTAGACAAGAAAGTACCTAACCCGTTGGTTATCTTTCCAAATATAGCATGCTGCGCTAAACAACGCGAACATTCAATTGTGAGGAAACGTTGATTGGATAATATTAGCCCATCGGATGATAACATTTGGCGTTAAGAATAAAGAGCTCGGTTAGTCTGGTGTGCCAACCAGGGTTAGCTGGACCAAAATTTACATAGAGAGAGAGAGAGAGAGAGAGAAACCCGAAATAGCAAAATTGCTTATTGACACATGTCCGATATCTTTCTGTGATGTTGCTTTGAAAATCCAACGCGAAGATGTTTATTAGGACGTTTGTAAGAAAGCTTTTAAAAATGAACTGTTAAAGACGAGAAAAAAATGAGAAACATAACTCCAAAGAGAAATAAATTTAGAAAAAACCGGCGAAGATATGTCATGATTGATCTTACCATGGCCATTTTACTCTGTATACAAACATTTTCTCAACCAAAGTGTAATTCTTTCATACATCATTACCCGAACAAATCTGATTGTCTAAGCTGTTTAAAATGCTATTGATTGCTCATTTAATATTATAATCCAGTGATTTTTTTCCTTGGCATTCGTATCTGAATCCTAATATAGTTCTGTTTCCTTATTTGCTTTATTTGTTTTACTTATTTATTTATTGTTTATTATAGGAAGTCATTATAAAAAAGATGACTGTCTTGCTTCATCATATTGATCGTTCAGCGAATTTATTTTATTTGTTAAAACTTATTTTTTCATTATATTTTCTTTCTAAGTTATATGTTTGAGAAAACAAATGAACTATTAAGTCAAGAGGGGGCAACTCCTGATTATTTTCGTGATCTCATGATTATGATTATGATTTGTTATAGGTGATACACCATAGAGACTAATGGAATCGCGACAGGTTACTAATAAGTAACAGGGATGAATGGGCTCAGGAGTAAGCCATGCGCGTATGCCAATAATCTGTTCGTGGACGTAATTTCCAATCTCTCTATTGTATTGTCTACTTCTGTTAATACCTTTTTTCTATCATTTTGTTACGTCGTTTTGTTCTTATTGAGCCCCTAAAACCTCACATACATACACACACGATACACACACACACACACCACACACACACACACACATATATATTATATATATATATATATATATATATATATAATATATATATTATTTAGTGAGTAAATGAAAATGAGTAGAAATTTAATAATTCCAAGCAAGTGGCATTTAAGATTTTGCTTTAGAACTATTACCGGTAATATCCACATTAAACAGGGTGGCACTTAATAGATCAGAATATGAATAGAACTAGATTGTGTTGTTTGTTGTTGTTTGTTGTGTTCATTCTTCTTCTTCTTCTTCTCTTCTTCTTTTCTTCTCTTCTTCTTCTCTATTTTGACCGTTCCCTGATGTTTTCAAATAATCCCATTCATTAAATTGGCTTTGCTGTGCGTAAACCTATATTGAGTAAGAGAAAACTGAAGTTCAGTCTCATCCATCCCTATTCATAATTGTTATATTTGACTACAGTTCTTTCATTATTCAATTACGAACTCATCTTAAAACTTTCTTTCGACTCTTGCACTTTACGAAAATAGACAAAATGCTTAAACGATAATAAAAAGACGACAATAACAAAAAGCGCTTGCAGACCAAATAAATTGTATTTTTTTTGTTTCTTTGAAATAAATAGATAAAGCGAGAGACGCTTGTATTTTTTTAAAAGTTATATTGTTTTTTTTGTTTTTTTTCTAAGCAATTGACTTCCCTGAACAGATGTGTAAAATCAGCAACTAATTTATGTTATTGGGATTAAAGTTGGTCGCTGATACAATAAATAAATAATATTATAATATATATATATATATATAATATATATATAATGTATTTATATACAACATTACATATATATATACACCATATACTTATATATATTTACACATATGACATATACTTATATATATAATTACATATATATTTACATTTATATATACAATCTATATATACATATATATAATTACAATATATATTAATATATATATACACATATACATATATATAATATACATACATTAATACATATTAATATATAGTGTATTTGATATATAACATATACTAATTTAATTTAGTATATAATATATATGTATACATATATAGTATGTATACACATATATACTTTAAGACATATACATTACTCTATATATATACATAAACATATATATTTATCATTTATATATACATATAATATGTTCATATATATATATACAATATATATATATATAACATATCATATAATACAAATAGCATATATGTATATACATATATATATATATATATACATATGTATATATATACGTGTAATTTAATAGTATACATAACATTTATTTGTATATATAAATATATCATATATATATTATATATATATATATATATATATATACTATTTTATACAATGAACTATAAGTATGCCTGCAAACGAGTGATAACGGACCAGTGCCATTTTGTTTAAAGTAACATTCTCTTTATTCTTCTCTGCTCTCTAACTCTACTCTCTTTCTCTCTTCTCACTATATCAAACAAAAAGCACACACCCAGATATAAATATGAATATAATATATATCAAATATGAATATATATTATATATATATATATATATATATATATATATATGATATATATGATATATAATATTATTATCCGACACATACATGCATAAAGATGCTGACGCACATACACGACGTTGGTGGTAGAACTGTGTTATCTTCAACTTTTGGCTCTCCGATCATTTTTCAGATAAACACGAACACAACTAAAATAGCAACATTCATATTCAAGCATGAATCAAATAACCGCTATTATCATCTTTTTATTGTATCCCATTTTTTCTAGTATATATATATATTATATATATACGAATGCATCTACTACTTCAAAAATTATGTTTTCGTTGCTTATTTTGTAGCAAAGGCCTAAGGTCCAAACAAGCGAATAGCAATTAAACAATGAAATACTACAGATAAATGTTTCTATATGTCTTATCACTTCTGTTCATATATTATAATATTATAATATATATATATATATATATATATTCGTATTTCGTGTTTCGAGTAATTTCAAAGGGATATTTCTTATCAATAATTGGACATTTTTTAAAGTGTTATCAATGAACATTTTAGAAAAAAATGGGATTACAATAAAAAAGGATTAATAGGCGTGTTATTTGATTCATGCTTTGAATATGAATGTTGCTATTTTGAGGTTGTGTTTCGTGGTTTATCTGGAAATAATGATCGGAGAGCCAAAAGTTGAAGATAACACAGTTCTACCACCAACGTCGGTGTATGTGCGTATGCATCTTTATGCATGTATGTGTTTATAAATAAAAAATATATAATATATTATATATATACATAATATTATATTAATATATATATTATATAATATATAATTCATATTATATATATATTATTTATTTATATCTGGGTGTGTGTCTTTTTGTTTGTATAGTGAGAGAGAGAGAAAGAGAGTAGAGGTAGAGAGAGAGACAGAGAAAGAGAATGTACTTTAACAAATGGCACTTGTCCGTTATCACTCGTTTTGACAGGCATCTTAAGTTCATTTGTATATAAATATAATATATATATATATAATATATATATATATATATATATATATATATATATACTAAATAAATTTATATATGTATATATTAAATACACTATATATATACATATGTATATATATTTATATATATGGTATATACATATATGTAATGTGTATATGTATATGTATATATATATAGTGTATATATAATATGTTTATACATATGTATCTTATATATATGTAAATATATATGTAATGTATATATATAAGTATTGTATATGTGTATGTATACATATATATATTATACATATATATATAATATACTAATAAATATAATATGTATTATAATATATATATATAGTGTATATTTATGTATATATATATATGTATATGTGTATATATATATATATATATATATATGTGTATATATATGTATAATATATAAATGTAAATATTATATGTATATGTATATATATTAGTATATTATATGTGTAAATATATATAAAGTATATGTGTATATATATATATATAATGTGTATAATATATACTATATATAATTTATTATGTTATCAGCGACCAACTTTAATCCCTACATAAATTAAGTTGCTGATTTACAACATCTGGTTCAGGGAAGTCATTGCTTAAAAACAACAATATAACTTTTTAAAAAAATACAAGCGTCTCTCGTTTATCTATTTATTCAAAGAAACAAAAAAATACAATTTTATCTTGGTCTGAAGCGCTTTTGTTTATTGTCGTCTTTTTTTATCTTTTACATTTTGTCTATTTTCGTAAAGTGCAAGAGTCAAGAGAAAGTTTAAGATGATGTTTCGTAATGATAATAAAAAGAAACTGTAGTCAAATAATAACAATTATGATATATGGGATGGTGATGAGACTGAACTTCAGTTTTCCTCTTACTCAATATGAGGTTTACGCACAGCAAACGCCATTAATTGAATTGGGGATATTTGGGAAATACATCAGGGAAACTGTTCAAAATAGAAGAAGAAGAAGAAGAAGAAGAAGAAGAAGAAGAAGAAGAAGAAGGAAGAACAACAACAACAACAACAAACAACAATCTAGTTCTATTCATTTCTGATTATTAAGTGCCACCCTTTTAATGTGGATATTACCGGTAATAGTTCTAAAGGAAAATCTTAAATGCCACTTAGCTTGATATTAATTTCTACTCATTTTTCATTTACTCACTAAATAATATATATATATATATATATTATATATTATATATATATATAGTGTGTGTGTGTGTGTGTGGTGTGTGTGTGTGTGTGTATGTGTGTGTATGTTGTGAGGTTTTAAGGGGTCAAATAAGAACAAAACGACGGGTAACAAATGTAGAAAAATGTATTAACAGAAAGTAGACAAATACAATAGAGAGATGTGGAAATTACGTCCGACGAACAGAGTTATTGGCATACTCGCATTGGCTTACTCCTGAGCCACAATTATCCCTGTTACTTATAGTAACCTGTCGGCGCATTCCATTAGTCTTATAGGTGTATCACCTATAACAATATATATAATCATGAATCACGAAAATAATTCAGGAGTTGCTCCCCTTTGACTGTAAATATGTTCATTTGTTTTCTCAACACAGTATACTTAGAAAGGAAAATATAATGAAAAAAATAGGTTTTAACAATAAAATAAATTCGCCTGAACGATCAATATGAATGAAGCAAGACAGTCATCTTTTTATAATGACTTCCTATAAGTAAACAATAAATAAATAAGTAAAACTAAAGCAAATAAGGAAACAGAACTTTATTAGGATCAGGATTACGAATGCCAAGGAAAAAAATCACTGATTATAATATAAATGAGCAATCAATGAATTTTTAAACAGCTTGAGACAATCAGATTTTGTTCGGTAATGATGTATGCAAAGAATACACTTTGGTTGAGAAATGTTTGTATACAGAGTAAAATGGATGGGTAAGATCAATGGACATATTTCGCGGTTATTTTCTAAATTATTTCTCTTTGGAGTTATGTTTCTCATTTTTTTCTCTCTTTTAACAGTTCATTTTTAAAAGCTCTTTACAAACGTCCTAATAACATCTTCGGCGTTGGATTTCAAAGCAACATCACAGAAAGATATCGGAGATGTGTCAATAAGCAATTTTGCTATTTCGGGTTTCTCTCTCTCTCTCTCTCTCTCTGTAAATTTTGGTCCAGCTAACCTGGTTGGCACACCAGACTAACCGGCTCTTTATTCTTAACGCCAAAATGTTATCATCCGATTGGCTAATATTATCCAATCAACGTTCCTCACAACCTTTGAATGTTCGCGTTGTTAGCGGCAGCTGCTATATTGTGGGTAAGATACAACGGGGTTAGGTACATTTCTTGTCTAGTTTTCACGTCATAATATATATATATATATATATATATATATATATATATATATATTATATATATATAATATAATTGCAAATTCAATGGTGAGCAATATAAGATTTTAAATGTGTAAAAATCAAATTTAGTCGGATACTATACAACCCAGACAAGGCTGGTTTAGCCAGCTCCTACATATACAAATACACATACATAAAGGGCAGTTGTGGGTATGTGTGTATGTCCGGATTAAACAACGAAAATAAAACAATTAACGACAATATATATATATAAAGACCATCTCTTTATTCTTAACGCCAAAATGTTATCACCCGGTTGGCTAATATTATCCAATCAACGTTCGTCTCAATCTTTGAATGTTCGCGTTGTTAGCTGCTGCTGCTATATTGTGGTTAAGATATAACGGGCTTAGGTAATTTCTTGTCTAGTTTTTCACGTCATAATATATATATATATATATATATATTATATATATATATATAATATATATATATATATTATATTACAAATCCAATGGTGAACAATATAAGATTTAAAATTTGTGAAATTAAATTTAGTCGGATACTATACAACCCAGGCAAAGGTGGATTTAGCCTGCTCCAACATATTCAAATACACATACATAAAAGGGCAGTTGGGGTATGTGTGTATGACCGGATGAACTACGAAAATAAAACCATTAACGTCAATATATATATATATATATATATATATATATATATATATATATTATATATATAATATAAATAATAAAAAATATATTAAAGATTTTACAGATCTATTTATTTGATGACGAAGAAACAGTCACTGTTCCTTTGTCATCAAATAAATAGATATGTAAAACCTTTATATATTTATTTATTATTTTATATACAGCTCTATTTTATATTGGGCACTCTTCCAATAATACTGGCCCACCGTTTTAGTAAAAGCTGAAACAGTGACAATCCCACACTATATATATATATATATATATATATATATATATATATATATATATATATAATATATATATATATATGTGCACATTTACTATCATCATAGCTTGCTTTTTGTGCAAAAATAATATCTGGAAAGATATTTTAAAATAGGATTTGAATAGTAAGAGAAAGGAAAATCATTAGTTGCGTTCGTGATTAAATCATAAATCAATTATGTAAGACCAAAACAACCATTGGATCTGTGAGACTAACATTTATTATTCCACCCTCTACCCGGGCAACGCCGGATAGCCGCTTCTAGTACATACATAGATACATTAACACGAAATCTCCTTTATATATGTATAGATAAATCGTGTAAGGGTGAAACACATTGCACAAGTATTTAGCAATAATTTTACGTATAACAGACGAGACTAATAAAATAGCCTCCTGAGTACATAACAATTTGGACTCATAATTTTTTTTCTAATCATATTCTTAAAGTGCTTTTTGAGCAGGGAATAAATTTATTTGTTGTTTGTTAGAAAAGCCCGGCGTAAATTGAATATCATTTAGATAAAATAAATAAATAAATAAATTTCGAAAAAAAAAATCAAAGAAAAAAGACGGAAACTTTCCTGAAAGAAAATAAAAATTTGGCGCGAATTCAAGTAAAGCTAAAATATTACTTTGTTGGCGAATCGATGAAAATATTTCACAGACGGGCGCTTAAAATACACCCACAAACACAGTGTGATAACTCTCTCTCTCCTCTCTCTCTCTCTCTCTCTCTCTCTCTCTCTCTCTCTCTCTCTCTCTCACACACACACACACACACACACACACACACATGCAGAGACACAGATACACGCTTGCTCTCTCTCTCTCACACACACGCACATACACACACACACACACACACACACTCTCTCTCTCTCTCTCTCTATCTGTCTATCTATCTATCTATCTAATTATCCCGCATGGTCTCTTTCTCTCATACACATACCCACATGAAGGCACACACACACACACGCACTCACTCACACGCACATACACACACACACACACACACTATCTCATTGTCCACACCACCATTCTCTCTCTCACACTCTCTATCACAGACACGCGCGCTCTCTCACCCACTCACATACTCTACTCTTACTCTCTCTCTCACCTCTCTCTCCTCCATACCACTCTCTCTCTCTCTCTCTCTCTCTCTCTCTCTCTCTCTCTCTCTTCTCTCTACCACACACACACGGTCTCTTTCTCTCATACACATACCGGACTAAGGCATACACACCGCACTCACTCTCTCACACGCACATACACACACACACTCTCTCTCTCTCTCTCTCTCTCTCTCTCTCTCTCTCTCTCTGTCTCTCTCTCTCCATTGTCTGAGCATTTAGGTATTTATCAAACCCATTAGCCAGAGGTAGGATGCGACACGATGTTGTCATTACGGGGCATCCAGAGTGGATCAAGCTCGATTTCCTGTAATAATTAATCATTGAGACTAGCTTGCTATTCATTACACCACCAGTAATGTAAATTAACTACAACATTACTTAATTATTTATGCAAATTAACTACAACATATATCGTGTTAACCTTTATTAAACCTGTTGTAGGAATTAAAAGTGATATTATACTTGAAGATACAAACTCCGACAAAGGTTTGATAAACAAAACATTTAATACGTATACAGCACATGGATAAAAGGGTACATAATACAAGGTGTACATAAATAAAGAGAAAGACACATTCATGAATGGTAAAAAGATAAACATAAAAGCCACAGACACGAGACTAGGAATAGTCCATGCTGGTGTGAATAACTTACAGTAATGTAAGGGGGGGGGGGGCAAATCCCCAACGAGAAGGGAATAGACCCGAATCTAACCCATGTGTCTCGTAGTTTGAGGAACCGGAAAAGAGAAAGAAGCGTTTGAACCAGGCGCTTAAATACTATACCCCCCTGGTGAGAACAAGCAACAAATCAGGGGGAGATAACTCTTACAGGCTAAATGGGAAGATAATCCCAACACTGTTATATAAGACACATTGCAGGATTTTAAACGCACTAATAACATGTGCTGTTTTGAGGCAAATCTAACTCAGATTTTTGAAAGAGACCTTGTTAATAAATAAGATTTATTCTATGTATTAATGATTTCGACTATAAATTAAATACTTATTTAAAAACTTACGCAATTCTTGGGGATGTTGTGACGAAAGCAGTGACGTAGCTTTGGCTCCAGACATGCGAACTCCGTGTCAACTTGATAATAAGATAGTTAGGCGTCGTTGATCACGTAGTTTCGGTTAGATGGACATTCAATCTCTACTATAAGATTTTTATTTACGCATCAACAATTGATGAATATGTTTTGGTTCCATCAAGTGTAGATAAATAATTTTTTTCTAATTTTCTCCAATCCAGTACAAAATTTTGAATATTTTAGATTTTTAGAGCTGCTCTGCTATAGTAGCAACTGGTATTTTATGCAATTTCTTATTCGCATTTATATATATATATATATATATATATATATATATATATATATATATATATATTAATGATTTGAATGCCAATACAATGCACATAAAAAATAAAAACAAAAAGATCTGTTTTTTCTCTTATCGATTTCAAAGTAAACTTTATCTTCAGAGACGATTTTCGGAAAATTTTCCGAAAATCGTCTCTGAAGATAAAGTTTACTTTGAAATCGATAAGACAAAAACAGATCTTTTTGTTTTTATTTTTAATGTGCATTGTATTGGCCTTCAAATCATTAATATATAATAACATAATTAAAAATGCTTCAAGCAAATTACCAATTACTTTTATATATATATATAATATATATATTATATTATTATATATTATATATATCGTCATCATCATCCTGTCGCTCTGGCAGGCAGCATGGATATCCATGATAATCCCGACATCCTTTCCTATCATTCATTGGCCCTAGGAGGTCCTCTGCGCAGCATCCACGCAGAGTTGATCCATGTACTCTTTGCTGGGCGACCTTTTCTGGAGGAAACTGCGAAGATAAAACAATTAACAACAAAGTAATATATATATATATATATTATATAATGAGATTTGATAATTTGCTTTAGAAGCATTGTTGAGGGAAGTATTATTATATATATATATTATATATATATATATAATATATATATATATATATTTGCTTGAAGGCAGTTACAATGCGTATATCGAATAAAACTCGATTATTATTGAAAATAATCATGACAAGCGAACTCGGCCAACATTGTGCTCCACGTAGAACATCGTACAGCTGTTTCAACTTTATTAAGTATTAACAGCGATGTATACTTACGATTTCCCTCCGACAGAAATCGAAACCGGGAATCCAGCACGCAGAATCAGAGACTCGACCCCTGGTCCACCGCTAAGTAGCGCACAATACATGCGAAATTAACTTGTCATGGGTAAACACGTTACTACTATACAAAGTACAGTGGACGTTGAGAAGATCACAAATTAGGCCTATGCCCCGGCGTAAGAACTGAGATTTGATAATATATTATATATATATATATATATATATAATATATATATATAATAATATTATATATAATATAAATAAATAATAGCTGCATGGATTTTCTTGGCATTTAATATTCTAAATAGGAACATTGATTTTTCTTTCAGAATGTCTGTGCACATTTTTTATGTAAGGATTTTAATGGGGCATCATGCGAGGATCCAACTCACGATTCAGTTATATTGGATCTGCGAGACTAACTTTGTTGCCTCTCCTTCTACTCGGGTGACGCCGAGTAGCCTCTTCTAGTTCTAAATAAATGGGAAACACGTGGTTCTTAAAAACGTTAAATTCCAGCTAGTATTGAAAGTCGAGAGAATATTAAGAAGACAAAGAAATCTTTAGCATCCCTCGTATTGTTCTTGTAATAATTTGCACACTTACACACAAACACGCACACAATCACACATAACGAACTCAGACATACATACAAACAAACTCAAACACACACACACACATATATACACACACAATGGAGGCGCGTGGTCTAATGGTTAGAGTCGAAGGAAATGAACTCGTCAACGCGAGTTCAATTCCTGGACGAAGCTGTTGGCCATTTCACATGGCGCTAATACCTTTGGGAAAGGTATGAATCCAATTCTCCCTCCAGCTATGGGTAAATAGCAGGGCAGACTGAACTCTTTAACCATGGCTAGAAGAAGGAGAGTCTACGAGAAGGAAAACTCTGAATTCAAACCTGTTATATCCCGCTTAAGAAATTGACCTTGTGTCGCATCCTGTTCGTGCGGAGGGGTTGGTAAATATATATATATATACACACAAACTCATACATATACACACAGAAACACACCAAACAGACACACCGAAACATATACACATTCACACACAAAAACACAGCAACAAATACGCACCTTTGGTCCTATCTTGGGCTAGACGGGCGGTCGGAGAGGCCCCCTCCGATCAATCGGCTGGTCAGGTCAAGCCCTAGAACCTATATGATTTTCCCAACCCTATTGCCTTATGGCAACCTCCAATCCCTTTTTATTATATGGGTGCTAGAAGGCGGTGGCTGCGGGTCTACATGTCCTGGGAATGACGTTAAACTCTATCTGAAGGTGAGGTTCCAGTTTTGGAGGTTTGGGGAATGTGGTGCACCCCTTCATCACCATTGCTCCCTGGTCCACTCTGACCCGGAGTGGTAGTACCTGTTAGGGTCCCATCTAAAGGTTAAATAGAAAAACATGAGCTGATAAAAAAATGGTATTATCCATTAAGAATTGATTTATTTCAAAACTTTATCGGCATTAAATGACCCACTGAGGTTGATATGCCGTAAAACAAAACAAAACCAAAACCAAATACGCACACTAACACACAAAACACCCACCAACACACGCACAAATACACACAAATACACACACAAGCACTCATAAACACATCGAAACCCACAAATTATAAAGAAATACCCGAGTGTGTCCATATTACTTAGGCTTACTGTTCTGTCCAGTGTGTTTTAAATTCGACTAATTGTATTGGGATTTGAAAAAAGCAAAAACATAGCGCATATTTGAATTAGCGCTTATAAAAAAAATATAAAAATCTCATCCCAAACAATCTGGACTGAATAATAAAAATGTCTCCTTTAGAGAAGAAATCCCATATGATATGATTTAAATGTCCCTGGAAACGCGTGGAAAATTATGAGAATATTTCCATTATGTATGAATAGAGGCAAAATTGTATGAACGAGTCAATAAGTGTAACAGAGTAACACACTTGGGAGAAGGAAAATAAAGAAATGAGTGAATAATAAGATTAATAGATAGATAGGCATACTGATAAATGAATATTTTCGAGGAGGGAAGTGTAAATTTTCACATTTTAGAGAAATAGTTTGGAAAGTCAATGTCTTTGTTTATGTAAATCCCGATAAATAAAATATCCCGAATTCTAAATTGGAATGTCAGTACGTTAAGTATTTTGAGAAATGTGTTTTAAAAGTGATGTACTTGGAAAGTGAAGAAGGATGAATCTGGTGTAAAATAATAATAAGTGTGGAAATCAGTGTGTGACGTTAGCGGTGGGTTGACGTGTTATGCACGTGTAAGTAATAATTAAAAAAAAACAGAATTAGTTCAACGTGGGTATGATGACGTCGAAGTCAATGATTTTTGCTATATATATATATATATATATATATATATATATATATATATATTAGAGAGAGAGAGAGAGAGAGAGAGAGAGACTATGACAAATTGCCAATCATACATACACATAAATACTTATGCTCAGAGCATTGAGAATAGACACCAATTTTTGAGAGAACATATTTATATATATATATATATATATGTGTGTGTGTGTGTGTGTGTGTGTGTGTGTGTGTGTGTGTGTTTGTATACATATAACACACACACACACACATATATAATAGTAATATACTAATAATTAATACTAATATAATATTAGGAAGCGCGTGGTGTAATGGTTATAGTCATGAGAAATGGACTCGTCGCGTTCAATCCTGGACCTGGTAATTGCATTTCACTGAGCGCTAATACCATTGGAAAAGGTATGAATCCTACTATCCTACCAGCTATGAGTAAATAGTAGACAGACTGAGCTCTTTAACCTTGGTTAGGCAACCGTTCTAGGAGAAGTAAAAATCTGAATTCAAACCTGTTGAACTCCGCTTGAAAAATTGACCTTGTGTCGCATCCTGCTCGTGCGGAGGGGTTGGATATATATATATATATATATATATATATATATATAGAGAGAGAGAGAGAGGGGGTGACAGAGACTGTAAAATTGTGAATCATAACTACACAAATAAATGCTTTGCACAGACTATTGAAAATAGACACCAATATTTGAGAGAACGTATATATATATATATATATATATATATATATATATATATATATATGAGAGAGAGAGAGAGAGAGAGAGACTTTTAGAACATAGGAATAATACCTACACATATAACTACTTTTGCTTAGAGCATTGAAAATAGACACCGATATTTGAGAGAACATTTCGCTCTAACAGTGCAAATAGATTGGACTCATAACTTGCTTTATAAAAACTGTTTGCATGCGCAGAACGTCGTTTATGAACATCCATTATGGAAAGAAAGGGAGAAAAAAAAAAGAATTCAAGTCTCTTACTCGTTAATGGCGTTTACATGACGCTACACATAGTCGGAAAAAAAAACTATTAAAAGACACACGGAATATCGATAAATTACATGTGCAAAGAGAAAGTTGACTCAGTGTGCAGGTGTTAGATGCCATTGCTTAAGCGAGTGGCTGTCGCGTGGTAAAGATTTGTCGATAGGGGGCACTATTTTAGTAAGAAAAATCTCCGGTCCAGACAACGCCGCGTGGGTAATGTCTAGTCCGTTAAAGTAAGTTAAATTGATTTTGGAAATATCCTTCCAGGTATGTAGTCAGCCTTAGTTGCTGTTGTCTTTTTCCTTCAGATGAGAACAGTGAGACGTTGATTTTCATCAAAATACCATGTATTATCCAAAACAATTATTCCAGTGAGTTTTACAAAGGTCGAGGCACTTATTTTGATCATAGTTGATATGCTAATTAGGAAATAAACCAAAAACTTCTTTGGATCGGTCTAAAAAAAAAAGACATGTTGAAAGTATTTGTAATAAAAATACCTATTCTAGTCACCAATTTTTTTCATTTTTATATTGCAGCGTTCGGCTAGAAACCACATGGTTCCTAGTTCGATACCGGTCCTCGCCAACTCAGCGTATGAGTTGCACAGGGATCTGTGCGGTAAAGTAAGAAGCTGATGGTAGGTGTGACGCTCCACCCCAGATGCTAAAACAATCTTCTTGTTCTAGCGCTATTGAAAAGGGGATATACTCCTTCGCTGACTGGCTGATACCGACTTTAGGCCGCCCGGTCGACTTTACTTACTTACTTACTACTATATATATATATATATATATATAATATATATATATATATATATATTAGTTAATGTGACATAGTCAACATTATATTTTGTAGATAATATGTGCTATATTTCTGAGCAGATAGTGCTCAATATCATTGATAGAGCATTTATATTTGAATTAAGATAGCATAGACATGGAGTCAACACCTGGTTACTGACAGTTAGATAGACTGATAGATAGAATGTTTCTGAATATGTGTATGAAAATAGACTTAGACATAGAAAAACATGCATAAAGAAACTGATAGATAGATAGTTAGAAAGCAGTAGCATAATCTTTACAGATCACTGCTGTCCCTCACAAAGATAGATAGATAGATACAAACATACATATATAGAATATGTTCTAATATGTACATACACAGATTTGATTGAAAAAAGAACAGGTATAAAAAAAACTGATAGATAGATATATAGATAGAAACTTGAATGTTTGCGAATATGTGTATACAAAAAGGTTTAGATTCTGAAGAGATCAGATATTAAGAAAATATATATATATATATATATATATATATATATATATATATATATATATATATTGTTGGCATATTTTCGTCTACTAGAGACGATGGCATGTCTATTTGTGTCTTTCTCTAAATCTGCAAATGCGTGACTGGCTGAACAGACCAATTCTTGAATGGCAATCCCTGGTGCAGTGACTGCAAATGATCAGTCATGCGTGCTGGAGTTGCTTTTATCTCTCCTTCCTTTTGGCTCTCTTTTCCATGACGGCTACTTTCCTCTCTTTTTCACTCCTTTTCGTTCCTTGTTTGAAGAAGTCGCCAGGTCGCATGGTCTTCTGCATAAGCCTCCCATGTGTTGGTGTTAATGTGGAATGTCTTCATATTTTCTTGCAGACATCTTTAAAGCGCAGGAGTGGTATCCCTATATATATATATATATATATATATATATATATATATATATATATATATATATATATATTTACTGAAATAGATATAGAGATTGATACGCTTATATACATAAGAGAATAGACACAAAGAGACATACACACACACACACATATATATATATATATATATATATATATATATATATATATATAAAGATAGGACAGAGACTGAGAGAGACAGAGACTGAGAGAGACAGAGAATGAGTGAGACAGACAAAGAGATACTTAAAGAAATCTGAAAACATGTAAAAACTTACAAAAGTTAACAGCTAAGGAGAAACCGCTATAGATAAATAGATAGATAAACCTTATATACAGGGGAGAACAAATACAAAAAGTTCAGTATATATATATATATATATATATATATATATATAAGAGAGAGAGAGAGAGAGAGGAGAGAGAGCGATGAATAGATAGAGGGATTTTTATGTTTTCCTCAAACAAATTCAAAGAAGGGTTTGATACATTGGAGAACATTTACGAATCGACTGATATAGATAGATAGATCGATAGATATATAATATGAATAAATAGAAATGTAGTTGAAAATAGTCTGATAGCTAGATCGATAGATATATACTGAAATAGATAGATATAAGAAAGAAAGAATGAAAGAAAGAAGAAATGACAGAAAGAAAGAATTAAGAAATGAAAGAAAGAAAGACAGAAAGATAGATAGATAGATAAGTGGTGGAAAGACGATCCGATTTAAGTGCTAGTTTTGTTTATGCATTTCCTGTCAAGTGAGTTTTTCTTTTAATTTTATAGTGAAATAAGTACACAAAGTTACACTTTCACATTTCATTCACTAAGTATGAGCAGACATACGAACTCCCTTCATTCTCGTTCTCACTGAAATGTAAGTATATATATATATATATATATATATATATATATATATATATACAACTCGTGTATCCGTTGGATTTCCGTTATAATAATGATCCATTATGGAACTGATGGTTAGTACAATTTTTGTGGCCATTTTAAGGCTGAAAGTAGAGCACTTTAGAGTGGAGATACAGTGTTCCTTAGTGTTGGGTAGAATCCTCTGGTTGACCAGAGTAGTTGGTTGCAGATCCGTTTGTCCGTGTCGAATACGTGCATTAGAACGGCTTTTAAGATCGATGGCTATTTAATCATTGATCTTAGTTAACTAACTACGTATTCGAGCGTCTTGAATCCATGCACCCACACAGAGTCTATAAGTTTAAGTGTTTGGATTCCAGCACAAAGGATTCCGACAATGGTGTATATTTCGGAGGGAATGGATGATTCCAATTGTTTTTCATAGTTATCTGCCATATACCTAGAATTCGAATACTTATAATTATATATATATATATACTTATAATATATAATATATCTTATTATAATGGAGATTGTGTGTTTTTCTGTCTGTAACCGAAACTATATTCTTACTCAAGACACAATTCTCTTAGTTATTGACATCACATTCTCCATGATTTTATTTTTATCTAAACCTCAATTATTAATAAAATTGTCTTACATTATTAATACTGTTAACTACGTCTACATACTGACAACATGCAATTATATTTATATATACAACAAAATAGTGGTTTACAGTGTGAACGGGAAGGCTATTTGCATATTAATATAAAAAAATCGAATTTAATAATATGTGCTTAGTATTATTGATTTCTAACTGTTTGGTTTTTATTTAATGAATATAAGCAAAAATCTCTTCAATGAATCTTAAATGAAATCCATCAACAAGATAAAATAACTGTCACTTTATTCTTTACTTCCTCTTATAACTAAATACTTAAATTAGAAAAAATAACAATGAAAGATGAGAGTGATGGAAGAGTAAGTTTTAGTTGTTCTATTTTTCGATTATCCCCCTCTGTTTCAAATCTTTTATTATACTCCCTCTGTTTCAAATCTTTTTATCTGCATTCTTATTTAGTTTCATTAGCCTTTCTGATTTAATACAATATTTTATTACATTAAAACTTAAATACTTGCACCCGGAGGGTGCATATATTTGCTAGTACTTATATATATATATATATATATATATATATATATATATATTGCACCATCTGTTTTTCCGCCGCCAGAGATATAGAAACACACACACACACACACACACACTCACACACACACACACACACACACACACACACACAACATATATATATATATATGTATATATACAAGGTGTGTCAAAAAAGAATACAGATTTTTTTGTACTTTTTGACATTCATTCTTTTTTCAGAATACAAGGTGTGTCAAAAAAGTACCAATTTTAAAGCTGTATTTACCAAGATAAAAATGAAGAATGAATGAAACGTTATTTTTTTAGAATACAAGGTGTGCCAAAAAGTACAAAAAATCATGATACTTTTTTGGCACTATTATATATATATAAAAATTAAAGAGTTAAAAACTACCTCCTAGGTTTCGCCTAACGGCTCATCAGGTTAATTCTTACTTTGAATTGTCCTGATGGGCGGTTAGGTGAAACTTATGTAGTTAGTTTCTGATTGATTACTCCGTATAATTTTGCTCTACTTAGAGTATTGAGCACTTTTTATATGTTTAACTTTGGCACATTTTTCGGTGTTGTTTTTCTTTTGGCCATTCATTATGATACCGACGATTACTTTTAGACGTACCGTCTTTACTTTTTTAAGTTTTTCTTCAGACTTCAGCTGATACATTTCTTTATTTACAAATTGCATCACCAGTTTTTTCCCGCCGCAAGAGATATAGAAAATACACACACACACACACACACACACACACACACACACATACATACCATACATATTATATATATATATATATATATATATATACACATTACCCAAGATAGAAATGAACAATGAATGGAACGTTATTCTTTTCTTTCAGAATACAAGGTGTGTCAAAATGCGCAAAGAATCTCGATCCTTTTTTTACACATCACTTATATATATATATATAATATATATATATATATATATATGTGTGTGTGTGTGTGTGTGTGTGTGTTGTGTGTGTGTGTGTGTATCGTTTTGATTACACTATGAAACACAACTATTGTTTCTGGAGAATATGTGTTATTTCTTAATTGCTTATGTTTTTAAAGTATAGAAATTAATCATTATTCCATTCTAACTTTAAATTTCTGCTCTGAATGAATAAATATAGAGATTAACCTATTTTCTATGTAAAAAGGGAAAACATTACACATGTTCATTTACATAAGTTTTGAATTAAACAAAATATAGGTCAAAATTTGCATATATGTATATTAGATTTATACAAAACGCAATAAAAATAATTAATAGTCTTTCAAGATTTGCAACTATAATGCAAACCCCTTTCACATATCAGCTCCCAAATATAGACACTCATAATATTTTGAAAATGTCATTACAGGTGACAGAAGCGAAGATTTAAAGAGAAGATAACTCTTTTCTATTTACCATAAGTATACGCCATTGGGAAATAACAAAAAGGAACAAAAAAGTTACATCGTGTAATTTGTAATCATTGTTAATCAGTATGAAAAATAAACGATTTAACTTCGGCCCAAAGTTTTAAAAATATTGATACTTATAAACAAATGTACTATATACTAAATATATGAATAAATTATAAGACTGGTGTTCCTACAATATACGTCCGCCCTGTCGGCTAGGGCGTTAGAATTCATCGACTGCACCTGTGCAGAAGGGTAAAACTCCCCCAAATGGGGTCATCTGTTGGCCGTGGGTGGCGACCCGTGATGCTTAAGGACGGAGTCTTGGTGGATGAGCAGCCCATGACCTGCAACACTCCACTTAGACCCTTACTTAGGCTAGACGATCAATCGGCTGATCACGTCAAGCCGTAACACCTATATGATTGCCCCGACCTATTGCCCTTATGGCAAACCCCGACCCCTTTTTATCATATGGGTGCTAGAAGGCGGTGCTGAGGGTCTACATGTCCTGAGAATGACGTTAAACTCTATCTGATGGTGAGGTTCCAGTTTTGGAGGTTTGGGGAATGTGGAGCACCCCTTCATCACCATTGCTCCTTGGTCCACTCTGACCCGGAGTGGTAGTACCTGTTAGGGTCCATCTATGGGTTAAATAGAAAAATGTATTTATAAAAAAATTGTGTATCCATTACGAATGAATTTCTTTCAAAACTTTATCAGTATTAAATGACCCACTGAGTTTGAAATGCCGTAATACAAAACTAACTAAACCAATACAATATACGACCATTGTCGTCTTGCAAAACCCTCTGGTTAAAAAATGAGACCGTCCAAGTCGCCCAAGATTAAATGCAAATTTGTAAATCCTCAGTATCGGTTGTTGCTTATTGCTTATGGATGTCATCACCTCAGCTAAATAATGAACCATTCCGTTTTTATTATAAATAAAGAAAGGGAAAAAGACATGCTACACAGAAAAAATATAAGAAAAAAGACAGGAAGAAGGAAGAAGTAGGGGGAAAATAGAGAGAGGGGAGAAGTGGAAGCGATAACTCTAATCTGTTTCAATTGAACATAATGAAATGAAAAGAAAGATAAAAGCGTGATAGAGTGTTGAATCAAGATTCCAATGCTAAAATAATCTCCATGGTCTAGCACTAGTGAAAAGGGCTACACCCCTTCGCTGTCTGGCTGATACCGACATTAGGCCGCCCCGACGACTTTTTTTTTATATATTGAACTATTTCGCAATGGCTCTAAAGTAAACACATCAAACGATTTGATTATTAAATTATCATTGTGTGGTATATCCACTTGTCCCTCTAGAATAAATTGAAATAATAAGTTGTACAAACTTATTGTAGCTAGAAATGCCATTCGTATATATATATATATATATATATATATATATATAATATATATAATATATATGTATATGCATGCTGTGCAGAATAAGA
Source organism: Doryteuthis pealeii (assembly GCA_023376005.1). Lineage (NCBI taxonomy): Eukaryota > Metazoa > Mollusca > Cephalopoda > Myopsida > Loliginidae > Doryteuthis > Doryteuthis pealeii. The sequence goes on along the minus strand of CM042152.1, from coordinate 34,555,656 downwards.
CAGACATTTTATGTCTGACGAGTTTCTTTTCGATTGTTTCGATTTTCTGGCCAGCTTTTTAATATAAGATAAAATAATTATAATATAATATAATTATATATAATATTCTAATAGTTATATATAACATTATTATAATATAATATAATATAATTATAATATGATATAATTCCGAATTCTCGTCACATCTCATCCCAACAGAAACTAGCCGGTGTCTGGCACCTACGCCCGCCATAAGTTCTTCTATTACCATGACATCACCGCATTGAACTTGCGAGCCACCGTATCGTTGGTGTTACTTCCCCCTCATCTTCTCTTTTTCCCCCTTTGTCCCACTATCCCTTTTCAATATATATATATATATATATATATATATATACATATGAAAGTAAACAAACAAACAATGTGTTTGTTATGGCCTTAGCCGACAATTTTTGGGAGAATGTGTGCTTAATTGAAGTCATAGCTAATTTTTGAAAATTAATTAGTTGATAATTAATGAATTAGGCGGACATATCTGTTCAAATGTAAGGCTAAACAGATCGAGAAAAGTCAATCTCTGTATGTACATTTCGGCTATTATGCTTATCAGCAGAGCTATAGATAGGAGACCGCTTGTGCGTGATTCGACTTAATATATTATATATATATATATATATTAATATATATATATATATATATATATATATGAAAGTAAACAAACAAACAATGTGTTTAATAGGCCTAGCCGACAATTTTTGGAGAATGTGTGCTTAATTGAAGTCATACCTAATTTTTGAAAATTAATTAGTTGATAATTAATGAATTAGGCGCGCATATCTGTTCAAATGTAAGGCTAAACAAATCGGCCTATTATGCCTTATCAGCAGAGTTATGGGCAGGCAAACTGCTCTGTGTGTGATTCGAACTGATATATACATATATATATATATAT
>CM042152.1:34544725-34549725 GCA_023376005.1 Doryteuthis pealeii | reverse complement strand
TTCATTTCTTGACCACTTTCCTTCTATCTACAGCATATATATATATAGGGGAAGTGAGTTATCCAAAAATATATGCACAAAACAACCACAATATTTTCATAGGAGTTTAAACTGTTATGATGATAGCAGTTACTTTATTGTAAATCGATCTTCTTTTGAAGTTTCATAAATCATGTCGTTTAAGTTCTCCGACTGAACCCAAATAAATAGTTACGCTGTCCTTTCTCTAAGATCCATTATATCAATCTTACAAGGAGTACTACTCACTAAAGGCAGCGACAAAATATCGTACTACATTTTCTTCGCATGTCCTCTCCAAATTCCCAAAACTTTGGCAAACAAATGTCCATAAATACAATGATTAATACAATGCAATAAGAAATACAATAATAAAAACACAACTCTCTCTCTCTCTCTCTCTCTCTCTCTCTCTCTCTCTCTCTCTCTCTCTCTCTCTCTCTCACACACACACACACACACACAGGCTTATCTGGGGCGTACCTGTGTAGCTGTTATTGTTGTAGGAAATGATATCGGTTTAGACCAATGGTTCTCAACGTTTTTTTACCCATGGACCCCTTTTTAACCCTATTTTACTCTGGTCGACCCTCCCATAGCCATTCGATGTTTAAAATTTTGTATAAGATCCCTGGGGGTCCACATGGACCCCTGTTGACAACCACAGGGTTAGACTAATTCAAATCCTGGTTAGTTGGTTGGTTGGTTGGTTGGTTGGTTTACGGCATGCCAACCCTCGTTGGTTTATTTCATGCTGAAGGCGTTTTGTTTTATTCATTCTTGATAAGTTTTCAACATTTATTTCAAATTATTTTTATTTTTCAAACTCAGTTCATTTAAACTCAATTAATTAAAACACATTTTAACTAATTTTTTTCTGTTCAATCCATAGGTGGGACCCAAACAGGTACTAGCAATTAGGATCAATGTGGAACTGGGAGTAATGGCGTACTCCACATTCCCAGAGCTCGAGAATTAGAACTTAATCAGATAGAATTTAACACCATACCTAGGACATTAAAACCCTCAGCCACCGTCTTTTAGCACATAGATGATACAAAGGGTTGGGACTATCCACAAGAACAATAGAGTTGGGACAATCATATTGGTGCTAGGGCTTGACGGGACCAGCGATTGATCAGAGAGGACCTCTCCGACCGCCCGTCTAGGCTAAGTAAATGCCAAAGGGAGGTGTTGCATGTGGACTGCTCAGCCACCAGGGTTCTCTCCTTAAGCATCACGCGTCACCACCCACGGTCAACAAGTGATCCCATTGTGGGGTGTTTCCCCCTGCAGAGGTGCAGTCGTTGCATTCTTAAGCCCCATCCGACAGGGCTGTTCAAATCCTGGAGAAAGTCGTTTGTGTTTCACTACGCGCTAATGCCGTTGTACATTGCAGGAATACAATTGTCCTCTGTCCAGCTATGGGTAAATAGTAGGCAGACTGGGTTCGTTAACCTTAGTTAGGCAACCATTCTAGGAGAAGAAAAAACTGGTGTATTTCCTTTAAATGTTGACCTGGGGAAGGGGTTAGGTGAATACATACATAGTTCATATCTAGGATGAAGTTGTTTGCATTTAACGTAGTGCTCTATCTATGCGTATATAGTAGGACAGTTGGGTTCTTTAACCCTTTTTAAGACGCCCTACTACCAAACCTGTTTTAGTATCAATTTATTTTATTTATTTTTTTTTTTTTTTTTTTTACATATGTTCCGTCATTGAAATATCTTTCCAAAAATGTAAAATTTATCTTCATACAGAAAAAAAATTACCAAAATTTTTACGGTGGATCAATGCGCGAAACAAAAACTAAAGAATAGGATTATTAGCCTTTTCAATTTAGTAAACATTCATCTACAATAAAAGTTCGTCTTTTATTACTTCATATACCGAAAGTTTTATTAAAATCGGATAGTTACTTTATTTTATATGATTTTCTGTGATCCCTCTTAGTAGAAGGCGCGAAAAATTGAGCATATATATATATATATATATATATATAATATATATATATATATATATATCTATATCTATTAGTTCTCTTCTACATTCTTCAATTTCTATCTGTTTTCCTCGCCCTTTCTGTTGCTTGTTCCATTTAAAAAGTTCAAATATTGTTTAAAAAAGGAAATTACCTACTTTAACCCTTTTTAGACAAATATTCAAGGAGAATAAAAACTACGAATTTAAATCTGTTGAACTCCGCTTAAAATGGTTTTGTGTCGCGTCCAGGTCATGCGGAGGCCTCCATCAATGCATAGAATAATATCTTTGTCTATGTTTGACAAGCCATTAAAAATAGATAAATAAGAAATAAAATTAAATCCTTATAAAATGTACTTTGAAAAATCTTTTAAGTGAACCAATCTTTAATATCTAATCATTTTTGCTTTGTTCTCTCTCTAACTTTACGTATGTGTGTGGAGAGAGCATCACGCGCACACATATATATATACATATTGTCGGCAAAAAAGGCATATCCAAACACACCGTGTTTACATACTTATCATATATACATATATACATGCGTCTGTCTGTCTGTCTGTCTGTCTCACTCTCTCTCTCTCTCTCTCTATATAATATATATATATATATATATGTGTGTGTGTGTGTGTGTGTGTGGTGTGTGTGTCTCTCTCTCTCTCTATATATATATATATATATATATATATATACACGTGTGTGTGTGTGTGCGTCTCTCTCTCTATATATATATAAATATATATAGAGAGAGATGAATATGAATATAAATGCCTCTCTCTCTCTCTCTCTCTCTCTCTCTCTCTCTCTCTCTCTCTCTCTTCTCTCTCGATGTCACATTCTTTCAATATTTCTCGATATATATATATATATATATATATATATATATATATATATATATGGATGATCAATTTACGGACTTCTCATACGTGCGTAAATTGTTCAAAATTTTTTAAACTTAAATTTAAAAAAATGGAAACTTATCTTTTTAATGTTTTCTTTTACGTTTAATATAAAGAAAAATTCCAAGTTTATGTGTTAAAAAAAAGAAAAAACAAATTTATGTTACATATAACCTAAATTTTTTGCATCATAAATTAAATCGCCGTAAATTCTTAATCTTTGTTGACATAGCTATCGCATCTTGACGCGAACAATTAGACCCAAGTAATTTTCTATGGAGGATTATACATGTAATATTTTTTTTTTTAATTTCTTTTTATTTTTGATTTCAAAAATAATAAATTTCTTCAAACAAACACTGTTTGAGCTCTACAGGTGTCACGGATTTGAACTTATTTGAAATTATTCACAGCAGCAGCAACAACAACATTTAAAAAAAAATCAATAGAATATTATGTCTCCTACATACTTCCATTAATAAAAATGGTGACATTTTTTAATTTAAACATTATTTTCAATATTTTTTTAATAAAGACTGTATTATATTATGTCAGTATTTTTAGTTAAATATTTTTATACAATATTTTCTTTACTTATATAAATACGATTTGGCTATACACTAAACAAAAGTATTTATTTTACATTCTATAAATTGTAAAAAAATCCCTTAAAAAAAAAAATTAAAAATTAGGCAATAGGAACTTTTAATATAAAATTCCTTAGAAAATAATCTAACAATTAAAAAAAAAGATACATATTTTTCTTATTTACGAGACTTAAGTTTCAAGTTTTAAGACGCCCTACTACCAAACTGTTTTAGTATCAATTTATTTATATATTTATTTTTTTACATATGTTCCGTCATTGAATTATCTTTCCAAAAATGTAAGATTTATTTTCATACAGAAAAAAATTACCAAGAAATTTGTACGGGGGATCAATGCACGAAACAAAAACTAACGAATAGGATTATTAGCCTTTTCAATTTAGTAAACATTCATCTACAATAAAAGTTCGACTTTTATTACTTGATATACCGAAAGTTTTATTAAAATCGGATAGTTAGTTTATTTTATATGATTTTTAGAATAATTTTCTGTGATCCCTCTTAGTAGAAGGCGCGAAAAATTGAGACACATATATATATATATATATATATATATATATATATACTTCTCTTTCTACATTCTTCAATTTCTATCTATTTTCCTTGCCCTTTCTGTTGCTTGTTACGTTTAAAAAGTTCAAATATTGTCTAAAAAAGGAAATTACCTTTAAAAGCTGTAATCTCAAAACCACTTCAATCATCGCATCTCCCCTTTTTCAAAACTAAAACATGAATTTCAAAACAAGAATTTCAATTTCAACATTTTTTCTTCTTTAATAGCTGTTTATCCCTTAATAAATAAAATCAGTTCGTTTGGTCGATATTGAATTGAAAACGGATTGGTTTTTCATGTTAAAACTCTACTGGCTTCTAAACTCGCCAAGTCTTCATCAGTTAGCCTAATAAGCCATAATGTGTCGATCATTGTCTGATAATAGGGCAATTTCATCGTTTAAGTAAATTTATTTCATGTAGCTGCCTTATTTCCTCCCAGGTGAATGTTCTTCGTAACAGCTAACATGCAATATTTTCAGGCTCATCGATTATATAACATATATCTGTTAGGCTTGTCGGCTTGGGTTTTAGAATACACCGACTACAGAGAAGTAAGATTCCTTCAATGGAGCCATCTCTTTGCCGTGGGTGGTAACCAGGGATGCTTAAGGATTGAACCCAAGTGGCCTAGCATGCATCACTTCACTTTGGCCCTTACTTAGACTAGACGCACGACCTCTTCCGATCAATTGGCTGGTCACGTCAATCCCTAGCATCTATATGATTGTCCCAATCCTATTGCCCTAAAAGTAAGCCCCATTCTTTTTTATCTGGGGATTGTGAAGTATCCCTTCATCACCATTGCTCCCAGGTATATCAGAAAAGGTTCTTCTCGGATGTGAAGGGCATCATCCACTGTGAGTTCTTGTCATAGTGCCAGATGATCAACCAGCATGTCTTCAATTTAACTAAGGAATTACATAGACTTAGTTAA
>CM042152.1:34532225-34539725 GCA_023376005.1 Doryteuthis pealeii | reverse complement strand
CGGTTATATGAATATATATATATCTTATATACATATATATACATATAAATTGTTTTTTCTTTTGGCCAAATACTGTACTAATAGATTATTTTTTGTTGGTACGAATATCTTGGTCCTTTCTTTTTTTTCAAAATTTTTTTTCTTCCTGGTTGATGTTTGGTAGTATATTTTTACAATCAAACTTTCTGCTGGGTTTTTTCTCTCCGCAAGGATCTACCAACACGCTTGGTATATTATATATACTAGCAAATATATGCACCCTCCGGGTGCAAGTATCTAAGTTTTAATGTAATAAAGTATTGTATTAAATTAGAAAGGCTAATAAAACTAAATAAGAATGCAGATAAAATCATTTGAAACAGAGGGGGTATAATAGAAAAATAGAACAACTGAAACTTACACTTCCATCACTCCCATCTTTCATTGTTATTTTTCTTATTTAAGTATTTAGTTAAAAGAGGAAGTAAAGAATAAAATGACAGTTATCTTTTCTTGTTAATCGATTTCATTTAAGATTCATTGAAGAGATTTTTGCTTATATTCATTAAAATAAAACCAAACAGTTAGAAATCAATAATACTAAGCACATATTTAATAAAATCACATTTTTAATATCAATATGCAAATTAGCCTTCCCGTTCACACAATAAACCGCTATTTTGTTGTATATATAAATATAATTGCATGTTGCTAATATGTAGATATGGTTAACAGTATTAATAATGTACAACAATTTTATTAATAATCGAGATTTAAATAAAATTAATATCGTGGAGAATGTGATGTCAATAACTAAGGAAATTGTGACTTGAGTAGTAATATAGTTTCGGTTACAGACAGAAAAACACAGAATCTCCATTATAATAAGATATATATACGAGCAAATATATTTTTTGTTTTAATTGTCAAAACAGAATTAGTAATTGTGATTGATATTAACATTAAAACAAAGATTATATTCTTCTAAAGAAAATATTTGCTATGCATTTATTAAATTTATTTGAGGGTTGGGTACATGGAAATTATGGATTATTTGAGTATACATACTCTCCCTTCAGCCATATTCCCAAAACTAAAATCTCTCTGTTTACCAACACCCCCCACCCGGATTTAACCACAGGTTTGATTGCATTCTCGAACCCTCTAAATGCACTCGTACTTTCACTCCTCTCTCACTCATTCATAAAAAATAAGATTTTCTTCTCACGCACTCTCTTTATTATGTGCGTGTTGCTAGCTAAGTCACACACTCTTGTCGACAGGTTTGGTTTCTTTGTTTAATGTCATATTGTTGCATACCCTTCTCATTACTTACTTCTACTTCTATTATTCTTCTGTTCTTCTGACATCTTAAGTTCTTCTAGGTCTCTTCTAACGTCTGGACTTCTCTTGGGGACTTTGTATCTGGTCTTCCATTGGGGATTTCTCTTTATCAGAAGCCCAGTGTCATTGTTAGTTTTAGATAATAACACAAGACTTCGATTTACTTTGATCATATTTTATTCTCGAAATCCCCCACCAGACTACCTGCGCAGATCGAGTCGGAGCGTGTATAACACGACTCACCACCGTCGTAGTTTCTCGCCGACTGCCTAAAATCTATTTCTAATCTAAACCGGAAGAGGATCTTCTCCACCGATTCTCACGGTATCCACCGGAAGGAAGGATCAGGACAGGTCAAGCCTTGTCATTCAAATCCTTCAAGGCCATGGGCTGCAGCCATTTTGATTTCTACACTATTGCACATAAATATTAGGTATCTAATAATTATGTAACAATATCAAACCTCGTGAGTTGTTTAATGCCAAAGCCATATTTGTAGAAGACCAATGCTGGTGCTAATCTATCCATAGCTGGGGAATGAGAGGGTTAATATTTTTCACAAGGATATTAGTCAGAAAATGAATGTAATAGTATGACTATAATTCGAACTCGTTTACTAAGTTGTCATAGTCCAGCACGTTAACCACTATGCTACAGGGACTCTCCCCTTGTCGGTAGTGACATGATTACTTAAGAAGTAAGTTGCTTAACCAATAAAACATTCTGCACAACATTAAAACATATCTATTAGATTCAACATATTATTTACATCTGATATCATACACTAATAAAATAAAAAATACTTTGTCTTGGTTTTGTTTTTGTTTATTGGTTTAATGGTATATCAACCATCATTGGATATTTAGTGCTAAAGCTATCCTTTGATATATATTTACCAACCCGTCCGCACGAGCAGAATGTGGCACAAGGTCAATTTTTAAAAAGAGGTTAACAGGTTCGAATTCAGATTTTTCCTTCTCTTAGACCAGTTGCATAAACAAGGTTAAAGAAGCAGTTCTGCACTACTATATATCCATAATTGGGAAACGCAACCAGCTTCCTCTAAGATTTGAACTCGTGTCGACGCTTCCATTTTCTACGATGATAACCATTACACCACGGGCACCATCCTTGTACAAGAGCAGTAGTGGTACTATTTAACTCATATTTGGGGATGAAGGGATTCCATACAATCCCAATGGTATTAGCGCGAACGTGAACGTAATAGATAATATGATATTGACCTTTACTGGTAAAAAAAAGATCTTTTTTAAATCTTAATTTAAAATAATATTTTTGCCCTTATTGAACTAGATTCCTACATAACTATGTAGAGAAAACAAAAAACAGATCCAAGGAAATGTCTTTGTAAAGTATATATATATATATATATATATATATATATATATATATATATATATATATTGTTCGGGATTTATTATGAAGCATTAAGTATGAAATATAAGAAACTCAGCTTTTGAATGTTAAGTTTCGTTTTATTTCGTTTAAATTTTAGGGGATGTTTATACCCCTTCTTCTGAACGGATATATATATATATATATATATATATATATATATATATATATATATATATATGGGAGTTAAATGAGGAAATTAATACGACAGTATGTGGGGAAATGTAGAACAAACACGGAATGATACAATGGATGGAAATTTATTAGTATTTAGGTTTATAACGAAACTTTCTTAAGGACAATATGAAACTATTTAAGGAGAAAAAAGATTTATGTAGTTAAAAAAGACGATGGATGTTTTGAATGCGTTGTGTTAGGAAAATGTGTAGAAAAAATATATAAGGTGATTGTAAAGTAACTCCCTTCCCCATTTGAAATCAATATATTGCAGTCCAGTACGTTAGCCACAACGACACGGAAACTCCTTTCCCGTCGAAGCATGACTTTCGAGCGCTCCGCTTGTGGAAATGTAAAATAACAGTTGTGTAGAATTTGAAAAAAAAAAATGAATTAGAAATCGTACTCAAAAGGGTGTGAGTGACAGGCAATGAAACTAAAATCAGAGACATTAGCGCTCTGTCGGCAGGAGAAGTAGAATACACTGACTGCACATTTGCAGAAGGGTAAGTAAGTAAAGTCGTCGGGGTGGCCTAAAGTCGATATCAGCCAATCAGCGAGGGAGTCTATCCTATTTTCACTAGCGCTAGACGAATGAGATTATTCTAGCGTCTGATGTAGAGCGCCACACCTACCATCAGCTCCTTACTTTACAGCACAGATCCCTGTGCTACTCATACGCTGAGTTGGCGAGGGCCGGTATCGAACTAGGAACCTTGTAGTTTCTAGCCGAACGCTCTACCGACTGAGCTAGAAAAAACTCAAATAGAGCCACCTGTTGTGCTTAAAGACGGAACCCTGGTGGTTGAGCAGTCCATGACCTGCAATACTCCACTTTGTCCCTTACTTATTAAGTAAATGGACAAAGTGAAGTGTTTCATGACGTGGACTGCTCAGCCACCATGGTCATATCCTTAAGTATCACGGGTCACCACCGACAGCCAACAGTTAGCTTCATTTGGGATGGAGTATTTGCCTCATACCCCACTTGTATAGACTGGGCACAAGGCCTCGTTTTAATGTGGGCCCACCCACAAGCCGAAGCTCATGGGTGGGAAAGAACAAAAATTGCGTCGATCCCTTCGGCATTCCCCCTCAGGCGCTGGGCAATAAACTCAGCCCTGCCCCTTTAAGTCAAGGGGGCAGGTATCGCCTGGGGGATAGCCCCCTGGGATCGACGGTATTATTTACAAAAACCTAATCCAGCGGCCGAAGCTAACTGGACCTCCCGGTTGGGGTTTGTAGGTTGGCTTCCTTGGGATTGTCTTACCCCACTGCAGAATTGCAGTCGGTGTATTCTAAAGTCCCACCGACAGGGCTTGTAAAGACGCCGTAGCTAACAAGTAATCAAAAGAAGTGTGCACATAAAAGAAATAGAAAGAAAGGAGATGGGCCATCAAAAAAACATACGACAGCGTGGTAATCGAGGCGATCATGGTCTTCATCCGATAAAGAGAGCCACGTATTCAACAAAAGGCCATAAGCAATACCGGTGAATCGTGAAAAAGTTTTTATCTGGCGGTGTTAGCATACTTTCTGTATCTGGTATAATTTTCGGGAAATAAATAGGATATATCTTTTTCGGGGTGTCATTCGTATTACAAAATGTTTTAGTTTATTGAGAACCTGGTTGGATGAGATGATTCTGAGAAGGTTAGATAACAAAAATAACAAGCCCCTTGCCCCGGGCATGTAATTAAACATAGCAGACATTTTACAAAATAAAATATTATTGGATATAAGAATCACTAAATTGTTTTCAGTGTGAGGATTCACACAGAACCTGGCTTGGTTGTGACAATAATGATGTGCATATTTTTAGATGTAAGTAAATAGATGTTAAAAGGTCCTAAACGTGTTGGTGCTAAAGAGAAGAAGGGAATCAAACCGAATGAATATGAAGGAAAGGTGTAAGGAAAAAAGAAGAAAGTAAAGAAGAACGAAGGCAAAAAGAAAGAACGAAAGAAGGGAGGAAGGAACGAGGAAAGGAAGTAAGAAAAAGAAGCAAGAAAGTAAGAAAAAGTGGGAAAAGTAGGAAGAAAAAAGAAAAATAAAGAAAGAAGAAAGGAAAGAAGGAAATAAGGAACGAGGGAATGAAGGGAGAAAGAAAGAAGGACATGAGAAAGGAAGGATAGACGAATGGAAAGAAATAAGGATGGAAGCAAGGTCGAAAAGCAGTAAGCAAAGAAGAAAAGAAAAGAAAGAAGAAAGAAGGAATAAAAAAAAAAAATAAAAGAAAAAAAAGAAGGAAAGAAGCTAACACAAAAAGAAAGAAAAAAGAACAAAAAAATAAGAATAGAATAAACAAAAGATAGAAAGAGGGAGGGAGAAAGACCGAATGGAACGAAGGAAGAATGGAAAGAAGTAAAGAATGAAGGGAGAAAAGAACGAAGGAAAGAACAAAAGAAGTAAGTAAAAAAGTAAAAAGGGAAGAAAAAAAAGAGACAGAAAAAGGCTACAAAATTGAATACAAATGCATAAAAATCAATTCTGTGCTGTTTTGGAAATAAGATATAATATATATATATATATATATATATATATATATATATATATATATATATACATATAATATTACTATATCTTATATACGTATACACACACATATATATATAATAATATGTATGTGTGTGTGAGTATGTGGATGTATATATAATATATATATATATATATATATAAGAGAGAGAGAGAGAGAGAGAGATAGAGAGATAGATATAAATATAAAGAGGAAAAATTTAACATATTTATATTTGGTTATTTTTCACCGTAGGTTGGAGGTATTGACACACACTACGAATTATTTAAAAGCTTGGATCCTTCTTATTCATACACGTGATGACAGATAGAATGGATGACTGGAACCCATCGGATCATGGAAGAAAATAAGTTGTATCATTATGATCTGCGCCGGCCATTAAAATAAGGAGATTATGGTTGCTGTCCAATGCTCCCGAACACTAAAAACAATCAGGCATGAACTGGAGAATTGCAATGGAGACTACAAGGCTGTGGCTAGAAGAAAGCAACAAAACAGACGATCTGATTGCATTCGTACAGCAGAATGCCTCGAAAATTTATGGAAAAAGTGTTGGAGGACCCTCAGATGCCTACGTGGAGTTGCTAAACACTGTAGTCAAGCCCTGGATAACAAGGGAGCCAATTGTAGGCCATATGTATAGCAACAGGATTCGACCCACTGTCACACCTCTGGGAAAAGTCAAAAATGGTTGTCACGAATTTTTACGACTACACCAGTCCCAATGTTTGGCCTCCGAACTACCCAGATCTTAACCCCATTGATTATTATGTATGGTCACTGTTGAGAAGATACCAACACCAATCAGGTAATCGACAGAATTAAGGTAGTTTTTGAGACGCTTCTCAGGGAAACTGTAAAATCAGCTTACTCCAGTTCTGGAGCAGGATTGAGGCTGTGATAGACAATAATGGCGGTTATTTAATTACCGTTCCTGTTGAATTTTTTTTCAATCCATTAAATTCTGTAGTTACCAAGCACTTTTTCCTTTTCCTTATGAAACTGTCAAATTTATCCCGAACAGCCTGTATATATATAGTGATACCTTGACTTAGCGTGCCAATTTTTTCAAATTTTGAGCTATTAGTTGGTCGATTTTTTTTGCTTTCATTGTGTGGTAAAATTTGTAGTACGAGCAAGCTTCAGGTACGCTTATATATATATTAATATATATTAATACTCTTGTTCCCTATTTGTACTATTTGAGTGTTGGAAGATTAGCGTCATGCAACACTCTCAGGTTAAGAGAAGGACCGTCCAAAACGTCCAAGATGAAATGCAAAACTGTAAATCATGATTATCTGGTGTTGCTTATCCGCCGAATTCTTATTTCTTATGAGTGTCGTCACCTCAATAATGAACCTTTACCTTTTTATTTAAAAGAAAGAAAGGAGAGAAAGGGACGCGATACACAAAAAAAATAACACGAAAGAAAGAAAGAAAGAAAGAACTAAAGAAGAAAGAGAGTAGAGGAAAGATAGAGAGAGGGGGTGAACGCGCGTAAGCGATAATGCTAATCTGTTTCAATTGAACATAATGAAAAGAAGGAAAGAAAAACAAAAGAGTGAGAGAGATAAATCAAGATTATTACACCTTTTACGCTTAGAAAATAAATACACACACACACACACATATATATGTGTGTGTGGTGTGTGTGTGTGTGTGTGTGTGTGTGCGTGTGTGTGTGTGTGTGTGTAAAAGTATCCAACTGACTGGTATGTAGGGGATAATTCTATTAGTTAAGTTTTTCTTTCTTATTGAAAGTGTGTATACATACACACACACACACACACACACACACACGTATATATATATATATATATATATATATATATATATATATATATATATATATATATATATGCATACATACAATGTGTGTCAAAAATGTATCGAGATTGAAGGTACTTTGACATACACACACACACGCACACACACACATATATATATATATATATATATATATATATATATATATATATATATATAATATATATACATACATGCATACATACAATGTGTGTCAAAAATGTATCGAGATTGAAGGT
>CM042152.1:34479725-34527225 GCA_023376005.1 Doryteuthis pealeii | reverse complement strand
CTCGCACATGCATACTCACACACATGCATATAATATGATATGATATATATATATATATATATAATATATATATATGTGTGTGTCTGTGTCTGTGTGTGTGTGTACTCATGTGTGTGTTAGTTTATTTTATACTTTTGCTTTCCCAAAATTCCCCGTCTAAAGGAAGTACAGAATAGACGTTTAATATTTTCAACGAATTGGTTCCTACATCAAAGTCCAAATTCCATTGCGTAACTGCGCATTTATTTTTGTATAGAAAGAAAGCAAGAAAGAGATTTTAATTTAAAACGAGATTTCTTTGACGTTCACGTCTTGTGCCATTTGAATTTGTATCCAGAAATACATGGAATTCTCATCGATTTTCACTGTGTTAAGTTTTAAAGAAAGAAAACAAAAAAACAAAAGGAAATAAAATTTGCATATCGGCTCATCATAAATGGTGTCACTTAGGAATTGCTTATAAATTAGATACACTCTGCTTCGGTGCAATGAAGAAATGGTCAGGAAATTCCGTTTTAAAAAGATTTAGAGAGGTCTACATGAGAATCGGTTGAAAAAGAAAGGAAGAGATGGTATCTAAATAGATAAAAAAAGAAATGAAATAGATAGAGAGAAAAAGAAAGTGAAAAAGATGAAGGACTATATAAATGTACGAAAGGAAGAAATTCCGTTTGATGAGATACACAGAGGTATACACAGGAACGGGTTAAAAACAAAGGAAGAGATAATAACCAGATAAAAAAGGAATGCGATAGGTAGAGTGAAAAAGAGAAGAATAAAAGCAAAGAAAGAGAAAAATATGAAGGACTGTATAAATGTAAGAAATAAATAAATTCAGTTTTAAAACGTTTACAGAGGTATACAAAGAAACCGGTTAAAAAGAAAGAAATAAGAAGAAGATAAAAAGGAATGAAATAGGTTGAGATAAAAAAGAGATAGAAGAATAAAAGAAAGTAAAGGAAAGAGAGTAGGAATATGAACTAGAAGAAAGTAAAAGAAAGAAATTGTTTTTTTCATAAGATATAGAGAGGTATGCATAGGAACTGGTTAGAAAAATTTGAAAAGATAATAACAAGACAAAAAGGAATAAAATAGGTGGAAAAAAAATAGAAGAATAAAAGGAAGAAAAGGGAAAAGAATAGGATAATGGCCTAGATAAAAGACCTTATATATATATATATATATATATATATATATATATATATATATATATATATATATATATACACCCACACACACACACAAGGTATGTCAAAAAGATATACAAGGTGTGTGAAAAAAGTATCGGATTTTTGTACTTTTTGACACACCTTGTATTCTGAAAAAAAATAACGTTTCATTCATTATTTTTTTCAAAATACAATATCTTGGTAAATACAGCTTCAAAGTGTGTACTTTTTGACACACCTTGTATTCTGAAAAAAAATTAATTAATGGAATGTTATAACTTTTCAGAATACACAGTGTGTCAAAAAGTACAAAAAATCTCGATATTTTTTTGACACAACTTATATATATATTATATATATATATATATATATATATATATATAATAAAGAAAATATTTCAAAAATATAAGATAGATATATATATATAGTAACCGCATATAAAATTAATGAAAATGGTAGAAAACAAAAGAAGAGAGAGAAAAGGATTAGGACTCAAATAAACGCAAAATAAAAGAAATTCAGTTTTTAAAGATATATATATATATGTGGGGGGGGGTGTATATAAATGTGAGTGTTGTTGTAGTAGTAGTAGTAGTAGTAGTAGTAGTAGTAGTAGTAAACACATATAAAACTAATGAAAATTGTTGGAAAAAAAAGAGAGCAGGAATTGGACTGAAATAAACGCTAGATAAAGAAACGATGAAGAACGAAAGTAAATAAGTCATTGTCTTTTAATCATAAGTGGAATCGGCAAGAAAGTTGTTTTTAGATTTTAATTATCAATGTCTGGAAAGTAACGGCATTTTGATAAAATGTTTCTTCAACTTCAAACGAGGGAAAAGAGCGCGAGGGGAGAGGGGCAAGCAAAAGTTTATACAAAAGACGTGAGAGAGATAAAGCAAATGATTCTGAGAAAATGATGATGAGATATAAGCAAAAAATGTAAGAAAACAAAGAAAAGAGAAAGGTAGAAATAGAAAGAAAAATGGATGATGAAGAAATGTAGATATGAAAAAATAATGAAGAGAAGAAAAAGAAAAAAATAGTGAATATTGAATGAGATGAAAGAAAAATGGGAACGATGAATAAAGAATAACAAAAAAGGGAATATTGAATGAAAAGGAAGAGAAAAGAGAATATTTAAGGAAAAGAAAGAAAAAAGGGAATAATGAATGAGAATAAAGAGGAAAGAGAATATTTAAAAAAAAAAGAAAGAAAACAGGGAACATTGAAAAGAAAGAGAAAAGGGAATATTGAATGAAAAGAAAGATAAAGGGAAAATATTGAATGAAAAGAAAGACAAACGGAATATTTAATAAAAGAAAGAGAAAAGGGAATATTGAATGAAAAGAAAGAAAAAGGGAATATTTAATGAAAAGAAAGAGAAAAAGGGAATATTAATGAAAAGAAAGAGAAAAGGGAATATTGAATGAAAGAAAGAAAAGGAATATTGAATGAAAAGAAAGATAAAATAGAATATTGAATGAAAAGAAAGGGGAATGAAAAGAAAGAGAAAAGGGAAATATTGAATGAAAAGAAAGAGAAAAGGGAATATTGAATGAAAAGAAGAGAAAAGGGAATATTGAATGAAAAGAAAGAGAAAAAGGGAATATCGAATGAAAAGAAAGAGAAAAGGAATATTGAATGAAAAGAAAGAGAACATAGAATATTGAATGAAAAGAAAGAGAAAAGGGAATATTGAATGAAAAGAAAGAAAGGGGAATATCGAATGAAAAGAAAGAGAAAAGGGAATATTGAATGAAAAGAAAGAGAAAATAGAATATTGAATGAAAAGAAATAGAAAAAAGAGAATATTGAATGAAAAGAACGAAACAAAAAATTTTCACAAGTAGTGAAGGATCATATTAAGAGGGCAGAATTAAATAAATAATGAACATGAAAAAGGAAATAAAAAAGAAAGTAAAAAAGAAAGTAAGAAAGACTAAAAAATAAAGAATGGTAATAAAAAAGAGATAGGAAATGAGAGTGAGAGAGAGAGAGAGAGAGAGAGAGAGAGAAAAAAAAAAAGAAAGAGAGAGAAGATACCAAATTTTAAAAAGAACAGAAAGAAAGACAGAAAATCAGAAAGAAAGGCATAAAATTAGAAAGAAACAAAGATTGAAAATAAAAAAGAAAGAAACAAAAGAATGAAAAATCAAAAAGAAAGAAAAGCAGAAAATAACAAAGTAGTAAATACGAATGATAAATACATTTAAAAAGCAAGTAAAAAAGAAAACAAAGAAAATAAAAACGAACTAGCAGAGCATGTGAATACACCACAATAAAATACTTTAATTATTACGTTTGATATGTTTACATAAGAGCTATTGCTAGATAGTTCAATATGTAAAAGTATAATATTTTTGATTTAACTCACACTCCCAAGACCAGCCCACTTTTACGCACCCAAGTGAAAACATGCCTATTAAAAAAGATCATAGCTATATATGCTCAAAAAATTCCGAAATAAATCAGGAACAACCATGTGCTATGCCTGCGATTTGCAGTTGAAATAATCTATTACATGAAGTAAATTTAAAGATGTTTCCTCGATTTATTTCATATATATATATATATATATATATATATATATATATATATATATATATATATTAGAGTCGTGGAAAATGGACTCGTCGGTTCGAGTTCAATTCTTAGACGAAGCTGTTGGCATTTCACATAGCACTAATACCCTTGAGAAAGGTATGAATCCATATATCCTCCCTCCAGCTATGGGTCAAATAGTAGGGCAGACTGGGCTCTTTAACCTTGGGTAGGTAACCAGTCTAGGAGAGGGATAACTCTGAATTCAAAATTCCTGAGGTCAGTCGTTGGCTGGGTTCGTGGCATTCCTTGATGCACCAATTCTTTCCTATCGACTCTGCCAAAAAGTGTGGAATGGTCCTACACAAGCCTTCACCACTATAAACAAATCACTGTGTTGGTTGTTCACTGGATGAACACTCATGCGTGAAAATCGACGAGAGAGTCATGATATATATATATATATATATATATATATATATATATATATATATATGGGAGTAAATATGGAAAATAAATCCGACAATATAAAGAAAATTTTGAAAAAACAAGTGTTCCGAAAATGGGATGAATTTAATTATCTATGTTTAAACATTTCGGTTACATTGGACCTTCATCAGGATGTCTCTTGAGGTGAAGAAAATGATAGATGTTTTTATATGTTTTTATCAGCGTTTTATTTTTGAAAGGCTAGTCACTTTGTTCCCTTAATAATCAACAATGATTCTTTAATATATCGCCTTTTCTAGATAAAATAGTGTTAAATAATTACTAAATACTAGGCTTCATTTAATTATTTATTTAGTTATCATTCCCACTTTGTTCCCGTTGTTCTCTTAAAAATAATCAGTCCATTAATACTTTTTCTCGTCTTTTGCATTTCTTCGAGTGGCGTCACGCGTCATAACATCTTCGCATGTGTGGATCGCGACTTGCCTTTCAAAAATAAAACGCTGATCAAATACAGTTACATAACTAAAAAGATTTTCATCTCCTGTCACATATAAAAACATCCATCATTTTCTTCACCCCAAGAGACATCCTGATGAAGGTTCAATGTAACCGAAATGTTTAAACATAGATAATGAAATTCATCCCATTTTCGGAACACTTGTTTTTTCAAAATTTTCTTTATATATATATATATAGAGAGAGAGACAGACAGACAGACAGACAGACAGAGGCTGAGAGAGAGAGAGACTGTATATAATTCCTTACTTTTACGACAAATTAGAATCGATTAGAGTTGATATCTGCTTGCTTCTGACCAAAAGCTAGATTCACCCATTCTTACGAGGGACAAAAAATGTCCGTCGGCTTCGATTCCGATATAGATAAAACGCTATAACAACCTCGCCTTTTTTTTCTGTCTCGTCTCTGTACAATCCTCTCCCACTTCTTGTACACAGACAGTCTAATCTAAATCAAGTAGAAGGAGACAATGTCACAATGCTATCAGACCAACCGTTTGACTTTTACCGTAGGTGACAACGGCGACAAAAATGGTTCCTTTCTTAACGTGATCATTAGTGGTCTTACCTCGCAGGCTACATTACAAATAGTGATGTTGCGAGGTTTGATGATGATGATGATGATGGTGATGATGATGATGATGGTATCGAGGCTACAAACGTTTGAGAGAAATGATAACAGCAAAGGCGGGGAAAACAAAGATTAAGTGATTAGGTCAATTTTATTTGACAATAACAAATGAAACAAATAACAATGATCTATTACACAAGAAGGGACCGGGTTTGCTCAGTCGGTAGAGCGTTCGGCTAGAAACCATAAGGTTCCTAGTTCGATAGCGACCCTCGCCAACTCAGCGTATGAGTAGCACATGGATCTGTGCGGTAAAGAAAGGAGCTGATGGTTGGCGTGGTACTACACATCAAACGCAAAAACAATCTCCTTGGTCTAGCACTAGTGAAAAGGGAATAGACTCCCTCGCTGATTGGTTAATATGAACTTTAGGCCGCCCCGACTTATTACACAAGAAAATTAATGGTAAAGTTCTTGCGTGTGTATATATCTATTGGCAATTTCTTGTACGAATTAAAAGTGTAACATAACGGTGGTAGAGCCATGAGTGTAACCTGATAATAGAAAAGGTTTTAACAAGGTGTTAGGAAGACCTAACAAAAATAGAGTTGCTCCCCCTTGACCAGTCAAAGCCGGAATGTTACTTTTAGATTGGCGTTTGGCGGCGTGTGGACGCAGCAGTTGAACTTGTTAAGTCATTTTTAGGGTAGGAGCATTTCCTACCCGGTGTTAAATAAAACCTTGTTAATTTTCCAACAACCTGGTCTTGCATTATCATTTCAGTCTTCCGTATTTTATCTGTATGTGAAAAACATAACACCAGAATTACGTGTTAGATAAGAACGGAAAAGTTTAATGATGAATCATCATTGCCACATAGCTTTGTTTTCATTGGACGAGCAATGGGACGTGGCATTGTGGAGAGGAGGAGGAGTGCGAGGTGAGAGTAAAAGTTGAGTTTAGAATTATGAGTTGAAAGGGCCAGATGTGCTCTCGGCTGGCATGACTTGGGGAAAATAAAAAATCCCATGACAAAAAGAAATGTTATTACTAAAAACTATAAATGGCACAATGCAAGATATCTCTCAGCACCCTAAGTTGGTTTCCAAATTGCAAGCATCCAATAATTGTCAGCCAACTCCAGCATGAGCCTCTTCAATGTAGTACCGGCCCAGAGATAAGTATACAATTAATTATTTCTACATCAATACAAACGTTGGCATGTCCTCTCTCTCTCTCTCTCTCCTCTCTCTCTCTCTCTTCCGAAAGGAGAGCGTAACGAAACAAAAGGCCCTCGTGTATGTGTTTGATATAGTGGTAATTTCAGATAGGAGCGTTACATCCAAGTTGTCTGCTTACAAAAGGGAGTTTTTGGTCGACGTAGAAAAGAATTGGCTACGTATGCAGTCGTGCTAGTGTCCCAGCTAAATAATGGACTATTGCGTTTTTATTATAGAGAAAGAAAGTGGGTAAAAAGGACATGCAACTCAGAAGGAATATAGAAAGAAAGAAAGAGAATAGGGAAAAGATAAACATAGGCGGCGAGCGTACGGAAGCGATAACGCTAATCTGTTTCAATTGAACATAATGTAAAGATGAAAAGAAAGAAAGCCAAAAAGAGTAAGAGTGAGCTGAATCAGGATTATTATATTTTTACATATTGAACTATTAACAATAGCTCTTAAGTAAATATATCAAACGTTGTCATAATTTAATTATTTTACTGTGGTATATCCAGAGGTCCTGTCATTATTATAATAATGTTGAAAACTTCAAAAGTTTGCTTGCCTTTTATTTTAAGGATAAAGCGATAAATTTTGTCTATTGTTTTATTATCAGCTATTCATTCAACCGTTGTGATTCTTTGTACGAGGATAATTCTATTTGTTTTGATTTCGAGTAAGCGGTGCGCGTATTTAAGCATGGAATTTTATAATCCATATTCTTTTTATTGTCTTATTTTCTACACGAAACAACCCACAGGAATAAACATTGCATGGAAGGTCAAAAATAGCTGTAATCCAATTTCTCGTCATAAAAATCTCGTCCTTAGCGATGTTCACCAGTGAGAAACACACAATTCCACAGTAGTTTATATTTACTCTGAGATGTTTAGTTGGTTTATTGATTTTAACGGCACTAGCAAAATAAAAAAACACCCTCTGGGCGATGTAAAAATAGATTTTTGAAACATATTGCCTGGGGGGGGGAGTTGAAAATTTAATGTCAGCGAGTTTGTATCCTAAGTAAGTAAAATCATCAAATTCATTAAAGGATGAAAAAATAAAACAATTTGAAATGTTAACTTTAAATATGTATTAATATAAAACAAACTATATATAGATATATAATACCAGTCATATATTTATTAAAACATATTTTTAAAAACAATGAGGACTGTCTAATGTTGCATGTTCAAATTTTGAGTGTATTTATTCTGTTATGACGATTTGGGGTAATGTGACATAAGCAGTGACGTATTTTTTGTTAGAGACAAAAATCGGAAGCGAATCTCCATTATTAATAGATATCAACCCGCCTGGAGTTATGCAATGCCTAACGGTTAGGAACTAATAAATATCGAGTATTTATATCTATACATTTTAGTAATAGGTTTTAACAATGTGTTAGCATTATTGGGGATCATGTTGTATGATATTGATTTGTTTCATGTCTATATTCTATGGTATAATTTTATTTCCCTCAAAACGGAGAGAATATCCTCCATGTTGACATCTTCAAATAAATCTTTCATGTTGTTTACTTTAATATAACGGTTTCTGATGTGAGCATAAAACCTGCATTCCATGAATAAGTGTTTAACTGTCAAAGGTGTTTGACATGTTTTACATTGTCGTTAAAAATGTCTGATCTCTGTTTTAATGTTCAAAATCGAGTAGACTTTTATTAGGCTTAGCTAAGTCTGACACAATGTCTGATGTATAGTGATATCTTCTTGTATAATGTGGCTCACAGCATCGATCAACTGTTTGCTGTCAATCTATATATACAAGCTGTGTCAAAAAAGTATCGAGATTTTTTTCTTCTTTGACACACCTTGTATTCTGAATAAAAATATCGTTTCATAGGACGGCTTTAATATTAAAAATGTAAATATCAAAAAGGAAAATAAACACATATGATACCCACATTCTTAGCTTTGTTTATCGTTAAATATTCAATAAACTAATCATTTTCGTTCTAATATATAGAAGGGGGGAATATATGGGGGAATTAGATGTTCGTATCAACAAGCTCCCGCCGAGAGGGGGGGCAAAAACAAGCGAGCCCACAGTCTTCCAGCAAGCCAAACCTTCCCCTGGTCAACACGTTCTTCGTTTTCGTTTAGCAGCTGCAAAATCCGTCACCGTAGTCGAAATAATCTTTAACAGTTGAAAATCACATTTCTTTACTCGGTCTTTCACGTCAGTCAACCTGCCACTGCTGACACCTTACTGCCCAGCGCTTGACTCACATGTTATTTATGTACGTATTTACCGAAACATCCTGGCACTTCGCGTCCGTCCAGTGCCCAAATCGCATCTGCCTTCGCATGCGGGAGGACGCGGGCTCCATCCCGGTAGGCAAGACAATGTCTTGCTCTTTTTCGTTCTCCGTCATTTTTTGGTCGATTTAACCCATAGATGTGTCACTTACAGGTACTATTCTTCCGGGTCAAAGTGAAGCAAGGAGTAATGGCAATGAAGGGGTACTCCACACTTCTCAGAGCTACAGAATTGGAACCTCACCACTAGATGCAGTTTAATGTCAGACTCAGAAAACCCTCAGCCACCACCTTTTAGCACATATATGATAAAAATAGATGGCGTTTTGTCATAAGAGCAATACGGTTGGGACAATCATAGAGGTGCTAGGACTTGACGTGACCAGCTGATTAATTGGTGTGTGTGGGGGGGCTCTCCCAACACCCGTCTAGCCCAAGTAACATTCAAGTGTAGTGTTGCATGTCATGGACTGCTCATCCACATTGATTACGACCATAAGCATCGTAAATCATCACCCATGGCCTACAGATGGTCCAATTGGACGGAGGTCATACTTCTCAGCAGAGGTGCAGTCGGCATATTCTACAGCAGTGGCCGGCAGAGCGAAATAAATAAGGACACCTGTTTAATACTTAGCTCTTTTTCATTGTTACTTTTAGGGATAAAAAACGAAAATAAATTAAACTTATATTTATTATCATTTTAATGCAACAAGCTATCAATTACTGAATTTAATTTTTTGTCATATGTAAAAAAAAAAATGTTTTAAATAATATTGTTCCAAAACACTCACAATTTAGGATTCTTTTTTAAAATAGTATTTTCAATATTAACAAAAAATAATCCCTAAATTAAACACTGTAATACAAAAAAATCTTCGGCGATTCTTTTTTTTGATAAATTATTTTCCTCTTATTCTCTCTCTTACTCCCGTTTTCTCACTCACTCCTGGTGTTCTTATAAATGTTTTCGTTCGGTCAGGGACCGGGTACTTTTGCTAATATATATATAAAGAAAAAAGATGTTTTTCACTGAACAAATGAACTCGCCACTTTTAATGTAATTCTATGCCTGAAATTGTAAGGCTTGTTAAACACTTCCAAATTTTTAAAAACAATTTCTTCCGCAAGAATTTTCCTCCTGACGATAACCTAAGGTCGAAATTAGTTGAGAAAAATCAAAAGATAAATATCATAGAAGAAATATTTCTGTTTGTCTCATCACTTTTCGTTCACATTGAATTATTATTTCGTAATAGAGAAGTCATTAAATTTTTAAAACGTCAGATACTCTCTAATTTTTTTCTTTTTTGTAATTGAGAAGTCATTAATATTTTTAAACGTTAGATACACCCTAAAAAAAAAAGATTTTCGAAATTGGGAAATCTTTAAATTAAAAAAAAACGTTATGTACGCTCTACCCCCTCCCCTTTTATTTCATAATTGGGAAGTCTTTACGTTTTTAAAACGTTATATACGCTCTAATTGTTTTCCATTGCAGAGTTTCGTAATGATTGAAAATTAGCGATTACATTAAGTTTCGAGAGAGAAAAGGGGGCGGGGAAGGTGGCGCATGATTTTTTATTCTATTATAGCGGTTTTAAAGAAATCAATCGGAAATTCACTTACTCTGGAGTAGTTTAATGAGTAAGAAAAACCTTTTATCTAATTATACATATTAGTTGTGAATAAATAGTCTGAATTCGTAACGGTAAATAAGTCAGGAGGTAAACAGAAAAGTAATTTTAATATTTCATATTCTTTTAGTAGATATAACAACGACAACGGTTATATCCTTCTATATTTAGTATAAATCTTCTTACTGTTCAGCTATTCTCTTGGTTAGATATGGTTGGGTCTACTGTTCGGTAACGGAGAAGTTGGTATTTCTTGATCGGCTTTTGGGTGGGTATTTTTGCTGTTCATCGAGTTTGGACATTTCTTGGGAGTCTTTTGGGATATATTGTCTTGTGATGTTGATAGTTTTAAAAAAAAATTTAAAAAGCACAAGAGTTCATTTATTTTATCGCAAGTAAAAATGCTGTGGAAAACAGACACTCATCTTACGTCTGTTCTCTTCAAACATCCAGAACAGAATGCCAACTCATCCTCTCACTTTCACTCAAACTCGTTCTTCTATTGACATCCATCGACCAATCAGAGATTGACAGGTTGCTTTCATACGTCATTCCAAAATTCCTAGTAACTTTCCACTTTTATCACCCAAATGATTTTTATAATGTACTTGCGAGAAGACGGTAGCTGAGGGTCTACATATCCTGAGTATGACATTAAACTCTGATATGATAAATATCTGATAGTGAGGTTCCAGTTCTGAAGCTCAGGGGAATGTGGAGCCCCCTTCATCACTATTGAGTGGTGGTACCTGTTAGGGTTCCATCTATGGGTTAAATAAAAAAAAATTTTAAAACATATTGTGTGACTATCAAGAATAGATAAAACAAAAACATGTTCGGTATAAAATAACCCAATGGGTTGACATGACGTAAAACCCAACCAAACAACCAGCCAGCAACCACTTTATCCATCTCATTTTTTCATCTCATTATAGTACACTTGTTGCATACCCTCTTCATTACTTCTTTACTTACTTCTTTCTTACTCTATTCTTCTGGCCGTCTTTGGAATCTTATAACATCTTGTCTTGGTCTGGAATCTTCTAAGGTCTGGACTTTCTTGGGGACTTCGAGTCTGGTCTTCTATTGGGGATTTCTCTTTATCAGAAACCCTGTGTCATTGTTAGTTTTTAGAGGTAATAACACAAGACTCCGATTTGCTTTGATCTTACTTCATTTTTAAATCCCCAACCAGACAATCTGCGCCGATGAGAACGGCGGCGCGTAATACGCGACTTACAACCTACGAGCTCGGCTCCTACCTTCTAACTGACTGAAACTTACTTACTATCTAAACCGGAAGAGAGGGTTCTCTCTACCGGTTCTCACGGCTATCTCCGGAAGATAGGGTTAGGACTGAGGTCAAGCTTGTCACTTGATCTTCAAGGCCGTCAGCTGCACTTAAAACGCCATCTTGTTTTACACTAATGCATATGAATATTAGGTATCTAATAATTATGTAACACACTGTGCTGCCTGCGTGACCTGATAAAGATGAGAAAGAGGCTCTTCAGTATTCAAATAGTATAATTAGGCATTTTTCCTAAATTCGGAAATTTTTATTCGTAAATAATATTTTGTTGGCGGAGTGGCCTGTTGTCAGTTTCAGCCGAAGGAGTCTATCCCCTTTTTACTAGCGCTACACCAGGGAGATTTTTTTCTCTGGTCACCTACAGCCACTTTACCTTACAGATCAGATTATATAATCTGTGCTACTCATACTCTGAGTTGGCGGGGACCAGTAGTTCAGTCGGTAGAATACCCTCCTAGGAATTGCAAAGTTTCTGATTCAATACCGGTTAAAAAATAATAATTTAGTGATATGTAACTTTCTACCTACTTTCAAACCATAAAAAATTAAAATTAGTGAAATAGATTACTAATTAGGACTGATCGTCTTCTAGTAGTGACCACACCAAGCGAAGTTTACCAAGTTTGAATTCAGTGTTTTCTTTCTCCTAGACTGGTTGCGTAGGCAATGTTAAAAAGCCCAGTCTGCCCTACGATTTACCCATAGCTGGAGAGAGAGAGTAGTTAGGATCATACCTCCCTAGAGTATTAGCGCTATATGAATTGTAGCTTCGTCCGAGATTTGAACTTGTGTCGACGAGTCCATTTCCTACGACTTTAACCATTAGACCACGCGCTTTCCATCATAGCCGTGTGAATAATGGAATAACGGAATAATTTTGCCGTGGGGAAATTTGGTAGGCAAAGTGTTAAATTTATCCCCTGGGTGATCATAAGAGCAAATAATAACGTTGCTAGGATAATAATTTTTTTTCAAATCTTGTCAAACACTAACAATCTTAGTCTACTAGCTTTTCTAGGTACAGCGGCAACGGTTTATGTTCTTATTATATTTAGTAGGCAATCAATACTTCAGTACCCGTTACACGACCCCTCTCTCTCTCTCTCTCTCTCTCTCTCTCTCTCTCTCTCTCTCTCTCTCTCTCTCTCTCTCTCTCTCTCTCTCTCTCTCTCTCTCGTTATTTCTTGCCAGATCTCCTTGTCTCTTTGCAAGCTTATGCGTGTATATTTATACGCTCAACGAAACAGCTAAATTGATTTAGTCAATTTAGTTAAATAATAGATCGTGCCGTTTGACAGCTTCGGAGCTTTTATTCGAAATAACTTGATTGCATTACAATAGATGCCGTAGAAGATAATTCCGTTATGGCATCTTTAGAGTATTTTCTCGAAACATTATGTCTTTTTAAATAAATTTGGCCAGCCAAATATTTAACTTGAAAAGTATCGTTTAAATTTCAAATTGTATTAATTATCGGGCGGTAATATTTCATTCTGAATGTTGTTAAATTTCTTCTTGTTCTTGTTCTTGTTCTTCTTGTTCTTCTTCTTCTTCTTCTTCTTCTTCTTCTTCTAGTAATTCTTTCTATTCTTGTTCATATATTTTAATCTTCTTACACTTCATCCTCTTTATTTCTTTCCTTTTTTTCTTTCTTTTAACCCAGTTATTTAATCTCTTTACTTCATTTCCAGCATTTTTTCATAAGAAATTCTATTAGTTCTTCTTTTTAAAGAAGAAATCTATCATAGTCTAAGCGATCGAGGATTTGGCCAATCGACAATAGCACACTTGTCTCTCATTATAAATCTATTTATCTGTCATCCACAGCATCTCTCTCTCTCTCTCTCTCTCTCTCTCTCTCTCTCTCTCTCTCTCTCTCTCTCTCTCTCTCTCTCTATATATATATATATATATATATATATATATATATATATATATAATCTTGTGTCCTGGGTATGATGTTAAACTGCATCTCATGGTAAAGTTCTAATTCTGGAGCTCTGGGTGTGTGAAGTGGACCTAGGAGCAATGGTGAAGAAGGGGTACTCCACATTCCCCGGACTTTCAGAACTGGAATATCACCATAAGATAAAGTTTCACGTTATACTCAGGATATAAAGACACTCGGCCACTGCCTTCTAGCATATGATACAAATGGTTGGGGCATTCATATATGTGATGTGACCAGCGGATTGTTCGGAGGATGCCTCTCCAACCCACCGTGTAGCTTATGTAAAGGTCAAACTGTGTGTTCCATGATATAGACTGCTCAGCCACAAGGATTCTGTCATTAAGCATCACGCAAAGTATATTCAAATCTGATTCCTCTGATAAAATAAAGCGAGGATTCTGTAGCCATGTCAGTGCTACTGTATGATTGCACTACTTGGACTTTAACAAAACATTTAAAGAAAAAGCCAAATGGGAAGTACACAAGGATGCTGCATGTTGTCTTAAGCAAATCCTGGAAGCAGCACCACACAAAAGAGCAGCTGTATTTCTTTTTATGTATTTTGCAGATGGCTTCAAACTAACAAAATCTGGACTTAAGTTGATAATAATTTGAATACAAAAAACAAATAAATATTGAAATATGATTTGTCTCTTTTTTTTTCTTTTCTTTTTTCTTTCTCTTTTGTAGTATTTTAAATCTTTAATCTTGTTTTGAAGCTGAAAACTAATGTATTAAACAATGTAGTCTCAATATTAAGTAATGACAATTCTAATTGTTATGGTAACATGAAGCATGTACCAATATTGAGTAATGCTTTCTGTTACCATAAGAATAAGGCAATCCTTAACTTTTTCCTCATAAATTCCTACCATGAAATAAACTGAACCGTCATTTTATGTCCGTGTTTTTGCAATAAATGTTTTATTCTTCTTGCACCCGTTATTTACAATACAAAATATATTTTCTTTATTCTTTATTATTTAACAAATAAAGAAAATATATTGAGTATTGTAAAATAACGGGTGGAAGAAGAATAAAACATTTATTGCAAAAACACGGACATAAAATGAGGGTTTAGTTTATTTTATGGTAGGAATTTACGAGGAAAAAGTTAAGGATTACCAAGAATAACACTGACAGCTATTACAATGGGAAGGCAACTGGTCTCCTATTTTATTTTATTTTTCGTTTGATGTTAGATAAAAGAACTGTTTTTTTTTTTTTTTTTTTTTTAGTGTTTTACTTGATATTTTAGCTTCGGCCATGATACACTGACCGTCTTCTTCATGGATTTTTGAAAATGGTTTCTGCAGGTAGCGGGTATCCACACTACATTGCAATTCAGATACAAATGTGATATGACCCGGAAAGGGATATATTAGTAGAAGTAGCAGCGTGGTACACTCGAGCAGGTAAGTAGCAATACTGGCGCACGTCGTAGTAGTAGGATTAGGCATAGTATTAGGCATTGTACCTCTACATGGTTAGGCATTTATGGTTGACACAAGTCAATCAAATTATTGTGAGGGGGCCAGGTGTATGCATATTCATTACATCAAAATGTGATTTTATTTCTAAAAATTATGCAACAAAACGCCTTTGTTCGTGACAACGATATAGCCAGAATTTGGAAACAGGTATTGATATTTTTATTTAAAATCTGCTTCCTGCAAATGGTTCCGTATAAAAGCATTTCACGTTCGTCGTTGTCACGAACATTAGCTTTCAATTGTACAATCTTTTTTTTTTAAATCGCATTTGTATTTAAATTCTAATGAACATTAGTTACCAGCAACAAACAGTTATCATCAATTGAAGAAAAAATTCAAATCCACATGAAAAAGGTCACTAGCTACGCGACTTAAAACTGCTAATTTATATATATGTATATGTATAACTGATCTGATGATCACATAGGCTAGAAACTGTCAGTAAGAAAATCTTGAATCCATGTCCACGCTACCTTAACTCAAATTTAAACGCTCTATCAATGATACTAAGCACTATCTGCTTAGAAATATAGCACCCATATTATCATATATATATATATATATGTGTGTGTGTGTGTGTGTGTGTGTGTGTGTGTGTTATTTTAAACCACCGATTATTAATCAAATCAATTATGAAACCGGTGACAATATTCTAAAATGCTTTAAATAGATGGAACGATTTTTTATTCTAAATCACATTTTCTTAGCTCGTTAGATATATTTAAAAATATACCGCCAGCGTGAGTTAGTGTCACCTTAGGGACAAAAATAAAACCATAGTTTAAAAAATAATAGCAAATAATAACATCCTTGATAATGGCTCAGAAAAGAACTGAAAATACTGAAAAGATACTGCCCTATTTCAAATATAATATATATATATATATATATATATATATATATATATATATATATATATATATATATATATATATAAACTCAAATTAGATGATAGGTAGAATTCCTAGCTAAACGTGATACATTCATTACTTTAAAAGACCACAAAACAGGTTTTAATAATAGACCGACTTGCAGATTGATAAACCCAGCAAAATTAGAATCATGACTAGCTAGCAAAAATATTTTAAGAAAAATAAACCTACTAATTAAAAATAACTCATTCCAAAGGAATAATACTTTGTCTGCAATTACCTGGTTCAATAACATCCCTTCTAAAAAAAAAAAAGTCACAAATTCACCCAGTTTTATGTTGTAAATTTGTACCTTCAATCACAAAATCACTCCTATATAATGCATTAGATTTTGCAAGTTCATAAAAATAACAAAATTAGAGATTTCCATCAACAAGCACGCACGAAGGACATTTTCTGTTTAACGGAGAAAAACCATGGATTAAACAATCCTGCCCTGATGACTCCTTCGATGTCGCAATGGTTCTTTTAACAGTACTAACATTTGCGACCTAGTCGGGTTATTCTTTCTCGATTCATTAAAAAGTAAATTCCTTGAACACCCTTTCGGATTTACCGTGATGATGGTCTATGCCTGTCTACCAGACAGGCATAGTGACCATACCTTAGATAAACTCCGTAAAAATTTAACCGCACACCTACACAACATGGACCTTAAGATTACTATAGATACACATTTAATAATATCAATTTCCTAGATGTTAATTTGAACATAGAAAACGGAATATACAAGCCATACCATAAACCTAACAAGAAACTAAAATATATAACCATAGGCTAGCCACCCACTTATAATTTTGAAAAACCTAGTCCCTAGTATTAGCCGCATTTCTCTAACCTATCCACAGACAAAACATTTTTGAGAAAGCAGCAACCTACTACAATAATGCCATACGTGATAGCGGATTTAAAGATAAAATATCATATATAGCAGACACAAGAATATCTAATAAATGCAAAAACAGGAAAAGGAAAATAATCTGGTTTACACCTCCATATTCACTAAATGTGAGAACTAATGTAGACAGCAAATTCTTAGAATTGATAGATAAGCATTTTCCACCCCAACATAAATACCATGCAACTTTTAACAGAAATTCAATAAAAAGTAGTTACTTCTGAAGGCCATCAATGAAATCCATAATAATAGATGATAGACGTAAACCTAATGAGGTCCCAACATGTTCCTGTAGAATCAAGAAAAACTGTCCACTAAAACAAAAGTGCAGCATAAAATCCGTTATATATGAAGCGACAATAAAAGCAGCCCCCTCTGACCAACCCAAAACCAGCGAAAATATGTCGGAATGGTCCAAGGGATTTGAAACAGGTCTACTCTCATTATCAATCTTTCGGGGGCGAGAAAAAGAGGGCAGCTACAACGCTTGCAAACTGTTTATGGGACTACAAAGATAAAGGGACCCATATAAAATAGAGTGGAAGATATTAGAACAGCACAAACAATATATTAATGGATCCAAGAGATGTGGACTATGCTCTGCAAAGAAATTCCGGATCCTAAAAGATCTAAATTCAATGCAAAAATATCTAAATACGAAATCGGAAATATTCAGAGCTTGTCAACACAAAGGAAATTTTTATAAAGATTTTGGA
This sequence comes from Doryteuthis pealeii, assembly GCA_023376005.1. NCBI lineage: Eukaryota > Metazoa > Mollusca > Cephalopoda > Myopsida > Loliginidae > Doryteuthis > Doryteuthis pealeii. The sequence goes on along the minus strand of CM042152.1, from coordinate 34,509,526 downwards.
CTGAAAAGTAACAACAGACGATCAACCACCTGAAAAGGAAAATCTTTCCGAATATTACGTTAACATCCCGCACACACGAGTAATACACGCGGTGAAATAAAGCAAGAGCGCGGTTCATAACGGATATTTATTTAGATGTCATTTCCAAGGCGATTTATCTGAGAAACCGCATATCATGCTTTGAAACTGACGGTAATAATTCTGCGAGTAATGTGTAGCGTTATAATGATAATACACACACACACACACACACACACACACACACATATATATATATATATATATATATATATATAATATATGTTGTGAGGTTTTAAGGGGTCAAATGTTGTGAGGTTTTAAGGGTCAAATAAGAACAAAACGACGGGTAACAAATGTAGAAAAATGTATTAACAGAAAGTAGACAAATACAATAGAGAGATGTGGAAATTACGTCCGCCGAACAGAGTTATTGGCACTCGCATTGGCTTACTGCTAAGCCACAATTATCCCTGCTATTTATAGTAACCTGTCGGCGAATTCCATTAGTCTTATAGGGTGTATCACCTATAACAATATATAAGGTGCGTCAAAAATTATCGAGATATTTTTGTACTTTTTGAAAAAACCTTGTATTCTGAAAAAAATTAACGTTCAAATTCATTGTTCATTTCTATCTTGGAAAATACAGCTTCAATCTCGATACTTTTATGTCACACCTTGTATAAGAAATAGTCTAAATATTAGACTACACCGTGTGCATCCTCTGCAGAGGGTTAAGACTCCTCCAGAGGGAGGTATCTTGGGTATGACACTAAACCACTATGAACCATAACGAGTATGGAGTTCACTCTGACCCGGGATGATAGTACCTGTTAGTGTCCCAGCAATGAGTCACATAGATCTGTTTAAAGATTATTCGTACAAGATAGTGATATTTGGAACCATTTAACTAATTATATGTATTAAGGATTTTGTATATGTTATCATCATCATCAAGTCGTACTGATCACACGGATTCCCATGACTCCCTTTCACCACCCGTCCCTATCGGTCATCGCTCCTGGCTAGTCCTTTGTAATGCATAGGGACGGTTGGCGAGAGATTTGCATGGATACTCGTGCTACTAGCGCGACCTGATGATGATGATGTGGAGGGAAGAAATACAAATACTTGAAACCCTATAACTGTTTACAAATAAATGATTATAATAAAAGAGCAATAGTTTTAAATCATTAATTATTAGTGTTAGAAAAGACTGCTTGAAACCATAAAATGCCGCGAAAATTAATTGTATTAGATAAGAATGAGTGATGTCATATACCTGGACACGGCGACACGAGGCTGTTTGCATTTCACATGGCCTAAGACACTTGGGTAAGGTATGCATCTAACTATACCCAATCCAGCTATGGGTAAATAGTAGGCCAGACCGGGCTGTTAACCTTGGTATGGCAACCAGTCTAGGAGAAGGAAAACTAAATTCAAACCTATTATATTCTGCTTGAAATAAATTACCTTATGTCACACCCTGCTCACGTGGAGGGTATCGTTAAATACATACAAGGATGACTTTGGTATTAAATAACCCACTAATGTAGATATGCCATTAATTAAAGAAACCATACCATGCCAAAGCAAACCAAATCAAAGTCGAGAACATACGACCAGAACGTATTTAATGGCATACCAACGCCTTATGGTTTATCTTATGCTGAAATTTGATTCATTTGTAAATGTTTGATTATATTTCCAATATCATATTCCAATCCCTTTTTATCCTAAAATAATCATGGTTCCACACTGTTATATGGTATCTAGCATGGAGGCGCATTGTGTACTTTTAAAGTCGTAGGAAATGGACTCGTCGGCCCGAGTTCAAATCCTGGACGAGGCTGTTTGCATTTCTCAAAAATGCCAATACCCTTGGAAAAGGTATGAATCCAACTATTCTCTCTCCAACTATGGATAAATAGTTGGGCAGACTGGGCTCTGTAACATTGTTTAGCAACTACTCTAGGAGAAGGAAAACTCTGAATTCAAACCTGTTAAACTCCGCTCAAGAAATTGACCTAGTGTCACATCCTACTTGTGCGGAGGGATTGGTAAATACCTATATGGTATCTATTGTTCCTATCTAATACTAATGATGTTCAAACAGATTTATTTGACCCACAGATCGGACTCTGATATGTACTAGCACTCTGGGTCAGAGTGGACCTGGGAGTAATAGCAATCAAGCAGTGCTGTGTTTTTTTTCCGATTTTTGCTACCTTTCAATACCGCATTATTCAGTACAGAGTTACTAGTATAGTTTCCCTCTGCTAGTTTTAATAGTAAAAGAAAAAAGAAAGAAAAGAAATAATGATGGAAGGGTAGGGGAAGAAGACAGCAAAAATATGAAAAAAATCCAGGAAGTAAATGCGACATGAGAATGAAAAATATGAAGGGAGGCTACAAGACAACAAAAAGAGTATGAAAAAGAAAAAGCCATTGCATGTTAAAAAGACATACAAAAATACTTTCAGATATTGTAATTTTCAGATGTTTTGAATCGAATATTTTCTTTCATTCTTTTTAGTTAGTGGTCGTAACGTTTCTGTTTATATCCCAACGCACTCTCTGCTATTTCTCTGTACTTTCTTGAATACGATAAACCTCAGGACAAAATAAAAGATTTCATTTTAAATTTGATTTTTTTTTTTTTAATTTTTTAGATTCGATGTACACCCGGCAGATTGAGTACACATGCCGACCAAAAACAGAAAATATTTTTAAAAGAATGAAAAATTAAGTGAACTGTCACCATATTTAGTCTTTGAAAATATCCGATCGGGACGAATATAATGTAATAGTTATTTACATAACCAGTTCATCACGAGTAAGATTTGACACATGGTCACAAGTATGGGGCATTGATCAAGGATCAAGCACGCTATCCAGTAGTAGGTATTCACCTAACTCATTAACCGTGGTTAGGATTTCATAAGGTCACAAGTGTAGGGCATCAAGCTAGAATCGAATTTGCTATTTAGTAGTAGGAATGTACCTAACCCTGTTACCATTTTTGTGACCATTTTTAGGCTTCAACTGAGAGCCCTTTACAGTGAAGATGCCTTTTGTTAAGCAGGGGGTGATCCTTAGTGAAGAATCCTTTAATTAAACATCCGTTCGTCTGTGTCGAATACGAGCAAATAAACGGCTTGTAAGATCGGCGATTAAATAGTTAACTAACCACGTATTCAAGCTGTTGATTGGCTGGCTTTAATCCACGCGCCCAAGCAGAGTCTATAAGTTTAAGTGGTGGCTTTCAGCCCACCTTATATTCCGAAATAATCCAACAAACCCGTTAGACACGGTTAGGATATGACACAAGGTCACAAGTATGGGATCGAACTCACTATTTAATAGTAGGCATTTACCCAACCCGTTAGCCCCGGTTAGGATGTGATACAATGTCATAAGTTTACAGCATTGAGCGAGGATCGAACTGGCTATTTAAGAGCAGGGGTTTACCCAACCCGTTCACCACGAGTAGGATGTGACACAAGGTCACAACTATGGGGCATCCAATGAGAATCGAACTAACTATTCAGTAGCAGGTATTTATCCTACTCGTTTGCCACGACTAGGATGTGACATATACGAATATATATATTAAATATATTTAAAACAATTATTATTATTTATTAATTATATATATATATATATATATATATATATATATATATAATATATATATATATATATTAGTAGGTGGGGTTACCAGGTAAGTTGGTATTAGAATGATTCTAAGCTGGAACTTTTCTTCCAACAACGGAATTTTAAAGTTGTTCAGGTCAAGTTTGAGAGCTCGATGTTCAATATTATTGAACAGAGAAATATAATTGGTAAACAAAAATGCTTAATAATTGGCCATTTGTCGGGTGAGATTTATTTCTACCACACGTATCTGTATATAGCTATGAATTTCATCAGACCGCTAACGTTATTTCAATAAAAGTTAGTGGTCTGATGAACCTCATAGGTATACACAGATACCTATGGTAGGAATAGATCTATAACCAGAATGCCGATTTTAAGCCTTTTTTCACCAATATATATAATATAATATATAATATAATATATATATATATATAACGAGAACGAGTAGAACTAATTCCTTGCTTCTACTAAAAACGAGACATGAAAACTATTCCATCGTTTTCCCACCTGAGGATGGCAGAGTGCATTGCCGAAAGCGCTAGTGACGAAACATTCGGTGGACTGGTATACCAGTTCCACCCTGACACCAGAAGGATGACCCGAAGATTAGAACGGATCGACGAAAGACTTGTCAGACAGGAATTGTCTGTTCAATATATATATATATATATATATATATATATATATATATATATATAAGAATTCATTAATATCGTTTTTTTTTTTTTTTTATCTATCAGCCTTATGTACTCTTATCTAGGTCGATTCAGGCAAAAATTCATGAATAATCATTTTACACTCTTGACATTTTGAAATTCAAACATAGAACGAAGAACTTGGAGCAATCCTTTGTTTCAAGATTTAATTCCATCAATTAATTATTTTGTGACCGCAAATCACGGGCTGACCTGTACACGTGACCGACTCTTACAAAAGTGCGTATGCTTTTTTCTTGCAATCATTTTTACGCCCACAATTTTCCTCGCAAATTTCATTGTATTTCCTTTTTTGTTCCAACGATTTTCGATTTTGTTCTCTCCTAAAAAAAAAAAAAAAAAAAAAAAAAATCAAAATATCAAATTGTTTTTTGTTCTGTTTTTTTTTTCTTGCTTTTTAAATGTATTTATTATTCGTATTTATTACTTTCTTATTTTCTGGTTTTCTTTCTTTTTGATTTTCATTCTTTCTTTCTTTCTTTTATTTCTATCTTCTTTATTTCATATTTTCTTTCTTTATTTCATATTTTCTTTCTTTATATCATATTTTTATTTCATATTTTTTAATCTTTCTTTCTCATTTCTGTCATTCTTTCTCATATACTGTCTTTCTTTTTTTTAATTTCTTTTTTCTACCCCCCTCTCTCTCTCTCTCTCTCTCTCTCTCTCTCTCTCTCTCTCTCTCTCTCTCTCTCTCTCTCTCTCTCTCTCTCTCTCTCATTTCCTATCTTTCTTTTTATTTCCACTCATTTTTATTTTATCCTTACTTTTTTTTACTGTCTTTTTATTTCATTCTTCTTTATTTACTTTTTGAGATCATTAGTTACTTAACTCTTACCTACTTTAAACCGCACACAGCGGCTCTTCCATGACTGCGATCCTAAAGTAAACCCCTGTTAGCTGCTCTCGCACGTGTACCACGGCTTTCTATTTCGTCCCCTCTCACCCTCTCTTTCTCTCTTCCTCTCTTTCTCTCTATATATATATATTTATATTTTCTTTATTGATTACTTTTATTTTTATTTTTATTTTCTGTCATGTATTTCCTATTTTGTTCCTACGAATTCTATTTCTCTATCTCTATCCTCTCTCTCTCTCTCTCTCTCTCTCTCTCTCTCTCTCTCTCTCTCTCTCTCTCTCTCTCTCTCTCTCTCTCTCTCTCTCTCTTTCTTTGTATCTCTCTTTTTCTTTGTATCTCTCTCTTTTTCTCTGTATATCTCTCTGTCTTTCTTTGTATCTCTCTCTCTCTCTCTTTTCTTTGTATCTCTCTCTCTTTTCTTTGTTCTCTCTCTCTCTCTCTCTCTCTCTTTTTCTTGTATCTCTCTCTTTTTTCTTTGTATCTCTCTCTCTTTTTTCTTTTTCTCTTCTCTCTCTCTCTCTCTCTCTCTCTCTCTCTCTCTCTCTCTCTCTCTCTCTCTCTCTCTCTCTCTCTCTCTCTCTGAAATTATAGTTCTTCATTCATTACTTTTCTTTCTTTCATGTCATAGCCCTTGCCTTCGTTATCAGCACCATTCTTTTCATATTCATCTTGTATTCACTGTCATATTATTCAGCGGAAATATCTGATCATTTTTTTGTATCTTTTTGCGGCTTCCATAAAAGTAGTAGTCGACTATAATCTGCATTTTCAAATAATTTATTCTATGCCATTAGCACAACTCAAACATAGAAAGTGGCTGATCAGAGAAAAGACCAATTTATTAGTTTTGAATAAATTTCAAAAAGGTTTATAAAGTCTGCTTCGTACAAAATGCTTTATCGAATTCTATGGCGTGGACAGCCGCTGGGAAATGGCAGAAGTAATTTTCGTTTCCATTTTTTTCTCTTCCTTTCTTCTTTTGTTCCATTAGATATTTGCAGCGCGAAGTGTCATGGTGGACATCACCGAGAAGTGATGGACATATAGAATGTGTAAGAGAACAAAACGAAAGAAAAAAGTATTTTTAAAACGTGCAATAAATGAAATTCCGTGCTGGTTCAAAGAATTCGGAGTTAGCGTAAGAAATTTTTGGAAACGAGGCAGACAGAAAAGAAGAGAAGAGAAGTTAATGATAGAAATGCCGGAAGGGAACAAGAAGACGGAAACAAAAGAATGAAAAGAACACAGGAAGTGAAAAAAAGACAAGAAAAGGAAAAATATACAAAGGGAAGAAGCCAATAAAAATACAATAAAAGAATGAAAAATATACAACGAGAGACAAGACAAGAAAAGGATAATTATAAAAGGATAGGAGACAATAAAAACAACAAAAGAATGAGAATCAACCAGGAAGGAAAAAGGGAAAAAGGCAAGAGAAGGAAAAACGAAAACGAAGGGGAAAAGAAGATTACAATAAGAGAATGAAAAATATTCAGGAAAAAATAAGGCAAAAGAATGGGAAATAGAAACGAAAGAGAAATGAAAAAAAGAAAGAAAGAAAATGTTCATGAATGAAAAAGACAAGACGAAAGAGTAAAGAAGACAAGAGAAGGAAATATACACAGGAGACAAGAGAAGATCTAAGAAACAGGAAGAGACGAGCGAAGGAAAAATATGAACGAAGAAAACAAAAAGTGAATGAAAAACATACAGGAATAGGCAAGACAAGAGAAGGAAAATATAAACGAATGAGAAAGAAGAAGAGAACAATGAATATAAGACACATGATAAAACAAGAGAAGGAAACATGGACGAAGGAAACAAAAAGACAAGGGAATGAAAAATATAAACGATGTAGATATTAAGTAAATAACTAAATGAAAAACATAAATGAAGCGAGAATAGAAGGAAAACTATGAACGAAGGATAGTTTGGTTTCGTTTATCTGTTTTATGGCATATCAACACTTTTCGGGTCATTTAATGCCAAAACAAGTTATTTTGATCAAAGTTTATATCTTTCGAGTTCTTAATATCTTCAAATGGATATAAATAATTTTCATTAACTTCATTTGGTTTGGTTTGGTTTCTTTAATGTATAATAACCCTGTGAGTTATTTAATGCCAAAAGCTATTAGAGTGTAAAAAAAAGTTAGTACACAAGTTTATTTTACTGGTGCATTTTTTGGATGTATTTCATATCTGATTCATAATTTATATATTTTTCTTTCAAGAAGAATAAAATATTATCCATGTTAGTATTTTCAAACAGATCCCTCATATTATTTGCTTTGAAATACTTCTTTCTGGTTGGATCGAAGGATACACTAAAAAGTGCACTAAAAAGACTAATTGCAGCAGTCAGTACATAAATAATTGAAAAAACAACAAAAACTCAAAATGGAATCGATTATTCAAGCAACAAAGATGAGATAGTGCGTAGGAGATGACCAGGACATGTCTAAGAAAAGGGAATCTCAAAAGAGAAATTAAACCTCCTATAACAGCAGCTCATAATAATCTCAAGTGTACTAATGCGGGGATAGTCAGCAGGAGAAAATGTAACACTATGGCTGAGATGATGATGTGTCGACTCTTCGTTACGTATTGCACTCATTTCCGAATGGAGAGATGGTGTGTCCACGTTGCTTACGGTACAGCTTTTATTTCTAATGAAGTGAACGATGTGTGGATAAAGAAATAATTCTATATACTTATTTCTGTACTGCATTCCCCCAGACTCAATTTACAATCTGACCTCTGACCCCTCCTTTACCCCTTTGCCACGTACCATTCGCTCGTCCAATCAAACCAGGCCAAATCATCACTTAAACTTTTCCGTTCTTCTGAATTTCTGAGTAAAACTTTCCGTACTAATCCACACATCAGGCCATTTTCACGCTCCACGTCAAGCCCATTACGTAACAAAAATATCATTATATTACGTATAAAAAGCATTACATTTCATTGCATATCACTCTCTTTAGAATAAGCCCAAGTTGAGAGCTGCAGACAGAAGAAAGAATAAGCAATCCTCACAATCACACCATGCCACGCAAACACTCGACATCCTCCGAAAATAAGCCACAATGTTATATTTCTGAGTGAAAAATAATATGAGCTCTGTTTTATTTTCGGGTAATAGGGCTATATATGCTGGCATTTTGAGATACAAACAGATCCCCAAATCCTTGCCAGAAAACTAGACCTAGTGTTAATTAACAAAAAGAGAACGTGTCTCCACTCTCCATATATTTGCGTGTACTTCATAATAGCTAATACAATGTAAATTATATGTGAATATTTGTAGGTATGAAAAAATATCTGATGGGAACCAGACACCTGAAGAAAAAGTACAAAATTTGTATTAAAAAATCACCAAAATATTTTTGCTATTAATAAGAAAAAATTGGGGAGAAATCAGATGAAAAAAATGTTTGTATATATATTCTATGCAACGAGAGATATTTGTGAAAATTAATGGAATAAGTTGTTTACCTCTCATATACCTAATAATAAGATTTCAGTCATATAATTTTTTATAACTCATTAGCCGTATATATGTCGATTTTGAAAACCTTATTGACGGACAAAAATACTTGAGTAATAATTTTGTAAGGTTGGAATTCAAGTATAATGTAAAGAATTCGAAGTTCACTCAGTGAATTAACGATTTCGTGACGAATAATCAGGTGTCAAAACGAAACACAATCTCGACATATACAATAGTATTATAAATAGATGGATAAATGGATACCTTAGTTTAGATATTGTTGTGATGTTAATCCAACAGTAAAAAAGAAGTCAAGTCGAGGTAGGGTAAAATAAGACAAGTGTATTTACAATAATGGTACAGGAACAGCTAGCTTGCCGTTAACGGTAACAGTACAACCTTTTCACTCTGTGTCTCACTATTTATAGTGAGAACCGGTGTATATTCTCCACTGTAGGAACGGCCGGTACAACAGATATAAATTTATTTCTGTATTTTCTGCCTCTTTCAGTCTGATTTTTATCAATTTGAAGATTTCATATCCGATTATAAATAAATGAATAAATGGATACCTTAGTTTGGATACAAATTTATTTCTGTATTTTTTGCCTCTTTCAGTCTGATTTTTACCAATTTGAAGATTTCTTATCCGATTATAAATAGATGAATAAATGGATACCTTAGTTTGGATATAAATTTATTTCTGTATTTTTTGCCTCTTTCAGTCTGATTTTTGCCAATTTGAAGATTTCAGAGCAGATAACCATAACGCTACCTCTTATTTCTGTTTCTTCTGTTTTATTACCATCTTTAGTTTTCTTTTCTTCCAAATTATTATCTTGCCTTGATTTTCTTAACATGTTTTTATACAGATTTTCGTGGGTTTTTTTTTCAAATTTCTTTTTCCGCGTTTCTTAAATACGCCAACTCACATAATAGCTACAACAATGAAAGTTATATGAGAATATTTGTAGGTATGAAAAAATATATGATGAGAACCAGACACCTGAAGAAAAAGCGCAAAATTTGTATTAAAAAATCACAAAAATATTTTTGCTATTAATAAGAAAAAAATTGGGGAGAATTCAGATTAAAAAAGTGTTTGTATATATATACTATGCAACGAGAGATATTTGTGAAAATTAATGGAATAAGTTGTTTACCTCTCATATACCTAATAAATACACCCCTGCAATCTTAAGAATGTTAATGGTTTGTGGGTGTTTGTCTTGTTTGTGATGTCGCAGCTTTTAAATTTGGTTTCTTCCCTTGTGAATATGCAGGTTCTAACTTCAAATATTTTCATATTCCCATTGTTGGGAATTTGTAAAAGAAAAAGAAATTTGAAAAAAAAAAAAAGACAATAATCAATGAAAAGTGAAAATTCATTTTTGTTGTAATTCGTCTTATACCCAACTTTATTATCGACACTTTCGTTACATCTTCCTCGCCAAGCCCTCCCAAACATTCCTGCCACCTTTCTTCAGCAATGTGATCACACCCTTGGTAATACGCTTTGGGATTGCTCCCAAGGCAAACCAATTGTTGAACACATCCGTCAGAATAGGGACAAAAATGTGCGACAACCTCAAGTACAATTCGTAGGGTAAAAACGTCCAGTCCCGGAGCTTTGTTGAGGCTGACTTCAGAGTCTGTAATCCTCTCCTCACAACCAGCCGCTTTCGCCTCCTAAGGCGGGGAAAGTCGGCTAAATAATTGTGGAACTCCTGCACCGGGAGGTTCGGCAACCGGGTAAATCGTTCCTGGAAATGCGCCCGAAAGGCCACTGCCATCTTGACATAGTGGCTCCTATGCTGGTTGATTGGTTGGGTTTTTACGGCATGTCAACCCTTGTTAAGTTATTTTATGTCGAAGATGTTTTTGTTTTATTCATTCTTGATGGTTACTCAATATTTAAAAAATTAACCCAATTTTAAAACTCATGTTTCTCTATTAAACCCATCACGGTGGACCTGGGAGTAATGCAAATTAAGGATTTTAAATAGAAAAATTAAATTTGTAAAAAAGAATACCCAGCATAAATGAATCAAAAAAAATATCTTCAGCATAAAATAACCCAAAAAGTGTTGACATGCCGTAAAATTCAACCAACCAGCCAACAAACTAACCAACTTATTATGAGCAGTTTTCTTTGTTGTGTCTTTGAATATATCATCGTTTGATTACTTGTTGGCTTTCATTTTTTAAAATATTTATATAGATTACTTCTACTTACATATCTTAACATTGATTATTTGGGACGAATACATAAAGAGTGCAACGCTCTAAAAATAATGTGCTTTATGTATTCAAATATAAACTCAATTCTATATTATGCGACGACATTTGAAGATATTCTACGTACACAAAGGACTTATACATTAGAATGCAAAAAACCTTCAGAAACTTTGAACTATTGTAAATATCTAATAATTGCTTACTGATAAGAGGATGTTTCCAATCGCCTTTTCTACAGATGAAACAGTGTCCCCATGGGAGATATTTTCATAACTATTTAGCATATTTAGTAGCAGGGTATCTGAAAGAGAGGGGAGGATACGAGACAACCTCCAAAAGTGGGCTAGCAATTCTCTAAGCCACTCCAAACACGGTGCGGGACATGGAGACACCATATACCAGGCTTGTTAAGATGAGTAGCACAACACACACACACATTATATATATATATATATATATATATATATATATATATATATATATAGTTCTTTTTTCGAACATTTCAAAATTCTCCGCGTTCCAACGAATTTCATTTAAAAAAATAAGGATTTATTCTGAGGAAGGTCGATATTTCTTTGTGTGCGGAACATTTTTACATTTTTTCTATTAATATTAATATAATCCCTTGTGAATATGCAGGTTCTAACTGATTATTTCATTTTGTTATTTAAAAATAATAATAGATAGAACAATGTACACACGGATAAACTTCTGACTGAAACATGTGTAAGTTAAATTAATTAGAATATCCTATTTATCCATTCTCTTTTCAACATACCGTCGGATTTACTTCGATTTTCATTTTACACACACACACACACACACACACACATATATATATATATATATATATATATATATATATATATATATATATGTGTGTGTGTGTGTGTGTGTGTGTGTGTGTGTGTAGAAAGTTTATAGAAAAAACAAGATGTTAATAGTTTTGCTGACAGAATCGGTTTCGACCATATAAAGCGATCTTTATCAAAGCAACTAGGAAAATTCCGGCCCTGATCGAGAGTGTTTTGTACCTCGGTATTAACGATCTATTTATTTCGTATTTCCTATTATATATAGTTGCTTTGATAAAGATCGCTTTATATGGTCGAAACAGATTCTGTCAGCAAAACTATTAATATCTTGTTTTTTCTACAAACTTTCTTTCTACACCTACTGTCGGATTCATATCCATTTTACTTTTCATATATATATATATATATATATATATATATATATATATATATATATATATATTCACTATCATAGAAAGAATTGAAAAATACATCATCATAAAATCAGTAATTAAAAAGCTGGAGGACAAATGGATAAACAGAATAAAAAGCTATAATCCATTTGGGCTTAATATGAAATTTAATTACCGTTAAACGGTTAGCTATGTGGTGCAACTTGCAATGGGGGCTCCGTCTTGCTAATGGCTTACCATATTCTTTAGATACATTCAATTCCCTTCATAACTCGGACAAGTTAAAACAATACGTAGGGGGTAACAGGGTTTTCCAACCAACCTGTAGAATAAAAATGAAGTGCCTTGGCAAAATATTTGAACTTGATTCCGGTCACCATTGGGTCATGTGTATATTTTATTTTAGAGTTTTATAATTTGCTTGAAGCATTGTGTATATATTGGTATGGTAATTGGATTTGAAGGCTATCACAATGCAAATGTAAAGGAAAATGAGGTAAATAAGCTATTGTTCATTTACCTTTGATTTATTTTCTTAATATTTTGGGATGAAAAATCCCTTCGACAGAAGATTTCTGAAAGTTCAGAACACTCGAGATAGATGTTGACTGCTGACTAAATCAATCCATTCTATTGTTGTTTGTAATTGTGTTTTTTTGTTTGTTTAATAATGCTTTATTCTTCATATGTGTGTGCGTGTTTGTTTAATAATATCTTAGTATCATTTCAAAATAATGTCTAGTTCAAATTCTTCAGTGTGTGTGTGTGTGTGTGTGTGTGTGTGTGTGTTAAAGCCAAATGTGGGAAAACCTTATTTTACCTCTTATATTTATATTATTCTATCTCCTTACCTATATATCATTATCTATCTTCTTCTTCTTAGCTGTGCGGATAACGTTGCTGTCTCTTTACGCTGCTATCCGGACTGGTTCCACTCTATGCTTCTGGTCTAATCTACTTGGGACTTCTTCATCTTTGTGTCTGTTCTTGGTCTTATAAACGAACACAAGACTTGGGATATGTTTGACGTCTTTAATCAAGCTCCAAGTCAACCAACACGTGTGGGAAAGAAATAGCCACCTTCGGAGAGACACCATGTGTGTCTGTCTTCTCTAAGCACATAGCTAAATCTGACTCAGTAACTCTATTAACTTGTTCTCACGATTCGATTGACCAATCAGAGAACTGCTACAATGTAGGCGAAATGTCAAGCCTTGTCAATTATCGTACGGGTATTTTCCACGATTCTTCTTTTAGAAATACCAGTTACTTTTTAAATTCTATACTGCCTTTCATATGGAAATAGACGGTTGCCCCTCTTCATAAGATAGATATACCTTTCATGTAATAAGAGGGTATATAACAGAGGGAGTCTATCCCCTTTTAGCTAGCGATAGACCATTGAGATTTTTGATGGGGTGGAGCGCCACACCAATCATCATCTCCCCATTTTACCGTACAGATCTGATACACAATATTTGCTACTCATGAGCTGAGTTGGCAGGGACCAGTATCGAACCAGGAACCTTGCGATTACCAAAGCGGATGCTCTACTGACTAAGCTAAACCAACTATCTTTCTTCAACAAAAGAATCGTATTTTTATAGCTGAAAATTGCACTATCTAACAGTGATGATGTACTTCCTGTAATAGGTTATCGTATTCGTGGAAATAAATAACAACGAGAAAGTTGCGATAGAAAAAAAAGAACGAGAATTTGAAAAATTGGATAAAAAATACGAAAGAAAATTAATCTTTCAATTCAGAAACGAATCTGTGCGTTACAAAAAATTTAGAATATTTTAAGTTCTAGTAAAATGATGAGTAGGTACTTGTCAGCTCTATAATTCAAAATAGTCTATAATTGTAATTTAAAAACAAAAACAAAAAAGGAAATAAATTTTTGTAGTGAAAATTGAGAAAAATAACCTTGAATAGGAAAAGCAAATTAGAAAAGAACGTATACACCCAGACACACCCACACCATCCTGCCTGTAAAACTACGAAAAATATCAGCTTGAAAATGTGAAGATGAGTTTTACTGTTAACATTAATCGTTTACTACCTTAGACAGTCAGTGTTCTTCAATTAAGTAGCATCCATTTTTTTCCTCTCTCTTTCAATATGCGATCAAATTACGTCTATAACGAAGAGTAGAGAGAGAAAAAAATTAACTAAATAACAAACGTTCTTCTGAGCAATCTGAAATTGAAGGGAAAGATAGGTAGGAAGATAAAAACATGTAAAGAAAATCAAGGCAAGAGAATAATTTGGAAGAAAAGAAAAACTAAAGATGGTAATAAAACAGAAGAAGCAGAAATAAGAGGTAGCGTTATGGTTATCTGCTCTGGAAACGAAATCGGTGACCAAGGTTCGAATTTCCACAAAATCTTTTCTGGATTAAGGTTTTTTATAAAAGGCATTAGCTCAGTCGGTAGAGCGTTCGGCTAGAAACCACAAGGTTCCTAGTTCGATACCGGTCCTCGCCAACTCAGCGTATGAGTAGCACAGGGATCTGTGCGGTAAAGTAAGGAGCTGGTGGTAGGTGTGGCGCCCGCCTCAGATGCTAAAACAATCTCCTTGGTCTAGCGCTATTGAAAAGGGGATAGACTCCCTTGCTGACTGGCTGATACCGACTTTAGGCTGCCCCGTTGACTTTATAAAAGGCATGAATCTAACACTTTCAGGGATCTATCCAATTGATAGATATCTTGACCAGACAAAAATCCGGGGATAGTCCCTGTGGCGTAATGGTTAACGTGCTGGACTGTGACATCGTAGTATTATATATATATATATATATATATATATATATATATAAAGATAAAACTAATGAGTCAGATAAATTTACTTAGAGTAGGTTTATCTGACTCATTAGGTTTATCTTTATTATTTGCTCTGCTTAGGTATTGAGCACTCTTTACTTATTAGCTTTAGTATATCCTGGCGGTTTTTATAAGAATTATATTTCTATATATATATATATATATATATATATATATATATATACATTTAAATTGTTTTTTCTTTTGGCCAAATATTATAGTATCAACCGATTATTTTTGTTGGTACCACTATTTGGTCTTTTCTTTTTCGAAAAAAAAATTTCTCCCCAGGGGATGTTTGGTAGTATATTTTTCCAATCAAACTATTTGCCGGTTTTTTCTCGCCGCGAGGGTTTACCAACATGTTTGGTATATATATATATATATGTAGAGAGAGAGAGAGAGAGAGAGAGAGAGAAAGAGAGAGAGATACATATATATTTAAACATTTGTTTTGGGATGAAACAAAGAAATCACAGTGCTCAACCACAAATTTGTAGGAGCTTTATTTATTTGCTGAATTTTTTAAATATAAAAGTTTTTCACAAGCAACTACCCAGGTTTCAGGTTATTTCACCATCGTCGTCAATCTCTGGTGTGTATTTGAAGAGATTTTGTGTTGTTATTGACGATGGTGAAATAACCTTACACCTGGGTAGTTGCTTATGAAAAACTTTTATATTTAAAAAATTCAACAAATAAAAATATATATATATATATATATATATATATATATATATATAGTCTCTATATATAAAAGCACAAACTTTCGGACGCTGTATCCTTCGGCTTTCCTCGTATGTTTCCTATGTATACGAGCTGAGCAATGACCCAATCTGAGAGATCATTTTGTATGGTTTAACTGCTGATGAAACAAGGCGTCGGAGAACTTTTGAAGATCAAATAATGACGTCATTGTTTTTGCACGCCTATCATTTCGATATGCGTCACGAGATGCTTCACGATCATTTAAAAATACGTTGTGTTTTTACATATCACAAAAAGATGAGACAACAGACGAAAAATCAAAATTGTACACAACAAGTCTCATCTAAAAATTCAGATAAACTTTACTTTTTTATTCTTAAATCAGTGATTGCATCATTTTGAAATGTCAAATGAATTTACTTGAAATAACAGAAGCAAAATGTAAGAACTTAAGCAGGTATTCAATCATTTGGGCTTCTGTGGTTTCTTGGTTTAATGGCATATCAACCCCGGAAGGTTATTTTGTTGTATAGGCCGTTCTTTTCACCATCTTATCTTATTGTTGTACTGTTACTAAGTTATCGTTGTAGCTGGTTGATTGCGAGTCGTCTGTTCTTCTGATCTTTCTTCTTGAGGATTTTTGGGACTTCTCATCTTTGTGTCCGTTAGTGTTTTTATTAACGAACAAAAGACTTGAATTTGTTTTTAGACGTCTTTATTCAACCAAAGTAAGAACAACACGCGTGGAGAAATGGGCCACGAATGGCAAACGCCATTTCCGTTCAGTCATCCAACCAAACTGGCTTTCTAACCATCTTTCTGCTCTCATGCATGCCTGCGGCCAATCAGAGATCAACTAGAAAGTTAGCAAAAGGTTAAGTCCTGTCAATTATACGTTTTTCCATGTTTTAGAATTACCGTTGTTTTTAATTTCCACACTGTTATATATATATATATAAGAATTTTAAAAATAAAAATAGAAAATAAAAAATGGACTCTCTCGTCGATTTTCGACGAATGAGTGTCCATTCGGTGAACAACCAACACAGTGATTTGTTTATAGTGGTGAAGGCTTGTGTTGGACCATTCCACACTTTTTGGCACAGTCGATAGGAAAGATTTGGTGCACAAGGAATGCCACAAATCCAATCAACGACTGACCTCAGGAATTTTGAATTCAGAGTGTTCCTTCTCCTAGACTGGTTACCTACCCAAGCTTAAAGAACCCAGTCTGCCCTACTATTTTACCCATAGCTGGAGGGAGAATATATGGATTCATACCTTTCCCAAGGGTATTAGCGCTATGTGAAATGCAAACAGCCATGTCTAGGATTTGAACTCGGGTCGACAAGTCCATTTCCCGCGACTCTAACCATTATGCGACGCGCCTCCACGTATATATATATAAGTACACACACACACACACACACACACATATATATATATATATATATATATATATATATATATATATATATATATATATATAGGCAACCTATCAATTATGTAACAACTTAAAGCTGAAGCTATTCTCGTAGACGAAAAGTGGTACTCTCATCCCCCATAGCTGGGGGATGAGAGAGTTCTACCTTTCCGAAGGGTATTAGTCGGAATGTGAACGTAATATGAGCATAATAGGGATCCTGGAGTTTGAACTCACCTACAAAGATGTCACAGAGTAGCCCGTTAGTCACTATGCCAGGATTACTCGTCCTGAGAAGACAGGAGATTATTTTGAAGAAATATTATTTATTATGTAAGTTACGTAGGTATTACACCGTTAGGCTATGGGCTTGTTGACAGAGATACGGAGGATACAGCGACCAAAATGTTGTGTTTTTATATACCACAATAAAGATGACCATAGCAGCCCAAAAAATCAAAATATACAAAAAAGTAAAGTTTTAAAAAGACTATTTCGTAGACCTGGTGATCAGATGAGCAGAACGTCTAAGATTAGTAAAATAGTTTGTTTTTTGTTTTTGTTTTTACCTTTGAAACATTGTCTTATTGCTCAAATGATGCTAAAGAACAGGAAATCTAATAAAATGTATTAAATAATGCAAAAGGCCAGAACGGACATAACGACACCTTTTGTAATAGAGTATTTGATAACTTACATAAGAGTCTAGATTTACTACGTAAGACTAATAAATGGAAAAATAGCGTCGAATATAAATGAATGAGAAGGTGAATTCGGAGCAGTGGACGGTCTGTAATGTACAATATAAGACAGTGTGAAATGTAGAAAATTGAATAAGCAGTTTGGTAGAATATGGAACAGACTGAAATAAAGAAAGTTGGACAGAACGTTGAATATGGAAAAGGTTTGAATAACTAACTGATTCCATGATAAAAATGCTAAAAATGAAAGGAAAGGAAAGATTGAAAAGAAAAATGAAAAAGTTAAGAGAAAGAAAGTGAAAGAGAAAGTGAACAGAAGAAGAAGAAGAAGAAGAAGAAGAAGAAGAAGAAGAAGAAGAAGAAGAAGAAGAAGAAGAAGAAAGGGAACTAAATGAATGATAAAATAAAAGGGGCAGAAACAATAAGAATTGGAGGGATGCATTAGAAAAAATAGTAGTTATATTTTTGCGTGGAAAATAAAGAAAGGTAAAGAAACAGAGTGATTGGTTTGAAGAAATGGATTTTTTGGGTAGAAAAGAAAGAAAGAAAGAAAGAGAAAATATTTAAAGAAATGAGTAGTATCTTGAAGGGAAAAGAAAGAAAGAATAAAAAGATTGAAAGAAATGAGTAGTATTTTTGAAGGGTAAAGAAAGAAAGAAAGAAAAAGAAAGAAAGAAAGAAAGAAATAGAGGAATTGTAAAGGAAAAATAAGAAAAACATTTTCAAATGGAAAGGAAATAAAGTAAGAAAGAAGAAAAAAGAAAAAAGAAAAAAATGATTTCTTGAAAGAAATGAGCAGTATATTTGGATAGAAAATAAGTGAATAAAGAAATCAATAGAAGAAAAAAGAAATAAAGAACAAAACAGATTACTTGAAATGAATGAGTAGTATATTCGGATAGAAAATAGATGAAGAAAGAAAGAAATAGAGGGATGCATTAGAAAAAATCAGTTGTATTTTATAATGTAAACGAAAGAGAAAGGAAAGAAAGAAAGAAAGAAAGAAAGAAAGAAAGAAAGCCAAAAACACGACAATTAAACAAACATACAACGTGTGTCAAAACAGGTATCGAGATTTCTTGTACTTGTTGACACCTTGTATTCTGGAAAAAAAATAACGTTCCATTGGTTATTTTTTCAGAATGTGAGGTGTGTCAAAAAAGTACCAAGTTTAAAGCTGTATTCACCAAAATAGAACTGAACAATGAATGGAACATTAATTTTTTTTAGAATACAAGGTGCGTCAAAATGTACCAAAAATGTCGATACTTTTTTGACAAACACATATCGTGAATAGAAATTATTTTAGAAAGAAGTCTAAAAAGAAAAAAGAAACAGAAATAATAATTATTTTTATTTTTATTCATTTTTATTTTCATGCAAGACATTGTTTATAAAATAATCACGTTAATTTATTTACTTTAATATTAAATATAAAAATAATATCAGGTTACTAATGCAAAGTAGCGCGCAAGAGATAATATTAGATAATGTATAAAATGTATTACATTTCATTACATTTTACGTAATTACCCGAAATATTTGAGACGTTCGGGTAAGCGTATGCGTTTGTTAGTAGCGAAAACGAACCATATGACCTTTAGGCACCCCTTTTGCTTTGCTGCTTCATAAGTACATTTTTTCATTTACACCGTCAACATCCGGTTGTTTGTTAGGGGTTAGGGTAAGGGGTTAGTTTTATAATTTTAAAAAAACCCTCTAAAAATCGACTGTTAACAAACAACCGGATGTTGACGGTATAAATGAAAAAAATGTACTCATGAATCAGAAAAGCAAAAGGGGTGCCTAAAGGTCATATGGTCCGCGAAAACAGACAGTGGATTAAAGTGAGATTATCTTCATTCAATCTTACCGCCCGTTGCCTTTCCCGATCAAAACATTTGCACAGTAAATACTCGTCTTTTCACTGAGTACCCTGACTTATTGCTATTACTTTGAAAAAAAAAGTGTCTTGTATATCGGATATGCATCCGCTTGGGTTCTATTAATATTCCGCCGATGCCCAGCAGATGATTTCGTATCGCATTACTTCATCCTTCCTGAGACACTTGCCGATGGAGATGTGCGTCCAGCTCGTGACCATAATCTACTTAGGCAATATTGTCTACCAGCTGCTAAGAGAAGAAACGCGTCTCCAGTTTGGCCAAAACCCAGGGAATCTAAGTAAGATATACATTTAAGCATGCTTGCATGTACACACACACACACACACACACACACACACACATACACACACACACACACACACACGTTAGATCTATATATTAATATTCATGTTCCTTAATCTTTCGACCGTTATAATCTTACAATACCCTCTGGTTAAAAATGCCGACCGTCCAAATCGTCCAAGATTAAATGCAAAAATATGAATCTTGGTTTTCTGCTGTTGCTTACCTGTAGAATTTTAATTTGTTAATTTATGAGTGTTGTCCCCTCAGCTAAATATGGACCATTCCGTTTTTATAATAAGTTGAGAAAGGGAAGAAAAAGGACAAACTAGACAGAAAAAAATGAAAGAAAGATGGAGAGTTGGTGTGAGCACGTGCAAAAGATAAAGTTAATCTGTTTCAATCGAACATAATGAAAAGAGGACAAGAAAGTAAGAAAAATAGAGATAGAGATAGATAGAGAGAGAGAGAGAGAGTGAGAGAGAGAGAGAGAGAGTGAGAGAGTGAGAGAGAGAGAGTTAATTCAAATTATTATATTTTTTACATATTGAACTATTTTGCAATAGCTTTTAAGTAAAGATATCAAACATTGTAATAATTATATAATCATTCTGTTGTATATTCACAGGTCCTGCTAGTAAATACATAAACCAATAAACACTAATAGATATATATTCTAACAGAACACCATACATAAAGAAAATGGAGCCATCTAAACATGAAATGGAAAGGCTTTTTAATCTATACAACTACCAAAACATACTTCCGTACCAATATCTCATCCACTGAAAGTGGTGTCATTATACGTATATGAAAGGATGGGACTGAAATTGACAGATTATTAATCATGCGAAAATAAAAAGAGAATTCTTACAAAAAGTAGCAGTGTTACTACTACTGTAGGGCTGTACCAGTTGGACTCTAACGAAATGCTTGCTTGATTAGATTTACGGCATGTCAACCCTTGTTGCTTATGTTATGCCTAAAACATTTTGTTTTATTCATTCTTTTGGGTATACAATTATTTTTCAAACTCAATTTTAAAACCCATCTTTAATACTCTTTTTTTTTCTATTTAACCCATACATGGGAACCTAACGGGTATTACCCCTCCGGGCTAGAGTGGACCTGGGAGTAATGACGATAATGACTGTACTGACCTCTTGAGTAGACCAAGTATAGGGATGAACACAATATGGGAAGCCATCATTGAAAAGGTTAAATTAAATTTTTGTTTAAATAAATTACTTTAAAAGTAAAAATATTGAGAAAAATTGATGTCATTGGATTGATTTGTACAGGAAATGTCAAACATTTTTCTAATGTATTGTGATTCTTCTCGTCATACATGTCGGAATGAAAGGCGGGCAAAAACAAAGAAGTCATTATGTGAATAAGATCTTCAAATGTTCTTCGACGCCTGTTTATTCAATAGTCAAGCTATGAAAATGATTTCAAAAGTTGGGTCATTACAAGGCCCGGATACACAGTGAACACCTGAGGAAGGCCGGGGGTTACGGTGACCAAAACATTGTGTTTATACATACCACAATAAAGATAAAGACGACAATCCGAAATATCAAAATTATTCTAATCAAACTTCATCTAAAATAAAATACAGAAAAAATAACAATATAAGTTGAAAGAATTATTTCATTAAATAATTTATTCCATCACACGAGCAAAACGCGATAATAAACAATGGCTTATAAGTTCGTAAGTGTTTTTTTCCGAAAATACTATTTTCCTTCTCTGGAGAGGAAAATCTTTTCCCTCAATTTCTTCACGAATGGCGATTCTGCTTCATAAAACACACACAAAGCACAACAAAATAACTCAAATTAAACTTCAGAGAAATTTTCTTTTCGATCAGGATGTTACATAATTATTAGAAACCTAATGATTATGGAAATAGTGTAGAAATCATAATGGCGATTAGTACAGCTGATGGCCTTGAGAGTGAGTGACAGCACTTGACCTCACTCTGACCTTGCTTTCCGGGATAAATCATAAGAACCGGAACCCCCATAGAAGGCTCTCTTCCGGTTTAAGGATACTAAGTAGCTCAGTCAGGTAGAAGTTAGAAGCCGAGCTTATAAGATGTGAGTCTCACTGCGCAGATTGTCTGGGTTGGGTATTTACAAATAAAGTAACATCAACGTAAATCGAAGTCTTGTGTTTATTACCTAAAAACTAACAATGACACAGGGCTTCTGATAAAGAGTGATCCCCAACAGAAACCAGATCCGGAATCCCCATACAAGAAAGACCAGACCTTAGAAGATATACCAGACTAAGATAGATGATAGACGATCAGAACCAAAGCCGGCCAGAAGAAAATACGAGCAGAGTAAGAAATAAGAAGGGTATACAACGTTATATAGATTTGGTACTGTGAAAACGTCAGTATGCAACAAGGAGAGAGAAAATGTAAAATTCTATTTCTTCTACAAAATAACTCCCGCTTCAAGAAATGTTATTGTCTCAGCAATTTCCGAAATTTTCTCAAAATTGCCTCTTTCTTCTTCAAAATATTTCACGTAACACTCTTCTTCAAACCTTTATGTCTAGTATTTTCTCTGTAACTGTGGAAACTAATTTCTTGTCTGCTTTCAATCGAATATTCCTTCACTTACCATTCATTGGTTAAAGGTTCAAGTGGAGAAACTCTAGTTATTTTCTAAGATTTCATTAGATGTAAAAATAAACAAATATACTGAATTACGCTACTTTCTTCTTTTTTAACTATTCATAGACTTGTTAATACTTTAAACTATTCAATAATTTACGACACTCATAATTTGAGAGGCAAGTAAGGTTCACACTGAGTGGTGCATTTGCAGAGCCTTGTTCCAAACTTAGCTACGTTTTAGTAAATGACCCTTTCTTTAGGGGGAATTTTTTACAAGACGACTTGTTCAAAATCTTATTCCTAGGAAGGACACCTGAGTTAAAATCAGATGCTGAAATTGGAAATGTATATACGTAAAAGAGAACATAAGAATTTTTTATGTTGTCTGAGATACGTGTCCTCGGCAAAAGTTATTTTTCAAAGACTTAGAATAAGGCAGACCCGTTTTTTATTCACTTCTCAAGACAACGGGTCTATATATGGCGATGGGCCCATCGCCCATACAAAATTTTATATGGGATAGATAGATAGAAATTTCAGCCTGTTTGATCGATAGAGCGGTCGTCTATTTACGACTGTTGGTGTTTCTTTTTAGATAATAAAAAAGCTGGCAATAATGTATATATATATATATATATATATATATATATATATATATATATATATATATATATATAAAGATAATCTACTGAGTCAGACTTGGCTCTACTTAGGTATCGAGCACTTTTTACAGATTAGCTTCTCCTAGCGGTTATATGAATATATATATATCTTATATACACATATATATACATATAAATTGTTTTTTCTTTTGGCCAAATACTATACCAATAGATTATTTTTTGTTGGTACGAATATCTTGGTCTTTTCTTTTTTTCAAAAATTTTTTTCTTCCTGGTTGATGTTTGGTAGTATATTTTACAATCAAACTCTCTGCCGGGTTTTTCTCTCCGCAAGGATCTACCAACACGCTTGGTATATATATATATATATATATATATATATATATATATATATATATATATATATAAAGTCATCCGCACGATTGAGATAGGAAACAAGATCAATTTCTTAAGCGGAATGTAACAGCATTGAATTAATTCAATGTTTTCTTTCTCCTTGATTAGTTGCCTAATCAAGATTAAAGGGCACATTCTGCCCTACTATTAACCATAGCTGGGGAGAATAGTTGAATACATTTCAATGGTATATGCCCTCATTTAATAAGTTGGGCTTAGACTTAGCACAGTTCAGTGAGAAAAAGAGCTCCCTTGTAATGATTTGGTAGACCCCAGCTCGCTTGATGTTACATCGTACGTGGTGCATATATATATATATATATATATATATATATATATATATATATACAAGGTGTGTCATAAAAGTATCGAGATTAAGGCTGTATTTACCAAGATATAAATGAAGAATGAATGAAACATTTTTTTTAAGAATAAAAGGTGACTCAAAAACTACAAAAAATCTGGATACTTTTTTAACATACCTAATATATATATATATATATATATATATATATATATATATGTGTGTGTGTGTGTGTGTGTGTGTGTGTGTGTGTGTGTGTGTGTGGTGAAAAAATGGAAATGAATCCGACAGATATGTTGAAAACGTAATTGGGAGAAAATTTGTTTACACACAGTATTCTATTTAAATTATTTTAAGTATAAAAATACTTAATAGAAAACAAAATAGCAAGTATCCAAACAGAATGTGGTGGTACCAGTTAGGGCCTATGGGTTAAATACATCAAAAATTGCATATTAAAAAGATTTGCTTAAAGATTGAGTTTGAAAAAAAGTTGATGCCCACTAAGAATGAATAAAACAAAATGTCTTTGGCATTAAATAACCAACATAGATTGAGATGCCGTAAAATCAAACCAACCAACCAATGAATATGTTACTATAGCTGCTGAACTAAAATATCAGTTCTGAATTTCACGTCGATAACGAAGTTTTATCCTCAAAGTAAGCAATTTAAAAAAAAATAATAATGAATGCTGTAAGGTAGAATATTTGTATTAGAAAGGATTACTTTAAACCATAAAACTGTGTGCAAATTATTTACATTAAGAAACATTTCATAAAACTGTAATAGTAAATGATTATTATCAAATAGGAATTTGAAACCAATCTACTTGCAAAAATGATCGACCTCAGCATTAAATCACCCAACAACAGTTGATATGCCATAAAACCAACCAATCTAACCTAAGTATAGTTCAGTCCGTAGAGCGTTCGGCTAGAAACTACTAGGTTCCTAGTTCGATACCGGCTCTCGCCAACTCAGGGTATGAGTAACACAGGGATCTGTACGGTACAGTAAGGATATGATGGTAGGTGTGGCGCCCTACCTCAAAGGCAAAATCAATCTCCTTGGTCTAGCGCTAGTGGAATGGGGATAGACTCCCTCACTGATTGGCTGATAGCGACTTTAGGCCACCCCGACGCCTTCAAATTTCAAGATAGTTAAGATTTATAGTTTACATTTGTATGCATTTAAAAAATGTCCAATGATACAGCTTGTATATAATTTTAACACATACATAAAGCACACCACAGAAATATGTTTTATAAAAACATAATTTACAATGCATCTTTAAAGTAAAATCATTCCCAATTCATCTTTATAGTAAAATATTTGTAATGCATGTTTATAGTAACTCTCATTTCATCTTTATAATAAAATCATTTGCAACACGTCTTTATAGTAAAATCATTAGCAAAACACTAAACATAAAAGATACAGACTACACGAGGTTTGGGGTAGTAGCTAGTCTTGCGAACAGAGTATTCATTACTGTTGTTTGAAGAACTGTGTGTTTAATTCTATTCTATTATTGCATCCTCTTATCCCAAAAGGTATTAAACCTATTTGTTAACCTTTTCCAGATTCAATGTTGTTTATTTAATCAGATGCTTTGAATAAAAAGCTAGATGGAAACTAAACAAGGACACTGTGTTGTTTTGAACAAAACCTGGAAGCAGCACCGAACAAAAAAGCAGCTGTACGATCACTTGCCTCCTATCATACAAACCATCCAAGTGAGACAAACAAGACAATACTGAAGAAGTTGGAAGAAACCTATGTGATCTTCTTCTGTGGACACCTGCAGTAATACAAGCAAGTCATACTAAGTGTTGCTGGGGAAATAATGACAAAAGTAACGTTCTCCTGTGAACTCCTACACATGGACACACCAGCGTTGGCCAACACCTACCGGGACTGATAACCGATAGAGACGGATGCTGAGGGGGAGTCAATGGAATTGGCACAATTTGATGATGATAAGGATGAGGAAGAGGATGATGATGATATAAAAAAAGTTATATTCACTGAACAAATACACAAATTAATACTCATACAAAAATATATTTGTAAATTATTGTTTATTGGCAAAAAGGATTCATAAAAAGACTACGTCTATTCAACTCAACCTCTTGTTATTTTTTTTTACTGTCTACGTTTTATCAATAATTCGATTTCTGCATTAACATTTTATCACAGTACCCGGAAGACTCCTCTGTTACAATATTAAACTACACTTTTATATGAATGTATCACTTTATCTTACCAAGCTATCCGATTTCCATATGATTGATAATCTGTCAATAACAGTTCACAGCTTTCCCATACGTACATTACATTCACTTTCTGTAGATGAGATATTACTATCCAGATATGTTAAGTGGTTTATTAATTTTAGAGGCTTACCATCCAGTGTGGAAATATCTCCATCTTGTTCATAACACATGAATTCAGTTTAATCTGAGTTCACATAGTTGTCAACGCTCTTGCCGCTTGATCTAGGCTGTGCAGTAATGATTTGTCTTGAGCCGGTGTAATATGAAGAGCTAGATCAGCTGCATATTTTGCATCTGTTATATTCTCTTTGGGATATCGTCAGCTGATGAGATCTAATGATGTGGAAATACGTAATCTAGGCATATTATAAATATATATGACGCTAATGTATCTCCTTGTAGGATTCCAGTGATAATGTTAAAGTAATCTGTGTCAGCATAAGGTGAACGACCCATTGCTTTTGTATCTTTATAGGGCATAATCATACCGGTAACTGTTTCTTTAGGAGGACCATATACTAGTAGCATTTGCTCTATCTTTCCTCTGTGTATGGAGTTGAATGTCTTGGACAAATTTACAAATTGTATTGTTTCCTCGATATTTTTTGCTCGTATTCCTTCTACGAATATGGGAAAAGTTGTGCATCAATATCTACGAAACCTGTATTGATTTTTTCCAATGATTTTCTCTAATTCCGGTTGCATAAAGAATCTGGGCATGATACGCCTTAGTAGCTATGGCAGTAAGAGTTATACCAGTTTCTTTAGGAGGCTCATATGTTAGTAGAATTTTTTCTATCTTTCCTCTGTGAGTGGGATTAAATGCGTTGATGAAATCTACAAATAGTAGATGAATCTATGCTCTGCTCGTAAAACCATTTTGGTCGGCTCGAGAACTTTTCAGCTGTCATTCCTATAATTAGATTGTGATTGTTAGGTGGTTGTAAAGTAATTCACTACTATTTGAGCATCGATTACAGATCATTTAGCAATGGAATTTGCGTGAATTTTCTTGATGTTTTTTGGATCATTTTGATCAGGTTTTCTTTTGATGGTCCTTCACCATCTTTGCACTTGAACAGGTGATTCCCCAACTTAGTCGCATGCCGCTAGCTGAGTACGCTCTTTAAGAGTTAAACGTCCAGACATCTTTATAAGTCTTCTAATTTTAAAATAAAGTAATCAATCTGAACAGAAAAACAAGAGACTTAATTGCTATATAAACATAACATGGCATTCAATGAAATACAAAAGGAAATAAGTAAATATACTTATTTCTATAATCAACTTAAACAATCCAACTTAAGTCCAAAATGGAAAACTATACTTCATACTTTGAATAAAAAAATTAATAATTCAATTTTAAAAAATTACGTACACCAATCAGAGATTGTATCTGTGATTTCTAGGATATGAATGGTTTTGACTACTACATATTCATGATTAGAGTGTTTCAATGCCGTAGAGCTTGGTAATAAATAGTACCAAATGATATCATCATATAATGTTCCACTGAAAATAATAAAATACTGGTATGGAGTTTAAAAAAATGTTAAGCTTTAAAAAAAATTGTTAGAGGTGTACTTATTTATGGGTGATAGAGCTGTAGACTAAAGAGGATCCAATTATAAATGAGTTATTTACAACTGGCTGTCTGTTTATGTAAAGATGATATCATGGGTGGGATTTAATAAATGGATATATCAATCTTTCATTTACTCAAATAGTTACACATGTAGTATATAAAAATAGTAGGGTAGACTGGGTTCTTTAAACATTATTTATGTAAAAAGACGTAATTCCATTTTCTTTAGGACAGGAATGATTACCAAAACAGGAACATGTATCATACATCAAAATGGAGGTAGTCCTCTGTGGATCACATCCCTACTTCTCCACGTTGTTACCGTTTTTCTCAATAGCAATGTTCCACCTTCGAATGAGAGAATGTATCGCTGTCCCGTAAAATTCTGTTGTCCTCGAGACACCTCTTCACTACAGATTTCACTTTTCATACTCACTATTGTTGGCCCCTTCAGACTATTATCTCTTCGGCCATATGAAAGAGGCAAACATTATTCCAGGGACGAGGAAATAAAATCTGAAGTGAAGAAGTGTCTCAAAGAATAGTCAACAAAATTTGGAACATTGCTATTGAGAGAAAGGGTAACAATATGGAGAAGTAGGGATGTGATCCACCGAAGTCTAGCTTCGTTTTGATTCATGGTACATGTTCCTTTGTTGATAATTATACCTGTCCTAAACAAAATGGATTAGATGTTTGCCTCACCCTCGTATTAAGGAACATATATTAAATAATTGAGAAAAACGATGGTGCTTATGTATGATTCAAAGTTAATAATTGAATAACAGCTCCGACACGTTGTGAGACAAAACATTTAATAGGTGTACATATTTAGGTATAAACGAGATACCCAAATATACATAAAATATAAATGTCACAGACGTGGAACTAAAGGATAGTCCATGCTGTATAAAAGACAAACAGTAATGTAAGGGGGCCAAAGCCCCACTGAGAAGGGGGTAGACATAAGTCTAACCCATGTGCTTGTTCAGAGGCAGTAAGGAAAGAGAGGGAGAAGCATTTGAATCAGCCGCTTATATACCAGAGGTCCCCTAGTGGGAACAAACGACAACACAGCGGGAAGATAACTCTTCCAGGCAAAGGGAAGATAATTCTCTACACTTATAAAAAATACAAATAGTTTGAAAGGTTAGTTAGTGTTGTACCGGCCGTTCCTACAGTGGAGAATATACACCGGTTCTCACAATAAATAGTGAGACACCGAGTGAAAAGGTTGTACTGTTACCGTTTAGCGGCAAGCTAGCCGTTCTTGTACTTTATTGTAAATACACTTGTCTCATTTTACCCTACCTCGACTTGACTTCTTTTTTTACTGTTGAATTAACATCACAACAGTTAGTTTTCAATCAACCTGTAAATTTGGTTGTTTGCTTTCTTGTGAGTATGCATGTATACAATTGGGTATGGAATGTTGAAGAGCCTTTAATATCGAGCTCGTTTATTATATGAATTGGTCAGAATGCCATTACTTGAGTCAGAGCATTACGAAAAAAACAGAGTCATTTTTATCCTTGATGTCCAAATGCCTCGTTCAATTTACTTTTTCCATTATCTTCCTTTCAATTTCTTTTTCTCTTGCTGTGGTGAATTCAGTGGAAACTACTTATTTCTTCTTGCCAATCACTTCTGCAATGGGGCTTTCTTTATAGAGATTCGGCTCGCAACAAAGTCGAATGCACGTTGAAGTAATCGGCGTATTTATGGATGAGTATATATATATATATATATATATATATATATATATATATATATATTATGGATATACATGTATATATACATATATTGATATATATGAGTATGTGTATATATGTATATATATACATGCACATATACACGTGTAAATATACATATATACATATTTGTATATATACATATATAGGTGCATATACATATATTGATATATGTACATATACATAAAT